>CM022394.1:40812219-42062219 GCA_011833715.1 Carcinoscorpius rotundicauda | reverse complement strand
GTCTAGTCGCAATAGATAGTATAAAGTATTGTTGTATTGACTATGTATACCTCTGATTTTGGAAATATACAGTTTTAGTATTCGTTATATTCAGGGCTAATATTTGAGACATGTAGTTTTGCAGTTTGAAAGGTTTAAAGTTCTACAGTTGGCGTTGGCATTACTGCTTATAAAATTACTTGTCTAAAAAATACGGAACATAAACTGCTGTTGTAAAGTGATCAAGTACCTAAAATTTAATCTTTATCAAATTTGAACAGTTTATGTGAAGAATGCAATTCTATCACATATGTTTATAAACATGTCGTCTGGCGAAATTGGAATTGTAGGTTTTAAATTCAAGGTATTTTTAAAAATTAAGAATAAGTCGTAAGACGATGAAATTCTATGACTAAGAAACATATTTTTATGTAAATCCATCTATATTATTATTTATTAATCGTAAAGAAACAATAAAAAGCTAGATTTTAACAAAGCTACATGAAGGGCTATCTCTGCTTCGCCCACAACCTTTTTAGTCTGTAGCCATACCGCTGTGCCACCGCCAGGGAGATATACGTGTTTGTAATTTCAAGCCCATAGGTTAAGTTCTTAACACCCTTGTAGGTTGAAATTCAAATATTTTCTGGCAATACAGCGGTAATTAAATGTAGCAGAGACATTCTGTGAAATGTGTATTGTGTCTGAATGTGTTTAATTTGATTTTAAGTAATAATTTATGGGGGATTAATAACTTTCACACGATGTCTTGAATTCATTAGAATTAAATTTATCTTTACTTGTCATTTTTTTTTTTATTACACACTTTGTAATTTATAGTTTGAATAAATATTTATATTTCCAATCAGGGTGTATATCATATTAATTTTGTTTTAGAATCAAAAGCGATATATTTGTTTATGTAAAAGCATCTTCAGACCTCTAAAAATATTATTGGTCAGAACATTTGGTACGTCATACATTTTGGGCTTAATCACAAGATTATTTTTACCATTTATTGTTCAGAAATGATAAGGACAACTGATTGTTAGAAAATCGTTTTGTAGAAAAGTTGAGTCAACCATCACAAAATCATTCAAGCATTTCAAGGGACTTTTTTTTTTGTCGTTAACTCCAGTAGTTCATTAACCGCAGATTATAGTTGTTTTGCCTGCGTGGAATAGTTGCAAGTGTGACCGAGAATTGCGACTGGGTGCCGAGAAGAACTAGTTTAACACTAAATTATTTCGTTTTATACTTATGCTGAGCTTACTCTTACGTTTAATGCATTGGGAAAAAACTTATCCGGACAAGAACAACAAGATTTTGAAGTGAAATGTTTGAACTTTGTGTAAATGTGAACTTAAAACCACACTGAACTGTTGCTTCAGAGCGAATAAGGAATGTATTTGGTTATCACATCGTTTTGAAGGGTTGTGAAGCACCGTAGATAATGCGTTTTCTAAGAAATGTACCACTGTACTTTATCAAATCTTTCACACACATATTAGTTTATAGTAACAGTGCTGTTTTCTTGAACGGGATACTTTTTGGCATCCTATATGCAGCTATGCCTTTAAATAGCTCGAGACTGGCTTATGAATCAGGTTTCAAATTGACGGAAAGCTGTTCAAACTCAGACATCTACAAGCACTATCTAAAAACCTTTAGAAACTAAAGGGTGAACTAATGTTTACTGATTAGAATGGCTCTCAGTCACGGGAGAATGAGCTAATATTTTCTGATTAGAATGTCTCTCAGTCTCGGTAGGGTGAACTAATATTTGATTATTAGAAGGGCTTCGTCCCAGGATTGTGAAATAATGTTTGATTATTAGAAGGGTTTTGTTCGTGGAGGGTGAACTAATGTTTCCTGATTAGAATGCCTTACTGTCCCAGGAGTGTGGAGTAATGTTTACTGATGAGAATGGCTCTCAGTCCCGGGAAGGCGAATTAATGTCTTGTGATTAGAATGGCTTTCAGCCCCGGGAGGGTGAACTAATTTTGTTGGATAAATGGCTCTGAGTCCTGGGAGTGTGAACTAATGTCTACACTTATTAGAGAGTCTTTCAGTCCCGGTAGGGTAAACTAATATTTAGTGATGAGAATGGCTCTCAGTTCCGGGAGGGTGAACTAATGTCTTTCAGTCCCGGGAGGGTGAAGTGATGTTTACTGATGAGAATAGCTCTCAATCCCGGGAGGGTTAAATAATGTTTGCTGATTAGAATGGCCCTCAGTCCCTGGAGAGTGAACTAATGTATACTGATTAGAGTCTCTCATTCCTAGTAAAGTGAACTAATATTTATTGATGAGAATGGCTCTCAATCCCTGGAGTGTAAACTAATGTTTCCTGATTAGAATGTCTCAGTCCCAAGAGTGTGAACTAATATTTCCTTATTAGAATTTCTTTCAGTCCCGTGAGGGAGAACTAATGTTTACTGATTAAAATGGCTCTCAGTCCCGGGAGGGTGAACAAATGTTTGTTGATTAGAGTGGCTCTCAGTTCCTAGAAAGTGAACTAATGTTTGCTGATTTGAATAGCTCTAAGTCCCAGGAGGGTAAACTAACGTTTGTTGATTTGAATGTCTCTAAGTCCTGGGAGGGTGAACTAATGTTTGCAGATTAGAATGTATCTTAGTTTCTGGAGGGTAAATTAATATTTCCTTATTAGAATTTCTTTCAGTCCCGTGAGGGAGAACTAATGTTTACTGATTAAAACGGCTCTCAGTCCCGGGAGGGTGAACTAATGTTTGTTGATTAGAGTGGCTCTCAATTACGGGAAGACACTGAGTTGATTTGTTTCAGCCTACTCTCAGTTTAAAATAAAACAGATTATGTACAGCAAGTTCTAGGCATATCCTTTTTCTCATCGGTAATATCCATAAGAGACCATTTCCTAAAGATGGTAGGCAAGTTAACTTACCTTTAGAGCCAGCCCACTGCCATGAAACCTTGCCCTTGAAACGGTAGATAAATTTACTTACCTGAGTAGCTTGCAGTCAAAATACCTTATCCTGAAGGTAGTAGATAAATGTACTTATCTGAGGAGCACAGTCAAGAGACCACGTGCTCAAGACGTTGGGAGCATACAGTCAAAAGAAACCGTCACTGATAAAGAAATACTAATATAATTGTTCAAGATAGCGCAGATTTTGAAAGGCTCCGTGAATGTCTTTGAGACTGGACGGGCATCGGTTTACAAATCAAGTTGAAAAGTTTATAAAGCCGTAGCTATTTCATCTTTGCTTTAATCATGTGAGTCCTGGGAAACATACAGTTATCTTGTGAAGAAAATTAACCATTTTTATGTAAACTATCTCATACGACTGATGAGAATAAGACAGCAAAACAAAGCTTCTCATACAGATGTTTTACAACGTGTTAGTGCTATAGTCATGAAAGTACAACTAAGATGACCAGACCACGAATTAAGGATTTCACTAAGATTCTTCTCAAAGACGATATTATACGAAGAGCTTACAAGGGATCACAAGATAAAACACATAAGAGATATAAATATTCCTCGAAGCTAACAAAGAAGCTCTGTTACATTAATGTTAACAACTGAAAAGTAGTAACTCAATACTGCAAGTCCTGGAGTAAGCTAGTTCACGGTGAAGCGTCTGGTTTTACTTAATACTTCAATCACCAAAAATGTAGAAACTAAGAGGCGTATTCTCGAGTCGTGTCAACAAGGTATGCCAAAAACACTGGGATGTAAAATAGCTGTCATCTTTACATATAATGAACGAACAACAGCAAATATTAACAAATAGTCGAGTGTACCATTGATTACAAAATCACTTACTCTACAAATGTGTTGGAGTGAAGCCAAAATACCCGTAGAGTTCCCTTCGGTTCATCGTTGTAAAAAATCAGTTTACAGATTTACTGTCAGATTGTTCTGACAGTTTTATATTTTTATGATATATGGGTTAATAAAGAACACAAAGAACAGTTAACAATTTAGTCGTTTTCGTTTGAACCTTCAAAATAATCATGTACAGTGTTTTTTTTTACGAGGTCTGTTCAAAAAATACACGGACTGTTTGAATTGCGCGGCTCCAGTTGGCTCCAGGGGAATCCGTTTGGTGTCGCTAGGTTTGAACAGATCAGCTGATTACGACGCCATTTCTCGATTGCAGATATCTTCATTTGTGTATTAGCTACGCGGTTCTAATTGAAGTGCGATTTTTTCGTTTGGCGGATTTCAGAATGAATGACCTGAAGGAGCCATGACTTGCTGTGAAATTTTGTATTAAACTTAGAAAATCTGCGACTGAAACTTTAGCTATGCTTAACACGGCTTACGGTGATGTTGTTATGAAACGTACGGCATGTTTTAAGTGGAATGAACGTTTTAAGGATGGTCGACAGTCCATTGAAGATGATAAGCGTCCTGGACGTCCTTCCACGTCAACTAACGACCCACACGTCAACAAAATCAACACCCAGGTGCGGGCAAATCGATGTCTGACTGTCAGGAAGCTTGCTGAAAAGTGTGGGATATCAGTTGGATCTTGTTACGAGATTTTGACCGAAAAATTGAAAACGCACCGCGTTGATGCGAAATTTGTGCCTCAGAACTCGTGAGTTTTTGGCCAAACACTCGATCACTGTTTTTCCTCACCCCTCTACTCACCTGACCTTGCTCTTTGCGATTTTTTCTTGTTCCCCATACTCAAAAGACCCTTGAAAGGAAGAAGATTTGAAAAGAAGATTAAGGCAAATGCGACGAAGGAGCTGGAGGACATTAGAAAAAAGCTTACCAGGACTGTTTCAACAAGTGGTAACACCGGTGAGATAAGTGTTTGCGTTGGGGAGGAGAGTACTTTGAAGGGGTCCTAGACCTGTAATTTTTAAATAAAGTACATTTTATTTTATGACGTCAGTTCGCGTATTTTTTGAACAGCCCTCGTATAAACTTATGGCAGCTAAGTGTTGTTAATCGATTATTTTTTTCTGCTAATACTGCTGATACGTCAGTTTTAAGATTGATGTATCCGACTATCAATGAAGTTAAAATAAACAACTGGTAAAAGGGAATTAAATTTACGACAGCAAGAAGAAATTTCCATATCTTTTATACTAGTTAATATAGTCTAAAAGTTGTTCAAGTGAAATAAATTAAACTTAATTATTTTTGTATTTTTTAAACTACACATTAGATATGATATTATAATGGAAACCTCGCTTATATGATACTGGGAAACCATTTTTACTTCGCGATGTGCAACCCCCAAGTTCTCAAAGTATTTATTCTGTGTGCATGTAAATTTGCAATAGGAATTACGATTTTCCCGTTTCACCTCATTTTCTTTCCCATTACGGAGAACTTTATTTTTATCTATTCTTAGGATGCAGGTATGACGTCATGAAATGTCACACGCGGATCTAATGTATTTGCGCCACTGATAATTAAAAATAATATTTCTACTTACGAAATAGTAGATCTGATCTTCAAAAAATAGTTTTAGACTAAATAAATAAATGTAGAAACATTATTACATTTACTTGACACTCGTTGTGATAAAGGATGTGAAGGTTTTAAACAAAACCAAAGGTTATTTACTTTTATTACGTAAGTAGAAATAAGTGAACCTTCTTGTTAATATTAACTGAAGTAAATGCAAGAGCAAAACGCTAAAGAAAAATATATTTTAATTAAAGGATTCAATTCAGTTAAACCTGTTTTAGTTATTACTGTTGTTTATAAAAAAAAAAGTTCCTACTTAGGTAGAACCCCTTAGCTGGAGCCCAGCGTCACACACACGTATTACTAATAAATATTTACCATGAGGAAAAACTAGTTTCAATTCCTTTTAATTTCGCACAACTAAATATGGCTCGTTCATGAGGTCATTGCTGTATATAAGCATTTAGAAAGCTGTGAGAAACAAGTTTTCTGCATTTATACTATTTAATGTGTTGTGTTTTTTTGGCATGGCCTAGCGCGTTAAGGCGTGCGCTTTGTGATCTGAGGGTCGCGGGTTCGCGCCCGAGTCGTGCCAAACATGCTCGCCCTCCCAGCCGTGGGGGTGTATAATGTAACGGTCAATCCCACTTTTCGTTGTTAAAGAGTAGCCCAAGAGTTGGCGGTGGGTGGTGATGACTAGCTGCCTTCCCTCTAGTCTTACACTACTAAATTAGGAACGGCTAGCACAGATAGCCCTCGAGTAGCTTTGTGCGAAATTCCAAAAAAACAAACAAAACAAACAAACAAGCATTTTAAAGTTTGTATTATAACTTCACATCAACAGTCATTAGGCCTAGAGACATGCTGAGACTAAGCTTCGTTGAATATTAATCCTAAAATGATCGAAGGAATGTATATTGACCTCATCAAAGATTTAAACAGTTTTCCAAAATATTTATGCACTAAAACGTTTGTGGAAGCATGTCTGTATTGTTTATAAGTCTCCAATAACATATGAGCCGCACATGAATGCAAAGAAAATACTAACTGTATCACAGTTAATCTCTCTAGTTACTCGAGATGTCATAATAATTGTTTTTATTATAAAATAGGTGATTCCAACCAGTTATTTGACCCATTCTGTACACAACGTGCTTAAGGATGAAATTATTCAATATTTTATATAATATATAGATCCCACCGACAATGAACGGTTAGTAAAAAACTATTATCACAGAATTCAAAGGTAAATTAAAGCATATTATTTATCGTTGTTAGTAAATATACTGAACATGTATACCATTTTGAGGGTGTTCACGCATACTCAAGAATAATTGTAAACTATAATTTTACTTTCAACATTGACTACAATCTCCTTGAACTTTCTGGAAGAAATCTAACTTTTGTTTTATATATATATTCATACATATGTGTGTGTGTGTGTGTATATCTTTGTACTTTTATCCTTCCAAATTGTTATGATGGTCTTCTTTAGTTATACTACAGAGGACGCTGAGACACATTTTGAGGTAGCTTCAGCTCCAGCAAACTCTGTTTATCACCGTCCCTATGGTTAGCTGAAGCAAAATAAAGCTGTTCAGCTCATCTAACGTTATTCTTATTAAACAACAAAAAGTTAAAAATATATATGACAGCAAATTTAAGTCATCCTTAGGCCTTCTCGATTTGTGTTTTGCAAGAAGCGTCTTCTGAGTTAAGAGCATTCGGCATCAAAATACCAGCTACATATTTACTCAGTGGAACAGATAAAAAAACAAAAAAAGACCCTTGTAATAAGAAATTATATACGCCTGCTTTACAGTAGTTCGTAAGCCCGGCATGGTCAGGTGGGTTAAGGCGTTCGACTCGTAATCCGAGAGTCGCGTGTTCGAATCCCTTTCGCACCAAACATGCTCGCTCTTTCAGCCGTGGAAGCGTTATAATGTGATAGTCAATCCCACTATTCGATGGTAAAAGAGTAATCTACGAGTTGGCGGTGGGTGGTGATGACTAACTGTTTTCCCTCTAGTCTTACATTGCTAAATTAGGGACGGCTAGCTGTAGATAGCCCTCGTGTAGCTTTGCGCGAAATTCACAAACAAACAGTAGTTCATCTTTAATATCGAGAAAGAAAGCGGCTTAGGAAAGCAATCAAGAACGAGGTTGGAAATTTACATATTTCTAGGAGTAAATGCGTCAACATTGTTGATTTTGATTTGGTTTGTTTTGAAGTTCGCAAAACTACACGAGAGCTATCTGAGCTAGCTGTCTTTAATTTAGCAGTGTAAGACTAGAGGAAAGACAGCTTGTCATCACCACCCAACGCCAACTCGCGTGCCTTAACCACCTGGCCATGCGGGGCCCAACATCGTTGAAGTTTTAAGTTTTGTCTTTTTTTCAAGCATGCGTGTATACACTGTTAAGATTTTGAAAAATGTTACTTCCGTGTTTGGGTGGTATAAAGACAGAAAATATACAATAATATTTGAGAAAACATTTGTTCATGAACAACTTTGCGTTTCTCGTACTTACGTTACAAAGTGACTTAGTGGTAATATGTGAAGCTGCAAAACGTAGGGTTAGAGAAGAGATTCCGATGAATACGAATTGAAGTTTTAGCTGTGGGCATTTTATAATAGCGACAGTTAGTCCTGTTGTGTGGTTCAAAGAGTCGGAGATAACTCTCGTGATGGCGCGTGCTGCAAGTAAACTTGCTGTATTTCTTATAGTCAGTTGTTGAAAATTAGGAACGAATAAATTTAAGCGTTTAAGGGTCTTTAACTTGGTTGTTCAGCCTACGTACATATAACTTCAGAGCAATCATTAAGAACCAAAATTCCAATTCCATGAAACATCAATAAAAACGTCGTGGAGCAATATAAACAGGTTTTACTTAATTTTATCTGAAGTTAATTTTGCGCTGTGATCCGTAAGTAATCTACACTAAAGCATTTTTATAGAATTACAACCGAACCATTACAGGACCGAGTTCAGCGACTACCGTAATAATCGCACAACACATGTACGATATTATCATAACAAGACTTACTTTATTAATTTCCATTTTTCTCACACGCTTATGCAAAACAACAGGAAAACACTTCAGACTTATGGGTATGCAACAAAATATGTGGTTTAGTTTCTTGTAGCTTTTAATCTATTATATAACTTTCAATGCTCCCTCTAGTACAGCGGTATGTCTACAGATTTACAATGCTAAAATCAGGGGTTCGATTCCCCTCGGTGGACTCAGCAGATAGCCCGATGTGACTTTACTATAAGATTTCCCCCCATGACTTTCAACACCGATCTTTATGTGGTTTAAACTTTTCATTTTTAGGTGAACTTCATTGGTGATTTTTAATTGAATTTTTATTTTCTTCCTTAACGTGATTTTCAAAGTTGACTTTTTTTTTTTATTAAGCTTAAGCTTAGACTTTCAATTTGTATCATTTATTAAGTATGTAATGGTTATAACTTAGCCGTTCTGTATTCACTATATGAACTTTACATGTGGATAACAAAATACACTTTCGAAAACAAAACTTGAAGATAGTTTTTTTTTTCTTTTTTGAGAGAGGCGTGGGGCGTGGTTATTGCATAGGCACTAAAACATAAACAGACAAACTTATAACGCTGTAATTCCAAATGCTATATATAACGAAAATTTCTGGTTTAAATCATATGTAATTGGCTAGTTTCAATTTTATTTTGCAATTTTATAAATGAGCGTATTTTAAACTTAAGTGTTACTAATGTTTCATTTCAAACATTTTCAAGGTTCCAACAAAATATAGTTAGGCTAAGTTCTATAACATTTGAGTCGGCCTTGAGAACCTGTTTGGTTTACCGAAAAAAATATAGTAATTTTTTCTTTACAGTTGAAGTATTCTAGACTATATGAACACTGGGGTTGAGAACAGGAAGATGTCACCTTACGAATAGATTGCTAAACAGGAAATGAAAAGATTTATATCGAGTAAATACAAATTATTTTTTGAGGAGTGGAGAGGGCTACATCTTCTGTTTCCAGCTCGCTGAAGACAATGTTTATATATAACTACTTTTCTTTAGGGTCTCATATAATTATTTATCGCTATTATTCAACATGTTTCTTTGTTTGTTTTGTTTTTGAATTTCACACAGAGCTACTAGAGGGCTATCTGTGCTAGCCGTCCCTAATTTTGCAGTGTAAGACTAGAGGGAAGGCAGCTAGTCATCACCACCCACCGCCAACTCTTGGGCTACTCTTTTTACCAACGAATAGTGGGATTGACCGTAA
The DNA here is from genome assembly GCA_011833715.1 of Carcinoscorpius rotundicauda. Taxonomy (NCBI): domain Eukaryota; kingdom Metazoa; phylum Arthropoda; class Merostomata; order Xiphosura; family Limulidae; genus Carcinoscorpius; species Carcinoscorpius rotundicauda. The sequence continues at coordinate 42,052,543 of CM022394.1, read as the reverse complement.
CATTATAACGCCCCCCACGGCTGAAAGGGCGAGCATGTTTGGTGTGACCGGGATGCGAACCCGCAACCCTCAGATTACGAGTCGCACGCCTTAACACTCTTGGCCATGACGGGCCATTATTCAACCTAAACCTACTTTGTCATACTGGTGTGGATTGAGCAAAGTCTTTACTTACGTGCCGAATGCTCATTAAACGTTAGGTTATTAATTAAAAAAAAAAAAAGTATCAAAATTAAACGTGAGAGTTACTCTTAAGTGTTGTTTTACAGGATTGTGATCAAATTCTATCATTGTAAATTATCTAATGATTTTACGTATCATTACATTAATAGAAAACTTTTCCTATTTGTAATGGTGCGGAACACCTCACTACACTTTTAAAATAATATTATTAACTGTTATAGCTGTATAAATGACGCTAGATTATGCTGCATGGGTAACAGCATAATATATCTGTGTCTAAACAGTGCAATATTCTAGATTCAGTTTACTGCCATATTGTGATGTGAAGCAGACACAAAACAGTTTAATACTGCGGCAAAACATAGCAAAAACGATCCAGTATTATAACATGGCATAGTATAAAAGAATTAAATCCTGTGGAAAAATATAATAAAAGTTGTATAATACTGCGATACAATGCAATACGAACGTATGTGATATTCTAGCAAAAATTTAATAAAAATTGTTCAATATACGGTACAATGCAAAAAAGAATCCAACGTAGCAAAATATAAATTCATTACTATGACATAAGTTTGTGTAAAGCAGCTAATTATCACACTATTCTGTTTCATAAAAATGAACTGTTTTTATACTATCTTCTTTTATGACAAAATAATTCATTATTATGGAATAAACTTGCCACAAATTGTTGCAAAATAGCGCATTCAAAAGTTAATGGAGGCAGTGAAAGCTTGTACAACGTCGAGAAACAAGAAAATATAAAAAAAACATTTGTGAAACGTGAAGCCAAAACTAATACAACAATTATTACAATAATGAAAATCAGGGAAATTCAAAGCTATATAAAACACAAAGCAAGGGCACACAAAACAATGTAACCACCGAGAAACAACGTAACACAAAATCAGTTATTATGGAACCTATATAAATATATATGTACTAGCAGAGACCCGTAAAGTGTTTGTAGTAGTTTTCATGCCATTCGCTTGAATTTTCCTTATTCTACTATTTTCATGCACATTTAAACTACTCTTTCTTGCAGGAATTATGTGTAAGGTCAATAAATCACAGTGTATTTGAAAAAACGTCACAATTCAACAAACAATGTCAGTAGACATAACTCTATTTAATAAAACTACACGTAAAGCAAACAGAAGTGAAGTAATGGTGGTTATAATAGCTTACAGAACACGAAACAGCTTCGAACATTCACCTGTATAAGAAAGAAACCATAAAAACGAAGAATAAAACCCGCACTAAATAATAAAAAAAAGCTACACAGTTGGCCCTCCGCAATCTGCCCCACCGCAGTTATCGAAACCACAATTTTAACGTTGCAAGCCCGACAGACTTACCGGTGAGCAACTGAAAAGAATAGGGTAGTAGTATAGGCGCTACAAACAGTATCATCTTTCATAAATATTAGTTATGATGGGCTGAACAAAATTAAGAAAATTACTTACAGTCATGGTTAATTTAGTCATGTCATTTAGAAATCAGACTTTTAGGGTACAAATTAATGAAAAGGGAACATTATTTATTGCATTTATAATTCTCATAACTATTTATTTATTAATTATTTTATTTGACTAAACCTTACTGACTACAGTGCCAACTCGTTTATAAGTGCATACTATATTAAAAGTATTTGACTTGCCATGGTCAGATGGTTAAGGCGCTAGACTTGTAATCTGAGGGTTGTTGGTTCATGTCCCCATTACACCACACCTGCTTTGCCTTTCAGCTGTGGGGGCGTTATAATGTAACGATCATTCTCACTTTTCGTTGGTAAAAGAGTAACTCAAGTTGGCGGTGGATGGTGATAACTAGCTGCCTTTCTTTATACTGCTAAATTAGAGACGGCTGGTACATATAGCTCTCGTGTAGTTTTGCGCAAAAACAACCAAAGTAGTTTGTGTTGTTAAATAAGCAACAGTTTTACTCAACTCCGCTTGGAAAATTATAGATTAAAAAGATTAGACACGAACTACTAAATAACTTCTACATAATAACAGTGTTTTTACACTAAATCCTGGGATTATCTACAACGGCCCACAGACATCAACTTTGTTTTATAAACACAATTTTTTATTATTTTGGCACAACAATATGTTGCTTACGTAACGTAACATAAAAGTCACACAAACAGTTTAAACAAAAGTAACACCGTCATTCCAATTAATTTCTCTATTTAATGTAGGGATATCTCTGTGTTCCACAAAACAACATCAACAGAAACCCACTCCTTTATGTTTGGTTAGTGCTTTAAGCTGAGTGTTGTAACAGACGAAAACATAAGATTATTCTATATGATGCAATATGTGGGTTCCACCCACAAGGAACAACATGTAAGCAAGTCAATAATGTATTTCATAACACGAATCAATGAAAGAAACTCGAGGACTGGGGTATAAATCCAGATCATTTAGTTAAAAGAGCCAATGTGTTATTCAACTGAACTAACCAACACTACCAGACGCCTTTATTTCCTTTGCTCACAAAGCTGAGAAACATCTTGCCTAATTTTAGGCCAAAAGAAACATTACATAATTTTGTCACAAGTCTCATCGACACCTAAATGACCTCCCATGGGGAGTTCATTGGGCACATTCAATACATTACAACGCTGTGCTTTTGGAACAAAGATTAAATTAACTACAACCCAGTCGTTTGAATTTGGCAAATTTGGTAATCTTCATTTCCTCATGAGCACACCATTTTTGAAAAAGTAACTTTTTCAAACATTGTTCAGTTCATCTATTTGGGAGTAAAGAGTGAAAAGGGATGTGGATTCTTTTCCTAGTCAGCGATCAGTTTAATTCTAGCAAATGGAACTTCACCAGATTCCTCATTCACCGAAGAACTTCCATTAGGACTAATATTCACAATATCCCTGTCAGATCCAAAAAATATCTGAGTCAAATGTATGATATCGTCCTCTAAATACGTGTCTATCATTTGTTTTGAATTTAATTTCTTAGTCTGAGCTAGAGTTACAGTACACGAGAGAAATACGACTGGATTCTCTTCACTAATAACATTATCTTTATATCAAACTGTGATCGGCTTACTACCCATTTTAAGTTCGGCAACTACTTTTTCCCCAGTCAAATCCTTTCCAAAAATAATGATACACCCATAATTGACAGAATAGGTTTAACTCTAACCCAAACCGGTTCCGAAATTAGGAACGATGCTAAATAAATGTTATGAAAAGGAACATTTACAAATTCATCCTCAATACCTTGAAGAAAAAGAGACTCACCAATGGCAGACCTCGAACCTAGAGGCAGTTTACTTTCTAATAACAATAACTGAATCGCCCAACTATCATGCATAATACATATGAATGGGGAACAATCAGTGTCATTTATCAAAACACAGAACTAACAGAAACAAATTGCTGTCTGATTATTTCAGCCTCTTTATCAGCAGTCAAATCGATAACATTGGGTGATCTGGTGTAACTATGTTTACATGTGGGTACCAACGGACTGGGTGTTGCCTTCGCTCCTTTTTCCTTTTCAAACTCCAGACATAACGCAGTAGCTTTTTAACAGAAATGGCAGACAGACCTTGCTGAATTTGTTGATGTTTTGTCCTGACTGTCAGAATATTTCAAACTAGAGGAGCTTGATTTTTAGATAAAACTCCTCAAGTTTAATGATTTTATCAGATATAGATTTTTGCTGAGATGGAAGGAATTTCTTTTCATGAAAAGGAGTTTTGTGTTAAAGTGTAATTATTGGAAAGAGCACCTGTTTCTTGTAATGTTTCAACTACCTTTTCATCCAAGTAAGTTTTAAACTCGTCACTTGTTCAGCGCTTAAACTACTCAATTAAAAGAAATTGTTTTGACTTCTCGAAACTGTTGCTAACATGCACAGAATTATGCCATCAATAAACTAAACCTCTTTTCTTCGTGGACGAATTCCATATAAGTTTGACTATCTTGTTTGCGTTAACCCTCTAATACTAACTCGTATGTTTTAAAAATAGCTACTTTAACCATATCATAATCCATACAGTCTTTTCTAGAAACAGTAGCATAAGCTTCTTGTGCTTTACCAGTTAAAACACTTTGTAATAATAATGATCATTTTCGGTAGCCATTCCATGGTCTGGGCAATCTTCTGAAAATGATGGAAGCATTTATCAACTTCATTTTCATTAAATGGTGGTAATTTAATACATCAAACGAGTTCAAAGTTGTAATGTTTCCTTGGTCGATTGGAGATGAATCAATTTTCCATTTTTTCAGCCGAATTTCTTTTCTGCCTTCGATAGGAACTCGTTAGCCCTCTAGACGTTTATTTTCTCTTTCAACTTGGATATTAGTTAGTTTGGTCTAGAGATTTTTACTTTCTTTTTCAGGTTTGATATAGGCTTGTTCTTTCTGGGTTTTGATACGAGCTTGTTCAAGATCGATTTGTTTAAATTATAGTTGGATTTCTAACTTATCTTTATCATTCAACTCTGGTTGGCTAGTTGTGGCACTGGAGTATTCCTCTAATGCTTCCTCAGAAAACAAATCAATCATCGACTAGTTTTGAATAATACTCTTTTTAGTTCATTTTTTTCATTGATTTTAGATTATTTTGCGATTTTGTTCTATTATTCCTGTTCTTTGACGGAGGGTGATTTAAGAATACCTTGATCGAACATCATCAAACTTTGTTGGCACTGGTGAATGAAAGTTGAATTAAGGTTTGAATTTTAATTTAGAACGAATTTTATCTCTGATTTATCATCCTTATCATGCTAGACGCAGTAAAAGCACATTTAGCCGTTATCATTCATAGGTTGGCATGGCTTGGTGGTTAAGGAACTCGACTCGTAATCTGAGGGTTGCAGGTTTGAATCCTCGGCACACTAAACATGCCTATCCTTTCAGCCTGGGGGCTATATAATGTGACCGTCGTTGGTAAAATAGTAGCCCAAGAGTTGGCAGTGGATGGTGGTGACTAGCTGTCTTCCCTTTGGTATTACACTGCTAAATTATGGATGGTTAGCGCTCGTGTAGCTTTGCACGAAAGTAAAAACAAACCAAACCATTCTAGACGTAGTAAAGAGGCCGTCCCTAATCTTGAGCGGTCAGATAGGGAGGAATATGTCAGTTAATGAAACGAACCCTCGTTTAATGGTTGAACTTATTTTTTCTTATTGAAAAGTTGGATTTTACCGTCATTCTTATATTGCATCCACGACCTTAAAGTACAGAGTATGTTTTTGAGCAACAGGCCAAAAGCCAATGACCCTTTGATTCATAGTTTAAGCATATTAACCACTGGTTGCAGATAACTAGTCCAGAATTAAAATAATTTACAAGTAACATCTATACGTAAATGAGGATGTTGAGTATTTTAACGGTGTTGTGTATTTTATGTGTTTGAGAACCCCTGATCAAACCTGATAACATTTACATTTATTTCTTTTTTGTACGTGATATTTTTCACCAGAAAAATATGTAACAATTTTCATTTGACTTTTATGAAAACTTTCTAGATTTTTATCGTGATTCCTCTGTCTATAACCAATATAAAGGAACACCTTCATACCTATACTAATTAATAATCTAACATCCATGTGCAACGTCCTCGACCATCCCGTACCCGTTTATACTCTCGTCCCTAAGACTTATGTCTGTCAACGATTATATTCAAACTCTCTCTTTCTTAACCTGAAGATGACCTAGAAAGGTCGAAAAGTTGTTCTCTGCTAATACCCATACCAGCCGTTCTGAGATACATTTTTGTTTCAAGTGGGTTTCTCGTAATCAAGTATGTTCTGACCTATTAAGTTTAATTGATTTTCTTTAGTTTGTTTAAATCAAGTTCATACGTGTTTATAGACATTTACAGGTTTATATGTAGGTGGCGTGACCTTTCAGTTAATGAACTGACATCAATCACTGGAAGCTCTTAAAGCTAATTTTACCAAAGACTAAGATATTTTTCATTATTTGTTTTATTTTAAACATAATTTAATTTTCTATAAAATTCTAGGACATTTTATTTAGGCCAAGGCTTTACTTTCTGATAAACTATACTTAGTAGCTGACCTATTCAAGTGACCCGAATGTGGTTGTTATTCAATATGGCTTGAATAAGTAGGTGGGTGAAATAAAAGTAATAATTCTTTTGGTAATTCCTAAAGATGGAAATTATCGAGAGAAGAAGAATAACACTGAAAATACATCATTAGCGCAACATTGAAAAATAGTTTATCTGATTATTAGGTATATTTACAAGTACACATATACGTTGTTGTTGTTTTTTTTTAATTAAGCACAAAGCTACACAATGAGACATCTGTGCTCTGCCCACCACGGGTATCGAAACCCGGATTTTAGCGTGTAAGTCCGCAGACATACCGCTAAGTCACTGGGGGGTTACACATATACAGACATATGATTTTAATTTGATAAACAAAATGTAGACTCCTTAAACCAACTTTAAATTATAAATGCAAGTAATGTTTATATAAAAATAATATCCATTTGGTTTATTCCAGTTTTGGTGTCAATTTTCGTTGTATTATATCAAGATTGCTGCCATTTCTGCAGTTACTTTCAATATTTGTAAATAATTTCTATTACGATTATCAATTATTCTGATCAGGTTATATTTAGAAAAGAAATGTGCAGAAAATAAAACCAGAAAAACAATGCAAATAATATGGTTTTGCGTTATTAACTTAATAAATTATAAAAGATGCCAAACGTTAAAATAATAGTAATTTAAAATCAAGATTTCTTTTATTAATAGATGAAAAAATATAATTTGTTTTTGTTTGTTATTTACTTCTTCGCAATGCGTTATATTACAAACCAGTATGTGTTAAGGTTATGTACGTATCTTAATTTATGCAATATGTATTTAAATTATCACTCGTCTTATATTACTGATTAAATTTTGATACTCTGGTATGCTTGTAAATGTATTGTCACGTTATTTTGAATGAAAAACAGCTCTTTTTAGGTTTATTCTAGAATTCGTTTCTATTATTCTAATGATATACCCTATTATTGGGTGTATTCCTGTTTGAGTTTATTCTGGTTTTGATTTCAGCTTTCATAATTTTATGATTTATTATTACGCATTATTCCAATATTATTTTTCTTTACTCAGGTTATTTTATGCTTTATTAGTTTGGTGCATATTAGTTTTTATTTTGATTATCGTTTTAATATATGATTACTTGGGTTTCTAATGGTTTTGGTTTCGTTTATAGTTATTTCATGCTTTAATATTTTGATCTTTCCCTATTTTTGTTTTGATTATCATTTTATCATGTTTTATATTTTTAATTATTCCATTTTTAATTTTAGTTATCGTTGTGTTATTTCTAATTATTTGAGTTTATCCCAGTATTAGTTTCGATTACTGTTATGTTATAACTTGTTATTTGAATATACCGTATTTACTTGTTTTATAGCCCGGGCCCTTATTTTTTCAACCAAACTCAATACCAGGCCCTTATTCAAACGGGCTCTTATTCAAGCACGGGCGCTTGTTATTTTCAAAGTAAAATTAGGTATGCACAAAAATTATCGTTGAAGACAAATATTTCACGACATTAATCTTTTTCAATTGGGAAGTATATGGCCTTTGATCGCAAATTTTTCCATGACGAATTATTAATAAATATGTCTATATATGTCTATCTGTACCCATCATCCTCATCAACACCAAGCTCGTTTTCTGCTGTAGCCTCAACGTCTTCTTCCTCAGTGGGTACAGTCTCAGTAATGCTGGACAAGTCACCTTTAGCCTCTGTGAGCTTTTGTAATTTGGAAAGAATATCGTCACGTGAATCATACAAAATCCCATCTGGTTTCAACACATTGATATCTTTATCCTCACTATTGTCTATTGCATTGGATACACCACAAACAAGAAAACGATTGAAGAAATTTCTCAACCAGCCATTGCTGGCAACGAACTCGGGGTTGCTATCATAGTCTTGACCACCTTCATTGGAGAAAAACTTCAGTGCTTCTCTTTTCACCATTTTCCTGGTCACACGCAGCCTTCTGGAACGCATGCTCTCTATCCATTCATACACTCTCTCTTCCAGTGTGTCTAACAATGGTCTGCGACCTCCGCCATCAAGTCTTTTGCGTTGACTTTGACTGGAATGGGATGCCATGGCCTTCAGCTTCTCTTCTTGCTTGTACCATTCCCGAATTCTTTTTGGAGCAACACCAAATTGTTATCGTCATCAACTGGTGATAGGTCACGCTTTCTTTTTCTGTCATCTGCCATCATGTGGGGTTCAATATTCTGAATGAATGATCAGTAGACAAATATCAGTTCTTTGCTTTTGGTGGGAAAGTCTGCTGTCATTGGCTATGAACAATGCTATCTGTTATGCAATTGGACGCCTAAGGCGTGAGTGTTATCGACCAGCGCATAAAATTCCAGTTTTGATTATCGTATTATTATGTTTTACTGTTTATGCCAACGCAGATTTTTTTTCCACTGTCGTTTTCTATTGTTTCATTATTATGGTGTATTTCTGTCTTGTTTCTACTATATTTGTGTTATATTTTTTTATTTTGGTTTACTGCAATTTTGAATTGGACTATTGTTATTTCGAACGTTATTATTTAGCGTCTGCTGTCTTTTTTTTAAAGCGTATCATGTTGAGTTTTCCTGGTTTGGTTTCGAACGTTGTTGTTTTGAGCCGTATTACGCAATTGAAATTGAGTTTATTAAACTCAATTGTTTTATGCTTTATTATTTTGGTTTATTCCAGTTTGTTTTCGAATTATCTTTATGTTGTGCCTTGTACTTGAGTTTATTCCATTTTGGGTATCGACTATTGTTATTCTATTCTTTATTATATGAGTTTATTTCAGTTTTTGTGTCAATTATTATCCTATAATGTTTTGTTATTTGGATTTATTGGAGATCTGGTTTCGATTATCGCTATTATAGGATTGATTATTTCATTTTAGTACAGTTTAGGCTTCAGTTCTCATTTTGTTATACCTTATTATTAGATTTAATTCCAGTTTTGTTTCGATAATCGTTATGTCATGCCTTATTGTTAGGATTTATTCCAGATTTGGTTTTAATTAATGTTATGTTTTCCTTTCTATTTGGACGTATTCTAGTTTTTGTTCTATTATAGTTGTGCCGTATGTTTTGTGTTTATTCCAATTATAGTTTTGACTATCGTTATCTTATTTTTTACGTAAATTCCAGTTTTCTTCATTTTTTTCCACGTGTTTGGTTTCAATAAATAGCATGTCATACCATATTATTTCGGTTGATTCCAGTCTTTGTTACGATTACTGTTATCTTATACCTTATTACTCTGTTTTATTTCAGTTTTTATTTGAATTATCGTTATGTTATTTTTTATCATTTATTTTTTTCTATTTTTGGTTTCGATTATTATCAAACCATTCCTTATTGTTAGAGTTTATTAATTTTTTTTTATTATCGCTATGTTATGTTTTCTTTTTTCGGTTTATTCCAGTCGTGATCTCTATCATCGCTATGCTATTCATAATTTTTTTGGATTCATTCGAATTCTAGTTTACTTTGTCGTCATCTTATATTTTAGCTTTTGGTTTATTCCAGTTTTGGTTTTGATCGTAATTATTTTATGCCTTGTTATTTGGATTTATTTTAGTTTTGGTTTCAGTTAACATTATGTTATTATATGAGTTTGTTCCAGGTTTGATTTCGATTATCTTTATATCACGACGCACTCTTAGGGTATGTTATTCCACTGTAAGTTTTTATTATCTGTATTTTATTCTTTCGTATTTCAGCATACCGTATTTTCCGCCTAATAAGCCGAATTTCTGGCCCTAAATTTTGGACCTGATTTTTGGGGGTTGGCTTATTGGCCGATCACCAGCTTTGGACCAAAAAATACCGAAGACCAAATCGGCCCCAAAATCATACCTTTGATCTCACAGTTACGGCAGAGTTATTTCAGTTGAATAAACTTTATTTATTGTTTGTTTTGTTTGTTTGTTTTTGGAATTTCGCACAAAGCTACTCGAGGGCTATCTGTGCTAGCCGTCCCTAATTTAGCAGTGTAAGACTAGAGGGAAGGCAGCTAGTCATCACCACCCACCGCCAACTCTTGGGCTACTCTTTTACCAACGAAAAGTGGGATTGACCGTCACATTATACACCCCCACGGCTGGGAGGGCGAGCATGTTTTAGCGCGACTCGGGCGCGAACCACTTTATTTATTAATAGAAAAAGATCTGTACAATACGAATGATATGTATTCATAGAAATAACAAAATTCATAAAAAATTACACACTTCAATCTCAGAAATTTATTAAAATCCATCAAATTCATCATCTTCATCGTCAAAGTCTCTTGAATTTTCTTTATTTCGACCAGCCCACTTTAGTGCAAAAATACGGATCTGGGCACGCGTGACAGTCAGGCCACTCTGCCGGTTTTCATTCACCCATGTCGCTACATCTTCTTCCAGTTTTGGTCACTTCGGTTGATTTTTCTGGTTATATTTACTTGTTTTCGACATTTTTTTTGGCACACATTCTGCTTTCTTCCATTCACGGACCTCGGCTTATTGGGCGGTAATAAGCAAAAACCCTCATTAAAATTGGCCTCGGCTTATCAACCGGAAAATACGGTATTCCAATTTTGATTTCTATTACCTTATTATTTAGGTCTCCAGACTTGATTTCGATAATTATTATTTTATTTTTTGTTATTTGGATTTATTTCTCTCTTGCTTTCAGTTCTCTCTATCGTAATGGTGTTTGTTCCAGGTTTTATATCGATTATTGTTATTTTATGGGTTATTATTTGGGTTTGTTCCAGTTTTCGATTATCGTTATGTTTGGGTATATTACAGTTTTGCTAGTACAGCGGTATGTCTACAGATTTACAACACTAAAATCCAGGCGTTCGCTTTTCCTCGGTGGGCTCAGCAGATGTGGCTTTGCTATGAAAAAATACACACTCTAAATTTAATTATGCTTCTCATTTTTATACCTTAATATTTGGATTTATTCCACTTATGGTTTTAATTATCGTTATTTTATACTTAATTGTATAGATTTATTTTAGCTTTTGTTTCAATTATTATTATGTAATGCTTTTTCATTTGGGGTTTATTTCAGTTTTATTTCGATCGAGGTTTTATGATATCCTATTATTTGGGTTTATTTTTATTTTTGTTTTTGTTTCTACTATCGTTATTTTAATTTTTATTTTTATATATATATTTTTTTTACGTTTGTTTTATTTTGTTTTAGCTATAATTCCAATTGTCATATTTTATGCCATTGTACTTACATTTATTCCTGTTTTATTTTGATTATCTTCATATCAAACTTTTTTAAAATTTTAATTTCGCTAATCATTTTATCATGGTTTACTATTTGGGTTTATTACATTTTCGTTTTCGCCCCCCAGTGGCTCAGCGGTATGTCTGCGGACTTACACGCTAAAATCCGGGTTTCGACAGCCGTGGTGGGCAGAGCACAGATAGCCCATTGTGTAGCTTTGTGCTTAATTCAAAAACAACAACAACATTTTCGTTTTCTGTTACAGCTGTTTCATATTTGGCCTGGCATTGCTGAGCGCGTTAAGGCGTGCACTCGTAATCCGAGGGTCGCGGGTTCGCGCCAGCGTCGCGCTAAACATGCTCGCCCTCCCAGCCGTGGGGGTGTATAATGTGATGATCAATTCCACTATTCGGTGGTAAAAGAGTAGCCCAAGAGTTGGCGGTGGGTGGTGATGACTAGTTGCCTTCCCTCTAGTCTTACACTTCTAAATTAGGGACGGCTAGCACAGATAGCCCTCGAGTAGCTTTGTGCGAAATTCCAAAACAAACAAAAAAGTTTCATATTTTAGTATTCGGTTTATTCCTGTTTTGGTTTCGATTATCATAATATCATACCTCATTATTTGGGTTTATTTGAATTTGGTTTGGACTATTGTTGTTTTATTCTTAATTATCTACATTTATTACAGTTTCTGCTCTTGTTCCTTTCTGTTTGGGTTTGTTCCAATTTGTTGTCTGTTACTGTTATGTCAAGGTTATTTCTCAGGATTTATTGTTAAGTACAGTAGCACAAATAATTCATGTGCCGAAAAAACACTCTATGGAATTCCTTAGCGATAAACCATTCAAAGTATTGGTTACTATATTCTGTGCGCTTGTATAATAATAACATGCTAAAAAGGTTATTAACATTTCCGGTATAAAACTGAAACATTTTTAAAGCAGTAATTTATTTGTCAACTACCTACTTACATGCCTGATCAAATCTCGGACTATCTCTCTAAGGTGTCTCCAGCTTATTTGCCTTATCTGTAGGTATCCGCTTTTGATATTTCGATAAATGTACAGATATTTTTTAAGATAAATGATATACATATCATGCACGTGTTTAAATATATTTTCAACCCAACAGATGGCGCTACCAACGGCTAGACACACGAATATTTCTTAAGGTAAAATATACGTTTTCTTTGGTGTAACATGAAAAGTAAACAAACAAAAAGTCATGAGTTTGAAAAAGAAATGAAGATCTTGTTACGAAAAAAAAATGAAAGCAGAATTAAGTACTATGTAAATATATTTTAAGGAAACAAACAGTTCTAAAACTTGTGCAGCAGTTGCTAAGCCTACTGTTAATACCAAACTTTTAGTAATGGTGGCATTCAACTTGTAAACCCAACTTGTTAATGAATTTCCATATTGCATCAGGGCGACCAAGATAAAACAACCAAGAAACGGACTATTTTTACAAGAGGAGTGAATAAAGATAATAAGTATAGTGTATTAAAATTGGATTAGAATGGTAAACAGAGATTACTTATTGATCGTTGCGCACTAGGTATTAGAATAAAATATATCACATCATATGTTGAAGATAATAGTTCCTGTGAACAGCTAACTTCAAAAAGAATGGCAAGATTAAACACATTCTGTGTTGATATAAATAGTCAACCCAAACAACTGAAAAGTTGTTGTTTTTTTCCTACAATTTGGTCAGAAAGATTAATAGATATTTCTTTCAATCCAGACTTAATCAAAATCAAGGTAAAGAGGAGTCAACTAATATGCTACATAATAAGAAGCAAGATTAATCTAACATATTTAAATATTAAAAGTATTACTCATAAGACATGATATTTTAACTAAATTTTTACTGTGATTTGAAACCTTGTATACTGAATAATTGTGTTGCCTTGAGAAACCTCCTTTTCCTTTACTTAATTATAATATGTATTTCATTGGTAGGCTCTCTAAGCACAGTACTGGATTTGTTATATATATATTTTCTGTATTAACAAATACATCTAATTTTAATTTTGTTATTATTACCAATTGTATTGAATTATGTATTGACCAATTTTATAACTTTTACTGTATTTATTATCCATCTTCCGGAAGATGGAGTGAATTCATAGATATATTAGTATTGCTCATTTATAATATTAAATTAAATCTATATTTTTGGGGGGATGATGTTAATTTACATTGTTATAAATATATCAAAACTACAACTGGCAGTTGTCGAGCACTCGAATTAAACAATTTATTACATGTAATTAACGCCCACTTTTATATTTACCAATCTACTAGAGGTATTGGGACTGTAGTACCAACACTTGATAATATTTTTACAAATGGATTACAATGTAATTCCAGACATAATCTGTTGTGATATTTCTGTGAACTATGAGTTATAATTATCTTTTATTTTCTTGTTAATTCTGCCTAATGTATAGTCATTCAAAAAAGACTTATTAATGTTGATGCTTTGAAGAATTTTATTTCTACTTTATGTTCTGTTAACTGGAACCATCTCATAAATAAAGAAACTGATGTAGATTCAACTTTTTTCTCATTCTAGAAACGTTATCACAACTTGTATACTTTGTCTTTTCTATTCGTTGAAGTTTTAAAATAATGCAAGGTAATGTATCCACCATGAATTATGATGACATTATTAGACCTTACGTTGTGATAAACAAACAGATATTCTTTGTACCAAAAATAAATACTTGGAATGTAAGATGCTTGCTCACCATCTATTATTTTACCATGAAGTCATTACGACTAAAATTAAATGTCAAGGTAAGCCAATAGTTTTCAATCCATTTATCTTGCACCTACAATAACGACTGGAATTCCTGCAGCAATTGATGGACTCTTAAATTCTTCATCTATTTGGGATGGCGTACTATCTTCAGTGATGAAATCTATAAGCGAACCAATAATTGAACTGTTAACTCTATTTGTGGACAAAGTATGTACTGCTGGAAAATGTCCCAAGATTCTTTACATTACTAAGATCATACCCATTTACAAGTGTGGTGATCCATATAATGTGTAAAATTATCAGCCTATATCTGTTTTTGCTGCATTTACATAGTCTCCCGGTGGGAAAGCTGTATGTTTTCAGATTTATAATTCTAAAATAAGGGGTCTAATTCCCCTCGATAAATACAACAAATAGCTAAATGTGAGTTTGCTATAAAAAATACGTACACACTCATTTTCAAATGTTGTTGAACGTATATGTCATAATGTAATTGTTGTTTTTTACCAAATAGTAATGTATTAAGTAATTTACAATTTTGGTTCAGTGAGTACAAATGCACTAAAAATTGTATATTGACAATTACAATAAAAGTTATTAAGGTTTATTAAGCCCAGAAATCTATTTTAGTTTGTACCCTAGCCATTGACAAGACATTTGATAGCGCTAATCACACAGTTTTACTTTTTAAGTGTAAACAATATGGTCTACGAAATAAAATGTATGACATCTTAAAATATTATTTATAAACAGGTGATATTCATTGTAAAGTGTCTCAATGATCGATCGTTAGCCCTCTCGTTTATTATTCATGCTAACTATTTAATATCAATATGTTCAAAAGATAATTGCTGTATTTATGCCGACGATGTGATTATTGTTATAGAAAAAATCTGTTACTAAATTTTACAAAACAGCAAATGATGAATTGCTACTAGGCCTACTGAAAATTGCCTTAGTTTTAAATATTCATGTCACAATATATGATTACTTCAAAAGAACAGGTTAATGCCGATGTGTATATGAAAGGCAATGCTTTATACAGTGTTGATTCAATTAGAATTTTTGGATTTATTATTCAGAACAACTTTAGATGGTATAGAAAATAGAAATAAGTTTCAGAAAATACCTAGAATAGTATAATATTATGACATAGTGTAAGAATATGTTTCCCCATCACACTAAACATGCTCGCCATTTCAGCCAAGAGGGCGTTATAATGTGACGGTCAATCCTACTATTTGTTGGTAAAAGAGTAGCTCAAGAGTTGGCGGTGGGTGGTGATGAGAAGCTGCCTACCCTCCAGTCTTACACTACTAAATTAGGGATGGCGAGTGCAGATAGCCCTCGAGTAGCTTTGCACGAAATTCAAAACAAATCAAACCATTTTGCAAACACGAGAAACTAAGTTTGTGCTATTTGATTGAGACCGCTGACAGTCGTGATTAACATTATTTGCAATACAAGCAAATTTGAAAACAATAAAGTACAGAAAATTATTCAACTTAATTTTCATGTTATTTTTACGAGTCATTTATAAGAGTTGTTGCTGAAATATTTCAGTAAGCCCCAAAACAGTTGTGGATTTCTTTTAATCGAAATACAAATATCATTTTGAAATATTTTCGAATTTCGAAACATTTATAAGCGTTTAAGGTTTTGTCCTACAGATGGCAATAAAAGTTAAGACCATTTATCTTGACGGTTTATCATATTAACGTACTTCAAGACTGGTTTTTGGTTTCATATTGGATTATGTTATACTTTTAACTGCTAATTTCGAAATATAGTTTTCCAATGATTTTTTAAATTATTTAATTTTTGCAAAGACATGTTTACTAAATTACGAAATTTATTAATTTTGGTACTGTACACTAGTACTATATTTTGACATTCATTTAAAATAACCTAATTAACCTCGTTTAAAGTTCTTTCAAGAGTTTTTGGTTTTGTACCAGAGGCAGGAAAGGTTTGTGGCTAGGACTTTACTGGTGGGAGTTTCTGGATCCTAAAAGACCTCCCTCCTCTGGTCTCAAATCATTTAGTTTTGCTTTATCCAGTGGTTTCTAATTTTGAACTGGGAGATAGCTAATTAACAGCATCTTTCGCCAACGTTTGAGCTATTGTATTGATTATTAAGTTACAACCGTCACTCTTACCACGACAACGAAACGCCCTGTCTGAATTAAATTATAAACTTTAACACGTATGGTTGTTGTTGTTGTTTTAATTTCACGCAAAGCTACACGAAGGCTATCTGCGCTAGGCGTCCCTAATTTAACAGTGTAAGACGAGAGGGAAAGCAGTTAGTCATCACCACCCACCGCCAACTCTTGGGCTACTTTTACCAACGAATAGTGGGATTAACCGTCACATTATAACGCCTACACGGCTGAAAGGACAAACATATTTGGTGCGACAGGGATTCGATTGTAAATCGAACGCCATAACTCACCTGGTCATGCCGGGCCCAACATGTATGGATAAGAAATGTTCGGATTCTAGCAAGTCTATGCTGATAGTCGCTATTGTTTTTTTATAAAGACTGTAAAGAAAGTATTAGTATTTTGAACAATTTGTATGCCAAATACAGGGTGTCGCATAAAATGTACATATACTTTGTATGATTACAGATACAATGTTTATTAAGATATATCTAGGTTTTATAATCCAAGTTTAAGAAGACAACTATAGAATATTTTGAGTAATCATAGGTGTTCGAACTGATAACCGTTCTGGTCCAGGCACTGCTGATAACGTGAACAGATGGGATTGCAAACTTTACGTATCATTTTGTTTGGTATTTTGGGTTCATTCTCTTTCAGTTGCTGCTCTAAGCTCATTGACTGTTGCAGGTTTAGTGCTATAAGCCTTATTTTTGACGTATCCACATACAAAAAAAAGTCCAGAGTGTGAGGTCTGGTGAACATGGGGGAAATTCAGTGCTACCTTTTCGCCCAATCCATCTTTTGGCAAATTTTCGTCAAGATGGGCCATCGTATTACGGTGTAGTGGGTAGGTGCTCCATCTTACTGGAAGTAAAACTTATCTCTAAATTGCTCTTGAATGCGTGGTATGACATATTCTTGCAGTAAGTTTTGATAAATGAGAACAGTGACCGTGTTTTCGGAAAAGAATGGTCCAATTACGCCCAACGGTGATAATCTACACCACTGTAGCCCCTGGTAAGTTTACGTAGTGTTCAATCGTAACATACGTGTCTGAGGTGCCCAGTAGGTGCAATTGTGGCGATTAACTGAGCCATTTAACTTAAATGTGGTCTCATCGGTCCAGACAATCTTGTATGGAAAATGTGTATTATCTGCAGATTTAGCCAGGTACAACTTACAAAATTCAACTCTCCGGTCGAGATCATCTTCACTAAGGGCGTGGACTAATGCCGGAATAAAACTTTTCCAATGAACGTGCTTTTGGGTTTCCTGTCTCGCGGGCTGTTTGCCGAACAGATTTTCTTGGAAATCGGTGGAGACTTTCCAACAACTCTGCTTTTTGTGTGGGACTGGTGGACGACAGCGGCCTTCCAGAACGCCTTTTATGGACGTCTTGAACAGTTCCGTTTGTTTCAAACTTATCTCTAATGCGAGTAATGGTGAGTCGCATTGGTAGATCTGTTTGGAACTCCCTTCTAAACCATCTTTACACTTCAGCTACGTTCTCACACTTCCAGTAACACTTTAACATAAATTTATTTTTCTCAAAACTTAGTTTTGCTTCTGTCATTACTTCAAATCAGTTGCATCTGTAAAAAAAAGAAAGTTTGAGTGAGTTATAATCATTCAAAGTGTGTATATATATTTTTGGAACACTCAGTACGTGTAGTACCTGAACGAAATATTTTGCGTACTTGATTAAAGAGTCAAGAAACCACTTCAAGCTGATGGACCAGCACAAAATGTAGATCGTTGTATGTTCTCCAGTGTATCAGCGGTACGTATCGGCCTTACAATTCTGTATTAGGGTTTTGATTCTTGATGGTGGAGAGAGAACAGATAGACTATTGTGTAGCTTTGCGCTAAAGGGAACAAGCCTCTTTTATCATGCCTAACCAACACATTCTTTTGATTTTACTCTGCTGACAACTGATTATGAGACTTTATAAAAATGTAAAACGCAGCATTTGTCCCACAACTGAAGGATGGCAGTTCGAGTGAATCCTGCAGAGATGATAAATACTGTAATATCGAATAGAATGTAAAAGTAGACGAAGATGTAAAATTAGAAGAAATACTAAACACTTACTATAATGGACCTACGGAATCATTTCTTGAAACTAGTAAGTTTCACTTTTCACTAGTTTTCGGGATCCAGCAGATTATTCCATACTCACATTTACGTTGTTACCATCAGTATATTATGTCGACGTAGATTCATCTGTTGGAAGCTTCACTTTGTGAGAAAAATTCTAGTATTAATATTTCATTGCACGTATATACACCGGTCCTGGTAACTCAGTCACAAACTTGAATTATAACGCTATAAGTTGAAGGTCAGCACCCGTAGTGAGCATTGTGCGTGAAACTAACGTGAAAGATGTTTTGAACAATGTCGCTCGATAGAATGGATGTTATTTTATAAACAACACTAGCCATCTTTTCGCAAATATAAAAACAAACGAAAACAAGCTATGCAATTAAAACTGAATGCTAAAGTTAAAATATATTTTGTTGCTGATGGTTACAGGACTTCCAAATAAATATAAAATAATAACTATAAATAAAGGGGGAAAATAAATAGTAAATAGGCTAAAAGCAGCGGAATGTGCAGATTAGAGATTTTTCACGAGAAAGAGACAAGATGTGAAGCTAAATTTCTCAATTTGTTGTTGTTGTTTTCGATCTAAATTCCTGTAAGCATGAGGATATTCACGAACACAGATATTCAGCTACTCAAAAAAAGAAAAGAGGAACAAAAACTTTACGACGATGTTATCTGCTGTTACTAGAAGTTCGTTAACAGGTTCAAGGGGGACAACAAAGTTCGTTGTTCTAAATGTGACGCTGACTTGTTTACAAATAGGTAGGGCTTTAAACCTTGGGTAGGTGATTTGTCGTTTGATCAGCCGCTGGGAATTAATACCATTATTTCATTAGCTCATCGTGTTTTTATTTGTTGAAGTTCGCTCGTACGTCATACAAAGCCAACGTGCTGCCCAGAACCAAGCAACTATTTTTATGACAAATAAAACAAACTGGCACATAACCATGTAAATTTTATATTACATGAATTGTACGAAACAAAGCAAGTATTTTTATGGAAAATAAACAAACTAGTATAGAACCATTTTCATGGTTTTATTTTCTTAAAGTTTTATGTCAGATAAAGCATACGAACCAAGCATGTGTTTTAAGGACAAACAAAACAAGCTGGTACAGAACCACGTAAGTGGTGTTATTTAAGTTTTATATTAGATAAACCAAACAGAACCAAGCAAGTGTTTTCGGACAAATAAAACAAACTGGTACAAAACCATATGAGTGCTTATATTTAAATGTTATATTGAATGAGCTATATAGGACAAGAAAAGATTTCTGTAAGATATATAAACTGGTACAAAATGAAACTTTGTTTGTTTTCCTAGACTTCATAATATAAATTGTACAGAATCGCACTAGAGGATGTTTGCTGTACGGTGTAAACTGGTACCAAACAACAACAGACCAATTACTTCAATGTACATCTGATGGAATGGTGGAGAACCACACAACTGGTAGCCGGATTGTGAATCAGAGAATTCAGAACTACAGCCCATTATCGTAAAGATGCGCTCCAGAATTTGGGGCTATGGGTCCGTTTACGGCTAATTCCCATTATTCGGTAAGACAAAAGCAATCCAAGAGTTGCGGTGTTTCTTTTTGGTTAACTGTCTTCCCTTCGGGCTATCAGTCGAATGTTCGAGATGATTACACGCAGGCACACCATTTATAGCCGTATGCGAAATTCTCAAACAATTAGATGAGCTGGAACAGAATTAAATAAACTTATTATGTTTAAAGTCTAGCTAGACAAGTTTTCGTCGAAAAGAACAAGTACAGTTACCATTAAAACTAACGTTTTCCGAGTGGTATCGTGATTACAGGAGACCCTAGTAAAAACACGGGTTTATCGAGTCGTATAGTTACCATAAGAAACATAGTAAAAACACAAAGCAATTCTGTTTAAAAAATAAAGTATTTCGTTTCACAAAGTAAAATCAGTTTGAACTGAACACATTCTTTCAAACCAAAACTGTTTTAAATGTTTGTATACAAACAGGAATAGAAAACAAATATAACCACCGTTAAAACGAGATTTAAAACAGGTTTTTAGTGTCGCATTGTGTCAGTGGCTTCGTTTATCATTATTTTACATCAGTGTAGCTGAGATTGGATTTCTTTCACTTCCGGATATAATATTGATCCTCTTCAGGATCTGGTTAACGGTTACTGGGGAAGGTTAACGTGATCTTTGACATCAGATAAGTGCTGGGTCATAAAGCCATCTCAAATTTTATATTTGTTTGTTTGTTGTTAAGTGCAAAACTATATGATAGGTTGTCTGTGCTCTGTGTGACTGGGAGTCCAGACTTTGCCCTAAGATTTTAAAACAAATGTTGTATGTATATGTATATATATATTTAGCTGTAAATTTACTTTAAGTGTAAATAAAGATCTTTACAGAAATGCACTAATTAGTATTTCTGTTTCATTCACGAAATACGACTAGTGTCACGGTTGAGAAATTGTATAGTCGTGATTCACTGCAAATTGAGGAATGGGGAAGCGAAATATGCAGGGTAAATCAAAACACTTTCTTAATTAACTACTTCATCTTTAGTCATGAGATATATTTAAAGAAATGTTACCAGAAGGAAAAGTTTGTGCTTGAAATACTTTTCTCACTGCTCGCGCAAATTTCCTTCTAAGAAAGAAAAAAACAAAGAAATGTATTACTTCTGGATTACATAAGTAAAGTTTGTTTTATAGACATTTTCCAGTAAAATACAGTGTGAAGTATGGATGATTATCTTAACTTACAATACGTAGAAAGATTTAGAATCTTTACTGTTTGCTTTACTTTTATTAGGTTAATAACCTTTTGTCCTGATAGCCAACTTCCGTATGAAACACTGTGTGAACAGTTGCCTTGATTAAGGTCAAAGTTTACAAAAGACTAACAAAAAATCAGGACGTGTCAACAAGCAAAAGCTTGGTCAAGTGAAACAGAAGAGTACAACATGGCGTGAAGTATACTTAGATGGACAAAAGAAAATTTTAATGCTCATCGTATACGATCTTCCTATTCGAACATTAAGGCCAAAAAAATAAAAATAAAAGTTAAATCTTCTGCTAAAAGAAGCATCATATTTGTTCTAACGGGAATAAAAGTTAACTATACACATATATTCAGAATCTGGCGAAGGAATTTTGTAAACCTTTACATATTTCAGGACTACAAATAGATACTTCAACGATGGCGCTGCTTTTGAAGGTAAAGTTGTTGTTTTTTAATTTCGTGCATAGCTACTCGAGGGCTATCTGTGCTAGTCGTCCCTAATTTTGCAGTGTAAGACTAGAGGGAAGGCAGCAAGTCATCACCATCCACCGCCAACTCCTGAGCTGTTCTTTTACCAACGAATAGTGGGATTGACTGTCACATTAACACGCATCCACGGCTGAAATGGCGAGCATGTTTGGTGCGACAGGGATTCTAACTCAAATGAAAAAGAAATAAGTAACATTATTTTCAGACTCATGGAGATGACGATTATTTCAGCCATTATGTGTTCACTTTTTATTATCATTATTTATTGTTCAAAATATTCATCTTTAACTAGCTATAATAATTATTAATTTTTATTGTTTCAGTTCTCCAAACAATGTGTCTTAACACTTCAAGTAACATTTAATAGCATTTAATATACTTTTTTTAATGGATTATGACAACTGTAAAATATTTAAGTTCTCCATGTAATGTATCTTTTAAACTTTTTGAATCAATTTAAAGTTTTTACTTGTTCATTGAGAGCGAAATACATTAAATTATTGTTGTTTTAATCTTCCAAGCGACGATGTCTTGACATTCTAGTCACTTGGTATTAATTTACTTGTCATTGGACATTAATATTAGGTTTATTTAATTTTTAACACTGCATTTTATAACAAGTCTCTTACGGATTTTCAAGAATCACAAGAGTATACAATAATAATATTTCAATCATGTTATGGTGCCGTATCTATAACCGACAACGCATTTCTTTCAATACACAACAAACACTTTAAATTCTCGAAAATCCCTAAGGGACTGGATAAAGAATACAATAGTAAAAAAATAATAAGCCTGCTACTATTGTATAATAAAAGTAAATTAATTGCAGTTACGTTTTGCTATCTTAATAAAGATATTAACATCAAAAGCTCTGTCGTAATAACAACTTCCTTTCATAAATATATTTTCTGAGCGGTGTTTCAGTTGTGGCGCGGTGGTTGAATTACTGTTGTTACGCGCTCTTCTACCTCTTAAATAGGCCCGCCATGGCCAGGTGAATTAAGGCGTGCGACTCGTAATCTGAGCGTCACCGATTCGCATCCCCGTCGCATCAAACATGCTCGCCCTTTCAGCCGTGGGGGCGTTATAATGTTAAGGTCAATCTCACTATTCGTTGGTAAAATAGTAGCCCAAAAGTTGGCGGTGGGTGTTGATGACTAGCTCTCTTCCCTCCAGTCTTACATTGCAAAATTAGGGACGCTTAGAGCAGATAGTTCTCGAGTAGCTTTGCGCGAAATTCAAAATAAACAAGGCCTGGCATGGCCGAGCGCGTTAAGGCGTGCGCTCGTAATCCGAGAGTCGCGGGTTCGCGCTAAACATGCTCGCCCTCCCAGCCGTGGGGGCGTATAATGTGACGCTCAATCCCACTATTCGTTGGTAAAAGAGTAGCCTAAGAGTTGGCGGTGGGTGGTGATGACTTCCCTCTAGTCTTACACCCCTAAATTAGGGACGGCTAGCACAGATAGCCCTCGAGTAGCTTTGTGCGAAATTCCAAAAGAAACAAACAAAATAAACAAACAAACTTCTTGAAAATTATAAATGGTTAAATGAATAATGCAAATAATATCATTTGTATATACAATAACAGTTTTGTAGCGTAGGCTCTTTACAACTTGGCAAAGCATGATTACAATTATATGTATCATAATGCATAACGAATATGAGTTAAAAATATAATAGGCCTAATATTAATATCTTGTAACAAGACGAATTGAAACTACGTTATAACAGCTTATAAAAGGCGTACACACCATAGCAGTTGTCACTGCACAATATTACTGTTTCAGTTTCCAGTCAACAGTATCTTTACTATTTGGTACTTTTTGGCTACTTTTGGAATGCTTTATAATGTACTTCCCTCAATTCTTTTACGAACACATTTGTCATATTATTTTAAGGTCCGAGAAGTTTGTAACATACATTAAAGCCCTCCAGTGGCACAGTGGTATGTCTGAGGAGTCAATCTGTTAGAAACATGGTTTCGATACTCCTGGGGGGACAGAGCACAGACAGTCCTTTGTGTAACTTTGGGGTTAATTCCAAAGCAATCAATCAAAATATATATTAAATTCTTGCAACATTCAGTGAAACTTGCCCAAATTCTTTGAACTCAGTTTTAATATGGGATGTTGAAAATGAGTTTCGTTGCAGTTCTCTAAACTCACTTTCTTTATTTGTACTCTGTATGATATTCTTTGTGAGTGCTTATATGAAACTACTTTCTGATAACGTGAGAACCCTACTCCATTTCTGGACATAAAACAATAACACTATCATCCAAATACTTCCCCACCTTCACATTTAATGTCCTTTTCGTGACCTTACGTCACGATACGGTTCTCTGGAAAATTTCCCACATGTTACAGACAATTACAGCTCAGGCCAGGGCCCAAGTAGTTACACAGCTGGTCTAGAGAGTAGGTTCCACAGTATTTTCAAACGTTACTTTCATTATAATCTCAATTCTTTCAGACACGATTTGTTGAACTTTGATCTTTGGATTCTTTTCTACAAAGGTACTTTATTTTACAAGGATGAACATTATTGTGTAATTTGTTTTTGTTCGAAACAAGAAATTACGTCAAGAGCAAGCTCGTTATTGTCTTGATTCACTTCTAGAAGTTCTTTTCCAACCTTTTAAATGATAGTTTAAACAGAACGAATTTTGAGTCAACTCACTCACAACAGAAGAAAATTAGACGCAGGAGAGAAACTTCCGTTTCAAAAGAGTGATGAGGAAACGTTTCTGTGAAACTGTGTTATAAAAGAAAGTATTCATTACAATAAAATAAAAATGTTCTTTTCTGTGTTCATTTTCCCCATTTTTATCTTACACTAATGCAAAATATCCATTGAATATACTTATATCAACATTTACAATCTTTTACAACCTTCAAGCTTTCTTATTGCGTGCTTTCAACAGAATCAATTTTGCCTTGTTATACTTTACACGATATTTAGGTATAAAGACAATATATGAAACAGTAATACCACTTATATCAGTAATACTTAGGACAACTTTAGGGTTTGTTTGTTTGTTTTTGAATTTCACGCAAAGCTACTCCGGAGCTATCTGCGCTAGCCGTCCCTAATTTAGCAGTGTAAGACTAGAGGGAAGGCAGCTAGTCATCACCACCCACTGCCAACTCATGGGTTACTCTTTTACCAACGAATGGTAGGATTGACCGTCACATTATAACGCCCCCACGGCTGAAAAGGCGATCATGTTTGGTGCGACGGGAAAGCAAACCTGCGACCCTCAGATTACGAGTCGCAAGTCTTAACCCACCTGGCCATGCCGGGCTTAACTTGAAGGAAACACAATAAATCAATTTGCTAATTTATTGATTGGTATAACATAAAATATTGAAAATGTCATGTGTTTGAAAAGCATTTGAAAAAAATCTCACTGTGTTAAATGACTTTAATTTATTATTTGTACTCTTTGTTATGGTGATACATCTCAGTTGTTAAAAGCATATGAAATTACTGCTTACTAACTTCACATTTCCTACAACTTACACAGTATTGATTTTGTGACCTGTACTTGTACACTATGGCTGTATCAAAAACGATTCGCTTGTTACGAAAATTACTGACTTGATGTACAGATGAAATAAACATAGCCACTATAAAAACGGAAGTTGTTTAAAGCATATCTGCATTTAACTAAGGAAATACGCAGTGCAATTTTAGCAAGGCCTCTGTTTTTCTTTCACTGTAGTTTAATTTATTATGTATAGTTTATTTTTTGCTTGTCTACAGGAAATATCCGAAAATATTCCTGCTGTGGTCATTTGCTGTGATAAATTGTTGGCAAAGTGTTTTAATTTCCAAGTGATTAAGTTATTGTTGATGAATATGGCAAATTGTTTCATTGATCAGAATACTGTGTTTCCTAAAATTATGAAATAGATCTTCAACTTTCTTAGAACAGCGAACCTCAACTTCAGCAGAGAAGGTGAGATAGGGACAACTCACAATAACCTTACAAGGACATCAACCTAATCAAAAAGGTCATAGGTATGAATTCAGCAACACGTCTCTTTGAGAAATTTACAGCATCAATGCTGACAATATTGGCGAATGTTGAGATGAACACGACTAACTGCACATGTAACTACATTCAAGAGAACTTTTTTCAATTTTTCAAAAGTCTGTAGGTCTTTCTGGTCAGAAACTTATCCACTGTTTTTACTTCTAAAGTATTCGGACATTAAACACTAAGATCGTGAAAGTTTTAATTAAGGAAACTGCTGTCTAAAAACATTGTTCTGGCAGATTGTAATATTCAGTTCTATACTAACCTAAAGAAGATGTTGGTGTACGAGCAACAGCCTCACCAGTAAGGCATTTGGGTGGTTTTCTCAAGTGTGTTATTTGTACTGGCTGGATATTTGAGGAATTAATTAATCCTGTTACTTTATTGTGTACTTTGTTAAAGCTTTGCAGTAAGCATTTGAACAATGTTTTGTGTTCGCTTTTACAAATTTATGTTCTGGTTCACTGATTTTT
Source organism: Carcinoscorpius rotundicauda (assembly GCA_011833715.1). Lineage (NCBI taxonomy): Eukaryota > Metazoa > Arthropoda > Merostomata > Xiphosura > Limulidae > Carcinoscorpius > Carcinoscorpius rotundicauda. The sequence goes on along the minus strand of CM022394.1, from coordinate 42,026,234 downwards.
TTATCACATTGGCAGTCATTAGTCCTAGAATAGTTTTCCTCTTCTGAAGTATTTTCAGAAGACCATTTGCTTTAGTTGATGAATCTGATGCATTAGATAAAACCATTTCTTCCAAACTAACCAACACTGGATCGTCGTGGTTGAGTACTGAACAAATGGCCGGGATAAAAACAGTTATTTCAAAGTAATACAACATTGGTCTATTTAACACTGTTTGGATGATTAACAAAAATTCTTTGGTAAATATAACGCAATCTTTTATTTATACATTTTAGTTTCATAATCTGTATCTTAGATATGTAAACAATGGTTTCTACTTGGAAACTCCTCAAGATTTGATAAACGGTAAGAGGAATATTGAGTTATATCAAGAATATTTATTAAACAAGTAAATTACACATGTAGCTATGAAAAAATTGACAATGCATATTGCTACTTAAACTTAAACATTATGTACAGAAACGAAGAAAAATCAAATAATGGTCCTTCTTGGAGATATCACATTTTAACTTACTATCTGCTCTTTCAAAAGCAGCTAACTAAACACATTCCTACTACCAGCTCTTACTTTAACATCATGAAGGGGTTTACAACTTCTGTGAGCGTGCAACTAAAAGTTGTATGATTGTTTATTCATAGCTAATGAAAAATTTCACCAATTCTTTATTTTTAACCTGTCTGAGTTCCGAGGAATATATACTTTTCTACTCATGCTATTGTTGTGTTTCACATATTTGTCTCACTTTATTCAAATTAGGTATAGGAAAATCCAGGCATAAGAATTTTCAAAGTTCAAGAAATAATAATTCGTTTATTTACTTCCATCTGCAGTAGTCACACATATGGAAGACTTTCATTTTTTTACTATAATAAATGTAACAATATTTTTGACAATTATTTCTTAACTTTATAACTTTATGTTTTACGATTTTATTCCTTTATGTATTAATGCTTTAGTAGTGAAAATTATAAACAAACTAATATTCCTTTTCAAAAAACTATCATTCTGTAAACTATCAAAAGTTTACTGTAGTAACTTTTCTCATCAGTTGTAATAATGTCCTTAATTTCTTGTTTTACACTTAGAATACAGACCACCACTTTATACAGTTAGATCCTTTTGTCCACGTAAACTGCTGGCGAAATTTTTAAGGCCAATAAACATAAAGAAAAAATATGCACTTTGCGTTGTTAGACTTAACCTCTTATTTAAGTAGAGTTTCGAAAGATGAAAATAAAAAAGGGAAAATAAAAATAAAAAACATTTTTAGCATTTAATAGGGTAAATGTGAACACTATGAAATTTCCCTAAATACTAACCGGTAAAAAGTTTAAGACCATACCAAAAAGAAGTCCTAAACAGGGTAGGAAATGTCCAATAAGAGGTCTCACTAGTGAGTTGCACGGCCGTCTTTATGAAAAACTTCAAACATTCGCTTTGGCACGGTCGATATAAGCGTTTGCAGAAGGCTGGCTGGAATGTTATTCCAAGTGATGAAGATGGTTTCACGAAGATCATATACTATTTGGAATTTACGTCCATTTTTATAGACTTCCCTTGCCATTCATCCCCAAATATTTTCAATGGGGTTCAGTTCGGGCGAATACGCTGGATGGTCCAAAAGAATCACGTTATTTGCCATGAAAAAGGCATTGTAGATTGAAACATTGTCCTGCTGAAAGATCCAGTCATTTCCACACAAGCGAGGGCCTTCAGTTAACAAGGATGCTGTCTCCAACATGTCAATGTAGCCAACTATTGTTTGATGCCCATGTATAACCTGAAGCTCCATTGTCTCCATGGAAGGAGAAAGCACCCCAGATCATGATGGAACTTCCTCCCCTATGTTGTGTATAAACTGTCTCCGGTGGGATATTATTATTGCGCCAGTAACGTTGGAAGCCATATGGACCATCTAAGTTAATTTTTTTCTCATCAGAGAACAAAACCTTTTCATCCAATTTTCTACGCCCCTTGTTTGGTGCTTCTCAGGAAAGTTTATCCGAGCTTTTTCTCGTCTGCCGTCTAATTGTTCTTGAGTTGCATTCTGTGTTCATAAGAGTCTTAATCTGGTCCCACGATCTGCTGTTGTCTTGCCGGACAACCCGTCGAATTGTCCTGCTCAACGCTAGCGAAATTTTCTTACGTCAACCACTTGGAATTTTCGTTCCGTATTCCTCAGGTTCTTTCAAGACACTTGCAACAGCAGTTTTACTTCGCTCAATCTTACCAGCGATGGCAGGTTGAGAGAGACTTTGCTTTTGCAGCTCAACAATTCTACCACTTTCAAACTCTCTCAACATTTTGGCCTTTGCTATGTTTTTACCCAATGTAACATAGATGTCAGTGGGAGAAGTTAACAACGCTAATGCTTAAACACAAATGACTAAATTTCGTAACGTGTTTACCGATTAACGCTTTGTTTCAGTATGGTTTTAAACATTTGATCAGGTAGTATTTAGACTAATTTCATAGTGTTCACATTTTCCCAACTAAATGCTAAAAAAGTTTTTTACTTTTGTTTTCCCTTTTCTTATTTTCACTTTTCGAAGCTCTACTCAAATAAGTGGTTGAGTCTAACAACGCAAATTGCCAGCAGTATGGGTGGCCCGCAAGTCCCTACCCCTCCATATGTCTTGTGTATCCAGTGTATCTGTGTGCTGTCCCTTATTCTCGCTGCATAATATTATGCGACGCCAATGTCTGCGAGACATTTTTCTTAACATAGGCTTACATCGGCCATATTTCTGTAAAGAAAAAAAATGTTTTTTTTGTTGTTGTTGTTGTTTTTGAATTAAGCACAAAGCTACACAAAGGGCTATCTTTGCTCTGCCCACCACGGGTATCAAAACCCGGATTTTAGCGTGTAAGTCCGCAGACATACCGCTGAGCCACTGGGGGGAAAGAAAAAAGAAACAAATTTATAATACCTGCGTAATTTAATATAACATAATAACATATGGATTGGAAGGGACTTGCGGGCTATCCTGTATATGTTAAGATTTACAGTTGTGAAATCATGATGTTTCAAAACCATATATTTAGCTTACTATATGGACTATTTTTCCCTCTCCTTTCTTAACTGCTTAGCCCGGCATGGCCAAGCACGTTAAGGCGTGTGACTCGTAATCTGAAAATCGCGGGTTCGCATCCGCGTCGCGCCAAACATGCCCGCTCTCACAGCCATGGGGACGTTATAATGTGATGATCAATCCCACTATTCGGTGGTAAAAGAGTAGCCCAAGAGTTGGCGGTGGGTGGTGATGATTAGCTGCCTTCCCTCTAGTCTTACACTGCTAAATTAGGGACGTCTAGCACAGATAGCCCTCGAGTAGCTTTGTGCGAAATTCCAAAAAACAAAAACAACAACAACAAACAAAACAGCCTTAACTGCTGGTTACAAGCTGCTTGCTTGTGTTGCCAACACTTCATGTAAACTGCGCCAAGATTGAGGTAGCTACAATGTTGTGTGATTTTTTTTCATGTTCCTACTGCAAACTTCGTCTGTTATCACTGCTAGTTTTACCTAAAAGTAACAAAAATGAAAATAGTTAAGCCGAAAAATAATATATCCCTTACTATCAAAAAGCGGTGGTATGATTATTTTCCACACTTAAAAAAGTAAGTGGGACACCTACCCCTAGCAAATTACGCCTATTGTTATAAGCACCTAAGAAAAAAAATATTATTAAACGATCTATCTCAAAATCCACACATAGGGTTATATTTACATAGAGTGTAAAAATACAATCTTTAACCAATGTCAGACGTTACTTGTTTTTTTCACTCTTTAGTTTTTTTAAGTATACGTTGTCATTATGGTACCACTTCCAGTTATTACAGAGTTAAGAAACTTAACTTTTTATTCCTCTCTGTAGTTTTTAAATATATCTTGTCATTACATTTAACAAAAAGTTAAGCCTAACATATTGTTATGAGAAACAAGGTATTTCGATCCTCACTGTACAGTTTTATAAGGTCCTTTATCATTACCTTACAGTTAGGTGCCTGCTTCATTTAAAAAATCAGATCTAACATGTCCTATCATGTCGCGGCACGTACAGTAATATTCTGTATAATACTGTATGAGGATTAATTACGTTGCCGATATAAACAAGACACGTGCAAAATGTTTGATAAAATCGTCAACTAGACTGTTTCCTCTATAATTATGAGTAGAAATATTTCTTGGAAGCTCAGTAAAACATGAGTTTGATTAAAAGTACTGAACCATATCTTTGGAATTTGATTGAAACTTATGTAGCTCTTAACAATGTTTCTTTCAATTTTTAAGCATAGAAATGATTAAGAATAGTTCTTAAGCACTCTTATGCTGTTTAATTTTATACATAAAGTCTTAATATTAGCTTTAGAAGATAAAATAAACAGAAGCACATACATTTAAAAATAATAATTTATTGTGAACTATGACAGTGGTTTGTAATAGAATTCGTTCAGGAATATCACAAAAATTCTTATAGACTTGTTCTCGAAATAAAATTCAAAACCTTCTATCTCAAAGGCTAAGACTGTTTAAATACCGGTAATATCAAAAATGCTGATTTTCCAATTGTTAGACAAAATTCATCCATTTATTATTTATATTATGGTTCTTACTTTTATAGCCTATATAAAAAAAGAAACACAAACTTTTATTATAGGAATGATAATTTCGCGATTTTTTCACCTTTTGTAGCTCGGACCTTAGTAGATTTCTTTAATATGGTGAGTGGTGATATATTCCACTAATTTTCTTACTTGCCTTGTTCGATTCCCCTCGGTAGACTCAGCAAATAGCTCAATCTGTTGTTGTTTTTTTCCTATAATAAAACATACACACTTCCCTTCTTAATTAAATGCGTGTTTGCACACAAAGTCTCAGTCACGATACCACCTGGCTCAATCGTAATAGATGAGTGGGGTGGGAGGAAATCTAACGCAGCAGTGGACTGTTGAAAAACGTGTAACATTCAATTTAATGCATATGCACGTATGTAATTTCAAAATTTATTCTCTGTAAAATAAGATATTTAAAATTGTTGATTTAAAAAGAAGAATCGGAAACGTCAAAACAGTACAAATATAAGTTGAATTAATGTTCAAGGTTTATATTTTCAGGCCTAAAACTCGGGACTCTAATGAAATAATCAAACTAGGCTAGAAATAGTGGCTACATTATTTTCTCAAAGTATTAATCTCTATTTTCATTCAAAAAATATTGATAATTGCCATAGATATGGAGTTGAAATTGGGACTCTATTTCGAGCCTAGTACCATAAATTTCTTTAACTGCTTGCAACTGATGTAATATTTAAAAATTCAGTGTACGAATCTACATGTATCGAGGCCTGGCAGGTGATTAGGGCGCTCGACTCGCAAACTATCACACCAAACATGCTCTCCCTTTCAGCCGTGGGGGTGTAATAATTTTACAGTCAATCCCACTGTTCGTTGGTAAAAGAGTATCCCAGGAGTTGGTGGTGGGTTATAATGATTACCAATCTTCCTCTTTTTTTACCAAGTAGTGAGTCTTTCACTGCTAAATTAGGGATGGGCACTGTAGATAGCCCTCTTGAAGCTTTGTGAGAAATTCTTAACACATCAAACCATACCGAATAATAACAAAATGTGGTTTTGGATAACTTAATGTGTTCATGAAGCAGGACTTAGTATTGACAGTAAGTAGGTTGATTTCAAGGTCGAAGTGGTGGAACGTTTTTTTAAACCATATCATACATAAAACAGAGCTGTTTTTTGTTTTGTTCATGAAACAAGAAAGCCTCAGCAGCTAACATCAGACTGCGAAACCGAACTTGTTAAAACAAAACAAAAACACTCGCGTTGAGCACATTTGAGACATACGTACTCTTTTTTTATTAGAATGACCCACTAGCTGGAGGCATGTACTTTTGAAATGCTGTTGTTCCTATTTCTTCACTTTAAGAATGAGAGACAACTAGCACTTGCTAACATTAGCTCAACATTTCATAAACAGCAGTCTTTAGCTCGTATGGTTAGAATTTTTTTTTTTTCACCAAAAGAGTAAATGATCAACTCTTTACAGGGGTTTTGATAGAACAAAGATCTAACTTGTAAGTGAAACTGGTTTTCCTTGCTATCTTGATTTCTTAAAATTGAGAAAAATGAAATTCACGAGTAAGGAACAAAGGTGATTATTTGAGCTTTAACAATGATTGTGTCTGTGACCATACAGTACTGATTGTTTACGAAAAATGTATTAAAATATTACGTGCTGTATAAACAAGCTTATTAACCGAGACACATCGTGTTAAGTCCTAGTAACTTAACGTACAGACAGAAAAATATATTGTTATAGGACCAATAAAGTATAGTAGGTGCTTTCATTTACTATATGGGTTCACTGAACTCAGTACAGACTCTGATATATAGATGGAATTGTAATTAATTCTCATTTACATATGGTTTTATAACTTTTGGTCGTAACCATCCGTGTTTACTCAATGATTCCACGTTGAAACGTTTATGGCTTTGTCATACGTAAAAATTAATTTATTAATGATGATAATTAACCTCACATTTAAAACCATTACGATTAATGAATGTGTTTTTTGTTTTGAATTTCTCGTAAAGCTTCATGAGGCCTATCTGTGTTAGCTGTCTATAATTTAGCAGTGAGAGAAGTCAGCTAGTCACCCCCACCAACCACCAACACATGGGCTACATTTTTTACCAAATTATTGGTAAGTCTAACTGAAAGTGGTAAGCATGTTTAGTGTAATAGGGATTCAAACCCGTGACCCTAAAATTAGGAGTCCAGTGCCTTAACCACTTGGCCATGCCGGGCCACGATTGTTTGTTTTGAATTTCGCACAAAGCTACTCGAGGGCTATCTGTACTAGCCATCCCTAATTTAGCAGTGTAAGACTAGAGGGAAAGGCAGCTAGTCATCACCACCCATCGCCAACTCTTGGGCTACTCTTTTACCAACAAATAGTGGGATTTACCATTACAATATAACGCCCCTATGGCTTAAAGAGCGATCATGTTTTGTACGACGGGGATGCAAACCCGCGACCCGCTGATTACGAGCCGCACGCCTTATCACGCTTGCCAGGCCGCTGGGCCACCATTAATAAAAATATATAATTTAAACTTATAATTCAGTTACGAACGTGCTTAAAAATAGTAAGTTTCATACTAGCTACTAAGTAATAAGTTAATGACTGGTGTAATGTTAATTGGGTAATAAATCTTGCATCTGGAAAACTTGTTTATATCTACTGTTCATTAAAGTTTGCAACTGACTGATTAGTTTGATATCGGCTGTTCAGTAAAGTTTATAATACTAAAATACTAGTTTGATATCGTTTATTGAGTAGTAAATAAATGAATATTTTAATATAAGTATTGAGCTTGTAAGTAAAGGAACTGAAATATTTCGATAACCAAGTAAGATATATCAATGATTTGAAATAACGTTAACAAATAAGTTTATGACAGAAGCCAGGTACGGCAAGGTGGGTTAAGGCGTTCGACTCCTAATATGAGGGTCGCGGGTTCGAATCCCCCTCGCAACAAACATGCTCGTCCTTTCAGTCATGGGGTCGTTATATGTTACGATCAATCTCATATTTCGTTGGTAAAAGGGTAGCCTTAGAGTTGGCGGTGGGTGGTGATGACTAATTGCCTTCCCTCTAGTCTTACACTTCTAAATTAGGGACGGCTACTGCAAATAGCCCTTGTGTAGCTTTGCGCGAAATCTCAGACTTATAACAGAATGGAAGAGCCATTAAAACTTTAAAGAAAGTTGAAGCGGTATAAATAGCGTTAGTTGTAGAAACTGTTCAAACATGTAAATATATTTCTACGAAGCTGGTTCTTCTAAATAAAAGGCTAATACAATCCGTGTTCGTATAAATACAAGAATTCCTGCACTCGATACTTGAGCTTGTGATTTAGAAATTTCTGATACTGAGTTGCTTCTTACTCAGTTGTGGGAAGAATAAAAAAAACTACAGAGAAACGAACAGCTGCACTAATCATTTTATTTATGGAACCAGCTTATCGAGTTTAGGATAAAGAAAGAATCAAAGCTCAACATTAATTTGTCGACTAGCTGTGAGGCATCACTATACACAAGGGTGTATCGCAAATGATCTAATGAATCGTCGCAAAAATTACATTTAAGATTTCATTAGGAAGGGCAACTTTTATTGAGATCTGACATAGTTAGATCCGTGGATTTGATTTTTTTTAAAGAGTTAAAGTGTAAGAAATCTGCCTATCTTGAAAATATTTAGTCTGATTTTTTCATATTTTATATAACCATTGAAATAGCGCAAATACACATATTTATTTGTAGTTCCCAAAATAAACAAATTTTATCAAACAAAGGGTGGCAGTTTCTCTGCTTTACCTAAATAGCGCTACTGCTTAACATAATGCATATATTTTCCCTCTTTTATCATAAAAGAAATGGTACACGAGTTATTGTTTCGTTAATATAACCTGAAGCTTCAGGTTATAAAATCAAAATCAGAGTCGAATTTTACCAGTGGATCTTTACACACGTATGTATTACTCAACACTGTTTAATATGTGAAAAATAAATAATTAATGATTTTATTTATTTATTTTTTGTCAGTTCTTTGTTCTATTATATATTTTTCATAAAGAAAGAGCAGAAAAATATTCCTATTCTTGCGTGTATATAAATGTACGTAGATAACATCTGTATTAGAGTTGGAATTCAGTGTGTTAGGGTTGCAAGTGTATCTTTGAAATCACACTTTTAAAATTTAACGGCTTATGATTGGGATTTATTCACATGAAAATGGATATATGTCTTGATAAACATCTTAATTGTTTGCGATAAAAGCCCATAAAGTGAATACCACAGGTTTTATTGTGCTATTTCTTTTGCAGCCTTTAAAAAAGAAGTAGTGTATAGGCCAATGGTAAGAGGAGAAAAAAATCTAAATAACTAAACCCTGCTACCAATGTAAGCTGTTTTTTCTTTAGATTTTAACTTAATATGCTTAACGACCACAGATACGTAAATTATGAAAAAAAGAAGAAGAAGAAACAAAAGCTGTAAAGAACAAGTTATCATTAAATTTCACGTATGCTAAAATTTACTGAATGAAGCGTGTCCGAATCTCTCTGGTGTGAATGCGGAATGAATATTCAGAAATATAATATCCATCCTAGCCCATTCCGAGCAACTTGCTATGTTAGTTGGAATACAAGAATGACGTGAGATCTTATTATTTCTCTAGGTTAACCGGGCAACAACTCGCTTTGTTTTGACCTACGGCTTGAGGGTATGTGTACAGCGTACTGCTTGAACGTGCTAGGTACGCATGCGTACCTGAAAAGAAAACCTGCTTTATGTGGACGTCCGCCTCCGGAGAATCACGCAGCTATTCTGTAGGACGATTCAGTCATTTAGCACAGAGAAACTTTAGTTCGTATGACAAACCACGTGAGAAAGGTTTCACGTGTACTTTGTGTAAAATTGTCTAACTTTAATATAATTTGGAATTGTCAAGTGCATTTACTGAATTAAGTGTAATCTCAAACTGCTATGAAAAAAAACATACTATTTTGCGTGTCTATTTTAAGCATAGTAGATGACATGTGAAAATAGCAATGTCTGAGAAGGTTGATTGTGTTGTTGAGTATTTAGGCTCAGCCACAGTGAATGGTCCTCTCACCGAACTTTCTCTAGCTCAGTGTGTGAGCTCAGTAACAACTGCTGCTAGATATCGACCTATTGCACAGCGAAGGTTCGGCTTGCGGCTGGATAAAGATGGACTGAATTTTACGTATAATGAGAATGACAATGATGTTGACCACAAGGTAAGTTTGAACGGTATGGTGTTCTGTTATCTTCCTCCAGACTGTCCTCGTGTTGTTGTCTGGGTGATCAAAGGAGATGGCCCTCTAGTGGCTAAAGTGTGGAGATGTGAAACTGCTGCTGAAGCCATGCGACTGTACCGTCTTTACCATCAGCTTACTTCTAGAACGAGAGTTGGAAAAACGCCAATTTTTAATGAGCAGAAAACTCTTGTTGGAGAAGAATCTTTTAGAAAACGTCTATCAGATATTTTATCGAAAAGAAATGAAATCAACCAAAACAAGTCATCCTCTGAAATTAACAAACAAATGTCTTTAAAAGTAGGAAAAATTTCAGAAATCTCAGTAGCTAATAACATCAGTAGTCATCCAAATGAATATAAGTCGTTAGAGCCTCTGAGTATTGTTTATCATCTGAAAGACAAGGTGCCTACGAAAGAGTATTCAGGGAAAGTTAAAACCCCAGAAAGTCCAGAGAGAGCTTCTAACATTGAAAAACGATTCACTTCTAAACCACCACTTAATTCAAACGCTTCAAAAGAAGTTACATTAAAGAGCAATTTATCTAGTCAATTAAGTGAACACTTTTTTGTTGATTTGGTGTCTAACATCTCAAAGAAAAAACCTTTACACGATTATCTTTCTTCAGTTAAAGTCCAGGAACAGATTAAACCAAATTCTCAAAGCCAAGTGCTAGTTGCTGCAACGCGCAACGGTAGAGAACACAAGCCAGTTGAAGCTCGGCAACGACAACCGGCAATGCTTTTGTCTTCGATGAAAAAAGAAATATCAACCAACACATTTCCCATTGTTGGAGATCGTCAGTATCTTGTAAACGATTCTGCTATAAAAAAATTACCAACAGAAAAGTCAGTAAATGAAGGAATTACATCAAATAATCATTGGCTTAATCGAAAAGGAACTGGGAGAAACAGTTTTATGATTCCATCTTCTGCAAAGGGATATGTTATAGAGAGACGAACTGCTTCCAGACGGTTACTACCACGTGCAGAATCCTTTTGCAAGGAGGAAAGACAGACAAATGGGGGTTGGGCTCCGGCAGTCTCTTATGGCCGATGGCTTGAGAGAGCAGGAAATGGTGACCCCCAAATCCATAGCGGCTTGTTGCATAAAGTGTTTGGCCGTTATGGCAACCCTAGTACTAGAATATCAACTATGCAACAAAAAAATGGACCGACTCCTGGACATCGTCTGGACCTTTTGGATAGCTCTCACGTTTTGATAAGGCCAATTGGATCATTTGAAGCCTTTCCTCCTGGAAAATCACGCTCTGCAAATGTCACCAGGTCAGGATCGTTGACCAGCCAAGGTTCAACTAGTAGTGACAGTGGTAACGAAGGTCATCCCAAGTCCGTTCTGAAAAAATCTGCAGGTTTACATGAGTCCAGAAAAAATGTAACATTCAATAGTATGACAACAGTTCAAGTAATGGAGGAATGAAAGACGTGGGAACTGCTCCAAAAGTGCAACAATAGACGGAGTTATAAAGGAAAATATAAAATTTAGTTCTGGATATACAAGTCTTCATAAGGTACTTATCCATATTTTTCAACGTAAGTTTCATATTTATAGAAGAAATAAGCATCTTGAGTAGTAAAGCTTCTGATAGTTGACAGTTGGTGTTTTCTGTATGCGCCAGGCACCTAGAAATACCCAACACTTCAAATCCCTCGAAGAAGACCAGCGTGTCAGAAAACATTGTATCTAGAAGTAAGAAGTCAAGGTTTGACTGGTATTATAAAGACAGTTTCATTAAAATAGATATTGATATTTTCCAGTATATAAGTTTCTTAAGACCTAGGTCTTGTCTTGGTTTGTTTATAAATATAAACATTTTTATTTGTTTTAATGTACTGAGATTTTTAAAATTAGGATTAAACTTCGATTTAATAAACAGGTTTTCATGGTAACTATAATGGTAGAATACAAAAGTAGCAGAAGAAGAATAAGCAGGAAAATAACATGCTATTAAAAACATGAATTATATGGTGTTATGATACAACGTTTTTTCTTTAGGGTTAATAACACAAGCAGTTTACGAATGATATTTTTCTTTTGTCTCTCCCTTCGGTCAGTTAAAACGTGGCTATTCGGAATATCACGTATGTTATGATTCAGGAATGCCTATTCTGGTTTTACTACTTGAAAAGCCCGCAGGAGGGAGTTAAAAACTAGCCCGCAGTATATCACATCATAACAAACGAACACGATTAACCCATATCTCGTGTCCTGCTTCAAGCCAAATTTGTCTATCTACAACATCACGTGATTTACACATTACACATTAGAGACACCTTACTTTTGTCTGTGTTGCTTCCGACTAAAGAGAGTATCAGAAATAAGATTATAGCCTATCCTTGTCGTCGTTTAGATTTACAGTACTTATCTTTGGTACGAAAAATAACATATGCAGTGCCGAATATTTTTTATATATCATCCACACTAAGCATATATTACATTGTGTTGCCGTATGTTCTGTGTGGGAAATATAATAGATTTTGTAAAGTTTTTATGCTAAGTACGCAGGGCCCAACATGGCCAGGTAGATAAGGTACTTGACTCGTAATCCGAGGGTCGCTGATTCAAATTTTCGTCACACCTTTCAGCCGTGGGGGCGTTATAATGTCACTGTCAATCCCACTATTCGTTGGTATAAGAGTAGCCTAAGAGTTAGCTGTGGGTAGTGATTATTAGCTACCTTAGTCTTACACTGCTAAATTAGGGACGGCTAGCGCAGATAGACCTCGTGTAGCTTTGCGCAAAATCCAAAACAAATGAAACTAAGCAGGCGAAAATTTTAAGTATTTAACTACTTTGGGTTTTTATTAAAATCTATTTTCAACATACCACACGATATGACTCACGAGAGCAAATGAAATTTAATTTTTGTTGTATTTTGCACAGGGAGAGAACGAATTGCACTAATGACGTCTGCACCAAAAAAAAAACAATATCGCAGTCAACCTAGTACAGTATTATATTATTTGTTAGGGAACAAAAAAAGTGAGAAACCAGAAGTCTTACGGTTATAATGTAATATGGAAAGAAACATCTTGACCACAGTGAGCATGACATGAACCAAAAGTCGCAGAATAAACAATCCTTGAAAAAGTGCGCATTTTGTTTCTTGTTTTTCGGAGATACGAACATTTAAATTCCACACAACGATGTTTCTCTTACTGTTAAGTCGATTTCCCTAAGGAGTTAATTTGGTTTAAAAATAATATTCTGTAAATTCGCTCTTTAAAAAAAACAACTGTGCAAGACTTTATCCTATATTTGTTGTAATAATCACTGGAAATTCATTATTCAATTACATATGTTATGGGGATTAATGGATGCCAATTTTAAAACCTTAAGATAAAGTATGAATTATTATTAGTTTTCCAGCAATGTGAAACCTAACTAGATAAAGTATGAATCGTTATTAGTTTTCCGGAAGTGTGAAGCCTAACTAGAGAAGGTGAGAATCATAATCAACCTTATGGGATGAGCACATTTATTAGTTTGTCGTTAATGTGAAACCTAACTTTTAGAATTATAACATCTTAACATGATTACACTCTTTTATATTAAAAAAAAAGAGTCATATATGAAATCTAAATATGCTCTCGTTAATCTGCATTTAATAAAACTAACTTCTATACTATTTTGAAACCACTTTCATCCGACATTTGCAAGTCATTCTTCATTTTCGTGTCATGTAGAAACTAATCAAATCATATCTTGTATATTGCAATCATTTTCACTCGGATATTTTTATTGGATGTTTGTTTTCTTTGCGTTTAATTCATTACAAAACATGATATTTGTTACTGCTTTTACGAATACTCTAGATAACATATATTTTTCAAAATTGGGTGTATACAAAGTGATGCGTGAAGCTTAAATAACATAAATAAATAAGAAGTATTGCTGTTGTTGTTAGTAACCTTTATTGGAAAAGAAAATTTTAGTTTCATCATTTACCAGCAGAAGCAAAGTCAGATAACAATAATAATATGTACAAAGCACAAAATATTCTATTTCTAAAAATTCGTATAATATCAAGTAGCAGGAGATACTAATTGATATATCTGGGGAAAAAAATGTAATTTTGTTGACGTAATATGGAAATAAAAATATCTTATGTCTTTGGTATTATTGTATTCAGTTCTTGCTTTTGTATCTCGAATCATTACACGAATGCTTAAATTTTCAATCTCTCTCTCTATAAAATATCCTATTTGTTGAAAACGTGTTATGTGAATACTTGGATTTGATTATTGTGTCATACAAATTTCAAATTAAAAGTACAATACCGAAGCACGAATACTTTAAAATATAACCTGTTAAACAATCCTTGGGCTTGAAGGTATACTAACATTAAGCAGTATAATCCGTCAAACAATCTTTGTTTTTAAAGGTATACTGATATTAAGCAGTATAACCCGTCAAACAAACCTTGGTCTGAAAGTTATAAAAACATCAAGTATTATAACCCGTTAAACAACCTTGGTCTAACGAGTTATAATGCTTAATGTTTGTGTACCTTTAAGACTAAGGTTGTTTAACATTAAAGTGATGAAAATAATCTATGTTTCTTTGATACGAATAATCGCCACAGGGACTTTCTGCATTAGATGCTCCAACTCTGAATTGGTGTAATAGAGGAAAGGCAAATAGTTCACAGTGCCCACCGCCATTTCTTGGTGTACTGTAATAAAATTAGACTGGCACTCTTATAACGTACTCATGGTTTAAAGAGAAGCAACGTGTTCCTTTGGGTTCACAGTTTGGTGTTAACGGCTAGGCCATGCCTGGCTCTTTGAAAATTATTATTAATCGAGATGATAAGAGTATATTTGTACTCAATAAGGGAGTGAAAATTTGGGGATGTGATAAAATGATGATAAATAGAAATATAGATAACATTCTTCCTCGTTTTCTTGTTGAATTGTTTTCTTTTTTGTATACAGTAAAATGTGTGAAGTTTTTGTCCATTCTCTGCAACCGGAACCTAAATAAATGTACTTTTGTAGTTATTATCTCTAACCCTATAATTTCTACAATTGATAGCAAAGTAGAAATTTATTTTACATCCTTTATATGCTTCCTACGACTCATCGTTATGATCAAGAACTTATAATGCTAAAATCCGGGGTCTTGAGTTGAATACAGCTCAGATGAGTAAGCTTTATTATTTGCTTTATTATTGGTTTGTATTCTGAACAAACGAGTCTCACTCAAGCAAAACAGTAGAAATGACTGAAAGAAACTGTTACGTAATCAGATTTACGACAAACACGTCTAAAACCTACATTTTATTAACAAAATGAGGAAGCTCTTACAATAAAACATATCATTGAATTACAAAAAATATGATGAAAATAAATGTTAGTGGTTGGTTATTCAATTAAACTCGAGTAACAGAAACAGGCTACAAATTGAATATCTGGTGTTTTTAATAATCTTCGTCAAACTTTTTAACCGTTTTTTTAATTAGAATTTTACGATGAAAGATTTCAGAATTATATTGTGAGTACATTTTAATCGTTCTTTCAGTGTGATGCTAATCAAAATATGGATCAAGAACCTGGATAACAAAAGAAGATCAGAATCAGAGCTCAGGGTTCAATACAAATACTCATTACAGATCTTACCTGAAGTATATTCAGTACAAATACTCATTACAGATCTTACCTGAAGTATATTCAGTACAAATACTCATTACAGATCTTACCTGAATTATATTCAGTACAAATACTCATTACAGATCTTACCTAAAGTATATTCAGTACAAATACTCATTACAGATCTTACCTAAAGTATATTCAGTACAAATACTCATTACAGATCTTACCTGAAGTATATTCAGTACAAATACTCATTACAGATCTTACCTGAAGTATATTCAGTACAAATACTCATTACAGATCTTGCCTGAAGTATATTCAGTACAAATACTCATTACAGATCTTACCTGAAGTATATTCAGTACAAATACTCATTACAGATCTTACCTGAAGTATATTCAGTACAAATACTCATTACAGATCTTACCTGAAATATATTCAGTACAAATACTCATTACAGATCTTACGTGAAGTATATTCAGTACAAATACTCATTACAGATCTTACCTGAAATATATTCAGTACAAATACTCATTGCAGATCTTACGTGAAGTATATTCAGTACAAATATTTATTACTTATGATGTATATCATTAGTCCACACTATGGGGCATATACTTGAATCTATAAGCAATGAAAACATTACATGGTGTTAAAAGGTGGCTTTGTATAAAAACAACAGATAAAAATCACATTTTTAAACAAATTTGATTTACTACATTAAAGTGTAATAATTTTGGTTATAATAATTTCTTAGGTAACCTTAAATCAATTCCCAATACACTGAATGATTACGATGGTGCTGATTTAGGCAACATCTGCAGAACAACTAAAGTTATTGCATGTATATCGAAATTTTAGTTCTTCACCGAACTGGGTATGGTAATGGATATAACGTATCAGACTGCAAATTAAAAGGTGAGTTTTACTTGTATAGGCATTATGAAAGAAGTGATAATTAAAGCTGATATTCATTTCAATAAGATTGATTAGGCTCTTGAGGATGCAGCTGGCCGTTTATTTTCTCTATGGACAATTGCTTAAAATTAGAGACGTCCATTACTAATTCCTTGGGGTTCTGACTAAACCGTTTAACTAATGTATAATAAGGTATTGTTCAGGCTGAAAATTCCAATTCCAGTATCTCGTTATTGAAGTTTTCACCGGAAATATTTTAGTGGAGATTTGCATAAAAAGCCGAACTTTCTTCTTTGAAACTTGATATCCTAGTTAATGGCAGACTTAGTCAAATTTGATAAATCTTTAAATTACACTTGAGAATCCATCATGACCAGAATACACTCACTTCAATATAAAATCAGTTAGCGAGCTGTTCAACAAGGAGTGCGGACCTGAAAGTTACAGCTAGTAGTTTCATTCTGCATCCCATTGAACCTTAAAAATCTGGACCGAAAAATCGCAATTAGCAGTTTTTCTATGTCTTTTTGAACCTTGAAAATCTGGATCTAAAAATCGTGGTTAGTAGCTGTTTTTTTATATCCTGTAGAACGTTGAAAATCCGGAAGAGAAAATCATGGCTACGGTTGTTTTATAACATTCTGTTTTTCAACTAATATTTGGTCCAAAAGAAAATGTTTATAAAATATTTTTTTTATTTTGTTGAACCTGGGAAATCTAGGCAAGAAGAATGTATTTATAGTCATTTTTAACATCATGGTGGATCTAGAAGATATGGATCTGAATAATGTGAATATACTAGCTATTTATTTCATCTTGAGTCTTGTAAATCTAGACTTAAAAATCATGGCCGGTAATTACTCTTTTACAGGCTGTTGAACCTATAAAATTCTAACCAGAAAATCGTGACGAGCAGCTCTATATATAATCCCTTTCTACCTTAAAAAATCGTCGTTACGAACTGTTTTCTATATTTTTTCAAACTAGAACAAGATAGACCTAAAAATCTTGTTCAGTAGTTAATTTTCTACATCCGGTTGAAGCTGGAAAATCTGGATCTAAAAATCATACTCAATGAATGCTTTTGGCAACCTTTGAAGTTGAAAAAGTTTAACTAAAATTATCAGAGTTATAACATCTAGATTTACCTGAAAAATCTCATCACGAGGAGAGTGGTTATGATAGGTTGTTTTTTTATGTATCGTTGAATAAGGAAAATTTGGACCAGAAAATAGTGTTTTAGTCGTTTTTTAACATCATGTTGAATCTGAAAAATGTGGATCTAACTATACGGTATTTTTATATCCTTTGAATTTTGAAACTCTGGACCTGATATCATGATCAATAATTATTATTATTTTTTTACATCCTGTTGAGCCTGGAAAATTGGGACAGAATACCAAGGTGAGTAGCCATTTTTAAACTTCTGTAGAACTTTGGAAATCTGAATTTTAAAATCGTTGTCACGATTTTTTTTATCCTGTTTCAGCTAAAATAATCACGAGAAATCATGACAACAACCACTTTAAAATCCACTTAAAACTGAAAAATCTCGACCCGATAGTCATGTTCAACAATTGATTTTATATCCTATCGAAAGTATAATAATACGGACCTAAAATGTTTACAATAAGTTTTTATAGGCTATGTTAAGAGGAGTAATAAGAGCCTGAAAGTTATGATCTACAGGTGTTTATACATCTTGAAAATAGAGATAGTAAAATCACTATCTATAGTTCTTTTATATAATTCTTTTAAATGTTAAAATTCCGGACGTTAAATTCTTGGTTTTTAGCTGGTTTTTAAATCCTTTTGAACTTAGACAATATGGGTCTAAAAATTGTGGTAATTAACTGTTTCTCTATTTGATGGGGCCAAGGAAATATAAACTTCAAATTAGTATTTAATTAAAGTCCTTTTATAAAATTTTGTTCAACCTTAAGAACCTGAAACTGAACTGGTTTTTGTCTATTTTTCCACATCCTGTTGAATATGGCAAGAAACAACTTGAAGAATTTAGTAAAAGTATTATTTTATATGCTGTTGAGCCTTTAAGATTTGAAAAAAGTAATATTATTAGTTCCTCTTTCACACTGCCGAACTTGGAATCAAACGCTCTTATTATATATACTTTGTTCATTCTTGATAATTTTGACATGAAATTCGTTTTTATAAGCTGCTTTTCACATCCTATTTTACCTGGAAGTTGAGAATTTGAAAATAATGCTTATAGTTATTTGCTTACGTCTTATTGAACCAGAAAATTATGACATGATGAATGTGGTTATATATGATTTTCATGTCTTTATGTAAGTTAAAAATCTGAACTAAAACAAATTATTTATATTTGTTTTCTATTTATTTTAGTAGTAAAATCCGGACTTAAAAATCGTTTCTATAGTCATCCTTTAAATACTTTTTAACTAGGATAATATCGACCTGGAGAAATATTTTAATCGGGTTGAACCTGGAAATCTATGTGTTTTCTGAAATCCTGTTGAGCCTTAAATATCAAAACTTGAAACTCGTGGTTATTATATTTGTTTTGTAACCTAGAAGATATAGACGCGATGAATATATTTATAGTAGTTTTTCTTATGCTGCCGAAATGATGAAGAGGTAGCTACAAACTTTTGCTTATATATTTTTTTCAACATCTTGACGAACTGGGAAGACTTGGAACTGAAGAATACAACACACAGATGTTTAACATCATGACGAACTGGGAAGACTTGGAACTGAAGAATACAACATACAGATGTTTAACATCTTGACGAACTGGGAAGGCATGAAACTGAAGAATACAATTACACACGTTTTTTTTTATAATCTGTTGAACCTTAAACATATAAACTTGAATTTAGTGGTCAGAAGATTTTTATTACGTACTGTAGAACTAGAAAATTCTTGGTTTCAGAATCACGGTTAGTAATTGTTCTACGTTGTTTTCAACGTGAATTTGGTTAAAATTTAAGTTAGTAGATGCTTTCTACACCTCATTCAGGCTGCAAAATCTGCACCTGAAAATCATGATCAGTATTTTAATGTTCATATCCTGAAAAAATAAAAATTATAGTTAAAAGTGTTTTTAATTTCTTGTTGATACTGAAAAATATGAACCAGAAGAGTGCGGTAAAAGTAGTGTTTTATACAATATTGAAACTGGAAGAACTGGATATTAAGGATGTAGTTATAATAGTTTTCAACTCCTGCTAAACCCTTAAAATCTGAACAGTAAAATGCTACTTAGTATTTTTTCTACATTCTGTCGAAACATCAAAATCTGGACCTGAAACTCGTGATCAGTAGCTGCTTTTTAAGTCCTTTTGAACTTCGAAAATCAAATCAAGACATGAAAATCATGGTTATTAGCTGATCTCCATTCTATTGAATCTGGAAATTCTGGATTTTACGTTCGTGCTTACGTTCGTTTTATAATTAGTGATTAGTAGCTGTTCTTCCAACTTATTGAACACGAATGTTAATGTCTGAAACTTGTCGTTTACAACAGTCTTTTGAACACTATAAATTTTGACTTGGAGACAGCTGCAGGTAAGCGTTTGTACAGTCTTTCGGATATGGAAAATGTGGAACTAAAAATCATATTTAAAAACTGTTTTTTAAACCTATTGAACCCCTGAAAGCAGGACCAGAAAGTCGAGTTCACAAGTTGTTTTTTATATCTTGTTTAACGCGAATAATTTAGACCTGAAAATCTGGTTAGTGGTTATTTCTTTATCCTTTTCAACTTCGAAAATCTGGACCTCAAATTCATACTTATAGTTATGTTGTTTTATTTTTCTGAGTAAGAGCTGTTCTTAAATCCTGTTGAGCCTTACAAATTTGATACTGATAATGGCGGTTATTACCTGTGTTTTATATCCTGTTGAAAGTAGAATAATCTTGATCTTAAATGAAAATTACGGTTAGCATCCGTATTTTACATCCTTTTCAAATAGAAGTTATGCTCGCATTTAAAACGGATTTCAGATTTGCCAAAAAGTCATTTTTTTTCTAACTATTTTTCTTATCTTGTTGAAAGTACGATAATACGTTCTTCGTTAGAAGCTATTTTGTAAACCCTGTTCGAAAAGAAGTCTTGAAAATCATGTTTAGTGGTTTTTTTATCCATGGAGTTCAATATGGTAAACCTGTACCTGAAACTCGTGGTAAACCATGTTTAGCATCTTGTTGAATCTGAAAAATATGACCTGAATAACATTATTATTATAGTTTCTATATATTTCTGAACCTTGAAAATCTGAAACTGATAGATAAATCATATTTACTAGCTGATTTTATATTCTTCAAAGCCTAGTAAATCTGGACTTTAGAATCGTAATAAATAGCGCTTTTGTAATCTTGTCAAATTGTAAAAAACTAAATGCAAACACCTTGGTTGAAAAACGTTGTGTTCATCATTTTTAAAGTTTTGTCGAACCTAAAATTTGTGGTCTTAAGCTGAGTAGTTAAAATAAGTTTTTTATTGTATTGAAACTTGAAAATGTGGATTTGAAAGTCGAGTTTGGTAGTTTTCTCTTACATCATTTGAACTTTAAAATTCAAGGTTACACTCAGTTTTAAAATTCAGTCAAACTTATAAAATTTGTACTCGATAAAAGTGGTCACAGAATTTTTTTTAATTTCTTAAAGCTTGAAAATCTAAACCTGGATTTATCATAGCTGGAAGGCTTTTTACGTATTATGAACATGGAGATGTTGGCCCTAAAATTGGTGGATATGTCCGTTTTCTAACGTCTTGTTGAACCTGAAAAATATGGACCTGAAGTCTGTGGTTAGAGTAGTTTTTATAGTGTGTAGAACGTGAAAACTTAGCAGCTATTTTTACATGCTGTTAAAACTTAAAAACCTGAACATGGAACTGTGGTCAGTATCTGATTTTTTAACTGCTGTTAAAATTATATAATCTGGGTCTAAAAATCATTTTTACTAACTGTTTTTGTTCAAAGTGAAGTAACATTTACCTGTTAATCATGATTAAAAGCTGTTTCTCTATGCTGTTCAGCGTCGAAAATCTTGATATCATATTCGTTTTTATAATAATTTTATAACTTCATGTTGAACCTTCAAGATCTGAAATACTAAAGTAGTATTATTCTAAATCCTGTTGAACGTGAAAAATCTAGACTTTAAAATCGTGCTTATAACTTTGTATAACATCCAGTTGCTGACTTTACATCTGGACCTGAAGTAGTAAAAATAGTTGTTGTTTTCAATCATGCCAATTCTTTAAAAACTGGATCTTTAAACAAGGTTTAGTAGTTGTCGTTTACTTTCTGTTATATCTTGATAAACTGAACATGAAAATCGCAGTTATAGCTGTTTTACCAATTTTATTTAATCCGGAAATTGTTAACTTGAAACTCTTGTTAACCGTAGCATTTTTAAGTCCTTTTGAACTTGAAACACCTAGAGTTGTAGAATATGGTTGAATTAGAATTCTTATTCTATTATATATTAGAATTTTGAACTTTAAGCTTCTGCTTTTTGGTTGTTTTCTAATTTCTTATTTTAGTCGATACATCTCTGAACATGAAAATTATTGTTATAATCGTCTTTCAACAAAACGTTTAAGCAATAACATTTTGACGTGAAGGGTTTGATTCGAAAATCTGTTTATCTCCTGTTAAACCTCGGAAACCTTTATCTAAAGCAGGGGTGTGCAACATTTTTCGTCGGTGGGCCATATAACCAACTTCATCAATCAAGCGGGGCCACTTAAAAAACAAGCTTATTCGTGTACATGCACAATAAATTAAAAAAAATTCTCAGAATGCAAGCAATAATATTTTATATTTTTGCATGAGTGATCATTTTAGTGCAACACTTGAAATTTAGAGTCCTTGCAGAGCTTGTCAATATCAGCTTTGACAGAAGTGGTTGCCACTCTTAACTGACTGGTCAAATGTTCATCAGTCAGCTGACTTCTACATTTGGTTTTGATGAGCTTCATTTTGGAGAAAAATTGCTCACAGCAGTAGGTGCTACCAAAAAGGGAGGCAATTCTTTGTGCATGACGGGACAAATTGGGAAACTTTTCACGTACACAGAGTTTGTAAAAGTCTAGCAAACTGTTTTCAGAGAATTTCCTTTTAGTGTCCATGTCAGCCTGCAGTTCAATGAGTTCCATTTGGCAATCATCAGGACTGTCTTCCACTGCCAAATCAAAAGGTTGAGCGAACAATTTCAATCTAATTTCAGTTTGTCTGAAATCTGGAAATCTGTTTGCAAACTCATCACGCAGCTTTTGTACACTGGTTCCATATTTGGTGCAATCCAGATTAGGAAATTCCAGTTTCCTGGTTGCAAGACATGTAAAATGGGTCAATATGGCTCTTCTCAACTGAACCTGGAAAAGTTCCAATTTCTTCTCAAAAGCATAAATATGCTCAAACAACTTATTCACAAGTTGACTTTTCCCTTGTAGTTTTAAGTTTAAATCAGACAGATGCTGTGTAATGTCTGTGAGGAATGCTAAGTCATTCAGCCAGTTCTCATTGCTCAAGAAGTCCACATTCTGACGTTTGCTCTCCATGAAGAACTTAATCTCCTCTCGCAGATTCCAGAATCTCTTCAAAGTAGCAGCTCTACTAAGCCAACGTACAGCAGAGAAGTACAAAACATCTGAATACTCACTGTCCAGCTCATCTAGAAAAGTTTTAAATTGTCGATGATTTAATCCTCGTGTTTGAATATAATTTACGCATTGGACGACATTTTTCATGACTTCTGCAAAATCCAGAACTTTGGTGCACAAGCTCTCTTGGTGAATAATGCAATGGCTTACAACTACGTCTTGTGCTCCAATTGCAGTTAGAAATTTCTTGGTGAATCCATTTGTCCTACCTGTCATGGAAGGAGCACCATCTGTTGTAACACCACATAATTTATAAGGATTCAGTTCAAACTTTTCTACAACCTTAAGCACTTGTTCACAAATATCCTGTCCTGTAGTTGTGGAGGAAAGGCTTGCCATATCTAAAAACTCTTCGAAAACATCAAAGCCTGCAGTAACAGCTCTGATGAAAATGACAAGTTGGGATGTGTCATTGATATCAGTGCTTTCATCCAAAGCCAGACTGAAAGCTTCACACGAATTCAATCTCTCTTTCAAAGTTTCTTTGATGTCCTCTGAAAGATCTTTTGTCCTGCGTGAGACAGTAAAGTGGGAAAGGCTAGTTTGCTCCACCAAATATTTTTTCTCTGAACATGCATATTCTGTGAATATTGTTAAACAATTTTTTTAATAAATTCTCCATCACTGAAAGGCTTTCCCTTTTCTGCCATACATTCACAAAGCTTAAAACTCAGTTTTGTCACCAGTTCTGAATTTTTCTTGAAAGTGGTAAAAACACCTTGTTGCTTTTCAATGGATGTTTTTAAATGTTCAATTTTGTCCTTTCGTGCCTGACCAACAATTTCATCAAACTGGGAGGAGTGCTTAGTTGCGTAATGTCGCTTAATATTGTACTCTTTCATGACTGCAATTGTAGTTTGACAGACGAGGCAGACAACACCTTGATTATGTGGGACAACAAGATATTTTGTGCACCATTCACTGTTGAATAACCTTCCCTCATCATCAATTTTTCGTTTCTTAACTGCTGATATTTTACTAGCCCTGAAATCAAAACAAAAATTATTCTCACGAAAATAGCAAAGTAGAAAAAAACATAGAATTTATTTACACATGGAACCTCTTATGGACAGAAACACATGTTTCTAAATTGGCATCCCGATCATAGCCTTCCGGTACTTAAATTAATTGAGAATAGCGGGTTATGCGCGAACTGCGTTTTTGTAGGTCACAGAGACTGAAAGGGCTTTTCGAGGAGATTTCTGTTGTATTTACTCAATCAAGCCGTTTTTATCAATTGTCGTCTTCACCAAACAAGATTGGACTGCTATTGGCTGACTGCCTCAGCTTCCCCAACAACGCAAACGGCAAAGCACAGCCCGGTAACGCACGGTACAATTTAGTGAAATACATAACAGTATGCAATATTGCTACATTATTACTGCATCAATGAGTATAAGTATCATTAGTGTTTGGGAAGCATTTCATATAGTATTCCTTGGTCAATGGTATTTGGGTATTTTGCCCTGGAGGGTCAGGTTCACTTTGACCTCTTCCTCCTTCCTGAACGTATTTTCCCTAACTGTTTGTATGTTAGGTCCTTTTCAGGGCAATGTCCATTTATAGTCAACTTATTCACAGTAGTCAAGCTTGCTGGTGGCAATTTATTATTATTATTTTTTTTATCTTATTATTATTTTAAAATACATAAATATGTAAACTATAAATACAAGATTTAAAGTTTATATACAAACATATTTTACTTTAATTTATTTTTTTCTTTATGTTTAATATATATGTTAATTGGGGAGAGGTATTTAGGATTTTCTTCATCATGTATGAGGTACCTATCTAGTTCGCATAATAAATCATTTTTCATCCAATTCATCCAATTTTTGTTAAAATATCTAATTGTAATATTTAGGAGTCTATCTGATATGGTTGGTATGTTCGAGTAATTGTGAATGAATTTAGATGATGTTGCTCTCGGAACTCTGTATGCTGTTGTCAGAAGTGTGTTTTGTATTGTTTGTAGTTTGGTTTTGATTGTTTCATTACATACAGTTACCCATGCTGGAGCTGCATAGTCTATTACTGGTCTAATATAAGTTTTGTATATTTTCAAAATGTTATCTGTAGATGCTCCACTGTGTTTACCAGTTAGACTCCTAACATAGTTTGTTCTTCGCCAAATTTTATTTTTAATTTCATTGACATGATTGATCCAAGTTAATTTTGAATCATAAATCAGACCTAAAAATTTTGCTGATTGGGCAATCTGGAGCAGAGTGCCATTCATATATATTTCTAGCTGTTGTTTTCTGTGTTTAGTCGATTTCGTAAAGAGTACGAGCTGAGTTTTTGCAGTGTTTATTTTAATTCTATATTTTTCACAGTATTCACTAATTCTATTTAATTGTGGTTGTATGTTTGTAGCTGCTATCGTGGGTGTTGCAGCACTTTTCCAGATTGCCACATCATCTGCGAACTGTGATGAGAATCCATGATTTGGATCCTTCAATGGCATATTGTTAACATACATGATGAAGAGCATAGGGCTAACCACCCCTCCCTGTGGGACACCAGCTAGTGGAGTAAAGTATTCGGAAAAAGTTCCTTCTACGTTTACTCTACATTTTCTGTTTTCCAGAAAGTTAGATAACCAGCGAATAATTCTTCGCGGTATTTCATGTAGTATATAATCGCATACATATACGTTTTAAAACTGCATCCAATATTCGCGGTTTTTCGCTATTCGCGGGAGGGTAAAGAACGTAACCCCCGCGAATAACGAGGTCACACTGTACATAGAATCAGATGCATCTGAAAGCAAAAATTTTAATAAATTCAGTAAAGTCACAACAATATGCTAAATAATAATCAATCTACCTTCAATCTCTTGTAGTAACTGTAAAAGGTAATAAAATTTTCACCAATAATGAATGACGGACAGCAGTAAGCCAACCGCTAGCTCCTTCGAATTTCAGTGCACAATAACTGCCGTTACTGCGACCGTTTTTAAATTGAGGTTAGGGAAAATTGTCGCCAGCGGGCGAAGGCGAGGTTCAGGACATGACGTTGAGTCGTAGACAATAGTGCTAGTGCACGTCACCTATTCATGCCCTAAGGAGGCCGACCAATCGAATTCGGCCTGCTCCTCTCTAGCAAAGATAATTTTAGAAGTTTGTCGAGTCGAAGCCTGGGAATCCCGTACGATCGATGCTTTTAAAAATATTTCATTTGCGTTGGATTACAGATCAGGCCACATGGTTAGATTACAACAACTAGGGCCACACTAAATGGCTTGGCGGGCCGGGTTGTGGCCCGCGGGCCGCCTGTTGCACACCCCTGATCTAAAGAATACGGATATATTAGAGTTTTATATCTTGTTAAAACTTGATATTCTGAGCCTGAAAATAATGGTGAGTAGCTGGCTTTTACTTCATGTTCAACCATGAAAATTATGCTGATACTCGTTTTAAATTTGTTACCAAACCTGCAAGAAATGAACATGATGAAGTTGGTTATAGAACTGTTTTCATTTTGTGGATGCTTTAAAATCTAGACAGATAAATCGTGATTAGAGGGTGTTTTCACATCATGGGAAAAGGCGGACTTAATGATTTTGGATTGAGTCAATTTTAATAAGCTTTTATATCTAGAAAATCTGGCTAAACGTTGTAATTCGAAATTTTCTATTTTTATTTTAGATCCAAAATCTCGACCTGAAAATAGCGGTTAAAGTTGATTTTTAACATCCTGCGGAACGTGAACAACGAAAACGAAGAGAGTACATTTTATATCTTTTTGAACAGTGAAAAATGTGGACCTGGAGAATATGGTAATATTAGCATTTTATATACTGTGGAAACTTACATATTTGGACGTAATTTGTAATCAGTCGCTTTTTCCTTCCTATATAATCTGGAAAAAGCTAGAATGAAGAGCACAATTATAATAGCTTTATATTGTTTGTTTGTTTTTGAATTTAGCGTAAAGCTACACGAGAGCTATCTGCTCTAGCTAGCTATCCCTAATTTAATAGTGTAAGACTAGAGGAAAGGCAGCTTGTCATCACTATCCACCCACCAGTTCTCGGTCTAGTTTTTCACCAGTGATTGACCATCATACTAAAAATCCCCAACTGCTGAAAGGGCGAGTATGTTTGGTGGAACCGGATTTTGAACTCTTCACCCTCAGATTAGGAGTCGAGGGCCCTAACTACCTGGCTATCCCAGACCAGGTTTTTTATATCTTGGTAACCATTGTAAAGGTAGACCTGAAATATGTGATTATTCAGTGTCTTTTTACCTACTGTTGAAACATGATAATCTTGATAACTTTTGATTATAAGCTGTTTTAACATTCTCTTAAACCTGGAAATTTTGAGCTTGAAAATCATGCTTATAGTAGTTTATTTATATCCTGTTGAAACAGAAAATCTTATCCTAGTGATTACGGCTATGCTTTAATTTTATATACTATTTTAACACGAATATATGTATCTGAAAATTGTGATTAGTAGTTGTTTACCATTCCACATTTCATCTGTAAAATCTGAACCAAAATATCGTATTTTTAGTTGTTTATTGAAAATATGGAACTGATAACTCTGTTCATTTACTATTTTGTCACACCCTGTTAAACAATAACGTGGACCAAAAAATATCAGTTACTACTTGTTTTTCACCTCTGTTGAAATTCTTAATGATTTTTATTCTGTTGTTACTCAAGATTGGCAGTTGTTTTCTTCTTCGTATCTGAGCTGCGAAATCTTTGGGCATGTGGACACCTTTGCCAATTACCCATTTGTTCAGGAATTTTCATCTGTTGCTAGAAGCCACACTGTTTACCATAGCAATACTCTTTGTTGATTCACTGTCATTTATTTTATATTATGTACAAGGGATATAACCTTTTGGGAATCTGAATTTCTTATCTTAAGACATTTTTATGTTCTGAGCGTAGTAATAGTTTACGTTTGAAAGGGCAGTTACATACCCTTCTCAAAAGCGAGCGGTTTTTGGCAGAAGGTCACCATCTACCTAAGGCCAAACAATGTCGAGATGTAGTTTTGATACATTCCGTTTCACAGTGACTTTGTATTGGTTTTGGCTTTTGTTTGACATGCTCATTTGCATATTCAAAACCTTCTTATTTATAACGAACTACACCCTGTAAAGCTGTCAGTTTCTTTTTAGATTTCCCTGTATACTTTCCAGACGACCACTAGCAGGTGCAACCTTCCAGTGTCCTTTCAGTTTCGTACCAAATCTATCCTCAGCTTTCTCCAATATTTAGACTTAACTTTTCGTATCTCTCCAATTTTATTAATAAAATAACTTCTATTTAATACATATACAAGGTGCTAGGAAAGTCACTAATTTAGCTACTAATTTAGATAATTCAAATTAAATTTGCTATTGTGCTATGGCACACAAATATTGCTCTTCTCTATTTCTTTTCTTTCATTTGACTAAGGACAGAACAGAATTACGATTCACTTTCAAAGAAATAAAATATAATTAAAAAATCAAATCATATTATGAACTATTTGTTTAATAAAGCTCCCCCTCTTGTCTCCATGTGTGAATAAAAAAGAAGAGTTTGAGGTGTGAGGGCAAAATAATGTGAATAAATACTGTCATTATTTTTGTCTTGCTGTTTAATTTAGCGTGAACTTGCGGAATAACGACTGCTAGCATAAATAATAACTCAACGTTTGTTGCATGTGACTTGTTTTTCCTTCGGCTAATCCTAACAATAGACACACTTTTAGCCAAGTGTTGTGTTGGCTCTGTAGTTTGATAAACACGTTCTAATACGCTGACAACTGATCTATTTTGGTTTGTTTTGCTTTGAATTTCACGCAAAGCTACTCTAGGACTATCTGCGCTAGCCGTCCCTAATTTAACAGTGTAAGACTTGAGGGAAGGTAGCTAGTCATCACCACCCACCGCCAATTCTTGGGCTACTCTTTTGCCAACGAATAGTGGAATTGACCGTAACATTATAACGCCCCCACGACTGAAATGGCGAGCATGTTTGGTGCAACGGGGATTCGAACCCTCGACCCTCAGATTACGAGTCGAGTGCCTTAACCACCTGGGCATGCCGGGCCATACTGAGTATAATACCTGTTAAAATATATTCAACACAATTAACAACTATTGAAATTTGTAACGTCTGAAGGAATATCTTGGAATGAGCTCATTCGTCGCTCCAGTCAGTCTTCTTAAAAGTTATAAGATTACTGCTAATTTTTTTTTATATGAAATGATATTCAAACTGTAAATAGCATAAACAGTCACACTAACTCTATCTTTAGTGCATATACCATGAAAATTAAAAAAAATACAGAACTAATGTAAGTTGGTTAACTTACGCTTATATTTCGTTTCTCAGTGTTATAGGAGATAAAACGAAAAAAAAAATTCTGCTGAAGGTCGGATATGTTTTCATAATTCCCCAAAAGGAAACCAAAGGCTGCTTGCCGGAGACACTCATTTTAACAACTCATACTATTATAAGGTATTGTGTTGTCTGTTAGAAAGTAGTCACTGAAATGACATCACCTAATGAGGGACGCTTAAAGTTGCAATTTGTTCTATCAAGACGTCAGTAGAATGTGCGCATGCCGTGAATCACGTGAAGAATTATGCACTCTCTAGATTGCAAGACAGCATGACATATGAACTTGAAAAACAAGAAATTAAAATATTTGTTACTTTTATTTCTGGTTTTAAATACTCTTGAAATAAAACACTTTTGGATACTCTGCAGAAGTGCATCTAGTCGACCACGTACTTCATTCGTCAAAAGTAACTTTTCATCAGTTCCTTAATAAAAAATAGCCTCAGGTTATACTGTCTTGCGAATCTTCCAAACACGTCTAAACGACAACATATATTAGGAATAAAAAGGTAGTTTTGTTTGTTTCATATTAGAAGTTTTCTCACAATATAAAACGATATTTTTATTCCTGTTACACGCTATGATATTTAACCTCTACGTTGCTTGAATTCTTTTTAAACATGCACAATTATTAGGCGTAATATGGCGAACGTGCCCTTCTTTAATGTCGTGCAGGAGTTACGACGTTACGTTCAATCCAAGTATTCGATTGGAATAGTATCCAAGAATCGACAATAGATGGCATTGAACAGTTACTTTTCTCCCAGTCTATTACTTCTAAATGAAGGACAGCCTAATGCAGATAGTTTTGGGCAAATAAATTAAACGCACAGAAAAATACATAATATACTCAAATAAACATTTTTTTCTGTAATTTAAATAAATATATATTAATAAAACCACAGATGAACAAACTATTTATCAAGTACTGGAAAATTTTATTAACAATAAACAAACTAACAATTATATGTTTTCTTATAGCTCGACTGAACCGCAGTGTTCTGAATCTAGAAATAAGTTAGAGGCCTTCAAATAAATGTTTTAGGTTGACAAAAGTTTGACGATTTTATGTATAAAATCAGTCTCATCCTGGAATACCTTTGTCCAAGTTTAAAGTTCAATTTTCATAATTTTAATAACCGTATAGCAATAAATTGCCTTCGGATATTACCTTTGAATAAGTAAATTACTTCAGGAATTTTTCTTACATCGTATCAGACTAACGCTGAGAGAGTAGAATGTGCGAGAACTCGTTTAATAGAGCCCTCTACTGGACACTCACGTTCTTTTTATTTAACTGATTATGCTCGTCGACGACACATCCGAATAAGGTTATACCGATAACGCGTTTGTCCTACTTTCATGTATAAATGGTGTTTAGGAGATGAGTAAACAAATAAAAAACCATTTACAGCCTTGAACTGTCGGTTTAATAATATACTTTCATACCCCTTTTCATCAACTAAATAAGTAAACATGAATTTCAACGAAAACCTTAGATAATTTCACAGATTTAGAAATATCTTTTTTTTAAAAATTAGGAAACTTAAAATCCAAATTGAAATTTACTTATGAGTAGCAGTGCATAAAAAATGAGATTACATCTAAAATATGAATAAACGGTATTCTTTACACTTCTTTTAAAATCATATCTAAACAATAAATACGAATTAAAAGAAACTTGAAGTAGATTGTAATGATAACCTTAAATTAGCACAAGGTTTATGTTTTTACTTAGTTTACTTAAAGAATTTTACAGGATGCATTTCAAATTGGTTTCTTGGTTTGTTTGTTTTTGGCACAAAACTGTACGCCATAGTATATTTGCATTCTCTTTACGTTGGGTTCGAGCTTTGAATTTTTGTACTATAAGCCCTCAAGTCCACTGTGATGCTAACACGGATCTTCATCAGAGCAGTATGGGCGAGTTAAGGTCCTGATTGATAACTATTATAATATTGTCTTGTCTAAAATATCAAGACTGATTTTTAAGACGATTAAGTAATATTTTATTATTTAGAAGTCTTCGTTTCATGTAGTTCCCCTAAAAATATCACTTGCCGTATTAATAGTTTAAAATCATTCTGGTACCATATAATTAAAGTAAAGCATGGTAAAAATTGCAGTTTAATTTTTACTTGGATAAATGATATAGCAAGTGTGATGGATATATCTTTTCACTGCATGACTTACAATAAAATATTACCCTTAGCAGGAAGTAACTTTGACAAAAGTGTGGTATTTCAAAAATAAAACTTTTGTGTGAGCATTAAGACATCGTGAATCAATGGTGGCATAATACAAATAGATACAGAAAAATTAACTGAACAATACCTGCCTGGAAATTCAGGACACTGACGAAATTTCAGTCTCCAGAAAGGTCGTTAGTATCATTTGTTATTAACAATAAATGTTGTGTATTTACTTCACTACCAACACGAGTCTCACATTGACTCTTTATTACTGGAATTATGATAGGACTGAATTTTTAAAAAAAGCAAAAATATTTTTTCATTTATAAATTAATCTTTATTCTTAAAGACCTTGACATTTTATGGATAAGCCTAGAAATAAAACGGAATACACAACCTTATATACAATAATTCAACATCTCAAAGCTCAATCAGAATATAATTTATGAGTTCAATATTTCATGTAGTTACTGAATTAGACATGGATTCCTCTCCTGTGAATTATCCACAACTAAAACAAATGATCTAACCTGTCGTTTTATCTCAATTTTTCATAATTCTTGTAAAACTGGTTAAAAACTGCATGCTATATTTGAGGAAACATTACAAAATGTGAAACAAAAAGGGTTTTAATTTGAGAACGAATCACCAGTGACTTCTCCCGCAACTTCTAATTACGTGTATACATACGAACTGAAATCTAACACAGCTATCAACTCCAACTTTGCTTAAGCCTTGTGTATCGTGATATAAAAACTTGCATTGTTCAATTTTTAACATAATACTTTTATGTTTACATGTAACAATATCAAAGAAGTAACCATTACACAAGAAAAAACAAAATAAACCATATATAGGTTGATTTAAAGGTTGCTTGCTTGACTAGTAAACCTAACTTCACATCAGCATCAGGTTTTCTTTTTGTTGTTTTGGGTATTTTATGTACGCTAAGCTGGCAATAAAGTTAAAAGGAACTTTCTAAACTGTTGAGCTTGTTTAAAAAATCCAGACGAAGTAAAACTAATGTAATATTTCAGTATATGTGTGTAAATGTTGTGAAGGTCATAAGTTTCAAATTACAAGCGATAGCACTGTGTGTGTGTGTGTTTATGAGCCACAGTAAACCAAAGACTAGATCTCTACAGACAACAGTGATGGACATGTAAGGCATAAAAGACGTGTGGCCAGTCCTCTTCACCTATTTTAAGTGTTTTCATCACTGCAGATGAAAGAGTAGATCTCTACCCTCAATAGTAAGAAGGTTTTCTTCTCAGCAACAGAAATAAAGATGTAGTAACAATACATTCAACCATGTACACCTATTCAATGTCAAAAAAATATTTTTATCAATTACCAAAAAGCTACTTTAAAAGTGAATTACATTCTCTCATTTCTGCTAGACATCGTTCTGTTCTTTAATACAAGAATTTCGGTAACTTTACCTCAAGACGAACTGTATGATAATGTGTTATGGCTTTAACTTATTTCTGTTACTACAGTGAACGGTGAATCTTATAAAATTCCAGTAAATTCTATAACAACTTCATTGTTGTTTAAGACGTCAAGATTAAAACTCTTATATCTAAATAATTACAGTTTGAAGAAGTTAGACTGTATATAGATCTTACTTTTCGTGCTTTATATATTTAAACAATGGTAGTTTTAAACTAGAAATATTTAAGTTCAGATCGGAAATAGAAAGTAGCAACTTAGGTTGTTGTTGTTGTTGTTTTGAATTAAGCACAAAGCTACGCAATGGGCTATCTGTGCTCTGCCCACCACGGGTATCGAAACCCGGATTTTAGCGTGTAAGTCCGCAGACATACCGCTGAGCCACTGGGGGGCAGCAACTTAGGATTAGAAAATATTTTTAATGTACTATTTCAAATTCATAAATGTAGATTTAGCTTTCTGTACCTTTATGTAGAGATAAATCTAATCATGTTGGTGAGTATCTAATATGATATCCATGCGAGTTTATTGGAATACTCTTTACAAAAGAATTTCATGTAAATGATAGATTTGTCTTTTCTTGTTGATCATACCTTTTGCTGCGAGATCACGAAACATAGAAGTATATCATAGTATTAACATTTGCACTACTTATTTTTCCAATGATAGAGTGATGTAACAGAGTATCTAATACATTTTCTATCCTCCGTATCACATTAGTGCCATAAACAATGTTCTCTGTTGTTATATATCAAATGAAAGATTATTTTTTTCCATTACATGAAAGAGAACTGATTGTTTCTCAGTTAGTGGTCATGTGACTAACGAACAAATGTTACTACAAAGTCTAACTGAATAGAAAGTATACAAGAATGGTACCAGACTTGTAAAAAAGTTAATTTAATATTGGTAATCAAGTATTTATAATTAATGCCTATTTCCGTTTATGTTAGAAGCACAAAATAACTTCCGAATGCACCAACAAATATTGCATTTATTTTTCTGTATTATTATGTAAAGTGCAAGATTAAAATAACTTTGTTTTTATTAGCTTTAAAACGCCCCCCAGTGGCTCAGCGGTATGTCGGCGGACTTACACGCTAAAATCCGGGTTTCGATACCCGTGGTGGGCAGAGCACAGATAGCCCATTGTGTAGCTTTGTGCTTAATTCAAAACAACAACAAAAATGCTTTAAAGTTCAATGACATACAAAATCCATTCTTTGTTTTCAGAGTTAAAGTATAATGAACGTAAGTTTATTTTTTATTGTAAAATATATTATTTAATGAAAGATTGTACAGTAGATAGGATAGATTTATAAAATGTGAAAGATAATATGTTTTATTATAAAAATCGATGACTGAAACATTTTTTCAAGAACATTTTTCATTCTAATCACAATTATTTTATGGATTTTTTTTTGCTCTTATAACCTTCTAAAGATATGCTACATGCATATTATATTTGATAAATCTTGGATAAAGTCGTCTGTCTCTAGAATATCCCAAAAATTCGTTGTGGATGTGGACCGTCGATAAAATATTCAATTCCAGAAGAGACTGAAAACTCGAAATTGTTTGTAGGTTTGTAAAACTATTGTATGTAAACCATGTATTGCTGTTTGCATATTAAAATATATTTGTACTAATAAAGAAAACTGATACACAGTCTTGTTGGTGAATATGATACGTATTGACCTTCGGTTAGCTTCTAAAATGAGAATTAAAATTTATGGTTATTTGAAATTTAATACGTAGTGTATGTAACATCATAAATGTGATAATCGCTCGAGTTAAATTATAATACATAACATTAGTGTTATTATCCGCCTACAGGCATACTGTACTTATTTATACTATCCCACATAAAAACACTAAACTTGGTAATACTACCCGCTTGTATAAACACTATTCTCAGTAAAACCATTGGCTTATACACTTTTAGTAACGCATTTCACCTAGAGGAACATTACCTTTAGGAATGCTATCCGTTTACAGAATCTTAGTAACAGCTTCCACCTTTGGCAACAAGATCTCTGCTATCGAACTATGATGTCGCCCCTTCCCTAAAATAGCCACACCCTCTGGTGCCTCATATGTGATACTTATGTAACAACACTCAGGAAGTGAAATCCTTTGTATATTGTGGTACAGTTAAGTAACTTATTTTTATGGATATAAGTCTTCAACTTAGCGATTAGCCATTGAAAGAGCATTTACTTTGTTTTGTATAAATTGCATAAATATTTTCAAGGAAGTTACAACTTTGTCAACTTCTTATTTAAAGAAAAACAAACATGCAATACATAGTTACTGTTAACATGTCAATATGTGTGCTTCGCTGACACACTTTCTTTCAAACAGCATAAACTACCAAAATGTACAATAAAATGTGAATCAATAATCCTATGATACTTAAAGAGCTAATTGATTTTATTATTATGTTGAATGTTTGAACTATTTTTTATTAATAAGTAATGTAGTTTCATAACACGTCTGCATTCCTCAAATCATAAACGCCTTGTATTAGTTGAAGTTAAAGTTATCCATTTTGTTGTATGTTAATCATTACAAATATATATATATATATATATATGTAATATCTTTGTACCTCATGCAAGAAGGGAATCATTCAAAGTACAAGTTGCAAACATATCCTGTTATTTTCTGTAACATCTATTTTCAGCCCTCCGTATTTTGGGACTGTTAGTGTGTTATTGGTTGGTTGATTTAGTGTTTTATGGCACAAAGCAGCTAGGCTATTTGTGCCAAGCGTCTGGTAAAAAGGTAAAAGTAAATTAAATAAAATTCATAAAAGGAAATTAAAGTGAAACAAAACAAAGTTAAAAAAAAATAAATAGTATTAAAACCAATGTTTACATCTAGTCTACAAC
This sequence comes from Carcinoscorpius rotundicauda, assembly GCA_011833715.1. Taxonomy (NCBI): domain Eukaryota; kingdom Metazoa; phylum Arthropoda; class Merostomata; order Xiphosura; family Limulidae; genus Carcinoscorpius; species Carcinoscorpius rotundicauda. Next base: position 41,990,289 of record CM022394.1, on the reverse strand, counting down.
GTCAAGAGAAAAATTACAGTAATTCAAGTTGTAAAGGACTTTCTGTAGCGTGACTGTAGTCGTCAATAAAGAGCCCGTTTGCAACAGTTGTTCAGTGATGGCATTAACTTTTATACTGAAAAGTGCGACACTCAAAACACAGCCCTGAGAGACTCCAAGTTCCTGTAGAAAAGAAAGGGAAAGTGTCGAACCAATACGAACTCGGAATCTACTGTCCATTACAATTTTGTATAAAGTTTTTAATTAACGTTTCAAGTCGAATCAGGGGGTCCATGGTGGAGCACTGTCGTCAGAACCCACACTGGGTGGGCAAAAGGAGGCTGTTTGATTCGAGGAATCAAACAAGACGAGCTTGACCATCCTTCTAAGGTCTTACAGAGACAGTTCGTTAAAGCAATTGGGCAGTAGTTTGAAGGAATCTTGGGATTCTTCCCAGGCTTGGAGAAAGGCGGGACAATAGCCTTGCGCCATGCATAAGGAAAAACATTATCCTGCCAGATTCGGTTAAAAACAAGCAAAAGGATAGCAAGAGAAGCAGGAGATAGATGGCGCAGCATCCTATAGCGTATATCATCAGGTCCAACCAGTGTGCTGCCAGACCGATGAAAGGCCAGTTTCAATTTCACCAGTGTAGAGGGACGATTATATTCATAGAAACAATCAGCTCTAAAGTGAAGAGGTAATTGCTCTGTCCGAGTTTTGATGGCTAAGAAGGTGGAAGAAGAGGCAGAAGTGCTAGATACCCGACAAAAGATTCCACCTAGAGTATCAGCGATGTTCTGGTTATCAGGTACTTCCTGGCCATCAGAGAGAAAGCTCAGGAGGGGGATAGAGTGATATTGCTCACTGACCTTTCGAATCTTGCTCCAAATCATTTTAAAACTCGTGGTAGAGGATATGTTGGTTGTGAACTTAATCCAAAATTCCTTCTGGCTTTGACGTTTTTTCCAATCGAGCATGTGCACGGGCCCGCTAGAAAGCAATGCGTTTCGTGAGTGTGGGATACCTACGGAAAGTATCCCAGGCTATTTTTTGAGCCTGCCGTGCCATGTGGCAGGCAAGATTTCACTATGGACGAGGATATAGTGGAAAACATGTCGAGGTTTTCGAAATACATTGAGAAGCTGCTTGTATAATAAAGTCAGTTACTGCTGTCACACAGTCGTCTATTGATGGCTTACAGACAATGGCAGGATCAAGTTCTGCGAGAGCAGTGAAAGAGGGCCAGCTTACCTGATCCAGCTTTCACCACGGCACGGGGGTCAGGTGGCATCGACCACGGCTATACTCTATCAAGATTATAGGAAAATGATCACCGCCGTGTGGATTATTGTCAATCCTCCATGAACATTTGTAAAATAATGAAGGGGAGCAATTAGAGAGATCAATAGCAGTAAAGGACTGACTAGGCACATGGAAATAAGTAGAAGAACGATTATTGAAAAAAGAAAGGTTGTGATCAGAGAGCATACGCTCTACATAGCGACCCTTCCTACCAATATCAGCACTTCCCCAGAGGGGATAATGTCTATTAAAGTCCCCAAGGATAAGAAAGAGGGACGGCAACTGTTCAACGAGAGCATCAAGGTCTCTCCAGGAGACAGGTAGAAAGAACAAACAGTGATGGTATGACCCAAGAAAACACGATGGCTACGGTCTCCAATGGTGTGTTGAGTGACAAAGACAGGATGAGCACATGCTGATCAACCAACAGTGCCACCCCTCCATAGATTCGTACATCACACAGCCTGTCATTTCTGTATCAAGAAAATCCCCGAAAGGTGACTGTATCAATAGGTTTCGGAAATGTTTCCTGTAAGGAGTGACAAACAGGACGGTAGGAAGCAATCGATGTTTTGATGTCATTCAGATTAGTTATGTAAATCTCGACAGTTCTATTGTATCAGGGTGGCCACTTTTATTTACGTGTAGGCGAATTGGCCGGAGAACCCTTCTGTTTACGACCATGTCTTTTTTCCTAACTTTCCTTATTCGATGGACCTCCATGGATCCTTCCCTGGGTCGATTGGGCAGGTCTTTGCTGTTGAAAGAGGATTCCAGAGACTGAGAACGTGAATGAATGATTCTTTTGCATCTTGGGGTGAGAGAGGAAGATGAATCTGAGAAAATGCCTGTACTTGGGACCAAAAGATGTGGAAATTTGTGTTTGGTGGAATGTATATCAGAGACAGAGATAGGTGTCGAAGTTGAATCATCAACTTTCTTAACCATGAAGGTTAAAAGACTTTTCATTTGTTTGGAAAACAACTTTTAAGAAGCATGGAGAGATCTGTCTTTACTCCCACAGTAGCTGTGGAACGAAGTGCAGTAGCATACGTTCGAGATGAAGTGGTGGACAGCAACTTGCGAGCCTCAGGATAAGTAATGTTATAAATCGTTTTCATATGTTGCACCTCTTTTTCTTCCAACCATTTAGAGCAAGAACGAAAGAAGGACGAGTGAGAGCCATTGCAGTTGACGCAATGAGGGTCTGTTTCACACTCATAGACATCATGGTCCTTGCCACTGCAATGAGTACACGTCAAGGAATCACGACATTATGTCTTCGAGTGACCAAACTGTTGACACTGGAAACATTGGAGAGGATTTGGAATGTGTGGCAGGCGGATGTGGTGACATAAACGTCAAAATGAGGACATTGGTCGGCACCATGATTTCATCTTTGCGTGTGGAGTTTCGCCTCACTGCAGAAACTCCTTTGGTGGAGAAACCAGCGAGAATCTCCGACTCTGGGATGTCTTCAAATCCCTCTCAACGGTAACACCTTATGATGAATTCAAAGTAGCATGAGGTGTAACCTCAATAGTTATATTTCCTATTGCCTTTGAATGCAACAGGAGTTCACTGTGTTGAAATGTGGATGTTTTCATCAATATGTCACCAGACAGAAGCTTTTTTACTGACTTTGGAGAGCCAGCATGTCCCTCTAGTGCAGTAGTTCCCAAACTGGGGGTAATTTAACAATTTATCGGGGGTAATGAAGGGGTAACAGAAAAAAAGTTAAAATTCTGAAAATCAAGAAAACATTGAGGTAGCTAGTATTAGGATTAATGTTAACTTAGTCTTAGCATGTAAAGTTGTAAATTAAATCTATTTTAAGTATTTAATAAAGTGAAACCAAATAACAATAAACATCAAAAACTAATATCCAGTAATAAAAAAAAATATGTATCTAAGTGTGTGGTAACATAAAAGTATTTTCACAAGTATGCTTCAGAACACAAGTCACTCAGTAACCCTAATGACTCATGAACGTGTCCAGTACGCGTTGCCTGAGGTTGCCTCTATTTCACAATGTCAGTTTCTATGTGAGCATCAGCCGAGGTAGACAAAACCTGGTATGTATGTGTACTGCTTTGTGCAGCATAGTTAGTATTTACCTACTATTACATCATTCCTATGCCGAATAAGCTCTTTTAATGCTATCTAGAATGCCATGAAAAAATAAATAATAAGTTCACATTGTTCACACTTTTTTATGCAGTCTTTCTTTTTCTGCAGATTAAACAATAAAATGTCTAAAAAGCGCACCTACTCTGACGCCTTTCTTCGCTATGGCTTTTTGAATTTACCTTCTGGTGGAGAGGATTGGCCACGATGTGTAGTATGTCACAAAGTGTTGACAATAAAAGCCTCAAGCCATCAAAACTCTCAGCTTACCTCCAGAAGTGCCATCCAAATCTTCAAAATGAGGATCAGGCTTATTTTCAGCGCCGGGCTGTAGCACTGAAGAATATCCAGTTCGGTTCATCTGGAATTCAAGCCCAAAAGCTTTAAGCTGCGGTCGAAGCATCTTACTTTGTTGCATATAAAGTTGCCGAACAACAAAAATGCCACACCATTGCAGAGAATCTGATTATGCCTTGTGCATACAAGATGGTTAGCAAGGTATGCGAGGAGGATCAAGTGAAGAAACTGAGTGTCATATCTCTATCAAACAACACAATCCGCCGACGAGTCGATGACATGGCATCAGATTTTCTGTTCCAAGTTACAACAGAGATCAAGAAAAGCTCATATAGCAAATTCTCCTTGCAATTTGATGAATCATGTGACGTAGCCAGTTGTGCTGTTCTCCTTGGGTTCGTTCGTTACGTCCACCAGGACAAGATCAAAGAAAAGTTCCTATTATCCGAAGATCTGCTGACAACCACGAAATGAGAAGATATCTTCAATATCATCAACAGTTTCTTTACCACGAATGGATTGGATTGGAACAGCGTTCAACAGGTAGAGAGAGATGTTTATATAAAGTCTAGATTAGTATAAATACAATGAATTACATGGCATATAGTCATATAGTTTTATTTGTTGTACAAGTAGCTGTAGTGTAGCTAATATTTTATACATAATTCACAAAAAAGTATCGTGCCTGTCGTACTGAAATACTAAAGTACCAAAATAAATTAAATTAAATTAAAACCATATAATTATAACGCAAAAGATAAGTAAGAATGACTAACTGATGCAATCTATAATAGTTTTTCTTTTTTAATCTAGGCCTCCGTCGATGGAGCACCGTCGATGATGGGACGTAATCGTGGATTACGGGGCCTCATACAAGCTGTGAATCCAGAAATTTCTGTAAATCATTGCATCATTCATCGGTACTCTCTTGGATCAAAAAGCCTGCCTAGTAATCTGAAATTAGTGTTTGAAGATGTGTTGAAAATCGTCAATTTCATCAAGTCCAGGGATGTGAATTCGCGCATATTAAGGGAGCTGTGCAAGGAAATGGGAGAGCAGTATCAAGTTCTGCTCTACCGCACCGATGTTCGCTGGTTGTCACGAGGCAAGGTTGTACGTCGAGTCATTGAGCTCCGAACGGCTCTTCAGGAATTTCTGAAACAAGAAGAATCTCCTTTTGCTACCAAGTTCACTGATAAGGATTGGCTTGCTTGACTTTGTTACTTGGCTGACATATTTGCGGAGATGAACAGTGATAATCTGCAACTTTAGGGCCAAAACACGACTGTCATTGATGCCCATCACACTGTGACTGCATTTCTGGGAAAACCGAGACTCTGGATTCGACGCTTGGAGAAAGGAGTGATCGCTCAGTTTCCCAACCTAGACGAGTTTGTTGAGGAGAATAGTTATGATACTGGATAACTTTTACAGACCATCAACAAAGAGATGAGTGACCATTTGAAGGGGCTTGAAACAAGCATGCAGCACTACTTTCCAGAGAGTGACCTAAAAACAGCCAGTCTTCAGTGGATCATTCATCCCTTTTCTGTACTTGATGAGGCCATTCATGATGATGATTTCCCTGCAAAGGAGGAGTGGATCATAATGCGAGCAAATGAAGCCTTGAAAGTCAAATTCCAAAACCAAAATGCAGATTCCTTTTGGATTTCACAACTAGCTGACTCGCCAACTCTGTCCAAGAGAACCTTGAAGTTGTTGGTATCATTCTCAACAACGTATCTGTGCGAGAAGGGGTTCTCAACCGTGCTGGGGATGAAAACGAAAAAGAGGACTCCCTTGAATGTTGCAAACGATGCCAGGCTGGCACTTTCAACCACAAAGCCAAGAATTCCTAAACTACCTTCAAGTATGCAACTCCATCCATCCCACTGATGTTCTTGACATCTTTGGCAATATTCATTAAAATGCGCAATGATCAAATACACTAATTAAAAGTGTAATTCAGTGTAAATAAATTGTAAATAAATAAAGTGCAATATATCTCCAGTTTAATTTAGCCATATATAACATATAAAACATTTTGTGAAAGGGGCAACATGCTTAATGTGGCATGTTAAATTGGGTAACAAGCTGAAAAAGTTTGGGAACCACTGCTCTAGTGCCTTCTGAATGAAAAAGAGAAACATTTACCCCAAAGGTTTGTCTCAAAGTGAATGCAATAAGAAAGTGCGGTACAACAGGCATTATGGATGGTGAGGATTGCTGCTCAGAATCTTTAAGACGTGGTCGTTTACCTATAGACTGTTTTTCACTATCTTATTAAGATTGTTAATTGGAGTGTCTATAATAAAGAAAGAAGAATTTCAGTGCCCACTGACCCCACCCACCATGGTGCCCTACGGTTGGACACACTAAAATGTCAAACAAGGACACTACAGCAACGGCAGGGATTTGTGAGCACCATACCCAAACACCAGCATCAGATATAATGTCCACAACACCTGTTGAAAACATCCAACACTAGTACTTGGTTGATCCTAGCCCGAGTAGACCAGCCGATTGACCTGAGGGGGTTCACCCCAAGGCCTCCCGTCTACAGGAATTCAAGGTCAAAGAGGTGTAGTATGGTTGAATCCCTCAACCACCAGGATCTCCTCCTCCCCTTCACGGGTTCCCACGCACGGAAAACATGTGGGTGGATGTTCAGATCCCAGAGGAAGTAAACTGAAAGCACAGAATTTTCCCTGAGAGTGTGAAAAAGAAAGGGTCTGTGAAATCATTATTCGCTCAAAGTACCTCACGAATGGGAAACTGACGGTTTGGTTTATTGACGAGTTGCCTTTCCTCTAATCTATAGCTTTATCATTAAGAATGGCTAGCGCATGTAGTTCTCAAACAAACAAACATTGTCTAACAAATTATTATCATTAAAATGATTTTGTAAGAAATATATTTTTTTAAATTTATTAATTTGAACTTTTAGGTGATTACTTTGTTTGTTTTGAGTTTTCGCGCAAAGCTACACGACGACTAAATGCGCTAGCCGTCCCTAATTTAGCAATGTAAGACGAAAAAAGGCAGCTAGTCATCACAATCCACCGCCAAATCTTAGACTACTCTCTTACCAACGAATAGTAGGATTGACCGTCACATTATATCGCTTTCAAGGCAGAAAGCGTGAGCATGTTTGGTGTGACTGGAATTCGAGTTTTTGACTCTCAGATTATGAGTCTTTAGCCCTATCTACCTGGCTGGCCGTGCTAGGCCTAGATGATTGCTTCTCCAGTATGTTGGAGGCTACGAAATCAAAATTTAATATATGTATAGTTCTATACACAGTCCATAAATTACTCATTAATACCCGTTAATACTGCTTGTGTAAAGTTGCATCTCGTAATACAATACTTGGACTTGTGACACAAAATTCTAAAACAATGTTTTACTCGTATTCACGCTAAATCATTGTGCTTACAAACAATAATTAACAAATATTAATTCTAACCAAATTAAAACATTTTACAGTATGATAACCACTCTGCATCTTTTGCATCCAGTGCCGGCGAAGCCAGTTGGGATACAACAGACATACTGGTTGTCCGGGTGTTATATATATATACATCATCAAATGTCATGAACGACAACTAATAATAATAATAATACACGGATCTTTTCTCACACCAATCAACACAGGTGTTTGACTAGTAATGTTGAGTTTGTTAAAGTGATTTCTAAAGGACAGAAAACTCATCTTTTCAGACCACGGCCTTGGTGCTGTTATTCCCGGTACCTGCTTTTGGCAACTCTTTAACTCTTTACGACTGGTATGAAGGAATGTTGTGCATATGACCATTCCAGCCACATATGCTCTTGCTTGGTGCCCCACTTGCTTTGCCCTCTGGCGGATATTATGACATTGACTTAATATTTCACCTTGATAAAGTAGCTCAAGGCCTAGCTATAATTATTGAGAGAAGCGTCTTCATGTTTCTTCCTCTGTTTCCTTTTTTCCTTACTCTTCTAATGTATACATTTAGCTAAATGCGATTATTAGGAATGCATTCTTATTATCACAGATAAACACAGTCCTAAACAAGCGGTCTTATTTCAGTCCTAAATAAAGTGACTGATATTACCTATACATCAGTACGAGGTTGTTCAGTACTAGTATTACTATTTCAGCCTTAACATTAAGTGACAAATAATATCCATACGACTATTTACAACCTTTATCCTCATTGTTTTAGGTTATCACCTTTATTTATCTGAATCTATAACAAGTTCTCTCCAAATTATACGTTTCAGATGATTGCTAATGACACTAACCTTTAAAATTATAGAAATAAAACTTGGAACTTATATCTGGACATTAAGGTCATACGTCGTTACACTATTAATTGTTCATTTGTTCGTGGGCTAGAAAGAAACGCTGTGGAATGTTGTTATTGCTTAAGCTCAGAGTAACACAAATGGACACTGTCTGTGTTGTATGTTAAGTTACAATACATCCACTAAAAGGATACGTATTGTGGAGAGATATTAAGAAACAAATTTATGGAGAGGACAATTAAAATGCACTGTCAACACGTTATATTTAATTATGAATAAATTTATGAACAAAATCGAAAACTTCTATCAGGTATAATTGTGTCACTAGGTGCTTATTTAGTTATAGTAACATCAGTTTAACTATGAAATAATCATTTAGATTCACGTTTTTTTTTTGTTTTTTTTTGATAGAGACTAGGATTTTAAACCTAAAAACACCTCACGCGCAACACACGAGGGCTCAATGGCCAGATTGGAGACCTTTGAGTTCCAATACATCCGTTTCTAATTTTATATTAGTCACCAGATGAGGAAAGTGTATAATAATACCCGTCTTTCACAGAAACAAGGTGATATGAAAATTATAAATTTTGTTTGAAAACGTTTCAAAATTTTCAAAACATTAGTACATTATCTCTGCTTTGATAATTTACACTATACTGTACGACATAAATAATTTGAATGAATGCTTAAATATCGAAGTAATTAGTTTATATGAGAATAGTTTTTTAAATAGTGTGGATCAAGATTACGGGCTACGAAAATACGGTAGTGTTATGTAAATGTCGTGTAAATGTTTTGTAAATGACAACATGTCGTGTGGTGTTTGGATTTTCATTTCTATTATTTATATTTCCATATTTATATTATTGTTTCAAAGTTTAAACAATAAAATACGTTATTATTCATTTAAAATAACATTTTGTATTGTGATTAATTTTGAAGGTTGAAACTAGTACCATTTTGTTTTGTAATTAATTTTGAAGGTTTAAACTTAATATCTGTCATTGTTATTATATAATTTATGTTATATCTGTTACATACATATAATAGTATACATAGAATAAATTATACAAGCTGTTATCTGTGTTTTTCTGTTGCGTTTAGTCTACGAAAAACATAAAACATAAAAAAACGTAACAGTAGCCAGATGGTTAAGGCAACTCAACTCCTAATCCGAGGGTGATGGGTTCGATTCTCCGTCACACTAAAAATGCTCGCCCTTTCAGCCCTGGGAATGTTATAATGTTACGGTCAATCCCACCATTCCTTGGTAAAAGAATAGCCCAAGAGTTGGCGATAGGTGGTGATGACTAACTGCGTTCCCTCAAGTCTCACACTCCAAAATTCGGGAGGGCTAATGTAGCGTTGCGCGAAATTCAAAACAAACTAAGAAGATACGAAAGGTAGAAAAAACGCAAAAACGTATTTATCCTCATATTCTTCTTCGTCGTTTCAATGTGTTGGGTTGCTCTAACTAGCTTTATTTCGAGCGCCAGAGGGTAGTGAGGGGTTCAACGGAGCTGGACTGGTATCCCATCAAGGAGGTGTACGTTTTCTGACGAACTTATTATTATATATTTATTTTAATATCGACGTTTGTGTATGTTTAATTTATATTTAAAAATTAAATCTGATTATTGCAAAATTCTTGCCTAGTCACTGAAATTGTAAAATATTTTCGTTTATAAGAATCAACATTATACAAGAGTATGTAAATATTACAAAATCGTCAGTGTTGTTGTGCAAGCTGAAATATCAAGGAACATAGCTCAAGCTTATAAAAGTAAGTGATGAAACACCCCAAGACACAGTATGTGATATTTATTTGCTACAATTGGTATACTACAAACCTCGAAGGCGAAAACTAACTGACGCTTATTAATCGGAAACTTCAGATATTTGGTAGGGAACGCGTTTAAATTTCGAACATTACAAACCACTTTAGTTCAGCAGAATAACATCGAATGTTAGTGTTTTTACGAAAACACTACATAGCTTTGTCAGTAAAAACTCAACTTATAGCGATATCAACTCGAAATTAATTCAATCATCGTGAACTATCGACAAGATATCAAGAAAGTTCCGAATGAGAGAAGATTTAATATTGTTTGTAAGTTCGTAATACTTTTCTACATAAAACATTATTTGTGATAATCGTCATTATAAATTGTATATCAAAATATATTTGTTTTAAGAAAGAAAAAATCTTGTTGGTAAATATCATAAGTATGATTCATATTAATATTTAATTAACTTCAAAATTTTAATCATAATTTAACTGAGCTTCAGGTCATTAAAATTGTAATTTGTAACACTATAAATTGTGGGTTCATCCAGGAAAAATCGTAATATGTAACTGTTATAATTCTTACCGCTTCTTCCATTTAAACCGTAGTCAAGATACGACTCGATTATGTGTGCCGTCTTGACATAAGGTAGATTTTTGTTGTTTACTCTGACGTGTTGGTTTCTTGTAAAAATCTGTAGATTAAATCATATTGTCAATTAGTATTGCTTAGTGTAGCTTTCAAAACTAGCTGCAACATTTCATTTTTCTCAGTTTTTATATCTTACCTGTAATATCAATCTATTTTAGCACCGATTCACTTTATCAAGAAGAAATTATTGAAATCCTCTTCACTTGTATATGGTAAAGGCGATAATTTTTTTAAAAGAATGATCTGTATTATCATTTGAAACTACAGTATTAACGTTTTGTGCAAGTTAACCAAGAAACAAAACCAATTACGCTGAGAATCAAGTATCTGGTAAATTATACATAAAGAAAAATGATTAATACCTGGAACTAGCAACTATACTTTGTAGAAATGGAAGAATAAAGTTGTTTGAATTTCGTACACAAGGGATACCTGCAATAGCAGTCCTCCAATTAGCAATTAAGACTATAGAGAAGGCAGCTAGTTATCACCACCCACCGCCAACTCGTGGGCTACTCTTTTACGAACGAATAGTGGGATTGACCGTTACTTTATAACTTCCTCCCATTAAAAAATAAAAGGGCGAGCATGTTTGGTGTGACGGTAATTCGAACCTGCGACCCTCAAATTGCGAGTGGAGCGACTGAACCACCTGGTCATGCCGGATCGAAAGAAAAGTATGTGTCAAAAGTTCCACAATTTCATCGCTTTTCGTGTGGTTGTGAAGAAAGACATACGTCTACTAACAGAAGCCAACTGAAACAATTCGAAAGTAATTTTCCTAAAAACAGTAATGAAAAAATCTTTACTTTTGAAATCTCTCTTGACTGTACCTGTTTCACCATTTTGTGAATAGATGTCCATTCAAAACAAAACATTTTTTTAAAACAGTAATTTGTTTTAACTGAGTTTGCTTTTATCATTTTTATGAGAGAAAGTTAATTTTGTAAGCAATAAATTATTTGAAAATGATGCAATCGTATCATTCAACCTTCAACCGAGACTAGAAAAAACGTACTTTCGGAAAACTTACACGTATATTTTAACGAGCTGAACCCCCGCTAGTACAGTGGTATGTCTCCGGATTTACAACGCTAAAATCAGGGGTTCGATTCCTCTCGGTGCGCTAAGCAGATAGCCCTTTGTGGCTTTGCTAGATGAAAAACACACACACACACACATTTAACGAGCTGAACATGAAAACAGGCTTTCTATGTGTAGATTACTTTGTCAACACAGAACGGAACAACTAATTTTTAAATTAATATATTTTTGTAAGATGAATCAATGAGCACACAATTTGTATTGTTTGAAATCTCTAATATGAAGCTATTGCCGAAAACAAATTTTGTATTTTTTTATAATTTGATGAATATTCAGATGACCAAAACATTCCTATTTCCTGTACCCTTGATTCTAGAGTTAAGAATTAAGAAGAAATTAAATTCACACATGATAATCTCCGTGACAAAGATGTTCGCCCTTTCGGCCGCGAGGGCATTATAATGTGACGGTCAATTCAACTATTCCTTAGTAAAAGAATAGCTCAAGAGTTGGTGGTGGATGGTGGTGACTAGTTTCTTTCCATCTAGTCTTACACTACTAAATTAAGGACGAATATATCAGATAGATCTCGTGTAGCTTTACGAAAAATTCAAATCAAACCGAACAACATATCATAAAAAAAAATTTATTTTCTGGAATTAAATTTTGCAAACTGAAGAGTATCACCATAAACACACACCTGCTAAATACCGTAGTCAGAGACCCCTGCGATTTATGTATATCTTTCCCTAGGTTTAGTTATTGACGATATACATTTAATGTATAATTTGAAAAACATTGAAAGTTGAAGATGAAGTAGCATAGTTTAAAATATTCCCTGTAGATGGCAGGACATACTAATCCATCAGAATATAATTAAATTATGATACATGAAAATATTAAATTTGGTTGCAATATGTTATGTCATGGGCGTATTCAAGGTTACAACATCTGTTTTTTTATTACTTTTTCTCTTTTTGCAGAGTAAACATCTAAATTATTTACAACTAAATTATAAGCTACAAGGACGTTGAAGAAATATGGCGGGAGAATTTTGAAATTTTTCGGTTTAATCAACACAGTGAATTATCGTAAAATATTGAGAAAAAACAATCACGTTCATAACTTTATATTTTCGTTTCAGTAAAGCTAAAATACGGTTGTATCGACTAAATGCCACTTTCTTGATTAAAAATCATCAATTCGTAAACCAAACTCTTAACTAATTCACCTCATGGAATAATTAAACGTTTACTTCGTGGGAATGCCTGAAGCCATTTTATCAACAGGTTATATGTTGATTCTATCCAAATCGATTGGCTAAAAACGTGTTATGCGACTTCTTTCTGGTCGTCAAGGGTGTGGAATGAACGAAACTAAGTTTCTCGTAACAGCACGCATTGATTTACGAGAGGGGGGAGGTCTTTCAGCGAGGCTGACATGGGAGTGGCAGTGAACCCAACCAAATTGCCCCAGTGGAACAGTAATAAGTTTATGTACTTACAACATAACAATTTGGGTCGATTCCCTGTGGTGAATACAGCAGAGAGCGCAATGTGGCTTTGCTTTAAAAGTACACAAACAATAACTAAATACTTTATACACTTCACAGATTCCAGTAGGTCAATTTAATAAATCTATTTTAAATAATTATGATATTGAACAAAACTTCGAAATTAATCATTTTAAATAATTGGAATAACTGAATACTATGTTTGTTTTGTTTTGTTTTTATTTCGCGCAAAGCTACACGAGAGCTATCTGCACTAGCCGTCCCTAATTTAGCAGTGTAAGACCAGAGGGAAAGCAGATAGTCATCATCACTAACCGCCAACTCTTGGGCTACTCTTTCAGCAACGAATAATGGGGTTGATAGTTTCATTATAACGCCCGTGCCCTCATATTACAAGCTAAACGCCTTAACCCACCTGGTCTTGCTGGGTCAACTTAATACTAAAGGAATTGTTTACACTTCGTTTAACATTCCTTCTACCAGTTGTTAACGTAAGGGTTTTTTTTATACTTCATCTAACATCACTTCAACCTACTGTTATTGTCCGACTCTGTGTGTTTCTGGTATCACATTAATACACCACTCGGAATGCTACAGTTCTTTGTTGAATCAGTACGCTGCGAAGACAGCCTGCAGCTACACACAAACAACAAATTCCTCTGCAATTAATATTTTTATTAATGTGTCAGATAGAAATTCATACACTTCACAGATATATGCATTATATTTTTAAATCACAAATTATACAAATGAAATCGTGATTTGACATTCCAATTGTCAACTGATGATATGAATGAGACGACAATGTTACATAACATTTCAAAATATAGTGAAGCTTATGTATATAGAACTCAAAATCACTCATCTTACCAACAACATTTCCAATCCTATATTATCCGAATATTTGTTTTAAGCTCCATTATCCTATACTTCTGCTTTATGGACTTTTTTTTACACTTTATTGTATTCAGTTATTGTTCTTAATACTGTATAACTAAAATAAAAAGATTGTAAAACATGTTAATATTTAACATAGTAAAACTACAAACAGTACTCATAAGCTATTCATGTTGATGCAGTTAAAACTGAAGATCGTACACGTGCTAGTATTCAATTTTCTTGTGTTAATATTGAAGACAAAACTCAAAAGTCACCAATCTTAGTACTGAATAGAGTTAATATTGCAAACGAAATTCGTAGTAATATTTAAAATAACTAATCCTGAAGACAAAACTCAGAAGTTAGGCATAGTAATGGTTAATAGTAAAGAGAAAACTCACATTGATTGTTTTCAATTAAATCCAAAGCTACACAATAGGTTGTATGTACTCTGCCCACCACGTGTACCAAAACCCTGCTACTAGTGTTGCAAGTCTACATACATACCGCTATACCGTGAGAGAGCCACAGAACTCAGCACTTGCCAGTGTTAATGTTTGATATTGTGTGGCTTAAACCATTTCCCCAACAAGAATAACAGAATATTCCATAAATATGCAGAATGCATCTAGGAATTTACGAAGGATTCTTTGTGAGAGTATTTTCCTTTCGTTAGTGGAAAATTAATAACTCTAGGTAATTTTTGAATAGCTGGACACAATTTTTATTTTAACAATAAACAAAAGAATACAGTGATTGTACTCACACTGACAGAACGGTCCTTTATTTTCTCTAGCAGGTGTTCAATCATTCAGCTTTCTTCCTCACCCTGCGACCTCTTCTCACTAAGAGTCTCTCGGTTTCAATTAAAGTCACAATTGGCTAGCAAACGAAATTCCATTTTGAAATGCAGGCTCGATAAACGACGCTAAAACATCCATGTGGGCAAAAAGCGTCACTTACAAAGTGAACAAAATGGGAGGTGACTAGACCCACTACAGCAAGATAATGTTAGCAATTCTGAAATACGTGTCGCTGTCATGATATTCAACTGAATTATTATTTATCTGGAAAACATCTATATTCAAATTGACAAAATGTACTCATTTTAGTATTTAATGTAGTTAAAATTGAACATAATACCAAACAACAAACAAACACCAATTTTTGGTATTTGATATCAGGAAGATACTAGGTAAAATATTCAAAACTAAAACAGTACTCAGAAGAAGGTATTCAATTAGATGTTAAATATAGTTAAAATTAAAAAGGTAGTACTCATCTTAATAGTTAACATAAGTAAAATTGAAGATAACGCCCTCAAGTTACTTTTAGATATCTGTATTATTAAGACTAATAAAAGTTGTTACAAGTTATTCGTATTAGTGTCTGTTGTTGTTAATTGGAACCAATATATATATATATAAAGTTACTTATGCTAATATTTGATGCTTGTGAAATTAAAACCAATTACCACAAGGTACTGACTTTAAAAATTTCATATAGGTAAAAATTGAAGACAGAAGTCACAAACTAATTATTTTAAATATTTGATATGGTGAAAATCGAAGACAGTAATTAGGTTAATGTTTAACATAATTAAAATTGAAGATAAAATACACATATTATTCATTTTAATACACTTACAGTGAAAATAAATTACTCGTGAATATTTAATGTCTCAGTAATCACAAGTTACTCGCGTTGATAATGAATATAATTAAAGTTGTTGAAAGTACTTACAAGTCATTTATTTTATTAAAATTGCAGACAGTATATAAAAGTTAGTTATGCTTATTTTCAACAGAGGTAAAACCAAATATAAGAAACTTAAATTACCCGTGATAATATTTAATATTATTGTATCAAGGTAACATTCCCACTTTACTCACTTTATCGTGTAATGTATTTAAAACTAAAGATAGTACTTACAAGTTACTCATCTTAATATTTAATATAGTTAATATTGAAGATAGTACTTGCAAATTATTTACCTTAACGTTTGACAAAATTAAAGTCGAAGAAAGAGCTTACAAACTTTTGCTAATATCTAACACGACAATATTACTACGAATAGTCTCACATTGGTCTCTTGTATTAGCACTTACTACCACCTACACACATTTATGACACGATAAAACACTGGCTATATCGACCCATAGTTCTCAATTTTCCTGAGCCCCAATTTCTCAGCTTGCTCACACCAACTGACACTTCGCACCTTATCCACTCGACGCACAATTTTCATTAAATACGCTTGCAATTTTAAGAATTGACGCAGTCTAACGGCGTTTCCTTAACGGCAAACAGTTTATTTCATTTTATATAATATAATAAAACTGTGTGTGCTCTTTTAAAATAATTTATAATTTAGTTAAATAAATCACTAGTTCGAAAAATGAATGTAAGGTTATGTACACATGTTAACATTGTAACTGTGTCTTTCAGGGTCGATTCTAGCCAATCAGAAGATGGTAAACACGTGTGTTGTGTATTGCATCATTACTATTTTTGTCATAATTCCTCATTCTCCACATTCTATTTCCCTTGTGTGAGTGCGCAGTCAGAACACTGATTTCCCTACCCTTCCCCGCTATTCTCTACTTAACCATTCTGGAAACAGTCAAGAGGAGGTACAAGTACTGCGACCTTCACACCACAAAAAGCAACAAAGTTGTACTAGTCTTTACAAGAAAACATTTCACAAATATGCACAACTGATACTGGTTTTGTAACTTTCTTTTGTATTAATTACCTTGATAACTGTGCAGATCAGTAATAAAACAAACAGAATCATTCTGACCTTCAGAAATTCAATTCACAAAGGAAATCTCTGACTTCTCCTGGAATATTTTAAAATGGCTTTTTATCCAATCTCCTTTGCACATAATGGTGACATCACAGAAAGAAAAACACAACTTCTATTGCATGTTAATCTTCATGCGTTTTAATGTTGCGAAACTTCTCTTTACATGATTTCACACATATTATAATTTTGTTTGTCTATTTAGAATTAAGCACAAAGCTACAATGGGCTATCTGTGCTCTGTCCACCATAGGTATCGACACCCGGTGTTTAGCGGTGTAACTCAGCAGGCATTCATCTGTGCCACTGGGAGGTACATATTATAGAGTCAATAGGCTCTACATATAGGGATGGTCAAGACATTCAATAGGCATAACACAGATATGTTCTCTAAAAGTAAGTAATGTTAGAGAATTTTACTTTAAACGATAATTACAACTCTCTTTTATTGGTTTCTTTATCCAACAATCCCCCTCCCCCAAATGGAAAAAAAACACAAAAAAAACACCGTTAAGTTACAAAAAAATAAGAAAGTTACGAATCTATCAAATTTGGCTTGTCATGGCCAAGTAGTTATGACAGGTTCGAATTTCTGTCCCATCAAATAAACTCGTCCTATCAGCCGTGGAGATGTTATAATGTGATAATCAATCTCATTATTCGTTGGTAAAAACAGTACCCCGAGAGGTGGGTGACTAATTGTCTTCCCTCTAGTGTTTCACTGCTAAATTAGGGATGGTTAACGCAGATAGGTCTCGTGTAACTTTGTGCAAAATTCAAACCAAACAAGTTTACTAAATTGTTTATCTATCTTCTTGTTTCGGTTGATAGAACCCTACACCTACCTTATCACTAACCATAATATAAGCTTAAATCCGCTGTGTGTGTTTCTCGGCAGTGCGAGATGCCATCGCTTACTCGAAAACTATTATTATTATTATTTTAAATCATAATTCTAATGTAAACAATGTTATCATTACCCTTTACTTTTAAAAAAATATATTAAAAAATACAGGATGAAACAGAAATTAGTAGCCAATAATAGAGGAACATTACATGATTGTAACATGTAGAATACTCAGTGATCTGTACACTATACAGTTGGAGTCCTTAGGAAGCCAACTCTTAGGTTATGTATGAAACGAAGGAGTAGAAAGAACATCAAGACACATGATAATAAATTTTATTACGCAAATTCACAGAATACATTAAATTTCTACCAGGGGAAACCCTCACAAAACAAGTAATGAAAGGCATTTTGCAAAATAGAATTTAAACAAGAATATAAGGAGGATACAACTAACATAGATCATTCCTACTGGAATGCTGATACTAATATTTAATATTATATTGTGAAATGCATATTTGACTTTAACAGTGCTCCAGTTGAAAGTTATATATTCCTGACTGTTGGTATGTAGTTTGTTTTCATGTCAGTGTAGATATCAATGAAGTGTGACAAGAAATTACGCACAAGGAAAATCAAGTTGAGCCAAAACTTGTCCCAACAATTACAGGCTCTCGCTACAAGGTCAGTCGAATTGACCTACCTTGTAACTATTTTTCACTTCTGCATTTTACAGTGTAACGTTAAATGTTATTATCAAAAGACATGTAGGGATGATCTATGCACAGCTGTTCAATTCATATATTCTTGTTTCCATTCTTTTTATCGCTGTTATCTCTACATAATTTTACATTAACGAAATGTGATTTTTGTTACTTGTCATTATGAGCATTTTTATATTTATAAAATATATATATATATATATAATTTTCCAAATGGATGAAGCTTGACAACAAAAAAATATGATTTTGCGAACTAAGGTTTCATATTACTGTTTAGATTGCTAACTACAACTCACATTCTACACAGTTAACAATGTAAAGTCTTCAAGAAGCTTCCATTTCATATTTTAAGAGTAATACTTGATGCTAACCTATAAGCGAGTACTTTCTTCCTAGTTAGTCAGTTCTTGACGTTATGTACGAAATTTAGTTTTATTTTGTTCCACAACCAGATCATATGATATTTTAGTCATGTCTAAGAAACAGTTATTTCTTAAAGTTCTTTCCTTTCAAACCATGCAAATCTACAAAGAAAAAAAAACATATATCAGCGATCCCAGCTCTGACAGCCAAATTCAGCTAAAAGCCATCCAAAAGGTTTGGTTGTTTTGGAATTTCGCACAAAGTTACTCGAGGGCTATCTGTGCTAGCCGTCCCTAATTTAGCAGTGTAAGACTAGCGGAAAGTCAGCTAGTCATCACCACACACCGCCAACGCTTGGGCTACTCTTTAATCAGCGAATAGTGGGATTAACCGTCACATTATAACGCCCCCACGGCTGGGGGGGCGAGCATGTTTGGCGCGATGCGGGCGCGAACCCGCACCCCTCGGATTACGAGTTGCATGCCTTAACGCGCTTGGCTATGCCGGGCCACCCACTCAAAAGACCAGTAAGAAGACATAAGCCAATGATCTAATAGATCCTGACAAAAAAGAATTAAAGGACTCTTGATGATGCTTGAAGACATTTTCAGAACCATTTTACAAAATCCTGAAAAAACTCCTAAATGATGCCACCATTGATGTAAACTCCGGTTCTGTACTGATCGGTACTGAATAAAATTACTTGCTTTATGAGATAGTTAAATATTTTTATTGTGGTTTTGTTCATTATTTATATATATTATTCTATTTTTTGTTTTGTCTGTCAATTTTTAGTTACATCTAAAACGTTAACTCACTTTCTGGCTCCTCATGTTCATTTTGGATTGATATATATATGTAATGAAACTGATCCTACCTTCCATAACATTGATATACAGATATTATTAATGTAGCAAAAGAGTGTGTAAGCTTATAATCACATGAGATGCACTCTCATGACCTATTGTAGTGAATAAATACCTTGTTATAAGCTTCATAGACAGAGTCACGAGATTAGTGAATTAATGCTGTTTGTCACTCGATATTGTTATTAATATAGACAGTGATTTTGTAATATTGTGTTTTTCAATTCATTTTTTTTTTCTGGTTCCTTTTTCTAATTCCATTATCTGAAATAATTAATACTGATGTTTATGTTTTATTGTTAATTAACATTATTATCAGGTAAACTTGTTGGAAGTTTTCATATGGAATAACCTTCATTAATCAATACTTTGATTTATTATAAGTTGTCACGTGGTATTTCAGTTTTGAAAACCATAAGTAGATTAACACTACTACTGCTATTTGGTATGTTATTACTATTTGTACGTTCACATACTTTATACCGATGCGACTCTCTCTAATTAGACGGAGAACAAATCGTCACATATCACACGTGACTGTACATTGTACAAAGTACCATGCAGTTCATATTCTTATGATAATACGATATGATTCCCACATTATTAGCCTTTTATATCACTTTTCCTCATTGTTTATAAAGTTGTTTCCATTATTATATTTAAACGTTCTGGCTGAATTTTAAAAGCTTTCGAAGTATTATAATTAATACTATTAAGGCCTAAGAGCTTTGGTATATTTGAATAAAATGTGAACGTTTCATCAAATTAAATATTTATTTAGAGTAAAAAGAGACCTTCTTTTAATGTTTTGAAGCGAATTCAAAGCAGTTACTTAGAATGTGAAAAATTTTCCTTCAGATAAGTTTAAGTTTATCTAAAATTTAATTTTAAAATATTTTTGTCCAACCTCTACCCTTTAAGTTAAAAACCAATTATATTGTGTTTAGGATTTCCTGATTAACTTTGAATTATCGTAATAAACTACGTCGTGAAAATCTTACGCTGTATAATATTTGATATTCAAGCAGTATTTCTGATTGAAAGAATAAAAATATTTCAGAATAACCACTAGAGTTCGTTGTCCGATGTTTTATGTGAGTTTATTGTGCTCAACTAGACGTGTAATAACTTTGTGTTTCGACTATTAACCTCTGCGGGTTGAAATAAGTATAAAATTCAAAAAATAACTTTCTTAGCTTCACTGAAATCTTCGTGATAAACATGTATTAAAATTTGCATAGTGAACTGAGGAATAATTATTTTATTTATAGACTTTTATTTCAGTTCATTATAATACCAATAATTTTCTTGTCACATAAAATAAAAATAAAACATGGCAAGTTAGGTGACTGATTAATATGGTATTCTTTCAGTTATGTTGTCGTCTTTCTTCTTTTCTTCCATTCAATATTATTTTATTGATTTATAACGTTAAAATTTGGGGTAAGATTCGCTGTGTGGGAAAGAGCACGGATAAAATAATTATATTATGTATCTTGCACTAAACTAAACAAATAACTATTTGTCCTATATAAATAAACTTTAAAGCTGTTACTCAGTATTAATTATTTCCAGATTTTTTTTAAATTTAAAAATATGGATAACACATATTTCTCAAAGAGTAACATAACATACACGTTGACTTAAAGATGTAAAATAGGCTTAAGATTCATAGCCTGATCCATCAAATATTTTGCGTTACCAATAAAAGTTAAATCTAAACTTCATAGAGTAACCTAAAATTCGTGTTTTGTTAGAGACAACGCTAGGCCACTTTTCACAGCATAACCCAGTGATCATTTTGTGTTGTAGTTAGTTTCAAAGGTAATCGAGAGTCTTGAAGTGCACCTTTTGTTACAGATTTAGTTTGAGTATAATCTTTACAACATAGCACAAATAATTGAAGAAAAGTGTTTTCAAGTGTTTTTCAGAAAGAGGAAAATAGTTAACGTGTTGATCAACTGATTTTTAGAAATATCTGACAGCGTATCGGAAACACAGTTTATCTGTCTTACATGTTTAATCTTGAAATGTTAACACTAAATCTTCTACTGTAGAGAGTCAACAAACTGATCAATATGCTCTATGTGGGTGTAATATTAATTATGAGGTAGTATACTCTCAAATTGGCTAACAAGCCGTATGTGAGGGCGTGATATTAATTGATTTACAAGTGTTACGTATTACAATTTCAAATACCCTGAAAGTGAGTTAAGTTGTAATTTAGATATAGAAGTTAAACAAATATCGATATGCATCAAATTTCTAATATTTGCCAAGATTGATACACACAATTTTCTTTCTCTTTTTTTTAAAAAAATATACTTTAGTATACAAAATATAATACAATTTATAATAATGATTTGAATACAAAAGTTTTACAAACATACAAACAATATTGAGTCTTCTGTCGGATCTGGAACTTCCTTGATATCTTATCCATGGTTCAGGATTAACGAATTAATTTCAAGCTAATACAAATACAATTCACTTAAGTGATCTTTGCTGATCACACATAAGTTTTTCATAACTTAAAGTTTAAATACTAACGTCTGATATTTTCCGCTGATGTTACACGGTTTGTAATGTTCGAAATCTGTAAACGTTTTGGTCATCATTTGAAATTCCCAATTATCAAGCGTTATACCAACTATAAAACAAGTCGTATATACTGTTTCTTGGGGCATTGCGTTGGTTAATTTTATATGCCTGAGGCGAGTTTCTAGGAGTTTCAGCTTGCACAACAATATTGACTATACGTATATTGTTGATTTTTACACGTGAGAACCTTATGCAACTTTAGTGAATAGGCGGGAATTTCGCAATAAAGGTTTAAAAGTAAAAAATGCACATTTCTATACATATAGTCAACTGAAACAAACGTCAATATTAAAATAAATATATAATAGTGAATCCATTACATCTCCTTCCTTAGAGAATTAAAAGTTGCCATTAGATAATTTTAAACTAGGATATATATGTACGTATACATATCTGCTTAGGTTTTCCAACCATTTGACAGGCATGACAACTTTTATAAAACTGAGAAACATCTTGCCTAATTTTTGGCCAAAAGAAATGTTTCATAACTTTGTCGCATGTTTTGTTGACATATAAGTAACCTCTCATGCTGAGCTCATGCGCAACTTTCAATATTTCAGAATGATAGGCTTTTACAACAGCAATTTGGTAAACTACAGACCAGTTCTCTGAAGCTGGTATATCTCGGGGTTTCCATTTCCTCTTAAGCATACCATTTTTGAAAAATAAAATTACCATTTGAGACTGCGTAATAAAATACTGAAGAGATCTGTCGATCCTTTCCTTGCTCGACGATCAGTTTACTTTTAGTAAACGGTATCCCCCCGCTAGTATAGCGGTATGTCTCCGGATTTACAACGCTAAAATCAGGGGTTCGATTCCCCTCGGTGGGCTGAGCAGATAGCCCGATGTGGCTTTGCTATAATAAAAATACAATACAAATACAGTAAACGGTACTTTTCCGGGTGAACCAAATCCCTTAGGTTCATCACTGCCACTAATCAAGGATTTGTCAGCAGTACAGTTATCAACAAAATTCCCGTCGTATCCAAAAAAATGTAAGAAACAAATCTATAATATCATTTTTTTCAAAATACACGTCTATCATTTTTTTGTGGTTTAATCTTTTAGCTTGAACTCGAGTCACAGCACTCGAGAGTAGCACATTGGGCTTTTCCTCAACAAAAACAACATCATCCTCAGATAAAACAGTGAATGGCTCGCTAACTATTTTGTGTTCGTCAATAATTTTTCCTCAGCCAAATCATTTCCCAACAATAATGATACACCCTTGTTTGGCAGAGTAGGTCTTACTCTAACAACAAATGATTCCGAAACTAAGTCTGATGTTTTGTAAATTTTATGAAAAGGAGCATTAACAAAGTCACCCTCAATACCTTGAGCAACAATAGACTCACCAATGTCAAAACTTGAATCTAAAGGGAATACACTCGAACAATAATAACTGAGTCGCCTCAGGATAATGTAGAATACGTATGGAATTAACAACAGGTCGAAATTCCTTCCTGTCTGCATCAGCTTTTTTATTCTGCCTGTCAGAATATTTCGAACTGAAAGAGCTAGATTTCTCAGAACAATTCTCAGCTTCAGTGAATAGAACAAATATAGGGTTTTGTTGAGATGGCAGGAATTTTTTTAATGAAAAAATGGTTTTATGTATTAAGTGTAATCATCGTAAAGAGCCTTTACTTCCTGTTTCAACTTTATTTTCATCCAAGTAAGTTTTTAGGTCAACATCTGTACAACGTTTAAATTCCTTAATTAGACATAATAGTTTTAGTTTGTTGAAACTGTTGCCAACATGCATAGAATTACACCACCTATCAAAATAAATCTATTTTTTCATGAGCAAATTCTATATAAGTATAATTAACTTGTTTGCCATAATATCGAAATTTTTGACGATAACTTTCCAGTACTAACTCATTTGCTTTAAAAATAGCTATTTTAACCTTATCATAATTCGCACAATGTTCTAGAGAAAGGGTGGCACAAACTTCGTTTGTTTTATCAATGAAAACACTTTGTAATAATGATGACCATTTTTTTCGGTGGGCCATTCCATGCTAAAGGCAAATATTTATCCACTTCATTTTCATTGAACGTTGGTACTTTAATATATCGATTAAGTTCAAAGTTGTCATTTTGCCATAGTCGATTGGAGTTGATTCTAATTTTCATTTATTTCAACCTAATTTCTGTCTCGGCTTCGATACGGGCTTGTACCTAATTGTTTGAGTTTTAGCTGGATCTCTAACTTATCGTTATCACTAACTCTGATTGGCAAGCGGGGACATTAGAGTATTCCACTAATGCTTCCTCTGATAACAAATGGTCAGTAACTGGTAGCCCTACAGTGGCTCAGCGGTATGTCTGCGGACTTACACGATAAAATCCGGGTTTCGATACCCGTCGTGGGCAGAGCACAGATAGCCCATTGTGTAGCTTTGTGCTTAATTCAAAACAACAACAACAGTAACTGGTATTTCGATAATACGATTTTAGTTGATTTCTTAACGTGTAATTATAAAACTTTGGCAATTTCGAAGAGTTTACTTTTGTTATATATTTTTCGTTGTTCAAGAAAGGGTGATTCAAGAAAATCTTGATAATTAGATATGATTGAATCTTATTGGCACTGATAAATATAAATTGAATTATGATTCTAATTTTCACTTTGATCGAACTTTGTCTTTGATTCAGATCTTTAACACGTGACCTCAATTTATTATGTAGCGTACTACCTTTTCAAATAGCCTAGACGGAGTTAAATTGTAATTTGGATTTAGAAGTTAAATAAATAGTGTTGTCAATCAAATTTATGATATTTGCCAACAAGATTTACACACACACTTTTTTCTCTATTTCAGTACAAATACATTTTAATTTACAAACAGTAATACAACATATAATAATTGTCATTGCAAATAATGGTTTACATATCAAACATTTTCAAACTTACGAACTGTATTGAGTTTTATGTCGTATCCGGAACTTCCTTGATATTTTGTCCAGGGTTCACGATGAGTAAATTAATTTCGAGCTGATATAGATGCACTTTACTTATCAGGAGCTACCTAATTCTTTGCTGATCACACGTGATCTTTTCACAGCCTAAGATATAAAATGGCTTCATAATATACAAAATCAGATGTTAATCCACTAAAGTTAAGTGATTTGTAATATTCGAAATCTATTAACGTTCCTGATCAATATCTGGAATTCCCGATTAGTAAATGTTAATCACAATTATAGGTTTTTTTCGTTTATAGCATACCAACTATAGCAAATCAATGATATATAATATACTTTGACAGACTGATATATCATTTTCTCGCACTATATTATTCTCTATGGAAGAATGCAATTAAAAAATCGCTGCCACTATTACAATAATACATAAACCCAGTTTACTCCAAGGGCCTTCATAAGGCTACCATTTCTGTTATGGCTTATATTTATCGTATGAATCATATGCTTAAAGATAGACAACATGTGAATAAAATAAAATTTTAATTGAGCTTAAAAAATCAGTTACAGTCATGTGATCTAACGGTCGGGAATATTTAATGCACATTTACCTAAGAGTAAAAGTAAATCGCTTTAATTTTGGGTCATTTGGGCTAAAGAGAGTTATTTAGAGCAGCAAAACTATAGAGTGAAAGAACGTGTAGACATAAGTATTGGTTAGGCCAAGCAAGCTAGATTAGCAGTTTCCAAGACAAGTTTTCAAAAGAATCACACGTGTGGACGGTTATTATTCACTGGGACTTTTCAACACAAATTTAATAAATTTTATGATATTATCATAATTAAAAATCGATTAGCGTTACGTAATATTAGCTTAAGCAATTAGCATAAATAATGATGCTTGATACGGCTTTACAGAAACTGTTAATCTATTTGTCCTTTCCATGGTAGTTATTTAGATTAATATATCTTTTACTCCCCCCAGGGGAGGCTAAAGACCTTTGTTTCTCTTAATCCCACGTCATGAAGTAAGATTATACGTTACTTTAATATGAAAGATTTTGGACGAACAGGTGTGAAGTTTTTAATTATAAACAAAGTTGTTCAGTGCTGAACTAACTTGACAGAGCGTCTTAAGACATCAGGAGAAGTTGCGTTTGTGAAGATCTGGAAATAAGGCGAGTTTAATGTTTATAACTGTTGCTGCTTCAGATTGGTGAAAACAGGGAAGAAAATTTATATGGACGAATGAACAAGACTGTATAAGATCATATGGATACAATCGAGAGAAAAAATAAAATTTCTTCATGACTGATTTAATTACCTTACTTAATTTTTAAAAAAGTTAAACATGTTGATTTACACATCAAAATTTATTTATTAACCAAATCATGCAACTTGTTTTGGAGGTATGTGTTGTTGTTTTTTTCATGTAATAAAGCACACCGAGCCAACAGCTTAATCTACGGAGGAGAATTGAACACCTAATTGTAGGGTCGTAAATCCGAAGACATACTATTGTCACAACGGGAGACGTGGTTTAAGTATTCTAAGATGTGGTCCTTTTCATGTCTGGGATCTGTAAAGAAACCTGTTCTCCGCTAGTACAGCGGTATGTCTCCGGATTTACAACGCTAAAATCAGGGGTTCGATGCCTCTCGGTAGGCTGAGCAGATAGCCCGATGTGGCTTTGTTATATGAAAAACACAAAATATAGTAAAGAAACCTTTGATGTGTTTGTGTAGGGAGTACCTCGATAAAACATTTTTACGGCCGTTAGTTTTGAGTTCATTCGTATAAGTCTCATACTGAATCCTATTTTGGCTTTACCTTTCATTTACACCGAAGATTTTTGTTTCTTGCTAGATAGTATTAATAGACTGAAAGATAAACTGACAGTTAAATATACATAGTAATAGTCTGCGAGACTGATAGAGAAAAGACCATTTGTAGAAGAGAACTTGGTAACCAGTGTCGAAAAAAAATCACAATTCTGATTGCTAAGGTTTGTTTTGAATTTCGCGCAAAGCTACATGAGGGCTGTCTGCCGTCCGTTTGTTTGTTTTTGGAATTTCGCACAAAGCTACTCGAGGGCTATCTGTGCTAGCCGTCCCTAATTTAGCAGTGTAAGACTAGAGGGAAGGCAGCTAGTCATCACCACCTACCGCCAACTCTTGGGCTACTCTTTTTACAAACGAATAGTGGGATTGACCGTCACATTATACACCCCCACGGCTGGGAGGGCGAGCATGTTTAGCGCGACCCTCGGATTACGAGCGCACGCCTTAACGCGCTCGGCCATGCCAAGCCCTATCTGCCGTCCGTAATTTTCTACTGTAAGACTAGAAGGTAGACATCTAGTTATCACCACCTACCGCCAACTTGTGGGCTAATCTTTTACCAGCGAATAGTGGGATTGACCGTCACATTATAAAGTTCTCATGACTGAAAGGGCGAGCATATTTTGTGCAACGGGGATTCGAACCCGCGACCCTCAAATTACGAGTCGAGTGCCTTAACTACCTGATCATAGTTTTAATGAAGGCCAACTTTTTATCCATTTTTCCCTACTTGATTACATGCAGTAGTACTACTTGTTCGACATATACTTTTGACAAAATCAGAAGAGAAATGCTTTAATACGTTGCAGTAAGACAACTGTCATTATTAGCAACCAGTAACAAGTTTCTCTCAAAAATAAAGAAAAGTGTTTAATAAATCAAAGTTAAATGAAAAATCCATAGTTAAATGGCACGGATTTTAATGGAAAAGAGACCGAGAAATCTAACTGTTTTTATATATGATAATTTAAAACCCACTTCACTTCGTAAGCGTCCGTAGGAATGGGTAAGAAGAAGCATTTGTTCTCTTATATTTCAGAAAAGCAGTTGGTCGCTATTATAATGTAAATTTAACATCGTAGTTAATTTTAATATTTTAATAAATTTTATAAAAAACCGAAAACATATTTTTTATTCTGTTGACTTATAATGTAACATAGGATACCCTTACATACCAATTTTGACTCCCTCCCCTTAAGATATTTCTCTGGGTGGCCATAGTTTATTTATTCAATCAGACATTAGATGCGGGAGTGAAATATTTCATTAATACATGAAAAGTGAATTTGATTTTGAAAACAATTACATTCTTTGTTGGTCTTTCTCGTAGTTTTTTCAGTTAATTTATTCAAGAAGATCACCGAAAACAGTTGTCATCAACTCGTACAAAATTAACTTCCCGCACCCCAAAGTTCACACTTTGACTCTTCCTACATCAAATTCCTGCTTCACACAGTAAATTTCTCATTTTAAATATTTATCCTTTGTTATTTAACACGAGATTTCTGTATAACAGTTTCACGTGTAGGCGGTAACTTTCAAATAAAAAAAAAACGTGTGTAAAAGGGTTAGCGGTTAGGCGATTAATAGGTTTAGATTAAAACATTTTTGTTCCACGTATCCTGTTGGTATATCAAGTAAAAATGTTACATCAATAGCAATATTTCGTGAAATTTAAGTTCAGTATACAATGATTTATTCAAGTCCTGTTCACCTGAGGAAAAGAAAGAAAACTAAGACACTCTCCCAAGCACCAATTTTCTTGTGAAACGGATATAAATGGTTGCATGGAGCTGAATGGTAAAAACATTCCTTCTGCAGTAACACAAATACACACTTAAGTACAACATGAAAGAAAAAAACAGTTCAGAGAAGCTGAAACAAGAAAAACGAGTTTCTTTTGTTGTTTTTTTGTAGAGTATGTTGAAATGGTTCAGGAATTCAAAAGATCACTTGACAGTGGAAGCTAAATAGTAAAATAAACTATAAAAGAAGTAAATGATACAGATTCAAAAACACGGTACCGGCTGCTTCTTTGCTATTTCACACAAAAAATATTCCTTTTATTTTTTTACATTTACTAAGAAGACACGTAAAAATATCCTAAGCAAGTGCTAATTCTGTTTTTTTATTATTCATTATAAATAACATTTGTTTATATTTGTCCGGTGAATCTTATGCTTGAAGACAGACACGTGAATAAAATAAAATTGTTATTGAGCTTAAAAGGTTTTCAAGATGAGCTTTCTCACGTGAACCTGTTTATGACGACAAATGCCGCAAACAGTTATAGAAAAGACTATGTTTAAGTCTATTTGTTCTGAGATATAAAATGTCAAATCGAAATTTATCCATCATCCTGCACTCTGATGTAGTATTAAGATTTGCAACAAGTGAAAACTAATAAAACTGTCAGATGACGTATCTTTATAACTTAATTGTACGCATTCCAGCATTTTAAATGAATCTAGCAGTTTGTTATAATCCTTTCGATAACTATAAATCTCCTACTATAAGGATTAATGTTCAAATTAGAGTGGAGTTTCTACTCTGTCGTCATCCTTCTGACAATTATAAGGGACTTATTAATGTATCTAGTTATTTATATATAAGGAGAATAAAAATCTGTATATCTGTCTGTTTCTCCGCTGGCCCGGCATGGCCTGGTGATTAAGGATCTCGACTCGTAATCCGAGGATCGCAGGTTCGAATCCCCGTCACACCAAACATGCTCGCTCCTTCCGTCGTGAAGGTATTATAATGTGACGGTCAATCCCACTATTCGTTGGTGAAAGAGTAGCCCAAGAGTTGGCGACGGGTGGTGATGACTAGATGTCTTCTTTCTAGTCTTACATTGCTGAATTAGGAATGGCTAGCGCAGACAGCCCTCGTGTAGCTTTGGGCGAAATT
The DNA here is from genome assembly GCA_011833715.1 of Carcinoscorpius rotundicauda. Taxonomy (NCBI): domain Eukaryota; kingdom Metazoa; phylum Arthropoda; class Merostomata; order Xiphosura; family Limulidae; genus Carcinoscorpius; species Carcinoscorpius rotundicauda. The sequence goes on along the minus strand of CM022394.1, from coordinate 41,960,527 downwards.
TAAAACAAAGCCAAAGCTGTTTGTCCGTTATCTAACTACTCTTAGATTGAAGAAGCAATTTCAACGAAACTTTGTGGGATTATTGGTTGGAACAAGGAGCTTGTTAATGTGGATCTAACGACTATTCCTTTTCGAATTATTGACGTTATTAAGTATTTAATATATTGAATGCAATTTAAAGTTAACTACATTCTTATATCACGCCACACCCTTAAAAAATATTAAATGTTCAATAACACAACATACACAAAGTATGGGGAAAGGGCATACAAACATATTATATATTTCAGATTGCTCTATCATGCTCTATGGAAGAATGCAATGAAAAAATTGCCGTTACTATTGCAATAATACATAAACTTAGTTGAAGTTTATCACTTCAAACGTGACTATAAGGTTGATATAAAGAGCCGTTTCTTGAGTTATACCTACTTTTAATTTTGACCAGGGACGTATGAGCTTCGACCTATGAGACACTTCTGTGGCTAACGACTGTCAATTTAATTATTCACGTGAAACACTGTGGAAGGACAGTAAGGAGTGGGTGTTAAAAGTAGGTAAAAGAGAATACCACTAACGCTATTTTCTCCTCTCTCAAAGAGATCCTTATCATGGCACATTGTATACCATGTTTTAAGTATTACATATTGAGTTCTTAAACCTTATACATATATTTTGGTGGTATAAGAATAAGTACTGTTATAGTATGTTCTGTGTTTTGTGTTATATCATAGTATCCACTCCCACGACAAAGGACGAATATCTCAACTTATATTAGGGCTAGAGTTTATGTGTCGTCGTCCGATGGTTATGAAGTTTCCACTATGTAGATTTAAAGTATCCAGCTATATTAAGAAAATGAAGGTTGGCATTGTTATTTTTGTTCCTGTCGTCAACTTTCTGAAAACATTTAGAAACGGGGTAATGAATTTATGGTGAATAGTGCTTATTGTTTGTTTTGTATTTCGCGCAAAGCTATACGAAGTTTCTCTGCGCTAGCAGTCCCTAATTTAGCAGTGTAAGACAAGAGAGAAGGCAGCTAGTCATCACCACCCACAGCAGACTCTTAAGCAAATCTTTTACCAACAAATAGTGGGATTGACCTTTACCTTATAACGCCCCACAGCCGAAATGGCGAGCATGTTTGGTGCAACAGGGATTCGAACCTGCGACCCTAGGATTACGAATCGAGTGCCTTAAACAGCCTAATACTGCTAAAAATGTAACGTATAAAAGAGCGAAAGCTCATGCATTAGGCTAAAACTGCAAATATATTTAATTTTTATTCTAACTATTTGTCAGTTTGCAGTGTTTAAAGATATTTGATAAAAAACATTTTAGGTGTGATAGAAAATAAAGAGTCGATAAAAGGATTAAGCGTCCGATTAGAGGAATAAAATCAAAATTGACGACCAAATTAGTAAACAAACTTATAGTATTGGTAAGAATTTTACAATAAATATTCATTCATTAGTGAACCAGCCCGATTTTTATCTTCAACTTGGAGCATAATAGTAGTAGGTCAAACAAAATACGCAGCCTGACTAACTAATGAATGAACATTTGTTGCAAAATTCTTACCAATGCTGTAAGTGTAGACACCACTTTGACCGCACTTTTCTTCTTGACACTAGGGTGTTTTAGATAAGATATTACTTTTTGTCAAACCAATAAACCACAGCAAATAAGAAAGTGACACTGTAGGATCGCATCCCAGTTATTCGGAACAGAGCTATAATTTACAAAATCAACCATATTATTTAAAGTATATAGTGGTAGTTTTTTTCTCTTTAAAACAATGTTAATAACTTCGTTTGTAGTAACCTCGTGGAAGGTAAAGTAACAATTTCTTGTCATCACCAACATCCACTCAATACAGCTGGATCAAGAATCATTATTCATGCCAACTGCTTCAGCTAATATCACGTGACACTACATTCTTTCATTGGGAAAAATTCATTAAATTTAGCAAAGTTATGTTTACAACTTGGTAATGAATAATAACCGTCCACCATATGATCCTTTTAAAAACTTGAAATAGAAACTGCTACTTTAGTTCGCTTTTTCAGCCGAACCAATACATATGTATCTGCACCTTTTTGCTGCTCTAGGGGCCTGGCATGGCCAACAGCGTAAGGCGTGGGACTCGTAATCCGAGGGTCGCGGGTTCGTTCCCGTTTTGCGCTAAACATGCTCGCCCTCCCAGCTGTGGGGGTGTATAATGTGACGGTCAATCCCACTATTCGTTGGTAAAAGAGTAGCCCAAGAGTAGACGGTGGGTGGTGATGACTAGTTGCCTTCCCTCTAGTCTTACACTGCTAAATTAGGGACGGCTAGCACAGATAGCCCTCGAGTAGCTATGTGCGAAAGTCCAAAACAAACAAACAATGCTGCTCTAGGTCAGCCGTCTTTAATTTGAATGACAAGAAACAAGGAACAGTCCACCTTTACGTTTTGGTGAAACTGAGATATTACGTTTAGACCGATAGCCCACGTGACATTTCGCTTAGGCGTGAGTAAAGAATTTTGTCAAAATTGAGCGTTTCTCTTGAAGAACTTTACACATGTGGTTTATATTTACACCTATTCGACACCTACTTGTAGGTCATAAACATCCTTTAGTGTAGCAGACTTAAGAAACAACCACGAAATATAATTATTTTTTCTATCAAGTAAATTTTCCATACTTCCGATGTGATTAAAGAAAATAGCTGAAAATTCACTTACAATTGAAGATTTTATATCTTATGTATTTATTAATTAAATGTTATTACAGCACGCAGAAAATATGTGATAGTTTGGATCACCACAGTCTGAGTTGTAGGAAGTGCTAAAATACAGTTGATAACACAAGCTATCCTGTAGGTTGTTTTTGCCGCATCACACATTAAGTATTCTTGATTGGGTATTGCCAGCGTAAGTTACTTTAATTTAATGGAAAGTTTACACGTTTCTTGGTTTTATTTGTTTTGAATTTCGCGTAGAGCTACACGAAGGCTATCTATGCTAGCCATCCCTAATTTAGCAGTGTAAGACTAGAGAAAAGCCAACTAGTCATTTTCACCTACCTCTAACTCTTGAGCTACTCTTTTACCAAAGAATAATGGGATTGACCGTAACATTATAACGCCCCCACGGCTGAAAGGGCGAGCATGTTTGGTACGACTGGAATTCGAATCCGCGACCCTCAGATTACGAGTTGTGTGGCTTAACCACCTGGCCATGCCGGGCCTCCACGTTTCTTCACATAGGTATTGACTAAGAAATTCGAGTACTCGTAAAGCTATTGTTACTTTGATAGCTCTAGACACAACTCGGTACAGCTACTGTGTTGTTTCTTTTTCTTCTAATTAAAAGGTTCCCACGTATTAAACTGCTGTTTGGGAAGAAGATAAAGGTAGGAGTATTACCATAATTGGCTGATGAAATAATGGTTCAGTTACTTTATATAAAGAATAAGTATGTGTTCGAAAACGTTCATAAGCTTGAAATATAGCCTTAAGCAAAACTGATAAGCTGTTATAAGTACAGAAGTTTGCTAGCTTTGACTTTTTACGTTATACTGATTATTAAAACATAGAACTAGAAAAGACATAGGTAAGAACACGTAGGTGCAGATGATAACCGATATTATAAGAATACACGTTAATTAAACAACTGGTTTACTAGATATCAAAAATATTTGGTATTGCATTTTGTAACATTTATTAATATTTATTACTCCGGAATGTAACTGAAATCTATTCAATAATGTTGGATTAACAGAAAACAAAATTATGTTAGATGAAGACTGTTTCTGTTTTAACAAAGTTTCTCTAAATCGAATAACTTTTCACCTTGTTCTGTTTTCTTTCATCGACAAAGTAATTAAAGTTTGTCAGTTTTTTAGTCAGTACAAAGACGGCTTAATATTTGAAACTTCGCCACATCAATCTGCTTGTGCGCGTTAAGCCAGGAATGCCAGAGGGGGAATACCTATGAAGAAGTATTTTTAATCCTTCACGTGAAGTCGAACGTGCATCAACGGTGAGTCATTTCCATAACTTGATCCTGTTCTAACATATCCCCCCTTTACAAACTGTTGGGCAGAATAAGTCTCGTATTATTAATTACAGAAAATTTACATCTCGTTTAAAATAAAATGTTGAATTTCAAACGATTTTCACTAGCTTGTCGAATAATGAAATTTAGTTCATTTCTTACATTTTGTGACGTATACATAAACAAGTGCCTACAGGTTACACACATTCCTACACCAAGGGGAGTACGTGTATGTGTGAACAGCAAGGCCATCATTTCTTAAGTCTAACGTTATTCGTTCAAATTCTGTAGTTTGGTCTTTCAGTAGCCAATAGAAAAACTTGTTAGAAGAAAACTGCGCCATCGATGCTTGTAGTTACTAGATGGTAGTGGTCTAAGTTGAGAAGGGGGACGTGTATGCGTGAATCGAGAAAACATGTTACGCAGCAAGGGTGGCTTTTGAACTGAACTGTTAGTTTGGTTATGGTTTAACGTAGTGTGTTGAAATTAACTATTCTTTACTTTAATTTTTGTACATAACCGGTGTTGTGTGAGATTGGAAAGATGACGACACCGATCTGTCGTTGTCGAGTGCTGTACCTCGGGTCTGCCGTGCCTCACGTTACTAAAGACGGCTTACAAGGTATACAAGAACCGCTAAAAGACCTGTACCCAGACCAGGGCCCACTTTCCGCTAAAGGTATCGACTCATGGCTAAGTGTTTGGAGCAACGGTCTTTTGTTAGAAAACGTTGACGAATCTAGACGAGAGGTAACACGATTTTTCCACATTGAAACTTTGCATTACTGTGCCGCAGTTCGCCATGTTATAGTTCCCAGTAGTGGAAGCGAGAGGGCTGAGAAATTTCTTCCTTTGGACAGTCCTTTTGCTCGCCATGCTTCTCCAAGTCACCCTCCGATATTTGCTTGTATTCTCCGGCGCACTACAGGAATCAAAGTTTTGGAATGTCACGCCTTCATCTGCAAGAAAGAAGCTGCTGCCAATGCTATGGTACGTTGTTGTTTTCATGCATACGCTGATAGTATGTATGCTCGTCAGGTCGAGGAAAACCCGTATTATCTTGAAAGCCGTAAAAGTCGACCAACTTCAGGCTTAGACGACGTAGAAGCATGGCGTCACCTGGCTTCGCCCGAAAAGGAGCATGGTAAAACGTCAATAATGACCAATGGATCAACATCAGTTTCAGAGTTTAGTCGTGAGTCAGTTTTCCGACCCCCTGCTACAGTTCAGGAAGAGAACTATAAAGTTTGGACCGGTCTTGCACCCACGGAGCGAGAGGTGGTTTATTTGGAGACTTCCGGTACAACCCAGAACATGAATTCTACAGATGCTGGATCTGCTTTAGGCTCGTCTAGGTCCTCCAGACCCCGTCAGATGGTACTTCCATCTCACCCTCCTCCTCCTCCTTCTAACCTGATCCTCAATTCTGGCAAAGAGAACAAAAACAAAGCTCGACCAGAAAGGATGTTGAAAACAAAAAGGGGAAAACAAGAAATTCCTCATCCTGTCACTAATGGAATGCACTCTGGGCCCCCTGCGATGTCATTTCCTCCTCCTACAAGAAGCACTTATGCTACCTCCGGTCTTTGCACAGATCGCCGTGTTAAAAGAGGTAAACGTATTCCCGTGGTTCCTGTAGAGGAACCCATTTACTTACCCTCAGCTCGTCCAATGAGCCCCACTGCATCTTATCAACCTGCTGCCTTTCCTTATGACCAGTACTACCTTCAACATGGAACTGTCCCTCGCCCACTCAGAATCCATCAGAAAAAGAAAACGCACACTAAAGACAAATCTTCCTCTGATATGGATTCTCTTTTCGATACAGGAATCTACAAAAAGAAAGGCCATTTAAACGAACGTGCGTTTTCCTACTCCATTAGACAAGAGCATCGCTCCAGGTCTAATAGCTTGGCAAATCTTCACTTCCTATCGAACGGGGACAATCCAGACATCAGTGGCTCCAGCGGACCAGCAGGTTCTAGAACCAAACACGAACCTCTGAGGGACACGGATAAAAAGGAAATTGAGCTGGTGCATTTGGTTCAAGGGTTGGACTTGAAGGAAGATAGGAGTAACAGTAACGGCCACGAGAGCAACTTTATCCGTAAAAAAGGTCCACGTCATCAAAGATGAGGTAAAAAATCTCAATAGTACTAGTTACAGACATAACACTAGTAAGTTTTGAACTCGAATTTCTTTCAGTCAAAACCATAATTTTCATCCTATTAGCTCTTCTCTGCTTTAGCAACACATTATTAGCGAGCATCAATCTGCCAGTTTACTATAATTTATAACATTACTGACTAGACATCCTAATTTGCTTCACTCGTAATTTCACCTTTAAGGAATTTTAATGCTTATTTCTAAATCACGTTTAGTAATAATTCCTTTATAAAACCTCTCTGAATACAATATTTTTGTCGGATGTTGTGTTACTTTCGTTTTTTTTCTTTTCTGTAAGTGTAGGATTTCTGTTGTCTTCGTGTTGCAACACCAACAGTGTAATATGATTCTGTCTCCATAGTCTCCGACATTCCGCCTTTCTATCATATAATAATAACAGCCAATCCAAATTTAAGATTCCTTTATGTGTATTTGAATACATTTTTAATCATTCTTTTCATTGTGTGTTTTAAAATTAAAAAGTTTAGCACAAGAAGTAATATAGGCTACCGTTAACGGTAACAAAAAACGGTTATTTTATTCTCCCTAAGATGTAATTCGTCTTGGACACAGGTCTTTATTAACCAGTTCTATGACTTCATCTCGCTGAAAGATACGATTTGTTATATTATGCGTAGGCCTATTCTTTTTAGTTTCACATTCGTAATTATGGTTAAAAGATGAAGTGCCAGTAGGTAAAATGTTCACTTCGGTAAGTATTAATCCACTGTGGGCTGAAATTACACTTCTGCATTAAATAATGTTACTTTAAGATAGGTTTGTAATTTGAAAGTTAGAATAAATACGATGTATTTAAAGAAATTAAAGCAATATGTAACGCCTACAACGTGAGCTTCCTTCTCTGACAAAAAACAAGTGGAATCCTCAATAGATATTTCTTTCCATTATTTTTCATTTTGTTTATTATATTTTTGTACTCTAGCAACACCAAGCGCGGAGCTCACGTGCACTTGATTCGATTTTATTACTCACCAGTATCTTTACTAATCTACTCTCAAACTGAAATACATTTAGACAGAATTATAGTAATTTGGTCTATGCAATTTCATCTGAAATCGGTAAAAAGATGACGAAGCTATAACCAATAGTCTTAACTCGAAAAACATACAGAAACTCGGAGCCGTTCCAGAACTCTGCTGAAAAAAATTAGTGTTAACATACTAACAAAAGTGTAGAGCGGATTTCGGCTTTCTTCGGGTCATCGTGAACGCTATTCGGGCTCTACTCGACCCAAAGTATGTCGTGTCAGTCGGACAAGTGATTTATTTTTTTAGTAGAATTAAAACATAAAATATCGCTTTGTTACAACAAAGTAAAGAGTCGAAGCTATTCTTTTCTTCAGGATAGTAATAATAATTTTTGATTGATGATACTATTCCTAGCGTTATGAATGCATCCATGAGATTAAAAATTTCACTTTGTTAAAGCATTTGTTTTTGTTTTGTTCAGTTTGTTCAATGAGAAATATCCAAGCCAGTTCTGTTGAGTGTTTATTATTTTTGTACATATTTATCCCCTGATGTGTTCGGCGAACCTGAATTTTTTTTTTTGCAACAAGTGATTATATTAGAATTAGTCACTATTATTATTATTATTATGTATTTATCATCGGTCTGCCGTTTTTTTAAACCAAAATACATGATCCTGTGTATCAAAAGTAAACGAAAAACAACGACAAAACATTTATATGAAGTCACACATATCTCAGTTTCTACATAGCATGTCTTTAATTGAAATACAAGTATTGATAAGTTGAATGTAATGTAAAAAAATGCTCAAAAACCTTGATTTTTTCACGTGTAAGTATTTTGTAGCTTCAAAACCCGCTTTAAGTTGCTTTATAAATTGTCTTTAATCACAAATCAGCTTCGAAGGTACAGATTATAAAGCTTTTAATATGAATCCAAGCAGAAAACTGTGTTCATGTAACTATGTTAGTTTAGTAAAATTTCCTATAACACGTATTTCTTTAGATATAATGTAAGTTGTAACACACCACTTGTTTTGACAAAACATTAGTTTGTCTTTTTCAGGTATGATCTGTACTAAAATATACAAAATAAGGATAAGATATGACTGAATAATATCAGCAGGTGATAAGATATACACAGCGGTCAAGTGTTCGGACGATGAATAGAGCTTGCCGTAAACGGCTCATGTTGCTAGGGTTATTTATGGTTTATTGAAAGGCCATTCGCTTTGCTAATTTCCATAGTTTTTAAACAGTTTCTTTAGTTTTAGGTTGATGTAGGAGAAGCATTTCATCCCAAGGTATTTTGTCATTGTATACAAATCTCGTTTTGCTTAGTACTGATCGTACCTGAAGACAAACCAATGTTCTGTCGAAACATACAGTATGTTCCGTGATGACAAGAAAATCCACTTGTAGAGAAAATTATATATTTAAAAACGGTTGGTATGGGTAGAGAAAGCACTAATAGAGGAGCGAACGACATAATTTTACAAAACAGAAAATACAAAAGAGATATTAATTCCATTAAAAACCTAAACCAAGTCAAAAGCATTAGGAAACGCTATAGTCATAATGAACACGAATGAATACATCCAAAAAGTGAAAAACATTCTATTAGACACAAACAAATTTAAACCAATACACACAAATCCAACAAAGACACACGAAATGCAACTAAAATACTACTAAAAATGAAAAAAGCCAACACAATATCACAAACACTTTATTTCTGCCTACGCAAGACCGACTCACGCACACCACAAATATACATCCCTAAACCACATAAACCAGATTGTCCATTACGACCAATAATGTCAACATATGAATCGTTTAATTACAATCTTGGTAAGTACATAGCATGGGCATTCTACAAATATGTAACATCAGCCAGCTCATTCATCAAACACTTTTAATTTTAAATCTAACCTTAATCAACTTAATCATAAAGCCTTAATGGCCAGTTTCGATGCCAAAACCTTCTTTGCAGAAGTCCCAACAACTGAAGCTTGCATCAGATATCGTAACCCGTCAATAGACATTCCCAGCAACCAATTAGCAACCCTCGCAGAATTCACCACGATGAAGATAAACTTCATGTTCAACAACCACAACTATATACAAACAAATTGCCTAAGCATGGGCAACCCAGTATCACCAGTTCTAGCTAATATTTTTATGACACAAGTTGAAACATAAGCAGTTAACACGCATTACATCCACCACTATATTGGTACAGATGTGTAGACGACACATTGCGGGATCTGCATCTACAGAACACACAATGTTTTCAATCACATTAACTCTATACATCCCAACATTAACTTCACGTGTGAACAAGAGAAGGCAATAAAATACGATTTCTTAACCTCAAAATTACAAGAACCGATACATAAATTAAAACAGAAATCAACCGAAAAATCACCCATACTGGATTATACATTCCTTGGGACTCAGCACATGAAACAAAACAAAACATACTAAGAAACCAAATAAACACAGCCGTAAAACTATGCTCACCAGATAAAATTAACAACAAATTAGACAAAATAAAACAATTCATCAACATCAATAAGTTTTCTCCACAAACCGTAGAAAACATTACACACACACACACACACACACACACACACACACACACACACACCTAGTCAAAAAGCAAAATCAACTAACAAAAGTAAGTATATCCCATGATTTAAAAGATCACGAAACCATATACCATATATTACCGACATCAGCAGAAAAATAACCAACATTTGCCAAAAACTATCAACAAAATATGACATTCCAGTTAATATCAAATTTATTCAAAAATCAGGCACAAAACTGAGGTCTATACGATGTAAAAACTACACTGACAAACACCACACCAGCATTGTTTATAAAATACAATGTGATAACTGCTACGACTTCTACATTGGAGAAACAAGTAGAAAAAGGAAACTAGAATCAAAGAACATAAAAAGTCGCCTTTACACGTTTTCGAACACTGCAAATCAAGTAAACACAACATAACCATAGAAAACACCCAAATACTAACTAAATAAAGAAACAAACATAAACAAACGCAAAATTAAAGAAGTCTTACTTATGCAACAACTCAAGCCCAAAATAAATCAATACAAAGGAACACCTTTATACCTATATTAATAAATATATCCAACATCTAAGTCCGCCCTCTACATTCCTACACTCAAACATGTGGTCAGCTAAGGGTTAGTAACCCTTTCTTTCTTTGTGAACTTGACGATGACCGAAGAAGGTCGAAACGTTGTTCGCTGCTCTATTAGTGCCCTCTCTACCCATACCAGTCGTTTTCACACTTATAATGTAGTATGTTCCACCATCAATAAGTTTCTTCCTTGTGAGAAGAAACTGCTGTCAGTATATCTGTTATTATATCAGCATAATGTACTTTCTTACGTAAATACTGAGAAGAAACTTTTTTTCTGTTACAACGCTAGTCTGTCAGGGAATTTATTACACAAGGACGTCGGAAATCTGCCTGTTATTGGAAGTGCAACAATAAACACTGTTTTCTCAATAACTGAGGATCGGTTTCAACACCACGTGATTACTTAACCTGATTTTATTCTTTGTGCGACCATTTATAATGTATTATTTTTTTCCTTTGAAACCGTTTTAAAGCAGAAAATACGTAATTCCCTACAGATTAATTTCAAACATGCTCTTCTATTGTAATAAAGTGTTTAAGGATAAGATCTATTTTAAATAACTTATTTTCAAACGAAAGCAGCCCTTATTTTAGATTTCGGGCACACGTGCGTCGCACACTTGTTATTGTTGGCGCACAAAAACATAGATAATAAAAAAGGGAAAAAAGTAGTCTAATTTAATCCTGTCTGAAAAACATTAAGTGCCGCAGCCATTTAGGATTCCCTCTTGTTTTGTTTTTCTGTATAATGTATATAATTGTATTTTGTTTCTGTTTATTATATTGAGTCAATCTACATATTTTCTATATTCATCACAGTTTTATGAGTTTAATACCTTTTAATAACAAATTTTAATTTTTGTCACGAGTGTCGCCCTGATAGTTATTTTAAACATGTTCCATTTTATTGTTGCTCAGTGCATTGGTGTTCGATGAAGCTTCGGGTGATAATATAAATGCCCATAAACAAAATATTTGAATTTAGCGAATCTTCTGTGTATAGTTTTTAAATATAAAGATACATTTGCCCTCACTTTTCAGAAATGCCTGTAAACTGTACATTGTGTGTGTGAAGTAATGGTATATTAAATATGATATAAAGGTGTGTGAGGACCAGGGTCAGTCTAGACCACAGGTTCACTCTATGGAGCGAAACCCATGTTTATTTTTAGTGTGTATCACTCTGAATAACTCACTTTTTTTTGCTTTTTCGATCATACAGTGCCATTGTATACATAAAAAAAAAAGAAAGTTTACATTTTAACATGAGTCGTTAGTTTTAACTAAATGATGTTCCGGTTTATTCGTCAGTTTTTACTTAATATTTGCACCGTAAGATTCTAATCGTGTGGTTCGTGTAATAACAGATATTCAGATAACTATGAAAAAGTGTTATTTATCGTTTTAACATAATATTTGCATGGTATGATCTGTAGTCATGCGGTTCCTATAATAAGTTTAACCAGGTAACTGTGAAAAAAACGATTTACTATCGAAATTTCGCACCGAAAAAGTAACGATTTTACAAAATGAAGTGACGTGTAATTAGCAGGAAGTGTTTTTCATGTGTGAATTTTCACACTGTAAAAGGGGTAAGAAATGCCAGGAAAATGATGTTATAAACTATTGAGTAACAAGTAAAACGTGAAGACGCTACCAAAGCTGTTCTTACAAGATAGACGAGAGTAATAAATAAGCAGCTAGACGGTGTGCAAGGTGGTCAACATTTCCGCATTCTGTATAAAAATCAACATTCCGTGTCGGAAACTACCGCCTCCTACGATTGGTGAACGTTTGTAAACATTAAGGATATAGACACCTGAAGGTGAAGTAAGGTTGAATCCTGTTCTAGACACACGATTAAATACGAAACAAACATTTACTGCTTTGGACACATAATTAATGCATGACAAACTGTTAACTACTTTTGACAAATAATTAATACGTAACGAAGTGACATCAGTAACTTCATTAATTGCTAGCACCAAAATGGTAGTTACATGACGTTTAGGTTAGAAACCTGTTTTAGTTTGCGTTTTTTTTTATTTGAACAAATAATATACTGCCCCATTACTAATGTTATCAATACGTAAACACCATGGCTTTGTCACGATGGTTGAAATGAACTGATTCGAGGAAATCGCGATATAGGAAACTGTTACCTTTATATTTAGAATGTGATTCAAGAAACGGACATTCACGGTTATCATTGGTAATCGATACTAAAAGAACATTCTGTTCTGCGAGTTACTTTGCTATTCTAACCTATAAGCGTGAAAACTCTTCCTATCAAGTATTTCACTGGCGATAATCAGTTTTAGTATGAAGGAAAATATTTTCATGAGTAGTGAAAGGTAGAAACAGCTGAACTATATATATTTTAATTTTGCATAAGTACCATTTAATGAAATTGTATAGTAACTCATGAAATTAATACAACATTTAGCCTTTGTGATCCGGAGAGGTACTAATATATCATATTAGAACAATGAGTTTCGGTTTCAAATATCTCATTTCCACACATTTGTTTGTATCTTTTGCGTCGTAGATTTAAACAGTAAATTATAGGTGAAACAGTGGTATGAAAACATATCAATTAACGTTATGTAGTGAAATTTGTGGTCTGACTGAGAACTACAGCTGTAAGTGTGAATCGTTAATACTTAATGATTCTCAGGTCAGAATACTGTACTTTATTGTAGTTCTCGGCTCCGCCTCAATCCATGGAAAGAACATGGCGGCTCGTTTATAATGTTTGTTTTAAGAGCCACTAGAAGAAAAGTTAGCAATCTTATCATTACGTTGATAGATGGTCAAGATGGTTTATTTCCGGCTTTTTAAGAGAGTGGTCAGTAGATAACTTGTGTGTTGGTTGGTTATATCAACATTGTCAGTTTATCAAGATGGTCGTAGTTTGCTTGATCATCGTGCGCTTCAATTTAGGCAGAATATTAGTGACTTAGATTCCTCTCTGTTTCTGGCGCCTCTGTGAACCATTGCCTATGCCTAGAGCCATATAAAGCTTAGTAGGTGACGGTCTCTATCATCGACCCAACCGAGTAATAAGAGTTGACGTTGTTCGAAACTAGTTAGTTCTCAACCAGTCTGTCTAGAACAGTGGTTCCCAACCTTTTTTATGCCCCGCACCCCTAAAAAATTTAGTATGTTCTCGCGCCCCTCACAGTAATTTTTTGAATATATATGACAGTACCTTTAATATAAACAACAACAAAAAAACTGAACTGTTATCTCGTACCCCCTGGAAAGCTATCTCGCACCCCTGGTTGGGAACCAATGGTCTAGATGCAAGATTTATTTCCTATACATAGTACTGAGAGTACAGTTCTATCCGTCACACAGTGAAGAAAACAAGAGAGTTAAATTGAACTGGAAAGATGAATAATTTCAAACACTTTTTGAGTGAAAGAATAGAAAGGCTCGTGTGAGTGTTTATAAGAATTACACCAAGTTTAGAACACACATCCGACCTGTATTATTTTAACTTTACGAGATAAGTAGCACTTTACTAGAGTTTAAATGTAAATAATGAAATATATGTATATGTTATGTGCACATTAATGTGTTTCTGTTTTCAAGTATGTTAAATTTGTTAAGTGTTTGAACGAAATAATTAAAAGGAACGTTTAACTCGGGGTACACGAGAAAAATGGGAATGTAGTGGAACATACCTTGAAGTGAGTTATTTATTTTAACTCTTAAATACGTTTTAAAGATACAAGCAGTGAAGGCAGCTGAAGACATCCATACACTATGGCTACTTAAGTTGGTAGATTCATGTCGTTCTGATAAATATTGAAATGTCGGCGTTAAAATATGATGACTCGTTGACTTTGAAGCTATATGTGAAATGTTCATTGTGTGCGTGAAGCTGTACTGTGGTATGTGTCGTGTGTAAAGCGTAGTAGGTAAGGTTCATCGTGTGCTTGAATGTGGTATTTATTGTTTATAATAGATAGCAATGTTTTTAATATTCCTCTACTGCAACTCTAAGCACAGGTGACATTATAAGATCGCTACTTTTGCTTTGATTCTTCACAAGGATGATATTTCATACTCTATGTTCAGGCTTCACCACGGAGTTAAGAGCGGTAAGAAGTAGAACATGAACAGTTCTTTAAAAACAAATTCAGCTCTGTAGTACATTGTGTATTGTGTGCATTTATATGTATATACGCATTTTGAAAATGTTGATAATTGCGGTAATAGTGAAGTTTTTAATCTGCTTCTAAATACTATTTCATGTGACGGAAACTTAAAATGAATTACGATATTAAGAATAGTAAATTCGTTTTTGTTTAAATATTGAAAATCCTTATAAGTAAATTTGTTGTAGAGAAAATAATTTAATATGTCAGACAATAATGTCCAGAATATATGATATTTCAACTATAGCGCTGGACACTTGCAGCGTATCTGAACTTTAACCCTTCTATTGCGGTTGACATCATATGATGTAAACATTTTAAGCGCAAGATGTTGAACGGCCCGTAGCAAAAAATTCGCGCATGGGGTGGTAGGCTGATTTACGCAAGCCTCAGAGGAAAGGGTTAAGAGTATTTTGAATGGAATGTAGTTGTGCATGCGTTATGATGACGTATTGAGTAGACGACAGGGGCCAGGTCAGCAATTACATTCTAGGTCGCTGAAGCAAGCAAACAATTGGATAGGTTCAGTGTTAAATGGTACTGAAGATCTGATATACTCAGCTCACTGATGTAGGCTGTCGTTGAAGTATGTAGACAGTTTATTAATAGCAACAGTTTATTGACGCTAATGTCTGTTGAACTGTTTTATTGTGAAAAGCATTTAATGTCGGTTTTCTTAGACAAAAGCAAGTTTTTCTAGTTACCCGCCACCTACCGAAAGTTCGAGATAATTATCATATACGTGAACAATATTACCCGAAAAAGTTTTTGAAAAATCATTTTTGTTTTTCAAATTTATACTAAAATATCCAATCTCATTGAATATTTTCGCGACAGCTTTTCCTTGCATGAAAAAGTTTGTTTTAGAAAGAAAGTAAAATTTTAAAACTATTTTTACTGAAGTAAAGTTAGCTTAATTTTCAGCTAATGTTACGAAATGGAATCTTCATCAAGTGTTATAAAATTTTGAAGTTATTCAAAGTTATCCTCCGTTTTTCTTTTTACTTCTGTATCTAAACATCCATGAAGAGTAAGTAAACATTAATACTTGGGGTTTCCTGTAATTCTCTCTCTTAAAATTGGACCATCGAAAGGTTTATAATTTAGACTGATTCAAATACTGGCAAATTGCCCGAAATGTTCACAAAAATCACAAGAAAAGCAAGAACTGAAGCCTAACAGAAAGAAGTTCCGGTTGTTGAACAACTGCTTAGAGAAGTACGGGGTTACTGCGTTACAGAAGTGATTGTTAAAAGCAGGTCTCCAGGTTGGCAGTTTTTCATTTTATCGACGGATTTCTAAGCTCAAACACAATGGTTCCCAGCTAGGGGTGCGAGAACATATTAAATTTTTTTAGGGGGTGCGGGGCATAAAAAAGGTTGGGAACCACTGCTCTAGCATTATGTGGAGACTGTACACAAGTCTTAAGGGCTGAACTCGTATTTGAACGGCTAACTAATAATATGGTAGTTGAGCACAACCAAGAATTTAATGGGATGAGGATACTTTAGTTTCTCACTTGCATATAAGCAGCTGTTTGCTTGTTTGTTTTTAAATTTCGCGCAAAGCTGCAAGAAGGTTTCCTGCGCAAGCCATCCCTAATTTAGCAGTGTAAAACTAACGGGAAGGTACTAATGTCACAGATATCTACCGTCCAACTCTTGGGCTATTTTTTTACCAATGAATAGTGGGATTGACCGTCAAATTATATCGTCCCCACGGCTGAAAGGATCGAACTCGTGATCCTTGGATTACGAGTCGAGCGCTCTAACCACCTGGGTATGTCGGGCCCTGAATTTGTTTGTTTTTTTTAATTACGCGCAAAGCTACACAAGGGCTATTTGCGCTAGCTGCCCCCTAATTTAGCAGTGTAAGTCTAGAGGGAAGGCAGCTAGTCATCATCGCCAACTCTTGGGCTATTCTTTTACCAACGAATAGTGGGATTGATTGTTACATTATAACGCTCCCACGGCTGAAAGGACGAGCATATTTGGTGCGACGGTGATTCGAACCCGCGATTCTCAGATTACGAGTCGAACGCCTCAACATACCTGGCCATGCAGGGCCCGGACCATAAGATGCTGTCAGCTATATCATATCTTGATAACTAATATTTGACACATAATTTGTTCTTATTATTCGAAATGACTTGTATAATTTAATTTGTCTTTAATCATCCATCGATCTGATTACATGGACAGCTTCAAGGATTTTCTTGGAATATAGCGATTTGAAGTCGTGTTTGTTGGTATTACTGACTAGAAATAATACTGATTAGCATATATGATACATACATACTTATAGAAATACTGTGTCTTCTTTAAAGGAAATTAAGAAAAGAAATGGATGTTTTATAGCTTAATATTCTAGGAGCTGAAGCATTTTGTTCACACCTTTGTTCCGGATCCTAATGTCAATTTTTTCTGAACTATAGGAGCTATCGTTATATGAAAAGCCATTGACCTTAGAAGGACTTTGATCCTTGACCTCTTTTTTTTTTTTTTTTTTTTTTACAAGAATGCCACTGGGTATCTTTTCATTATATCTGTAAAGGAAAACAATATATATTTTTTAAAGAGGTAGTTCTACTACAGGAAACAAAATCCTGTATATTGAACTGAACAATTTCTGTGATTAAAAACGATTTCGTTGAATTATGTTCTAGTATTGGGTTAAATATTTAAGAATATAGACAGTATGTTAGCGGACTTCTTTCGACTATTTCTCTGATTGAGGGTTTCATCATAATAGGATTGAAATATTGTATGTGCAATAATGCAACTGAATTTATTTAATACTAGTGGTTATATTCAGTTTGATGAAGTGAATAATGGGAGTGCAATTGTTGCAGCGAGATCCAAATAATAAGAGTGAATTTGTTGTGTTAAAACGAAAATATAAAGAACTTTGTGAAAGATGTTGTTTCTGGTGTCATAATAATTACGTGTGTATAGTTGTTTATTGTGCCTAACGTTGTCCCGGAAACTAACACCCACCTAAATCTACCTGTTTATATGAAGAATGAAGCGGGTACACGGTGAAGAAGTAGGTGAAATAACTCGTTTGAGTGCGTGACTTTTTTTCATGTATGGTTTTTCTAACATAGTTTCCTAAACACGTTTGTTGACCATGAATTAACAAATATTAAAAAAAATGAAGCTTAGCTAAAAAAGTGTATAATGCGCTCTATTTTGTAAGACTTGTTCTTTTCTTGTCTGGTAAGTATTATAACTTTTTCCTTATTAATTTCTTAAAAACAGTTCATTTTGTCGCCATGATGTTAATGTAAACAGGAGTAACAATGAGCTATGTAGAAGAAACATTGAAAATGCTGGGAAATTAAGTGGACACTGTCAACTTGTAACAAGTGAAATATTTCGGACAAACACGACTACGTGGATGTTTTAAATTTTATAATTCAGTGTAAGCAGTATCAGTTTCCATTAACATAAAGGTACTTGCACGTGTCACGTGGAACCAAAGTTTGATGAAATAGAAGAGTGAAAAAAACTTGAATAGGAAAGTCCTAAAAAGTACTATAGATATATGGAAAGTACTGAAGGTAAAAATAAAGTACTGTAGATATAGAGAAATGAAATAGGAACCCTATATCCCAAGCGCTTTCGAAAGGTGGACCTTTCTTTTACAGGGGCAAACTGAGAGTCAAGACTTCTTGAACCTACGTGTTTTCATAACATCATGTAGATATAGAGAAAGTACTGAAAGTGAAAGGTAATTACTGTAAACATAGAAAAATTGTCAGTTTCTTCCTAAGAAGGTAATCTGTATCTGCATATATGTATGTAACTGTATGTATGTATTTTCTTACAAGAGATGTTTTAATTCACCGAGTTTTAAATACAGAACCGCGGTTATGAATTAATCGGTTGTTGAACATACACAACACCAGTGGGGGTCATAAAGTGTTAAACTTATGACATAGCGCTACAAGTATATGTTTATACAGCTGTGTGCATTGACTCTTATCTTGTTACTATTTTCTATTCGTGTATAATCTATCATAATCACCGGTGCTAGTGTAAGTTATCACACGTGTTAGCCTGCATGCGTGTATTATTTAAAGTAACTTTAAGGTGTGTTTTGTGTTTTCTCCCGTTGTAAGTAATAATTGAGGCTTGTTTTGTGCTTCCTTCTTTATTAACTGTTGTGTTTTCTTCTGTTGTAAGAAATAATTAAGGTGTGTTTTCGTTTATTACAAGTAAAATTAAGGTGTGTTTTTGCCTTTTTCTGTAATTGTTTTGTTTTCTTCCGTTGTAAGAAATAATGAAGCTATAATTTCTTCCACGTAAGTGATAACTAAGACAAAAAGTACTTTTTAAGAAAACTTAGTTGAGATTTTTGTATGTGCCATTCGTTTTCTTAGTTAGGCCTAGCGTTCAAATTCAAAAATTGTTTGTGACGTATTATAACCATAAACTTAGCAGCTTTTGGGTATATTACCGATTAGAGACAATAATATCTTTATTTAGTTCTATGCCCCCCAGTGGCTCAGCGGTATGTCTGCGGACTTACACGCTAAAATCCGGGTTTCGATACCCGTGGTGGGCAGAGCACAGATAGCCCATTGTGTAGCTTTGTGCTTAATTCAAAACAACAACAACAATTTAGTTCTATATATGATGATGACTTTTGTACAGAGATTCATTTAACCTAAGTAGGTGCCAGTATAAAACAAAAAAAGGAAAAGCGGTTAATGATAACAGATGTTCTCAATTATTGATAACATTGTAATCGTTCTAGAATGTGCAGTGTAAGAAATGTACAAACTCAACGTTTCGAATTATTAAATGTAAATCGAAATATCTCTTAAATGGTCATGATTTCAGGTATCTCCAGTAAACTGAGCACCAGCATGAAGGCAAAAACATTATAACGTAAAATCATAAACATGCAACTTATCCGTATTTGGGAGGGGAGATATTTTTATTATGTTACACTTTTTTTTACATATGCAACGCTATCACTGAAGGCGTTTCTCTAGCCTTGTTGTTAACCTGTGAGTTATAATGTTGAAAATCACATCTCGATACCATGATAGTTCTTTGTGTAGCTTTGCTCTTAGACACAAAAGAAGCAAATATATAGGTGAAGTCAATTTTGCTTGGATCAATAATCTCTTGTCAAAAATTATTAAGTTTATTACTGAAATATACTGTGCGTTATGTTACATTTTATTTGCTTAACATTTAATAATAATAATAAACCTAGTGCGATCCATTGGGTAATGTTATGGTTTAAAACAAAAAGTAGTCGCACTAGGCACTTTAAGGTCGTAGATGCTTTGCAGGAATGATTTTAAAATCCCGTTCTTCGACTATTCACGAGTTGAGATTGGGTGGTGCTGAATAGCTCTCCCCCCTCCTTCCCAGTCCTCTAGTTTACAACTTTAGAATTAGGTATGCGGAGAGTCTCCAAGCTGCTTTGCGCGAAATTTAACAACAAACGAACTTCACGCAAGAACAATACTATGCGCTACTCTCGCTAAATTGACGAAAAAATAAGAATCAAAATTAATGTGTATCTTAAGTGTGTATTTTCCGAACGAATATTAACAGGAAGAAAAAGTTTGAAGTATTTATGTGAAACTGTTTTTGTTTAACACTCACTAATTAATAGGATCTCGAAATGCACAATGTTTTATTTATTGTAACAATAATCAAGTTATCACAGAAATAAAAAAAAACAACAACAAAGGTACATTATCTAAAACATGCACAGTTTTTTAACTTCACTACTTTACCAGAGTTTGTTAAATGTGACTGGTATTAAAGATGTATGTATTTATTTATAATTTGTAGCGACAACATATATATAACGTGAATAATTTATTACATTAAACTTAAAATTCCTCTTTTTCTCTTAGACCAACTGTGTCAACATCAACATAACAAAATGCATGATCTTTTGTGCCTGTTCAAAAAATTTCACTTTTTTGTACGTATTTCAAATGTTGATACACAGCGATCCAAGCTTTGTTTTGGTTTGTGTTCTTGATGTTTAGTTGCAGTATTTTCAAACCATTGTGTTATTTGTAAGTGATCTAGGTGTTTATCTGTAGTGATTAAAGCTATGAAGTTTGTCTTTTTTTTATTTCGTTGTTTTTACACATTCATACAATCCATATTTTGTTTCTTAAGTAATTTGTATATTTAGATACAGTGATCTAAGTAGTTATATGAGATAAAGTGTAAGTGCTTAATGATTCACACCTTGGTTTATTTAGTAAGTTTTTTTGATGTATTTGTTGTGGCTCACTGCCGCAAACTGGTTCAATTTGTATGTATTTAACCACAGTTTTACAAACCGTGGTTTGGGTGTTTTTTTTTAGTGATGTAGCTGTTGATATCTAACGGTCCAATCCGTGTTTGATTCACAAATAATGTAGGTTTTGGGCCAAGGTGAACCAAATTGTGGTTTGAATTGTAACTAATGTAGATGTTGATCCATGGTGATTCAGTTTACAGTAAAACCTTTACGTGTGCTTCATTAAGTTTTCAACTTCCAAACGAATGGCATTAATCTTAACATGTTATTTAGAAATTGCAGAGGAAAAAAGTTGAGTACTATTCATTCGAGTGAACATTGATGATGACAAGGGCGTCTACTGAAATTGATTCCACAGTCCAGCTCTGATGATAAAAAAGAACACAATGTCATGTATAGCAGTTAGTGAAAACTAGCAGTAAACGGAACAAACTGTCGGAAGTCTGATATTAGAGAAATTAATTCGTGCGTCCTCTTTAGTCTCTCGTTTTCTTCTAGTAGGAAAAAAACTTGTTAACAGACGCGTAATTTCCTTAAGGAAACAGGAGGTCAAGAAGTTAAGTTTAAAGTGATCTTGGTGGGTTTTGAAATTAGGCAGATTTCTGATCAAGCAACTATCTAGAATTCTTCTTTTATGCTGTAATACGTTTCGTACGAAATGCTGATTTCCAATCAATTTTATAGCCAGAATATCTGGTATGAAGAAAAATGGGATTGGTTTGGTTTCCACATTTTGTCTTTTTTTTTTTTTTTTTTAGTTTTTATATTCAGAAACTCTCGTGTGAACAGTACTTCCAGTTTCACCTATATAACTTTATTCACAGGATAGGCATGGTGTAATATAAATGCCTTTTTTAATCATTGGTATTTTTCTATGTTTTATGCTAGGTTATTTTTAATGATATTTAGATATTCTCCCTTGATATTTTCTCAAGATATTCAATGCTAGTGTTGTAGCCAATTTAAAGTGGTTTCACATTATCATTGGTTGGTCTTTCTTTATCTTCATGGAGGAAAGTTTGTAATGAAATGTCGGTTGGAAAATGCAGTTCTTTGATAACAGAAAATATATTTTAAATTTTATGTTCAAGCGTTGTCAGGTGGAATGTTCTATATGTAAAGAAATAATAGATTTTTGACCTGTTTAAGGTGATATGAAAGGAAATGAATATAACTTAAATAATTTGTCGATTTGTGGTACACTGATAGAACTGGTCTCTAATTCTGATTATTAAAACATTCAAGAAAGGAAGACGATCATCCTTTTGTCATTTAACTTTAAACCTGAGAGTTGGGTGAAGTTGGATAAGGTTATTGAAAACAATTGCAAAACCACTCTTTTGTTTGGCCACATAGAAAATATATATCATCAATATATCGAAATTTACGATGGTTTTCCACTTGAAAACTATTTCGTTTCAAGGTAACCCTAAGAGGTAAATCCAATTGCATGTTTGAAAAAGACTGCCACTCTGTACAAAATAAGGGATTTCACAGTTATTATCATTAAACATTATCGAACATTGTTTTTTTAATTCCAACACACGCTCGCCCTTTTTATCGAACATAAAGATGTTGAAATATAAAAACCTGTGTGGCGAAAGGAAAAGCAAAAATAAGTGTCCTGTTTCACGATATTTGTTAAAGAAAGGTATTAATAAGAAAATAATAATAACAAAATATTAACACTATAAACTTGTATTTTACATACTTTATCTAAAATTTCGTAACTTGTGAAAAAACGCCCTACTTTTATCGAACAGTGTTTGACACTTATGAAAAATCCCTAAAACAAAACGACTGGTATGGTTTGTTTATATCTGTAACTTTAGAACATGTAAACGTTAATTTATATTTTTGTAAATATTTATCTGATTAAAACTTATTTTAGAATACATTATTTGGGTTTAATCAGGACAGTGATACCACTTTACGATTTGACTTATACAACTTAGATTATATTATATTGGATTTACCAGGATAAATGACGTAACTCCATAATTCCAATTTATGAAACTTTGATTTTTTTTACATTATTTGTCATACTGGAATGTAAACTTAGATTTTATGTGAAAGTTGTTTAAATATAATGTTTATCGTATTCTTGCTTAGAGAATTTACAATTTTTCCTTGTTGGCTTAATGATAAATTTGAGACCTTATAACGCTAAAAATCAAGTTTTGATACCAGTGGTAGGCACAACACAAATAGCCCAATATGTAGCTTTGTGCTTAAGAACAAAAAGAAACAACAGAGTTTTATAAACGACATGAAGAATGTGTTTTTATGGACACAAGGTGTTAAATATGCCTAATCTAATTTGTATACTTTTTTTTTGGTTTTCGGTATATGTTAAAAACCAGTAATGCTCTTCAATATTAATAAATACACTGCTGGCCAAAATCTCAAGGCCAATAAACATAAAGAAAAAATATGCATTTTGCATTGTTAGACTCAACCACTTATTTGAATAGAGCTTCGAAAGATGAAAATAAGAAAAGGGAAAATAAAAATAACCTTTTTCAACATTTAATAGAGAAAATATAAACACTATGATATTAGCCTAAATACTAGCTGGTCAAAAGTTTCTAAAACCATACTGAAATGAAGCCTTAATCGGTAAACACTTAACTAAATTTAGTCATTTGTGTTCAAGCATTAGTGTTGTCAGCATCTCCCACTGGCATCTCTTGTGTTACATTCGGTAAAAACATGGCAAAGGCTAAAAAGATAACAGAGTTTGAAAGTGGCAGAATTGTTGAGCTGCAAAAGCAAGGTCTCTTTCAACGTGCCAACGCTGGTGAGATTGGGCGTAGTAAAACTGCTGTTGAAAATTTCTTACCAGATCCTGCGGAATAAAAAACGAGAACTTCAAGTCGTCGACCCAAAAAAATTTAGCCGGCGTTGAGCAGGAAAATTCGACGGTTTGTCCGGCAAGACCAAGCCGATCGTCGAATCAGATTAAGTCCCTGACGGATGCAGAATGCAGCTCAAGAACAATATGACGGCATCTACGAGAGAAAGGCTTTAGAAACCGTAAACAACTTCAAAGGCCAGTCCAGTCCTCCTTACACACCACGAAACAGCTCGGATGAACTTTGCTGAGAAGCACCAAACGTGGGATGTAGAAAAGTGGACGAAGGTTTTGTTCTCTGATGAGAAAAAATTTAACCGGGCTGGTCCAGATGGCTTCCAAGGTTACTGACACGATAAGGATATCGCAACGGAGACATTTTCTACACGACACAGTGGAGAAGGTTCCATCATGATCCGGGGTGCTTTCTCTTTCTATGGGAGCTATGGAGCTTCAAGTTATACAGAGGCGTCAAACAGCAGCTGGCTACATTGGTATGTTGGAGAGAGCATCCTTATTTACTGAAGGCCCTCGCTTGTGTGGAAATGGATCTTTTAGCACGACAACGCTGTAATACGAAATGCCCATAAGACAATAGACTTTTTCATGGCGAATGACGTGATTCTTTTGGACCATCCAAGGTGTTCGCCTGAACTGAACCCCGTTGAAAATGTTTGGGGGTAGATTGCAAGGGAAGTCTATAGAAATGGACGTCAATTCCAAACAGTGCATGATCTTCGTGAAGCCATCTTCACCACATAGAATAACATTTCAGCTAGCCTTCTGCAAACGCTTATATCGACCATGCAATTCACTACTGAGACCTCTTGTTGGACATTTCCTACCCTGTTTATGATTTCTTTTTGGCGTGGTCTTAAACTTTTGACCAGCTAGTATTTAGGCAAATTTCATAGTGTTCACATTTCCCCTATTAAATGCTAAAAATGGTTTTTATTTTTATTTTCCCTTTTCTTATTTTCATCTTTCGAAGCTTTGCTCAAATAAGTGGTTGAGTCTAACAACGCAAAATGCATATTTTTTCTTGACGTTAATTGGTCTTAAGATTTTGGCCAGCAGTGTATTTCGGACTGATGGTGAAACGTTTATTACTTTAAACCATTTCTGTTACAATAATGGACTTCTGACAAAAAAGAAATAATGCTATTTAAACTTTCGTTCTAGATGACAACTATCTATTCAGTTTTGAAAACGTGAAATAGAAGAGGAAGAACGTAGTATACAAACTTAACTCAATGAGACAGCGTATACTGATTGAAACAAAAATTCATCTACTCAGCATTTTATAGGTTTGGGATGTACCATCGTTTCTAATAAAAATATATTTTTGGAATGAAGCTTTCCACAGAATTTATTTATCGTAAATATTTACTAGATTGGAGTTTAATGCTAGAATTTGGATCTTTAAACACTCACGTTTAAATCGACTCACCATCAAATTATTGATTTGTTGTATAAAACAACGCATATTGGTGCATGACATGTTGGTACAGATAGCCTAGTTTCTTTGCGCCAATAAACGCCAAACACCATAAAATGTGTAGCATAATTGTAGATTATACCACCACAGATCAAACCATTGATTTTGAAATAATGTGTATCTCGCGACCCAGAACAGCGGTAATTCTCCGGATTTACAATGTTAAAATCAAGGATTCGACTGGCAATCGTTTGGCACAGCAGTAGTCCGATGTGACTGTGTTATAAGAAAACGCACATATATATCTCACAATTAAAAATAGCTTTAGCTTCAGCAAGTAATTCGGCTAAAGTAAGGTTTTCTTCAGAATAATTTTTTTACAGGAACTAATGTACTACATTGGATGTTATGCTATTGTAATAAAAAGAAGAATCTCCAGGATGGAACTTTTGTTACAACTAATGTGTTACAGTTCTTGTTTGTACCTAGTGATAATAATAGTAATAATCTTCAGGATGGCTTTTGTTACAACTAATATGCTACAGTCTTTTTTAAAATTTTAGATAATAGTAATCTTCAAGATGGAACTTTTGTAACAACGTATACGCTCTAGTCCTTGTTTAATTCTAGTGATAATAATAGTAAGAATCTTCAGGATGGAACTTTTGTAACAGCTAATTCACCACAGCCCTTTTTGAGTACTAATAATGATACAGTGGTACCTCGGTTCTCAAACTTTATCCATTCCAGAAGGCTGTACGAAAGGCAATTTGTTCGAAAACCGAATCAATTTTTCCCATAAGAAATACTGTAAATTAAATTAATCCGCTACAGACCTTCAAAAATTACGCATTATGAAACATTTTAATTACAAATATTGGTTATTTATACCTGTATAATAATACTTACATGCATAAAGTCAACCACAAAAACTATAAACACAATAAAAAACAATAAATGGAAATTTAACTGCACTTTACCTGTGCTGGGGAGAACTGGTGGTGAGGAACGTGGAGAGTAGGAGGGTTATTGTTGTTTGGAATGGGAGTCACCTTCCATAAAAACGTCATGTAACTCTTCTTCTGGGTTTTTTTCTCTTTTCTGTCTCTTTTCACCGTTACAACCTGCTTGAGACTCACTGGACCTATTTCTCACTAAAAACTTGTCTAATGTGGTTTGTTTCTGTCTGCATTTTAAAACGTTTCTGAAGTAAGACATGGCATTGTTATTGAAGAGGTTTATGCTGCGGTTTGCTACAGCTTTGCCAGAGAGAAAATTTTCCACAAAACTTTGTAACTCTCCCTGTTTTCACACATTTCCTTGATTAGTGAACTAGGAACATTCTCCCTCTCTCCTCCTCTGAAGACACTTCCTCAGTGTTGCCTTCTGTTGCTACTCCTTATGAAAGTTTTGGAGTTCTTCCGTGGCGAGCTCAGTGTTTTAGTCCTCCACCAACTCCTCCACATCGTCACCACTCACATTCAAGCCCATACATTTGCCAAGTGAGACAATATCCTCGACAACAGGCTCAGCCTCAAAGCCCTCAAAATCTCTATCTGCTACTTAGTCTGGTCACAATTTCTTCCAGGCTGAGTTCATGGTCCTCAAAGACACTTCCCTCCAGGCTTTGTGTATGATCCTCAAGCAATGGAGGATATTAAAGTGATTTTTCCAGAACTCTCTGGGGGTTAACTCTGTGTCAGAGGTCACTTCGAAGCACCTTTGAAATAGTGCTTTGGTTTAGAATTTCTTAAAGTTCGATATGACCTGCAGTTCCATGGATTGAATGAAACGAGTCGTGTCAGAGGGCAAGAGCTTCACCGTAATGAAACTGTACTCCTCCACCAATCTGTCCTCCAAGCCTGCTGGGTGAGTAGGTGCATTGTCCATCACAAGAAGGCCCTTGAGTGGCAACTGTTTTTCCGTGAGGTAATTCTTTACACTTGGGACAAACACTTTATGAACCCACTCCATAAAAATTGCTTGGCTGTCCTTGCTTTGCTATTAGCCCTTCACATGACATTTAGTTTGCTTTTCAAGACATTATTTTTTCTTAAAAACCCTCGAGTTTTCAGAACGGTACACAAGCAAAGGTTTAAGTTTTAAGTCCCCACTTGCATTACTACATAACAGTAGAGTTAGCCTGTCCTTCATTGGCTTGTGTCCCAGCAGTGATTTCTCCACCTTGGTGATGTAGGTCTTCTTCGGCATTTTCTTCCAAAAGAGGCCTGTCTCATCACAGTTGAATAGAAACATTAAACAAAGTGGAGTATTTCAAAAATATAACTAAACTTGGTCAGAAATGTTTCTTCAATATAGGTTGTTTCATAGTTTCTTTGTACTTTATTATTATTTTTATTTAAAAATTGCATTTGTTGTGTAAACTGCATATTCAGTGTTTATTTATAAAATAGACACAAGGTGAAAAATGTGTTAACGACATTATTGTTTTAATTAGTGCTTTATAACGTGAAAAATACCCACATTTTGGAAGTAAGCTTTCAGTTTTGGCGACCAGTGAATAGTTAAAGAAACATGTAGTTTCCAAGGTAATCTGTATTCTGTAATCTGAAAGTAACAACTTAAATAAAATGCTTGCGGGGTCAGTACACCAAATCTGTGTTAGTTTTCTGTAGCTGTGAAAAAAGATGTGTAACTTTATATGCCGAAACCTGATATTGACAAATCTATCGTTCACTCATAGAACAGTCCTTAACCCAAATCAACTGCCTGAGTCACATGACAAGAAAAAATGTTCATGGACACTTACACAAAAACTGGGTTTAACCGAGCAGTTAGATAACAACAAAACGAATACTTTGACATTATAAGAAAGCAAACCAATCTTTTACTGGGCATATCTTACGAAGATCGTAACGTAAGCCTTTGCCGTAATACATTTGTGAAAACATTGTTACAAAATTTAGGTAACAAACATGATAACATTTTCGTCCGTATTAATTCGTGATGAAAATTAACATATTTAATACATAATCCCTTCTTTTCAAAGTATGAATACTAAAATTTCTGTCGTCACCATAACATGGAATATGAAATCGTCAAATCTCCTTATTGGGCCTTTGTTTTTAAACTTACTCTACGATTTATCGTTGTTTGATACGAGTAAATGTATCCAGCTTTCGTGAGTATCAGATGGATTTCAATGTGTAGAAGTAAGATTTTAGTAATTTAAACTATTTTATATAACTTCCAGCTGCTCGTAGATTTAAATATGCAGAACTAAGATGGAGAGTAAATGTTGTTCAGAGAGACGATTTTTGAATGCACATGTGTCCAAAATGTTTAGACTGTTACAAATTTTAGATAAAGTAAAACCAGATGAAATCATATTTTCATACAAGAACGTTACCCTGATGATAACATTCTGTAACTAGAAATAAACATTGGCATACGTGAAGTATAAGGAATTATATTATTACGGACACAAACGGACCGTAATTTATAAATCTTTCTGCGTTATACTGTAAACTGTGATTTCGACCAAGACGGGTTTGGACATTCGGCTGTTGGAGACTTATTGTATCTGGGAATTTGAATCTAGACACTAAAGATGACTTGAAACAAACAGTTCATTAAGTTAAAAATAGCATATAACATTATCCGTAACCTAATTTTTATAACGTAACGAACCCCGTGATTTGTTTTTCAGTACAAGCTGAAGCTCAGTAGCCACATCGAATGGTATGATGATTCATAAGATGCGTAATCTACCAGAATTGATTTGTGTTGAAATTTTTTATATTTTCCGTATTTTTAACTAGAGTATAAACTTGTTTAACTGTTTTGTTTCATTGTTTATAAAAACTCTGAAAGCTTGCATGTATCCTTTGCTACAGTACATATTGATTGATGCCTCATCCACCATTGCGGAGTATACTTGTGCCAATAAATGTGTTATTTTACGTTGTTATGTACTAGGTCTGTTCAAAAAATACGCGGACTGTTTGAATTGCGCAGCTCCAGTTGGTTTTAGGGGAATCCGCTTGGTGTCGCTAGGTTCGCATAGATCAGATTACGACGCCATTTCCCGATTGCAGATATCTTTATTTGTGTATTAGCTATGCAGTTTTAAGTGAAGTGCGATTTTTTCGTTTGGCGGATTTCAGAATGAATGACCTGAAGGAGCAACGACTTGCTGTGAAATTTTGTGTTAAACTAGGAAACTCTGCGACTGGAACTTTTGCTATGCTTTACACGGCTTACGGTGATGTTGCTATGAAGCGTACGGCATGTTTCAAGTGGCATGAACGTTTTAAGGATGGTCGACAGTCCATTGAAGATGATAAGCGTCCTGGACGTCCTTCCACGTCAACTGACGACCCACACGTCGACAAAATCAACACCCTGGTGCGGGCAAATCGACGTCTGACTGTCAGGAAGCTTGCTGAAGAGTGTGGGATATCAGTTGGATCTTGTTACGAGATTTTGACCGAAAAATTGAAAACGCACCGCGTTGATGCGAAATTTGTGCCTCAGAACTCGTGAGTTTTTGGCCAAACACTCGATCACTCTTTTTCCTCACCCCTCTATTCACCTGACCTTGCTCTTTGCGATTTTTTCTTGTTCCCCAAACTTAAAAACCCTTGAAATGAAGAAGATTTAAGACAATTCCCGAGATTAAGGAGCTGGAAGACATTACAAAGAAGCGTACTAGGACTGTTTCAACAAGTGGAAACACCGGTGGGATAAGTGTGTGCGTTGGGGAGGAGAGAACTTTGAAGGAGGCCCAGACCTGTAACTTCTAAATAAAGTACATCGCGTATTTTTTGAACAGCCCTCGTACTATCTGGGTAACCTTTGCGTATTACTTTAATGAAACCCAGCTATATATGGCAAGCTACTTTCTTAAGTACTTTTAACAGTCTCCTTGAACTGGTTTTTCTCACTATAATATCTAATAAGAATATTACACACTTGTATGGAAAAAAGGATGAGATCACCTATACAATTCTATAGAACTCAAAGTATTGCCTATACAATGACATAATTAAGACATTTTTTAACTTTACAATACTATGATGGTAATATTATGTTTTACGTTTTATTGTTAAATATAGAATATTACCACCGCACTGTCGATGAGAACAGTTTATTATCTAGATACTAATATCAAGACCTGTTTCCATTTATAGTAACAAAAATCGATTTTAAAGATTGTTCATTCACGTTTCAAGGTTAGTTAATATTAGCGATATTTTCATGATACTAAGAAATCGCATAAGGAATAAAATTTAGATGAATAATAATAACAATAAAAAAAAAATCCGACCCAATCTTGAGAGGTCAACCTCAAGAATGCGAGGTATTAAGCCTGTTAACCTGTTGTTGTTATTTTAAGGTTCACCTGATTATTTATACAACGCTGGATAAGCTACGGTCATGGTTTAATATTAATATTTATATTATATATATATAAAACGTTTTCTACCATTGGTTAATTAACCAACCAGCAGATTCAAGCAAATTTTATTGAAGATGTAAAGAAGGGTTTCTTTGTTCATGTATGAACTTTTTCAACTAAATTTCTATTTGTTCTTATGTTTTATAAATACAACAAAAATAGAGAAAATACATTTATTTATTTATTTACTTTTTTTCTTTTAACTCTGTGAACACCTGTACTGTTGTTGTCTCTAGAAGTTACATACAAAGCAAACAAGTAAAACCAGTACCATTTAATATGCTACATATTCACAATCCTTGCACATCTTATCAAACACGTTTATTATTCAGGTCTTCTGTAACTTGTATAAGTACTTATACTACTTCTTTTTACCAGTCGTAAAGAACAGTAATTTCAACAAAAAATTCAGTGTAACTTAATCGCAAAGATGGCCAACCCACTCCATGCGCATAATGCATAATGGAATTTAATTTGCGCCTTCTGATGGCTGGTTTGACAATATTTATTAAATTACACCGCATATTTTGTTATGTGCCTATAATTTACGACTAAGAATATTGTTTTATTCTTTGTAATATAAGGCCATGTGATAAGTGAAATAATCCAATATGTGCTTTTCACGTTTTAATGTATATTAATTAGGGCAGATAAGAGGTCGCATTTTATGATTATTTTCGGGAACTTAAAACTGCTCATCGTAAACCGTTAATGAAACATCTTTAATACTAGAGGTTTTTGTTAATGTTTATAAAATATGGATGCGTCTCTGTACGATTGTTACTCATTAAGAAATACCATTAAAGTTCACGAACACGAACAAGCGATTCAATGGGAATTTTTTTTGTACGTACAGTAAGGCACTGAGTACAATACGAAGCTGCTAGTTGTCGCCTATAGCATATGTTATAAATGTTTTTACTTCAAAATCTTACGATTCCATTTTTAGCCAGGACAACTTTCAGAATTCTTAAAACATATATTTTAAGATATAATGAAACCTAAATTTCATGGAGGCCCGGCACAGCCAATTAATTAAGATATTTGACTGAGGGTCGCGGGTTCAAATCCCCATCACACCATACATGCTCGCCCTTTCAGCCGTGGAGGCATTATAAAGTTACGGTCGATCCCACTATTTGTTTGTACAAAAATAGCCTAAGACTTGGCGGTTGTGGCTGATGATGAGCTGCCTTCTCTCTTGTTTCACACTACTAATTTGGGAACGGTTAGTGCAAATAGTCTTCGTGTAGCTTTGCGCAAAATTCAAAACAAACAAACTTTCATGGTTGACATCGTGTTCGAGACATTTTCTTGCTCCAACTCGGGTTAGTTTTTTTGTTTTTTTTACACTTTTCAAGCATGAAATACCAGTGTTGATATGAAATTGTGTGAACACACCTCAACAAGATAAACTGCATCTGTGATAATGTTCAATTTACACTGTTAAACTTATATTATCATGTTATATCCTGGTAAATAATTTCAGTCTGTGTGATGAATTGCTGGGGAAGTATGGGAATATTCAGAATAATTAGGGACGAAACGAAACTGGTGAGTTAAAGTGAGGTACAAAAATTATTTGAAATCGGCAATCGGCACACTCTTTTAAAATATTAAAACCAAAACTGAACAGGATGTAATTTTGTTAGGTTTTGTTTAAATGAAGAGCCTATAATATGTCAATATACACAATAGCCTGCTTTCTATCTGAGAGTGTTACGGTTAGTTTGATTACATTTTTCTGACCCAGTGAACCGCGTTAGATACAATGTATACAGCATTCAACATTCTTCGTAGAGAAGTTTTCATATACTTGTATCTTAAAATTGTAACTTTCATTCGTTTGTTCTCCTTTTAATTTTACATCTCAGAACACCTTGTATGTTTTAATACACAGCAATAAACGTGTAACCTTTCTTTTTATGTTTTTAATTTATAGGATAATCAGTTATGAAGATCAAAGTGTTGTTTTTTTTTGTCAATTTCTACATATCTACGTCTGAGATCGCAAACAGGAATATGCTTCTGTTATCACCTGGTGGTGATCGTAAACAGTGTTTAAATGGAAATAAAAATCGTTATCCAGTATTTGGATTAGGTGTAAAATGAGGGAAATTATTGATCGTTCCTGGATGATGTGATAGTTTTGTGTACAATGTTGACAACTTTGTTTTTTTTTCTTTTGTTCATCTTTAAATTCAGTCGTAGAGAAATTTAGCTTTTATAGTGGCGGATGTGACGTGGTCCTATTTTTCAGCTCTCGTGATTTTCACTATATATGAGTAAGCAGATGAAAGATTAAACTTTTTTAAAAGTGCAAACAGTTTTACCAATAACTACATTCCCTTCACTAGAGAACCCAACTAGAATCACTTGTTTGTATCGTTAGTCGACTACATTCTATTCACTAGAGAAGCCAACCAGAATCACTTGTTTGTAACGTTTGTAATAATAACTTTATTAATAAAGTTCGATTACCAGTATTTTATTTCAACATATATTTTGTACAGATCACTTGTATGTTCCAGATCTTTCATAATCTACTTATGAGTCTTGTACGTTTTAATTTGATTATACGAATTTCAACTTTTGATCTTTGCTTAATAATAATAATTTGTTGTCCAAGTGTATATATTTCACTGATACTTCACTTGGTTTGTAATGTTATTAATTTCTACTTGTGTTTTGTTTTCCAAGTTGTTTTACAAATCACCTTATGATTTAGCATTACATGTTTCATGTATGCGCTTTGTAGTTTGAGTAAATTTGTTCTCATAATATTTTAAGAACGTTTACTATTTTCATTGTTTTTCTATATGTACGTTTCGCGTTCAATTTCATGGTTTTAATGTGTTGAATAGTTTCATTTCGACAACAATATTCAGTCTAGTTCTGAAATGATGTTTCAAAAACTAGACGAAAGGCAGGAACAGTTCACTTGAAACTTTTGATTATACAGGGTGTTCGGAAAGTCACTGTGCAGTTTTGTCTGTTAATAAATATATAAGTGCACAGTGACTTTCCGAACACCCTGTACTAACAGACGGCTTAAAACGTTCTTTAGAATAATTGTTTTTAGTATGTTTTACTTTTGTAGTTATGAATTTTTTTATGCACGTTTTCTTTTGTTTTA
The DNA here is from genome assembly GCA_011833715.1 of Carcinoscorpius rotundicauda. Taxonomy (NCBI): domain Eukaryota; kingdom Metazoa; phylum Arthropoda; class Merostomata; order Xiphosura; family Limulidae; genus Carcinoscorpius; species Carcinoscorpius rotundicauda. The sequence goes on along the minus strand of CM022394.1, from coordinate 41,926,853 downwards.
GAGCAGGACTGAGATATATACCTGCTAATGAGTATAGATAATTAAATATAATGTTCAAGTTACATTACTTATGTCTAAAATGTATTGATCCATCAGTTCTACTTGTATTTATATTTTGAATTTTAATATATATTATAAATTTGACATGTATTGTTTTTTAATTTGTGTATCAATCGTCTTTTATTGTTGTTGTTTCATTCAGTGTGTAGAATGTCGTGCCGTGTTTGTTTTCTCAGTTTTGATTTTGTTATTCTTACTTCTATCAGTATTTTATGTTACTAGTCGACGTAACTGTTCAATTCGGGGAAGACAGGGGGGAATTCCAGGTTCTCATGAAAAGGATCAGATCCAAATGTCGATTCGTCTATGTTACTCCTGGGATTCCAAGATCTGTGGCAATTGGTCCAATGGTTTACTACTTATATGTGGACACACAAACACACAGAGAAACTTTTCTAAAATAATTTTTACATGTATGTTTTGTATTACGCTGAAATAATAATAATAATGAAATATAATATTCCACAACAAAATGTTTAAAAACAAATTGTATTTTTAGAATGTATTTTACAACTGTTAAATTGGTTTGTATGCGAGATATGTTTAACCAAAAGTTAATATTTTCTTTCTTTTTCAGTTACACAACTACTAAAGAGAGTTTACAGATAAGGCTTAATTAACTATACATGCCAATGGACTGACAAATTTGGTTAGTTTGTTCTGAATCGTGACTAGGATAATCTTATGCCAGGATTTTTCAGCACGTGAAGGGGAGTGACAGCTTAACAGTTTATGAAGTTGGATATATAACCAGAAAAATGGAACTTTGGTACTTTAAATGATTATTGACATTAACAAACATACAAACTTTCTTGAAATCTTTGATCTTGACTTCTTCTATTTGAGGAACACAGCTTTCATGAAACCGGAAAGTGTAGTATTTAACTTGTGTGCTAAAATGTTGGGCGTGCCTGTTTTGATAAAGACTTGAGAAAACACGTTTCGGATGCCTCACTCTCTTTAGGATTATTATATATGCATAACCCTGGTTGAGTGGCAAATTTTTGTTACAAGCAACGTCTACTGAAGAGTAATAAGAGGTAATACTAATCTGTTTGGCTTTAAGCCATCAAATTGCCATATTATTGTAAACAACATGTTAGCAACCGGGATTTTTACTTTGAATTATATATTTTTCATCGAGTGACAACAACAAAGTATTTGATCTACTGATATGTCAACTGATAGATTTAAATATATGTGCATGCAGGGCGTGTGTTTGTATGCTTGTAAATATATAACATTCTAACAGTTTCATCTTTTAACCTTACACAATTGTGTCAGTTATTTTACTTGTTTTAACAAGATATTACGTTTTCTTATCAACTTTAAATGCATTTATCTGTGTGAACGGATTTTGTTCAGTAATTTATGAAAAACAAAAATGCAGATTCTTAAAATTAACATTTTCACACCTAAAGTCTTATAGTCAGTTAATGTTTATATTTTTTATCGAGAGCTGACAGTGAATAAAACTAAAATTGAAATTGAACCTAACTCATAAAGATATTAAGCGTCTTTATGTATTTTATATACAGCTCGTAACTGCACAACAATCAGTAATATTCCTAATAATTTTATTAACCATTACAGGTGGATGTTGTACAATGCTGAACTATCAAATGAATAGCTTTTCTTTTGTTAAGATGGTTTACAAAATAACATAGTGCTAATTGAGCTGTTTACGATATTATTTCTTCATACAAACATCTATTGTTAAGAATTGAATTTGTGATAAAACTAAAAATGTACAACCAGCACCGTTGTATTAGGGCTGTTCTGTGTTGTGGTTTGTAGGTTAATTGTGAGAAGTGAGGGTAATAAATGTGATGAAACTGCGGGTAAAGTGGTGTACAGAAATGTTTGTAATGACTCTCAAGGTAAACCTACAGAAAGTAAAATAATTGACTCTGGAAAAAATATTTTAAAGAAATCATTCTATGAACTAATTTCTCTCTCATTGTGTTATAAATATCATTGAAAGTTGTATATTGAAAGATATTTTAATTTCTCTGTGTTGTAAAAATATTGCTTTTAATGTTTATTTTGCAAATATATTGGTAACGGTCGAAATTTGCATATTATTAAATTTAAAATGGAGAAAACTCAAAACTTTGTACATGATACAATTTGTAACCACGATCATATCGAAGGCATTTATTTTGTTAATAACATTGCTAAATATTATTTGTTTTGTTAATAAAGTTTCTAAATACTGACTTTGTTTTCTATCCTTTTAGAAACTCCGTAGCTGTTTCATAGTTATTAACAGACAGCAAAAAAAAAAAAAAAAATCAAATTAAATCTGTAATTACCTTTTTCTGATCATTTACAAACAAATTCCTCTTACGTTTTGTAAAATATTTTGAAGAATTTGATTTTGTTTTTTTACATTTAAAAATCGCAAATAGTAACCTGAATTGTGTTTTATTGTCTTCACAAAGGAAATCTTATATACTTTAATTACTAAAAGAAAATATTTCACTAATTTATCCAAATGTGAAGTTCGTTATTTTGTGAATAAAAATTGTTTTTAATAAAGTTTTGTTGTCCATATTTTATTTTCTCATATTTACTCTCGCACACAGGTAATGATATGAGATCTCACAGAAAAAAAATATTTTCCGAATTTGTATGAGTGTGGGTATAATTTTGTTCCATTGGGATAACAAAGTGTTTCGTTTGTATCAAATTATTGAATTTTGTATTTATCTATTCAAAATGCAACAAATTACTCGTATACGTTGTAAACCTGATACATGTACATGTAAACGTGCATGCATTCCCCTACGCAAACGTAAATATAATAATAAGTCCATCTTATGACACAATTGTTGACGAATCGATTTTTCGAACAGGTAAATTTCGACATAATATATTTCGCTAAATCTGCTGCGCCGATTTTTCCTATAGGCAATTTTGGGTATTGTTCGGTTGCCTAGGGAGAGGACGGAAAGTGAAACGAGGAAATGAATGGCTTAATTGTTTATACTGTGTCTGAGTTTATACAACTTACACTGACAATTAGAATTCAAATCCGAATTTGGTCTGTAATTTTCAACTAATTTCTAAATAATATACCGTAATACGTGTATTATAATTGTTATATAAATTAAAACAAGCATTAGAAAAGTGGTAAGAACAATTGTTACCATTACCGCCTATCTTCCTGGTTTTTTACACTATCTAATACAATATCTTGATTTTGTTAATCAAATATCTTCAATGGATCTAACATAGTATGTTAAAGTATCAATAAAGATAAAATGAAAGATAATGTATTTCATAAAATAATTTTATAAATAAACAACACATGAATGTTAACCATGAATAAAATTTCAGTTGTCTAATAAGACATAAATGAACAAAAATAAGTAACTTCCATTTACAAATGTAACAGAACAATGGTACATTTACGGACTTAAAATGTTAGAATCTGGGGTTTGATTCCTTGCGGTGAACAAAAAACTAAAATAAACAATCCATATAAAAAAATACAACCACACTATATAACCACATCAAATGACTTTGATAAATGGATAAAAGAGGAGCGAGTGACTTTGCTACTATAGTTCATTAAACAACAATAAGACCTAGAGAGAGAACATCAGCAGAAGAAAGAGAAGGAGAGGAAAAAAAAAGTTAAAAGTGTATTAGATACTTAAAGTAGATAAAGAACATAAACGGAGATCGTCAAGTGCACCCAACAGAAAGACAGTGGATCAAATAATGACAATGGATCAAGAACAATTGATCCATACTGCCCAAGTCTGATGAACAGAAAGATGAAATATTTCGCCTAACGTCAGAACTGGGACAAAAGTGACTGAGCAGTCTGCCTAAGTCTCATTCTCACAGGAAAAGGCTTACAAGTTTATGCCAGCATGAAACCAGAAGATTCCATGGATCATGATCAATTAAAAGTGACCTTGCTGAAATTCTAAGAACTTGCTGAAGATTTTTTCACTGGAATTTCAGAGAAGTCCAACCTGACATTACAGAAACTGTATTTCAATTTGTGGTACATTTACAGCGTGTCATGTATTATAATAGATTTCGGTCGAGTATCCGATTTATTATGTTACGTACTACGTTTTCAAATTGCCTAAAATTGATTTAAATTGTAATTTAGGTTAAGAAGTTAAATAAATATCGATATGCATCAAATTTATAATACTTTAAGTATTAGTATTTCAAATAACCAGAAATTTGAATTTAAAAGTTAATTAAATGTTAATATATATCAAATTTATAACACTTGCTAACAAGATTGATATACACAATTTTTTAATAAAAATATAGTTTAATATACAAACGATAAAATTTATAATAACAGCTATTAGAAATAGTTTTTACAAATGATGATATCTATACAATATTTTTACAAACTTACAGACAATAATAAATTTTATATCTGGTTTAAAACTGATGATCCAGGTCCACGACAAACAAATTAATTCTAAGTTGATATTGTCACACCTCGCTTAAGCTGGCTAGCTTGAACGGCTTCATGCTACTTATTTTATATTACTGACTTTCTAGCTGCTTTGATTGAAATCACGCACGACTCTAGAACGTTTAACAAAGTTAAAACACGCTAGCGTCTTCGTAAAACAAATATTGTTGATTCTTACTCCTAGGAATCTTCTACAAATTAATAGAATAAGCAGGGTTTGTGTAACACGCGCCTGTTAATATATTTTATATGCATCAAACTGAAATACATGTAGGTATTAAAATAAACGTAAAACGGTAAATCTGTTACAAGCGATGCTTCACAAAATGGATTTATATAGCCAAATGTGAGAATAATTATGAAATACAAGCGTACTTACTAATATGTGAACAGATCATGATCACGTGCTCCACTGACATGTCAGTATTTCTGGAAGAGAGAGTTCCGAAAGAAATGAACGAGATGATCAAGTTAGCGTAATAGTATAAAAAAGCCCATGAAAGTAGTATAAATGGCAAGTCCAAGAATAATCAGTTAAAATCGAAGCTAGGGGTGGCTGACAAGAAGTAAACAGAGAAAAGGTAGAATAGATGTCATGCTTGTTATAAAATGGTCATTGCAAATGTGTTGAATTCTCTTACCAACATCTAACAACAAGAATCTCAACATAAAGCAACTGGAGATGCCTACAAAGATGGTGATGGCAAGAAATAAGTGATAGTCACCATAGAGGCTGCTCTTATAAAAATCAGAATGAAGACAACTCTTCAGTTTCACCTCAAAAAGAAAGTGCTATCACCATAATTAAACAGTGCATCATTGATGGCCAGTTCAATTTAAAAAAATCATCACCAATGCCAGTAGTGACCAGAGCATATAAACAACCGAAAGGTTCCAAGAAACCACAACATGCCAGTAGTATAAATTAATGTCGGGAACAAAAAAACGAAAGCTCTATGAGACACTGTGTGCAGCACTGCATTAGAAAGAACCAGTCTAGTAGCTGATGACGAGCAAGAGACATCTATGTGTGCTGATTGATGGGAGGATAGTGAGACTTGTTGACACCATGTGTTAAACAGCATCCAACTATGATTTAATGATTGGCGATATACCAGTCAGTAGAGGTTTGGAGGAACAAGATGGAAAGGAGGCTTAAGAACAGCAAAGCAAGCAACTCTTAAAAACTGGTATCTCTAATGTAGATCAATGAGAATTGAAGGAAGCATAGAAGAAAGACCTTTCACTGCAGAAACTTTGGGATGGTGTCTGGGAGAAAGTCGAGCACAAAACAAAGGTGGAAGAGACTGAAAAAATAGAGGATTGGAGAGTGCTGTATAAGATCTATCAAGGCAATAGGGAGGTTAAATAAATCATAGTACCAACACAATAGTGGATTCAAGTGATGAAGTTGGCTCATGTATCGACTGTGGAAAGACACTTATAAGTAAAGTAAATGGCAGTAAATAACCAGCTATTTATGTTAGTCAGGGATAATCAGAAATGTGACCACATTCTGCAAGTCATATGACATCTGTCAAAGGACAAGGACCAAGAGGGAAGGTAGTAAATGTACATCTTATAGAAAAGCCTTTCAGCAAAGAATCTGTGAATATGATTGGACCACTAGAACCAAGTTTGGACGTTTTCTGCAGAGTAGGTTTTCCAAAAGAGGTACTGAGCGACATTTGGACTCATTTTACCTCAGAATTAATGCAAGAGATATGCAGACTCATCAACCCTAGACAGCTCTTTGCCACCCTATACAATCCTGATGTAGTGAGAGAATCAGTAGTCTTAAGGAGCGTACTGAAGAAGAAATTCAGGAAGAAACTACGTAGCTGGAAAAAGTACATGTAGGCAGTTTTATTTCCTTACCGAAAAGTCTCGCAAGCAAGTGCAACCTTTTCATCCTTTGAACTTTTGTACGAAAAATTAAAAAAAGGACAAGATATGATACAGTTATTGAAATAACTATGAAGAGAAGTAAGAGTCAGAAATAAGGAACTCATATCAGTATGTATAAGACTTCAGAAACCGATTGCAGGATACCTGTCAACTTGCTCGAGAACGTTTATTTGAAACTCTAGGCTGACAGAAGCACTTTCATTTCAAAACTGCCAATGATAGATAGATGTTTCAAATTTGGGGAGAAGGCCTTGGTTTTACTACCGAAAGATTGTTGTTGTTGTTGTTTTGAATTAAGCACAAAGCTACACAATGGGCTATCTGTGCTCTGCCCACCACGGGTATCGAAACCCGGATTTTAGCGTGTAAGTCCGCAGACATACCGCTGAGCCACTGGGGGGCACTACTACCGAAAGATAAAAACAAATACTGCAGTGGGAAGGATTTTTTGACGTGCAGGAAGTGGTCTAAAAATGGACTATAAGGTGAAAATAGATGGGAAAATCAAGATCTACCACTCTAGTCTGAGGAAAAAGTAATTTCAGAAAGAATACCTAATGGTTGCAGAGTGTATTGTAGAATTTGTGCATGAGCTGAAAAACAGTCTTTATATCTGGTATAAAAGTATTATAAATATTTTTCTTAAAAAAGTTTATTGTGAGATATATATGATTGTTTCAGTTTAAACTGAATGTGAATGTTATGGTTCAGACAGTTATAAGGCGTCAGGGCTAAATTTAGCTATTTTTAGAAGCGACATTTTATCAAATGTTTGTTTAGATAACTTTTTACGAATCATACATTATGTAATTCAATAGTTATGAATTGTCGATTGTTATATTATTGTATCATGTTCTAGAACCCTTTTTGTTTTCTCATTGTTTTGTTTGTTTCTTTTGTATTTCGCACAAAGCTAATCGAGGGCTATCTGCGCTTGCCATCCCTAATTTAGCAGTTTAAGACTAGAGGGAAGATACCAGGAAGATATCACCACCCACCGCCAACTCTTGGACTACTCTTTTTACCAACGAATAGTGGAATTGACTGTCACATTATAACGCCCCCACGGCTGAAAGGGCGAGCACGTTTGGTGCGACCGGGATTCGAACCCGCGACCCTCGGATTGCGAGTCGATTTCCTTAACACGCTTGGCCATGCCGGGCCCCTCATTGTTTTAATTGAGTATTATTGTATCATATCTAGTAATTTCTGGAATGTTCTAGGTATCTGTCAGAGTACAACTACGTGTCACAAATTTAGTTTGAAGGACAAACCTAGATTTTATTTGCAAATTTAGCCATAAAGACTATATAGTGATAGTTTGCAAAAGAAATTATTGTTGTATTGTAATAACAAAGTGAAGAAGAAGAATTTATCTTGTAAATTATATTCTAAAGTAATTGAAACAGCTCGTGTGGACTTTGACAATTATTTAAAGCCCTGGATACAACTTTGTTAACCAGCAGTTATAGTGGTGTTTTTAAAGTGAACTTATCATAGAATATTGTTATTACGGAGCAGGAAGTGTAAATAAACTTGTGAAATTGTGTTCTAAAGTAAATGAGCCAGCTTGTTTGGAATTTAAGAAAAAGAAACAATGAATTAAAGATTTGGATACAGCTGTGGTAACCAACAGTACAATGATTATTTGTATTGACTTATTTGAATATGTATTATGTTAAAATAAGTGGAATGTGTGTTGTTTATTGTTGAAATTTATCTCCAACAAGTCACAAATACTTAATGAAAAGTTTCTATACATAGGAAAAACCTGACAATTCATGCGATCATTGTGACCAATATTGTGTATAACAAATTCGTCTTGATCAGTATTGCCTCTTCAACTTTTTCTCTTTATTACACAATAATTTGATCTAAGATTTTTCACTGTTGTGTATTATTCAAATGTTCTATATACTGTTTAACAAAATAAAATTCATCAAATGTATCTTTTAGAAATCACCAATATAATCAACATCCAGAGATAAAGCCAGTCAATTTTCAATGCAACTTATATAAGGGCACGACAAAACGTCATAGGCCGAACGCCTCACCAGTGAAAGTGGGTTTTCTCGGGATACTCCCGTTTCCCCCCACAGCAAAAGTTCAGTCTAATAGGATCTCTAGATCCCGGCCCTGAGAAGAGGTCCGTCATTTGGTATCTAATATTTAAAAGAAATTTCTGTTATCCACACTTAATCTTCAAAATTTTAAATAACCATTATGCCTTGCGGTCACAAGTCCTGATCATGTCGACGCACTGTGTTTGCATCTCCCTGCTCTCCTCATGCCACAAACAGTACATATCATCGTGAGCCTGTGAGTGTGATGCCGAGTCTTCCTTCGTCCTCTATACGGCGGGCTGGACCGAATTGATTCTCAGCTTTTCATAACGCTCCTCCTGTTTAAATTTCAAAAACTATTGGCCTCGTGGTCATCCATGACCATCGTATTCAGATAAAGAAGCAACTAATAAGCCACTAGAAATTTTACTCCATCATCATTTCCGTAATCGCTTGCTTAAACTATTCTTGCCTTATGTGGGGTGAAGAGAAACAACAGTTTCTGACCGCCCCTGGTTATTTTTCGTTCTAGATTGAACGAAATGATAATTTAACCAAAATTCCTACCCTGATCTGGTCATAGGCCGAACTTGGAATGCTGGTTTTAAAGTCTCCACGAGAATAAAATTCTACATACTGTTGTTAGGGTTAGGCATAGTCTGGTTTCAGGTTCAATCCATGAGTTGTCTTGGCAGAATCCACACAGTTCTTCAGTTGACTTATCATATCTCTATATTACATAAATAGATGCTCTCGTATATTTATCGAAATCTTTACAGCTCATCCTCATCTGGCGGTTGATGGCTTCAGGTCCTATTTTATTTAGAGATTGAGAATTGATGGAATGTTAAAATTAAACTAGCAGAATCACGGATGTATCATTGTATCTAGTAAAACGTTTATATAATATTAATAATACACAGAAAGCTGGGTATATTATATTAAAATGAGTTTGAATATGCAGATCAATAAATCACATAACAACCATAGTAAATATAAACTATTTTTACAATATTATGTATCAGAAATACATTTTAACATTTTTTGGCATACGCAGATTGTGTGATGTCACCAAAAGGTTATGCCAGGTTATGTAAGAGCTCTTTCTAATGCAAAATATTAATGTACTCAAATCACAGAGGCGTGTTCAAATCAGTGATTTAGAATTTACAAAACAGGGATATCACTGTACTTGATAGTTTTGGAAAACGAAAGAATATGGATCAAATTAGAGGACCCAGAACTATCCAGCAGGAGACCTGTAAAGCGTTACCCCAATAATAGTAAGTAAAATGCAGCACCATGTTAACGGTGAAAATCGATGAATCCAAATATCAGTGATAAAAGTTATTCTAATACCCATGAAACATTACTCACCATTATGGACATGAATCGTCAATTCCAAAAGAGACACAATTCAAGTGTAAAGAAGCTACTTCCACAACATTATCAGGAAAAGATGAAAATTACATATAATTTTATGAACATTACTTAATGAGAAAAGGAGATTACAGCATGTGGTGACACTCAACAAAACATATAAGTACTTTGATAACTGTTAAAAGTATCAAGCTATTTTCTACCATTAATCGAGTGAAAAAAAATTCAAAAGTGATACCCAGTGAAATCACTATTATCGCTGGTCACTACACTAATAGTAAATTATGGATCAGAGGAGTGCATACAGTGGCGAAGATAAATTCTATTTTTGACCCTTTGTACCACATAGAAATACTGGCTTTGAACTGAAATGAGGGCATAAGCTCACAGTCATATTTTCCAACAACCAATATTCATGTTATCGCACAGGAAGACATACAAGCTAAGTTGCAATGCCTATGGACTTCTGTACAATCAAATTATTGAAACAGCACTGAGAGGTCACAGTCATTATATATTACATGATGGAAAGCCTGCAAGGAAGAGTGGTGTGTTTTCTACATGAAATCATTACAATGGAGGCTTTGCAGTAAAAATTGAATGCAAAGCTATTTTCAAGATGACGTGATGACGTGGATTGTAATGATGTGGTGAGGTTCCAAAATCGTTTCAATATAGTGTACTCAAACTAGATAAGACTTATCTAGACTTTTATCAGTGGAGGCAAATGTGGTAGATACTGCTTCATACTCAAAATTCAAAGTGTTTACATATGTGTTACTTAGAGTCAAATTATTTTATTGGCATTAATATGATTAGAACCAAATGGAAGTAAAATACTTAGACATAACCGTACATGGATGTATGCGCTTCAATAAACACGTCAAAAAGGTAGTAAAAGAGCAACTCAAAGTATAGATATTATTAAAAGACGTTATGAAAGCAAGACCAAAGATATTATTATTAATTAACTATGGCGATGAATCCATTTGCAATAAATATATAGCAAAGATGACTCAGATATTAAAAAACCCCTTTAAAAAAAAACAACCAAAACAAATTGAAGTGTTTCGACCTTCTTAGGTCATCATCAGGTTATGAATGATCTACGGAGGTTTAAAAGTTTTTACTTGTCTTGTGTTTCAAATAAAAGTTGGTATTATCCATGTCAACTGTCTCTAGAATATAGAATATAGAGAATTACGTAAAGCATTTTTGAATTTTATGTTAAATCATGGAGACCACCATACTTTCAGAGAAATAGTTACAAGTAATGCGCTGAAAATGGTTACTGAAGTGATAAAAAACATGACTATATGGAATATAAAGAGGAATTAGAAAAAAAAATCGATATCACTTGAAATGAAAAGATTGGGAGAAGATTGTTTGAAATAGTTTAAAAAGCTTATTGGTTTACAGATATAAACATTAAATACTTTTTAAAATTTGGAATGGATGAATATGATACTCAAAATATCAATAAACGTTATTATTAAACATTTAACTAAACTGAAGCTCAGATGAGTAATATATAAGAAGAATAATCTTGCATCCTAGATGAATAGTATACTTGTATACAAAGGGAAATTGAAATAGATTAGGAGAATAAGCAATGCAATGATAAAGGATAATAGACAAATGGAAATATGTGTGAGGACAATAAATGAATTCAAGTCTTGAAGCATACAAACTAAGGACCTAACCATAGGTCAGAAAAAGCTTGTTACTCCTGTACTAAAGACCGCTATCAGTAACGGTACATGTACCCCAGTACATAGGTGAATCTAGATACAATAAACCAATAACTATCCACAGTTGTAATGATTTGAAATCTGTTTCAGATATCAAAATTAATCTGAGCATATATCAGATTACTGTCCTTTACTGGTCAAAGCCTCACTCTGTGAAGAGCACTATTACTGTCAAAAGACCGTTCTATGTATCAACACCAGATATCTTGAAAAAGAGAAATCAAAACAGAACTAAATATACCATCATTTCAAACTTAAGCCATGAGAAAGGGAGCAAACACTACTAGTGTCTTATTTAGAAAACTGTTAAACATGACAACATTATAATAGGAAATAATTTGCTTTTTGACAAAATTAAAGCAACACAAGATATCCTAATCAAGTAATTTAATTCCTTCTGAACAAAAAACTAACAAAATATGAGAAGAGAGGAAGAGCTCAAACCGTGCAAGAAAAAATATGAAAAGGTAAAGATGTGGTAGTATGAGAAATAGTTTATTACAAACATATTTTGTAAATTAAACTCTTATCATAAGTTTCAGCTCATCTGTAATGTTGATTTGCAAATTGTGTTGTTCATGGTAATTGTTGATATTTGGAGAACCTTTTCGTTCACAGTACTACTAATTCTTCTATCCATAATAGTTTGTGACTTCTTAAAGAACTAGCCCTGCCATCCACAATACTATTAGCTCTATGTCTGTAATATCATATCTAAATCCTTTAAAATACAAATAACAGGGGGTTAAACGTTACCAGAAATACACTAAATGTCTTCATTAGCACTCCAGAAAGTGCTGTTACAAGCACTTCCCAAGAGCGACCACTTTACGGTGATATCATGCGACCTATATAACGCCAAACAGTGTCAAAATGTATTTCGGATACCCATCGTTCCACCATGAATTCACATTGGCTTTGGTTGTCATATAACTTACTGCGCTGTGTATTCAGAATTGTTTTACTATAATGTATGCAACTCTGTCTATGTCAAATACCTTTCAAGAATGTGAAAATAGCATTTTTAAACGTATTTAAACTTTACTTTTAGTGCTCAAGCAAAGTGAGAAGAAAGTGTATTTCAAAGAGTACAGATTGCTGAAACCTTGTTAGTAGATACTTCAGTGAACTTAATGATTTTGGTTTTGTAAAAGGAATATCAAAACCTATAGAAACCTACATTTAGTCAATTAAATCTTCCAATAGTTGTAAGATCATCATGAGTGAATAAAAACGTTGTGCTCTATGTCAACTAGAACAGAAACCTAACTCATCAATTTACAGAATACTGAGGTGATACACTAATAAAAAATACATCTGTTATAACAAGTAAAGTGGACGTTATTAAAACACTGAATATTTCCATTTCTCGTCCAAGCCCTGTACGTCTTTATATTACTAAAGAAAACCGCAATTACTTTAGTATTTGTAAAGCAAAAAATATGACTTATCTGAGCTTGGAAGAATATATATATATATACTGGGAGTGCACACAAAAAGTGTTTTCCCTGAAAAATTTGTTAATTTGTTATATATTTTGTTGCATAACAGAAAAATAACTAAAACTACATGCTTTTAGAATGTACTCGCGAGATCTGTTAAAATATTGTTTCAAATGCTAATTTTAACACTGACTTGCCCCCCAGTAGCTCAGCGGTATGTCTGCGGACTTACACGCTAAAATCCGGGTTTCGATACCCGTGGTGGGCAGAGCACAGATAGCCCATTGTGCAGCTTTGTGCTTAATTCTAAACAACAACAACACTGACTTTCGTAAATATTTAACTTTTTATGGTTTCAGTTATATTTTCTAATAAAAAGGTTGTGCACCTTCTGCAGTTTCTTAGGTCTTTTTATTCTTATAAGAAACTACAGCCAGTGTTAAAATCACGGGGGAGAATTTTTCTCACGTTGAATCTTATTGAGAGGAAGAACCCTCCTTTTACTGTGTCTTGTTGAGGAGATAAACTTCCTGCACTTTGTAACTTATGAAAGAGATGAATGTTCCTCACAATGCAACTTTTGAGCAGATGAATCTAATTCACGTTGTAACTACTTGAGGAAATAAACCTTTCTCACATCGTAAATTAATGAGGAGATGAATCTAACTTAATATCCATGTTACTGTGATTGTGTGACTTCAGCACAAAATCCACTGTCTTACCCGTGCTTCTATGAACTTATGACTCTCTCTTAAATCTATAATCTCAACATGTCACCTGTAACTTTAAGTCAAATCCACTTTCGTATCTGTGTGACTTTAGACCATATATCAAAGCTACAATTGTGCACGTTACTGTAAATTTGTAAGCCTAGCCCAAAATATACCACTGTATCCACGAACTTGTAGCTCTAGCCATAATAAACTTTCGCACCAGTAACACTTGTTATTCTAGCTCAAAGCAAGTGCAATGTTCATGTCAATTGTGAATTGTGACTCTATCTTAAATATACTGTTGTGCTCTTATCATTATAAACTTGTGACTTTAACCCAGATTTACTGTTTTAACATTGTTATCTTGAAAACTCGAGCCGCACTACTTTTATCTCTGTGAACCGGTGAATCTAGCCCAAATCTACTGTGGTACAATTGCAACTGTCGCCGAAATCCAGAGTCGTACATAAGCCATTTGCAGCTCTACCCTCTAAACTACTTTCTTACTTGTGGTATATTGAATGTGTGATTGCAATTATAAATCTACTGTCCTACCCATGCTATTTGTGGTTTTAGCCCAGATCCACGTTATCTTACGCTATTTGTGACTCTAGCCTCAAGTGGCCCTGCATGGGCAAGTGAATAGGATGCTCGACTCACAATCCAGGGTTCGTGGGTTCGAATCCCCGTCACAACAAATGTGCCTACCCCTTCAGCCATCAGGGCGTTATAATGTTCGGCCAATCCCACTATTGAAGGTAAAAAGAGTAGCCCAAGAGTTGGCGTGGGTGGTGATGACTAGCTGCTTTCCTTCTAGTCTTACACTACTAAATTATAGATGGCTTGCGCAGATAGCTCAAGTGTAACTTTGCGCGAAATTAAAATAACAACAAGAAAAAAACTAGCCTGAGCAACTGTCGTACCTATATTATTTGTGACTCTATATTAAATCTGTTGTCATACACATGCGATATGTTACCATAACCACAAACCTATTGATTTAGGTATATCAACATATATTTCTCACTGTAGTCCATATCTGTTATTGAATCCATGTCACTTGTGACTTTAGCCCTGTACCCATGCAATTTGTTACTTTTGTTTAAATCTGCTGTTATACCTTTGTCACACTGAACTCGTGACTCTAACCCTATATCTCATGATTTACCCATGCCATTTATTACTCTAGTTCCAGTCTACTATTATACCTATGTGAACTTGTCACCCTAGCTCAAATGCATACTTGCCCATGTTGTTATGAATTTTTCACTCTAGTTCAAAATCTATTGTTATACATATGTCATTATAAACTTGTGACTCCATTTTAGTCTAAATCTATTGTTGTACCCGCGTTTCTTGTGTCTTCAGCCCAAATCTACTATTATGGCCATGCCATCTTGCATTTGTGATTCTACAGTATATCTACTGTTGTATCAATCAACTTGTGTCTCTCGCCCAGATCCAATGTCACACTTATACCACCGGGAACTTGATTCTTTGGATCAAGATTTACTATTGTAGCTATACAGCTGTGAATTTCTGACTAATCTACTTTGTTATCCATGTGAATGCAGACTTATTCTTCTATACGAAATGATTTGTGACTACATTACAAATCTACTATCCTACTTATGTCATCATGAATTTGTTTCTTTAGTTCAAAATGTACTTCCTTGTCTATGTTAGCGTTAACTTGTGACTCTGCTGCATTACCTGTGTTACCTTGTACGTCTGAATCTAGCACAAACCTACAGGCGTATTCATGTCACTTATGACTTTGGCTCAAATCTAACTTCATGCTATATTATCCGTGAATTTGCGATTCTAGCCTAAACTCTACTCTATAATCGATGTCATATTGAAATTATGATTGTAGTCCAAAATTTGCTGTCGTCCTCATGTCACTTTTGGTTTCAGTTTAGATCCACGATTATACATGTTACCGTGATCTTATGGCTTTATCCAAAAATCTACTGTTGTGCTTACGTCATAATACACTTGTTACCCTAGCCTAAGTCTACTGTCGTAACCATGTCGCTTTTTTCTCTACTACAAGACTGCTGTTGTAGTCGTGAGAGTGAACTTTTGACTCTAGATCAAAGTATATGGTCATATCTCTCTTACAGTGAACACGTAATACTCTTATCACTTTGTCGGTTAACCAAAATTTACCGTCGTGCCCATGAAACTTGTGATTATACGTCGAAACGTACTGTTTTATTTGTATTACCACGAGTTTTTACATCGAGCTCAAGTTTGATGTCGTAAACATTTCACTTATGAATTTAACTAGAAATTTACTTTCATACCCATGACAAATCGAACTTGTGATTTTATCCTAAAATACACGGTCGTATTCATGCCACTAGTTCCTATATTCCAAGTTTATTGTTGTATCTATATAACTTTGAACTTCTGACTCTCACTCAAAAATCTTCCGTCATATACTTTTCATTATGAGCTGTGACCGTAAGCTAAATATACTATTATCATCTGTGATGACGAGAAAACCCACTTGTAGAGAAAATTATATATTTAAGAACGGCTGGTATGGATAGAGAAAACACTAAAGAAGGGCAAAACGCTGTTGGCTCCTCTACTAGCCGTTTTTAAATATATAAATATACTATTATATTATTATAAATATACTATTATAGCTATGTCACAGTGATCTTGTCACTATTGTCCAAGGCTGTTATTTTACTTGTACCACCATGAAGTTCTGATTCTACATCAAAATATATTATCATACTTGTTATCACGAATTTTCTATTCCAGCCAAATCTAATATTTTACCCAAGCTCCTTATGTCTCTTGTTAATAACTAAAGGGTGGTCGCTAGAAAAGCGGAAAATTTGTCAAACAGCTATTTATTTTTACAAATAATAACCTTTACAAAGTTTTTTAAAGGCATATGTTATATTACACTCATAGATGCTCAAAATGTCGTCCGTGCACTTCAGAGCAGCGTCTTAACCTAGAAATCCAAGCTCGTGTAGCGTTTTGAAGGGTAACTTGTGAGATATCGTTCCGTCATATTTTCCGCTTTTCTAGCGACCACCCTGTATTTTCATACCCATGTCACCATGTGCTTGTGACTCAAAACCCAGTCTTATTCATGTTAACGTGATCTTGTAACTTTAGCTTAGATCTGCTTTCGTACGTATGTCACCACGAAGTTATTTCTTTCGTTCAACATCTACTGTCATCTCATGTCATCGTGAACTTGTGACTCTGGTCAAAATTTACTGTCATACACAATCCACAGAGAATATGATTCTTTAGTTCAACATCTACACTGAGACCAGTGCCAGCGTGAACTTCAGACCCTAGCCCAAAATATAATGCCCTATCCATGTTCTGTGAAATTGTCACTGTCGCCTAAATATAATTTCGTACCCTTTTTGGGTGAGTTTTAGACTCTAGCTCAAATCTGTTGTTGCTGGATTATCATGAACTTGTCTCCAAAATCGTTTTCGTATTAATGTAATAATAAATTTATGATTGCAAAAATAGTGTTTTACCCATGTCATTTGGACTCTAGCCCAAAAGTTGTTGTCCTATTCATGTTACCATGACTGCAATTCAAATCTACTGTTATACCTATGACACTTGCGACTGCAAACAAAAATCTACTACAGTATCCACAATACTTGTGGTTATAACCACAAATCTACTACAGTATCCATAATATTTGTGACTACAACCAAAAATTTACTACAGTATCCATATTACCAGTGACTTCAACCAAAAATCTACTGCAATATCCATGATACTCGTGGCTATAACCAAACATCTACTGCAGTATCCATGATACTGATGATTCTAGTTTATTTAACATGTCGCACCAATATTACGGTAAACTTGTGATTATAGACTCTGTCTACTTTTGTAACTACGTCTCCATAAAGTTTTGATTATAGCCCATACCTACTGTTATACCTACGTCCCCAGTAAGTTTTGATTATAACCCACATCGAACCCGGCATGGCCCTGTGGTAAAGATACTTGACTCGTAATCTAAGGGATGCTGGTTCGAATCCCCGCCACATGAAACATGTTTGCCCTTTTCCCCGAGAGGGTGTTATAATGTGACGGTCAATCTCATTATTCGTTATTAAAAGAGTAGTCCAAGAGTTGGCGATGGGTGGTGATTACTAGCTGCCTTCCCTCTAGTCTTGCACTGCTAAATTAGGGATAGCTAGCGCAGATAACCCTCGTGTAGCTTTGCGCAAATTTCAAAGCAAACAAACAAATATAACCCACATCTAGTGTTATATCCATTTCTTCATGAAGTTTTGTTTATAGCCTGTATCTAATACCAGACTTTGGCCCAGATGTACTGAGGTAACTCCGTCCTGATACACACAAACTGAGTAATCGTATTCATCACATGTTGCATCTTTTGAAACTGGAAAAGTTTCTTTTTTAAACGTAAGGCTTACTTGCAATAAGTTTAAGGATAGAGTTAGCACTTTGGAAAATTTATGATTTTTTAAAAAATACAACCACTGGCAACTCCGAATTAAGGCATGGACTTGCCGGGATGAAGCCCAGGGCCATACATTAATTAGAAGGCCTCAAGCTATGACTATAAACGTATTGCACGTACAGAGAGCCTCTATAATTGGAAAGCCTAGAGCCAATAAAACCCTTAATCCGGCCTTAACTAATGATTACAATATCACACTTCATAGTTGAAAAACACGAAATAGAAAAAATAGGTTAAAATAAGTCTATTTCTTAACTATTTATTAAATGAAAGCTCTTAACGCTTATATATATAATCCTTCAACCCTAAAAATAAAAACTTAAAATTTTATATGGGCTTGAAAACTACTTCTAATGAAGCTGTACAGCTAGTTGTCATAGAAGCAATTGATTAAAGTAAATTGTCACTGTATACTTGAAAGCAAATACATTATTATTCGAGTAAAACAGCTAGCTGTCTAATCATGAACAAACCACTCAGTTCGGTATATATTTCAAATTACCTTACGCACATGACATATATAAAGAACTAAAACTTTCACAACTCAATCTTTAATCAACAAAATGTTAGTCATATCCTTGTTTTTGATTTGAAAATAAAAACACCAAAAAGCAAACTGCTTTAGCTTAGGTAATTTAAAAAAGAGCAAAAAATTATAAATATAACTTAACTGTTTTCCAAGAAAGAAACTCAAATAGAGTATGAACAATTCATAAATTACAATGACAGACAACCACGAAATGATTTAAGTCTAAAATGTTGGTCATTTTAATAATGATAGCTAGAAAATCTTGTGTAGAATACAGTGACAGTTTATTCTTACTGTTCTTTGAAAAGTCGCTCAACAACTCTTTCTTTGCCATCATGTTCAGTTTTATTTTTCTATTTGTTGCCATGTTTCTTTCATTCTTACTTTTGTTTCCTCAACAATACCTCTTGTCTTGCTAAACTTTTCATCAGCTTCAGTATATATTTTGTTCGCTTCTTCTCGTTTCCCTTCCAACTGGTTTTACATATTTTGCCAGGGATTTTCTTTACCTTTTTGTATTCTTTTCTTTCTTTCAGTTTTCTGCTACTTCCTTAAAGTTTCGTTTGATTAATCACTCTATTTCGTTTTGGTTCTTTTTGCTTTCTCCAATTCATATTTTCATAGGCCCGGCATGGCCAGGTGGATTAAGGCGTTTGACTTGTAACCTGAGGGTCACAGATTCGAATCCCGGTTGCACCAAACATACTTCCCCTTTCAGTCGAGGGGGCGTTACAATGTTACGGTCAATCCCACTATTCGTTGATAAAAGAGTGGCCCAAGAGTTGGCGGTGGGTGGTGATAAGTAGCTGCCTTCCTACCTAATCTTACACTGCTAATTTCGGGGCTAACGCAAATAGCTATCATGTAGCTTTGCACGAAATTCAACAAAACAAACAAAAATCTTCACACGTGAGTGTTTCTGACGTAAACATCTAGCGTCTTTGTAAATATACATTCTGTCCGAAGTTAATTCAATGAACATTGAAATGTTCAAAACCTATAAACGTTTCTGTAGTCTTCCGATTAATAAGCGTTTGTCAGAATTATAGCTTCCGTGGCTTATAGCGAACTGACTATAGTGACCACACAATATTTTAAAGCTGTTTCTTAGCGCGTAGATTTATAATCTTTACGCAAAATTCTCGAAAGTTCACCTGCCAATAATATTCGAATGCATTCTTGTGCTTTCGTAAAATATATATTGTTGATTCTTGCTTTCAGATTTATTCGAGAATTTAGAGAACAGGCGGGACTTGTGCAATTTGCCTTTAACAATATAAGTGACAGGCAGTTATAAATATATATCAAACTGAAACAAATACAGATATTAAAATAATATTAATTCAACTGTAGTTCATTTAAACTTCAGCATTGTCACGAGCGAAGTATAAATATTTTGTACAAGTTTGTCTTGAATGTTGTAATTGTTAGCGCAGATAGCCCTCAAGTAGCTTTGCGCGAAATTCAAAATAAATAAATTGTAATTGTTAGCTTCATCAGCCATTTTGCTTTTTAAGTCTTTGTTCCAGTAAATTGTCCATTCTGTGTTTTTTATGCTCCTCCCAACTTTTAGGAAAATCTTCTGATATATTTTTCACTCGCCTGTCAACTGTTTTTCAGTTCATGCCTCTTGACTATCTAGAACAGTTTCAATGTAATTGTTCTGATTTTTATATAATTTTCTTCTTTTTAAATTAAAGGATAAAGACATGGCATACTCTTCAGTAGATCATAGCCGAGAGGGAGGTTTATCTGAAGATATGGAGTCAAAGTCTTTAAAACATACCTGTGCCTATGGCAGCAATTTCCACGTCAGCTAGTTAATAAATAGCCTTTTTATATCAATTAACAAAAGTATATTCTCATACTTAACGACATTATACCTGGCAGATCTAATTATTTTATTTTCTGACTGACCTAGTTCAAAATAATCTTATTTACATTAGAGCATATTTCTTCAAATGTGTTTATAATTCCCTTGGAAGCATTTAATCCTTTACACTTCTCAACATAATTATCTTCAGGAATTATTACTTTTGGTCTGATAAGTATATGACAAGATCACATTGTTAATATGGGGTCAGTAGTTTCATAATGCTACGACACAAATACTGGAACATTGGAGATTTTTTTACACAAGATATGTTGTATATTGGGTCCTAAGCCATTTGATTTAAGGTAAACTATCTCATTTCTACTTACTGTAAAATTCTCTACAACATTTTCTAGAAAACTTTTGTGGCCAGATCTGAATTGTCATCCCGTGAAGGGTAGGAACATTTAGTGTGACCAATTTCTATTCCATAAGAATATTGCAACTGTGTAACATAATCTCTGGAATGTGGATTCACAGTTACGAAAGATGCCTATTGATCTTTATTCTTCTGATATAGCTGAAAAACATCATGTTTCACTAAACTGGCGTACCTATTGCCGGAGGTATCAGATTTATACAGTAAAACATTTTTATGCTGTGTCAAATTTACCTTTAGCCAAGGACCAATGTCTAAATGTATAACTTGCTTAACCCAAGATTGTGAACGAAGAATGATTTTTTTGTCTTGTAGTGTGCAAAATATTTCTATTGAAGGTTCATCAGCTCTGCACCAAATTCCAACCACTTTACTGTAGTTAACTAATATTACGTTTTGTTTGTCCAAGAGAAAATTTACGTGAATATGTATTTTACATCCAAATTATAATTATAGTTTCAACTCATCATCTAAATAGAACACTTACTTCAATAAACAGTAAGATCTCTCTTCAGAAACCACTTAACCTTAGAACTGTCATTTTTCTGCTACAAAAGCACATTAAAAACACTGGGCTCTACTGTAATTTAATAAAAAATAGTAAGACATTTCATTTTATCATGGAACTAGAAACTATATCTTCCCCACGCGCGAGAAAAGTACTTCTACGTTCACTCAGCTGTTTGTCACAGAGAATATTACAGGAATATTTCCAGCTACAAACCATATTAAAAGCGTGTCACGAAACTATGGGTATTGATTTTGTAGTGCAGTGATGATGAAGCTAAAAACTGAGACAACAAAGAGAGCTTGCTATAGAAGATTGTGAAACCTCGTCACGGAAAAGTAACCCACTCACAGGCGTCGCGCCAAATTTTGAAATATTATGTCGCAGAAGACGCTGATTGCTAGAAACATTCTATTAGGCTGTTGCATATGGAATGTTGAATTTTTAAAGGAAAATGTGAAGTAAGTACATCTTTCTGTTCTTTAATTTATTTAATCAACATAAGCTCCTTTAGACTCAATACACTTTTGCCAAGGAGTTGTAAGTTTATTAATGTCCCTTTTAAACCATTGGACGTCCTTTGATGCAATGAAGTCTTCGAATGCACCTTCACTTAACCTTTCATTTGCAAACTTTTTTCTCTTTAAAAACAGTAAGTCTACGGATTTACAACGCTAAAATCAGGGTTTCAATTCCCCTTGGTGGACTCAACAGATAGTCCGATGTCACTTTGCCATAAGAAAATACACACACTCTCCTTTAATAATGTCAAAATGTTCAAAAAAGTGATATGTTGGGAAAAGATTTGATGAATATGGTAGATGAAATAAAGCTTCATGCTGAAGTTTGTTCAGTAATATGTGAGACATGAGTCCAAAAAGTTCACCATCAGAGGATCGCCAATACATCGCCCTTATCGCTGCATATTCTCTGTCCATCCGCTATACACAAGAAAAACAAAAAACAGCAAGATAGGCAGTCAGAAAATATCCAAAACATACTCCAAGTGTCACTGATAATGTAATCAATTTCATATTTCAGTATCTTCAGATGGCCAGGTGGGTTATGGCGTTCGACTCGTAACCTGATGGTTGCGGATTCGAATCCCGTTGCACCAAACATGCTCGCCCTTTCTGCCGTAGGGGTCTTATAATGTAACAGTCAATCCCATTATTCGTTGATAAAAGAGTAGCCCAAGAGTTGGCGGTGGGTGGTGATGGCTAGCTAGCTGCCTTCTCTCTAAATTAACAAATAAACAGATACTTTACTTTTTTTAAAGGGATGAGAGTAAGTTTTTCTTTTGAGCCACCATTTTCAGGACATTTGTATTGACTACCTTTTAATATCAGTCACGTTCGCTGAAGGTATAACAATTGGTTAGAATGGATTCTGAAAGGTCATTTACAAGTGAACATTTAAAATAGCAGACTCGTACGTTTTTTCCTAGAACACGCTTAAGGTAACAATCGAGTTGGCCTGTGGTCACGTGACCAAAAAACCAGTATTTTTCACGCCTTCTACACCTAAAGATTCTTATCAAACGAAACCTAATCCTGATCTGATTAACATTACTGATTAATGCAGCCAAGCAAAAGTCTTTCAAGAAATTTAGAATATTTTTCATGTTCAACAACAAATTTGTCACCTTATTCTTTTCTCTCTATCTTTCTGTATATAATTTCCGTATTCTGGTTAGTAAGCAGTAAGTGTGTTTTGAATATTATTTGCCACGTTTTGTCTTATTCCTACATTGCTGTAACAGCTGCTGAACACGACACGTAATTTGCATATCATCAGATTTCCAGTTTTGATGACACACACTGTTCGAAAGGTGTAAAGCCTCGTCTTTAAAATTTAGCTGAACAAAAAAACAGTAATGGGTTTCTGGTATAAAATTTCAATATTTGTGTACGTTAACGCGTCTCACACACTGAACACTGACAATACAAAAACTGACTTTACACAAAGTTCTTTTTGCAATATGTACTAATAGCTAACGTCTAATAATCACACGGCTAAAATAAATAAATTGGATAGCCAACTCGATTTTTCATCGTGGAGATATTTAAAATCATTTGTGTATCGCGAAACGCCTGCTTTGTTGACAGACTTGACAGGTAGTTTGGTTAACTAAAACTCGTTTCAACTTGTCAAATTGTGTTGTGTAACACCTATTATACTTTGTTAAAATATACTTTAAATAGTGTTGTGGAACACATTTTATGTTTTGTTATAACAGGCTTGAAGTTTTCCTTGAAACATGTTATGCGCTGGTATAACAAACATCATGCTATATTGTGTAACACGTATCATTCACTGAAGTAACAAGCTCGAAATTATGTTGTGAAACGTATATCATGCTCTGAAGTAACAGATTTGAAGCTGTGTTTTGTTCACTTTATGTATGTAATATTACGTAATAAAATACTGGATGTCAACAAACCATTGTTCACGTCTTAAAACGTAATAATAGTGTGGAAAAAGAAAATAATGTGATTTATTTGTTTTGATTTTCGTAAAAAGCTACACGAGAGCTACCTGTTCTAGCCATCCTTAATTTAACAGTGTAGGAGTAGAGGAAAGGCGGCTAGTGAGCAACACTCACCGCCAAGTCTTGGACTACTCTTTTACCAACAAATAGTGAGATTGACCGTTACATTATGACGCCCCGATGGCTGAAAGAGCGAGCATATATGATGTGACGTTGATTCTAACCCGCGTACATTAAGTTGCGAGTTGAGCGCTCTAACCACCAGTCCATGCTATGCCAAGTAATGTGGTAAAATACATGTTGATTTACAAACCCACAAAGTTTATTCTGTACCACCAATTTTAGTCCAAAGTAATACTTCGTACTTGGTGAAGAGATAATTGCAAAATAGTAAGCGTGTAGTAAAAATAATAGTGTTCTACAGAACGTGAAAATAAGGTATGTTGTTTTCATTTCGCAGTGACTCCGAGTAGCTTATCGTGCACGATCATCAACAAGTTGAGTGATGACTCAGTGATTTCAAGAAATCAAGAATTGTGACTGTTAAGTAGAAAGTACTGGCCTCTATTATTTTGGCAACAGGTTCACATACTAAAATAAAATGCAGAATCTTCCTACATTTCGAAGTTAATATTCTTTTGGCACGTTCTACTACCACAAGAAGTGGTATCATGTGTTCGTGAAACAATATTCTAGTGAACTGCTGGCATCAGGAAAAATTACTCTGGCGCTGTGCTAGTCAGCTCGTCTGGCCAAAACCAAGACTCTGTGGTATCCAGGTGTATCAATCGAAGGGAAGGTCGAATCAAGAGAATAACGGCAACTTCAGAGTGTGTGTTTGCGATATCAAGGCACCTGTAGAAGCTGTCTGAAGTCAACAATGATTTCATCACGTCTCATCGGTTGGCATGGTCAGGTGATTAGGGCACTGAGATTTGTAGGTTCGAAACCCGTCACACCAAACATGCTTGTCCCTTCGGCTGTGGGGGCGTTATAAATGTAACGGTTAATCCTACTATTCGTTGTTAAAAGAGTAGTCATAATGCTATATGTTCCCGACATCAGCAAAAAATTAGCAAACATTTGGAAAATACTTGACAAAACATAACATTCTAGTAAACACCAAATTTATTCATAAACCAGGTACAAACTAAAGTCCATACTATGTAAAAACTACATTGACAGACACAACACCAACATAATTTATAAAATATAATGCAACAACTGTCACGACTTCAACATTGGAGAAATAAGCAGAAAAATGGAAACTAGATTTAAAGAACACAAAAAACACCTTCACACGTTTTTGAACACTACAAATGAAATAAACACAACGCAACCATAGAAAACACACAGATACTAAGTAAGGAAACAAATATAAATAAACGCAAAATCAAAGAAGCCCTACTTATATAACAACCAAAACCAACATTAAACATGTAAGTCCGCAGACATACCGCAGAGCCACTGGGGGGCTAATCATGGTGATAAATAGCCCGAATAGATAAGAAAACACGACGTAAAACGGGCTTTACGAAAATTGATAGTCACATAATGAGTAAAAAAAACGTAAAGTAAGGAAAGCTTTATGACGAATGACACTTGTTCTAGGATGACGTGTTTTGTGTGTTTTTTTCTTATAGCAAAGCCACATCAAGCTATCTGCTGAGCCAACCGAGGAGAATCGAACTCCTGATTTTAACGTTGGTTCTAGGGTGAATACATCATAAAGTGAAGAAGGCTTCAGGAAAAGTGATAAATGTCCAAGAATGTATTATTTAACAAAACACGATAAAAACAAAACTTAAGACAAAGTGGAAAACATCGTGAAATCCATATACAAATATGAAATAAGCAAGTCTTTGGTAAAAAATATATAAATGTCCTAAAATGCATAACAGAACATCAAGTACAAAAGTCTATTAAAAGTAATGACTAACACTTAATAC
Source organism: Carcinoscorpius rotundicauda (assembly GCA_011833715.1). Lineage (NCBI taxonomy): Eukaryota > Metazoa > Arthropoda > Merostomata > Xiphosura > Limulidae > Carcinoscorpius > Carcinoscorpius rotundicauda. The sequence continues at coordinate 41,900,859 of CM022394.1, read as the reverse complement.
GTAAATGATCGCAAAGTAAAAAATATTTATGGAAAAAGATGAATTTTTTGGAATGCAAAACCGAACTCAAAATAAAAAATCTTAACATGTAAGTGATAAAATAACTCAGAATGAGAAACCATAAAGTAAATCAGACGTTATCAAAAATGATAAATATCTTAGAATAATGTAAATTAATAAAGAGATAAAAATATAAGAGCAAATAACAGAATGTGAGGTAAGAAAATATTTTATGGAAGGTGATTAATTTTGTTGAATGCATAATGGAACACGAAGTTAAAAAAGGCTTAATTATACAGGATAAATGCCCCAGAATGTATGACAGAAAACGAAGTGAAACATACTATGAAGAATGATAAACCCTTTATTGAGTATACACAAGATAAATAAAAAAAATGAGAAATTGAAACGTTTATTCGGGTTCGTTAAAAAGTGAGAAAACAAGACTGAAGATGCTGTAGACATTATTTATTTAAACTAAAAACATGCATTTTGGCTCCTTGATGTTATCTGGAATTATATTTGGTGAAGTCAAAATAGGGATACGTAATGTGAATAAATAATGTCTGCAGTATCTCCAGAAATGCTTTCTTAATTTTTAATGGTACATGTTTATGGGTTTTTAAATTCTTATTTTTTGTAATCTTCTTTGCTGGCTTTTTTATGTACAGTTATAATCGAAAGATTACTTTGTATGATACCTAACTTTGTAGATTGTAATAATAATAAACATAGCAAGTTATGGTTCATGATGATTCACTCTAGCTGTTGACAATTTGATCGCATTAGATCGAGATGTAAAATATTAAACTGCAGCTAGAGATTTCTTTGAGAATATAATTTAGCTAAATTATCTCTATATTTAATGTATAGCAACAGACAAATATATATGTAGACTAAGATACAATCCCCACAGAATGAAATTTTTCCAATAGAAAACATTGCACAACAATTTTTTTTTTAAGTTTTGCTTCCTGAAAAGTTTTTGCTGGTTGTGACAGGTACCTGGTGGGTATGCACAAATATAGTTTTGGTTTTGCTTCATCACGTAGAAACTCTGAGAAATAGACAGTTAACTGTTTACCGGCAATAACGAATTTAATTGCGTTTATATTTCTATTACACTTATTAAGTTCAAAATAATTAAAAGTGTTTTGCTCCTGATTTTCTTTTATATTCAATGTCCGGTGCATCACGTTGCAGTGTCCAACAGTAGTCAACAAGCATTCACGGATTCCAGTTACCCTGATATCGTTTTTTCATTGCAGCAATGTCCTAGTAAAACCTTTCACTGTGTTCGTCACTGATAGCACCGAGATTTGCGGGGAAGAAGTACAAGTGTGAGTGGAGGAAATGAATCTTTAGTGAGATGTTGCACCTCATTGTTTTGTGTGCTCTGAGAAGTTTGTCTACCAGCTGAATGTAATGCAGGGCTCTGTAATTACCAAGAAAATTGTCAACAACGCCTTTCAAGGCTTTCCAGGCAATCTTTTTCGGCCCAACTGAGAGATCTTCAAACCGCTTGTTACTCATAACATGTCTGATTTGAGGGCCAACAAAAATGCCCTCTTTGATCTTGGCCTCAGTTATTCTTGAGAACATCTGTCTTAAATAACGAAAACCTTCGCCTTTGTTCATTGCTTTCACGAAATTTTTCATAAATTCCAATTTTATGTGAAGAGGAGGCAAAAATATCTTTGCCGGGTCGAAAAGCGGTTCGTGCACCACATTTTTCTGTTCTGGAACTAACTTTTTACGGAGTGACCAGCTCAGTCTAGAATAATGTGACTCTTTGGCACGGCTGTCACATTCACACATGAAACAACAGTACTTTGTATAGCCGAGATGCAGTTTCAATAACACAACAACGACTTTCAGATCTCCACAGATATTCCAGTTGTTCTTGCTGTACTGGATGTGCTTCAACAACGTTTCCATGTTTTCATAGGTTTCTTTTATGTGTGTTGCATAGCCAACAAATATTGAAGGGTGAACGTTGTTACTGTGTAACAGAACAGCTTTGAGGCTTAACATTGATGAATCAATAGACGCCACTCTTGCGGGTCATGGTCACAACCCAAAGCAGAGAACAATCCTTCGATGTCAACACAGAGACAGACGAGACTGTCAACTTGTGGAAAGAATTTGGTTATATCATCTTGGCGGCTTCGAAAAACAGAAATTTTCGTACCTGGTGACAGCAAACACCATTCCTGCAGCCTCAAACCCAGCAATTCGACTTTTGCATTTGACAGACCAAAATCTCTGAGCAGATCTTTAATTCTTACTGTGTTATGAGATGTGGAACACCTGAGGAGCGCGGTTCCTAATCTGGATCAATGTCTCTGCCAGTTCCCTGCATTGCAGTTTCTTCATCTGGTTCGTCTGAGGTCCATTCCTCTGGTGGTTTCGGAATTGAAAGACTGTCGTCATGTAGCACGGGTCTCATTGCTGAAGGCAGATTAGAGTATTCAATTGACTTCTTGTTTTTAGCAGAGAAACCAGACTTATTAGTCAAACAGAAGTAACAGTTGTTACGTTTTTATGTATGTTTTATGTAGACTGAACGCAACAGAAAGTCACAGATAATAGCTTGTATAATTTATTACAATAAACTAAATATATGTAACAGATATAACGTAAATTATATATTAACAATGACAGATATTAAGTTTAAACCTTCAAAGTTAATTACAATACAAAATGGTACGAGTTTCAACCTTCAATGTTAATTACGATACAAAATGTTACTGGCCTGTGTCCAATATAATGATCTAGAACGAAAGTCTAAAAGTCCAGATTAGAAATCCAAAATTCCGGTCTAAGGTGTGAATTTGGTCCCACAATGAAATACCGAAGTTTGAATGGAGAGGTCCAGCAACAATTCACAGTTCAATAAATTCGACGAAATTCCCTTCACGATGCCTCCGATGAACGTCTCAAACTTATCTATCGCCTTCCAATGACTCTTTTCATTCTTTTCTTCGAATAAAAACTGATGACTCTGTTCCTTCTCGCATTTTCGTCTGTTTATATATTTGTAGGCCTAGACTTCTCGAACCATCGCGTAATTTCCCAACATTCCAGAGAAATCCGCGCATGTCCGTTCTTGCATGAGACTTGTCGTCTAGACACTAGGCCGCCACATTCCATTTATAGTCAATTGATTGATCTACCTAATTCTAGAAATTTCTAAATGTTATTTTAAATGAATAACAACGTATTTTATTGTTTAAACTTTGAAACAATAATATAAATATGGAAATATAAATAATAGATATGAAAATCCAAACACAACACGACATGTTGTCGTTTACAAAATATTTACACGACATTTACATAACACAGTCCATCTGTTCTCGCCATATCATCAGGACAGCAAACGGCATTGTCTTTCGAGTGCCTCTGTGTCGGTCTCAGACAGACAGCACATATCGCACAAAAAATGTGAAGCGCCCATTCCTGGTCTTGATCACCAATTTTATAGCCGAAGTACAGATGATATGCTTTCTTCACAAGAACAGTCACTGAGCATTTCTGATGAACAAGCGTATACTCGCCACAAATATAGCAGAATGTATCGCGGCTGTTACGACATTGACGAGACATAGTGACTGACAACAATCGTCCTGTAAAACATCTATAACATCTAACTTACTTGTTACAGTGCTATGAAGCAATGCTATATTCTGAAACAATCCGTACACACTATAAAGTCTATATTAATCCAATAAGCAGCATCTGTGTATGCAAGGCACTTTTATACCTTGCTGAGACCGTGTCAAACTGGTTCCGGTCTGCCCAGGCAACGTACTTCCACAGAACAGCTTCCAACCTGGCTTGATTTCATGCCTAGACATGCCCAGACTGCACATAACATTGTTCATGTCTCTCACAGAAACGATAACTTTTGGACACAAATATAAGAAAAAACATGACAAAACTGAAGATTTCGATGAAACAGTACATGATGGGCAAATTTGGGTGTGATTTACGTGATCAGTTACTAAAAATCTATAAGGATCACTCAACAGTGTTCAAGAAGCAAAATCTTTGTTGTGCAGCATAATAAAACATATCAGTCTAAGACAACAATCTTATACAAATGTTAGTACTTCTTAAGTTAATTGGTCTACGAATGTATGTTATGAAATTTAATTTCATGTGCATTGATTTTTTCACTCCTTCATTTCATATATATATAATATAGGGGTCGGCTCCTTAAAGACATCAATTGTATAATGCTAACTTCAACGGGTAATGATAACATTGTTTACACTAGAATTGTGACGCTTTCTAACTTATGTAAAATAAAGAAAAAAACAAGTCAAATTTTCAATACTCCTATGACTTTCGCAGTACTTTATTTAGTATTCTACAAACCGTTTGGTATATTGGCAAAATAATAAAAATTATCCTTTCCTTATGGGTTTAACATACGTATTTTTTGTGCGTCCTTATATATATACAGCGTTATCAGTTAATAATAAATACATTAAAAGTGTTGTTTCAACTGAGTCGTTACTGTTTAAGGTGATTTTTTTGTCCAAACTTTCAATTCTTATTTGTGCAATTCTTTGAATTCCCATTATGAAACACCATATTGGTTCATGATATCAGTACATAAAGAATACTTTATGAATTGTGACGAATGTCTCAGAAGGAAGACTTTATACATGAAAAGTACTAAATATACTAGAATGTATATCAGAAGTAAAGTCAACAAGTCTTCAAGAAAAGTGATAAAAGTCTCAAAGTGTAAGAAATAGAACATGAAGTAATTAAAGCCTCATTAAGAGCAAAAGCCACAGAATGCTTAAACAACAAAAAAGTAGAAAAGTATTTATGAAAAGCGATAAATTTCATAAAATTCACAATAGAACTTTAGGTGTAAAAGGTTTGATCACAAATGATAAACAACCAGTAACGGATTCAAAAACCCGAAGAAAAACAGGCTTCATGAAAAGTAACGGAAGTTTTAGTAAGCACAACAGAACATGAGGTAAAATATATATATTTTTGAACAGCACTAAATGTCTTAGAATATCTAACAGGGTAAGATGAAAGGAAGGATTTATAAGAATAATTAATACCATAGAATGCGTATCAGAAAATAGAGTAAAGACATTTTTAGGAAAGTAATATACATCTAAGAATGAATAGAAGAACTTGAAATAAAATTAGTTCTATCAAATGCAGTTAATGCCCCAAAAGTAATACCTTACGAAGAGTGACAATAGTCATAAAGTATATAACCTGACAAGCTTAACCAAAACTGGTTAATGTCTAAAAATTCATAAATAGCATGTAGCTAGAATGTAATTAATGTCCCAGATTGCATAACAGAATGTCAAATTAAAATAGGTTTTATTAAAAGTGGTAAGTGCACCATAATGCACGGAGTAAAGAAGTGTGTATAAACAGTGATGAATTTCCTACAATTCATAATATAACACGAAGTAAAAATTACTCCTAGAAAGCTGGGGCAATATCAGTCAAACTATATGGGACGATAGTTTGGAAAAAGGGGCATATTAATAGAGTTTCACTTTTTCCTCCACCCCACTTTTTGCTGTGGAGTATATATTATCTTTTACTATTTAATGTTTATAACATTCATAGATGTCGTCACATACTCCATAATAGCATATACTCGAAGTGTAACGTAGATCACACAAACGTCTTACATATTTCACAGAGTGCACTAGCACTCTCTATGTAGGATTCCAATGAAAAACATGGCTGTCATTATTGCAATAACACATAATTTAAACTGGTATTTCTACTCCAACAGACATCATAAGACTGATATCCAGAGCTGTTTTGTAGGTTATACTAACTTTTTATTTTAACCTGCAACCCTTCAACTTAAGCTTTTTGACATTTTTGCAGCCAATGACCATCTGTTAATTAATCACATGACACACTGTGAAAGAACATCAAATGCTGGGGGTTGAACGTAAGTAACAGAAAGTATCCCAACTTTAACTATTACCTCTTCTTACAAAGTTACCCTGACCATAGTACAGAGTATATTGCGTTTTAAATATATACATATTGAATTGTTAAACTAGTATAAAACTTTTGGTGAGGTACTAATGAATATTGTAATAATATGTCAAAAATAAAGTGTATGCAAGTTAGGATTTCTTTTATATATCATAGCATTTATCCCACACATTCTTTGAGTTCATAATTCAAACAAATGGCGGGTATCTTAGCTTTTGCGTATATGTATATAGGCAAAATTAAGTTATTGCAAAACATACCTCTCTCAATATTTATACTCTTTTGCATACATTAAAATGTGGTAGTAGACCACAGTCCTTTTTTTCTCCCATACTTTGTTGGAAATGTATTATGGCTTCCTGTTCCACCAATATAAATTTGTTTTGGGCAGTGTTGCTGTTAGTTACACAACATGGCCAAAAATATTTGAACACCTGACCATCACACCCAAAACCGTGGGCATTAATATGGAGTTAATCCTTCCTTTGCAGGTGTAACTGCCTTCACTCTTCTGGGAAGGCTTTTTACTAAACTTTGGAACAGGGCTGCTGGGATTCGCTTCAATTCAGCCACAAGAGCATTGGTGTTTGATGAGGTTGAGGTCAGGGCTCTGTGCGGAGTACTCAAATTCTTCCACACCAACCTCGGCAAATCATGTTTTTATGGACCTCGTTTTCTGCACGGGAGCATTCTCATACTGAAACAAAAAGAGCCTTCCCCAAATTGTTACCACAAACTTGGCAGTATACAATTCTCTAGAATGTCATTGTATGCTGTAGCATTAAGATATTCCTTCGCTGGAACTAAAACGCCTAGATCAAGCCATGTAAAATAGCCCCAGACCATTATTCTTCTTCCACAAAACTTAAACATTGGCACTATGCATTCAGGCAGGTATCATTCTCCTGGCATCCCACCAAACTCAAGATTCGTCCGTCAGACTTCCAGATAATTAAGCGTGATTCATCACTTCAGAGAACGCGTTTTCACTGCTCCAGAGTCCAACGGCGGAGTGCTTAACACAACTCCAGCCGACGCTTGGAATTGCGCATGGCAATCTTAGGCTTGTGTGCGGCTGCTCTGTCATGGAAATTCATTTCATGAAGCTCCCGACGAACAGTTCTTGTTCTGTTCTGCTTCCAGGGGCAGTTTGGAACTCGGCAGTGAGTGTTGCAACTGTGAACAAACGATGTTTACGCACTGGGCGATTCCGTTCTGCGAGCTTGTTTCGCCTAACCCTTCGTGGATGAGCTGTTGTTTCTCCTACACGTTTCCACTTCACAGTAACGGCACTTACAGCTGACAACGACAGCTTTTAGCAGGGCATAAATTTGACGAAATGACCTGTTGAAATGGTGGTATCCTATAACAGTGCCAAGTTGAAAGTCATCGAACTCTTCAGTACGACCCATTCTACTGACAATGTTTATTTATGGGTGTGGCTGAAATAGCCATACCTACTTATTAGAAGGAATGTCCACATACTTTTGGCCATGTAGCGTTTATGAATATATAACTTCGCTTTGATTTTTTACAGATACGTCTACACACATTTCATATCCAAGATCCTTTTCCAAAGTTTTATCTCTGTAACTCTCACCTGCAAGTTCTGTATTTTTACAAAGCTTCATTTTATGTGTCAGTTTTTAACTGAAACCAGTTAAAAATGTAAGGTAAGTGAGCCGTTTTACTAAAAAACGTATTAAAATTAGATATAGGTGTACAAAAAAGCTAAACAATCGGCCGGTATGGTCTCACTATCTTTATCTGGTGTAAATTTATGTAAATTAGTTAGTTCGTCGCTTCTTTGGCATTTATTGGCGTAAAGCAACTAGTCCATCTGCGCCAAATAACCGGTAAAACAGTAACATTGTTGAAAACGTAAAAATAAATCGAGTTAAAAGAAACAATATCCAAAATTCAAATACAACTAAAAAGACCAATGGTTTTTAAAACTAAAAATACAATCAAGTTGGACAGTGTGACCATCGCCAATGGCATAATCCAATGTCAAGGTTAAACCCTTAGAAAACAAATGTACAAAATGGTGCCGTCGCTCAGAGTCGTAACGACAGCACGAAAGTAAAATGTGAGGTATAGTGACTTAAGTGTTACAAAAGCCACATACTGGTCGATCAGTCACAAATGAAAAAAAATGATGAGTTATAAAAAAAAAACAGTAACCAATGCGTAGTCTGGACAAGACAACTTCCGCCTTATGATCCTTACAGAAACAAGACGGTCAAAAAACATCAGATTTGATCTGGAAACGCTGGCATGATGTTTGCTCACTCCACGTCGACTGTCAGCTGGTGTGAAGCTGAGCCTTCAATTAAGAACAGTAGTCCATATATGAGATAGGCATGGTCGTAACAACACCAGAAAAGAAGAATTAGCTGCGATGTCAGCGAGGGACGTGGCCAGGTATTTGACGAGAACTAAAGTGAAGCGACTCCAGGACGAGTAGAAAGCTAAGAGAGTCAGTATAAGTAGTAAAATTTATGTACTGTATAGCTTCTCCATGATTCAGGGTAAGATAAATGATATACAACACAGCAGTGAACTCAAAAATTATATAGAATCGTGTGAGCAACAACAGAGCCACAGAAAAACATGAGCCCACACAGTCACGTGATTTAAAAGCATCAGTATAAATAGGAATAGAAGAATGTTTCGCAAAATGTTCGGCCAATAGAAGAAGGTATTTTCTTAAATGACTCAAAGCAGAGTCACAGGTGAGGATGATAATAAGCCATGATGGGGTGGGCTAACCAGTTGAGACAGCAATGTCATCTAAGGACAGACCCAATTCAGCCAGCTGCTCCCGGATACAAAGGCTAAAAGGAAGAATGGAAAATCATCAATTCTGAAAGACCATAGCCGAGGAAGGAAGATGTGCTGATTGATTAGCACTGTTACTCTCCAGCTTCAAACATGTCTACATCATCCATTGAGAACGCCCAACAATTAAATGCAGTTCACCCTAGCCCCAAAGAACTAGTCAAAGAACTTAGGGGCATCCCAAGACTATTTGTCTACAGGAAATCAAGGCCAAAATGGTGTGTTGGAGTTGGACCTCTCAACAACCAGGATCCTCTCCTCCTCTTCATGGCTCGCCACGCACGGTAAACATGTAGGTGGATGTTGAGATCTCACAGGAGGTAAACGAGAAAGACAGAACCTTCTCTGGATAACCTACTCACCATGTACAGACATCTACACTTAGGGGTTATGTAAGCTAATCGAAAACATGCGACTGGTTTCTTGATATTCAAGTTAATACAACATGTCACAAGCTTAGCAGAACCAGCCAGTTCAATACAATTCAAGTTGGCATAAGTTTATTAATTTTTCATCGACTTTATCAAACATTCATGCCTCAAGGACAGTTAAGCGTGCAACCAGAACGATTTAAGAAAAATCACACAACAATTATGAGCTCACTGTACAAACATTACTCTCAAGAAGAAAAAATGACGTAAACAGATCCTAAATTTCTCATCATATCTTGTACTGAACTTAGTGATTAAACAGCAAAGAAGCATTCTGGAACTACCGTTTTTGAAAGGGCAATTCAGTCCTGGAAGAAATATTTTGATGGTCAGTGAAGGGGTAGACAAGAGACTGACGCACAGTATTTAAATAGAGAAAAGTGAAAAGCATTTGGGTAAATGTAGGATCACCTAATATTCTGAATAATAGTAATGAGAGTCATGAACTGTTTTCACAACACCTGCAGGCCAAAAATAATTTACTGAAGGAATCAGGGAGCAAGAGTAAAATGTACGACAGTGATATTCACAAAGAAGATAATTTAATCTCTGCATCAGATGATGACAATAAATTGTTTTGTATAATCGTTTATGTTTGAAGGTACAATTGCCATCTGATAAAATCAACAGTTTACTTGAGTTACAGAATTTGAATGGAACAAATATCAAATATAATATTAAATTGCAAAAAAAATGTCGTATTTGAACTGCAAAGTTTGAAAAAGTGTAAACCAGTGATATAAAACATGCTTTAATCAATGCAAACACCAATTGTTTCAACACACTTTTTCCAATGTCTAAAGATGCTTTTTATGTCCCTGCTGTAGAAATCAGTTTCAATTGTCAATGAACTCCTTGAAAGCTTCTATTGCAGCTGACTGGTTTTGAAAGCATTTATTGTTCAAAAGTTGTCAAAATGCTTGAAAAAATTAAAATATGTAGGGGAAAAGTCTGAGGAATAAGGTGTATTAGGAAGAATCTCGATTCCCAATTCGTTCAATTTTTGGAGCGTCATCCTTGACACGTGGGGACGAGCATTGTCATGAAGAATAGGGCACCTTCAATTGACCAGAGATGGTTGTTTCTCACCCAGCTTTCGATGCATTTTGACCAATTCCTAACATTATTTGTCTACTGTGACTGTTTTTCCCTAGATTCAAAATGTTGTAATGAATGATATTGGTTACAGTCCACCATACAGTAACTATGATCTTTCCTTGGTAAAACTTGGGCTTTAGGGCTGGTTTTGGGATTCATCGTTTCTGATTATCATACATAATCCACTTTTCATTGCATCCCACTATCCATTCTAGAAATGGTTCATTTTGGTTCTGCAATAGTAGCATAGAACAGATCTCATAACGCCGATTTTGTTAGCCTTCTGGCAGCTCATGTGGAAACCCATTTATCCAACTTTTTCATCTTTTCAATCATACTCAGGTGGTTCACAATGCTTGATTTCTTTGTGCCAAGCTTTTTGCATGCTCAAGTACTGTTGTGTGAGGGTCTGTCTCAACTGCTTCCCTTAAAATGCTTACATCTAACGATGGCTTCCTTCAACCTTCATGGTCTGCAAGACTTTCATCTCCATGTTGAAACCTTTGAAACCAACGCTAAATTGTATGTTCAGTAACAGATCAATGGCCGAATATGTGGTTGATGTTCTGTGTAGTTTTGGCTGTTTTTTGTCAAAGTTTGAAGTCATAGAGGAAAATCAAACGAAAGTCCTTCCTGTCCATGCTGCCTTGGTGATTGTGAAACTTACTCTGAGTATAGCTGAAATAGCAGATAATTGAGACACCTTGTAAGTAACAAATGTTGGATTAAACCAACCAATAATAAGTTAATCAATATCCAGCTTCTGAATGTCATTGTGAGAATTCTGACGTTTATTTCTGTACAACCTAATAATTTAAGCTAAATGATAAAATCCCTATAACCCAAGTACTTTAGAAAGATACCTCTTTCTTCTTAAAGAGCATACTGGAAAACAATAAATAAAAAGATTCTTAATTTGCTACTGAAGAAGAAAGGTCCATCATTTGAAAGTGCTTAAGTTTTAATGTTTTTATCACTTTATATCAAGAGTTCATGAGTGTGTTTATCTGACAAAAAAAAATTTAAGCCATGTAACAATGAATGATATACAGCAGAGTTACTTATAGGTCACTTACAGAATAAATCCTTCATTCCGAGACATATAAACCAATGATAGGTAAAGGCACAGATTTATCAATACAGAAACAATTATCACTAATATATATATACATATATAAGGTACGTGAAGAATGGTGTTACAGTAACAACGTTCTTAACAAATATAACCACTGCTGACGAAAGTGCTCACACTATTGTCAGTTATTAACATCAGGCTTGACCCAGCTAAAATTATTTCTATACCAACAAATGGTGCATCAACAATGACAGTAAAAAGGAATGGTGTTGGTGTGCAAATGAAATCAAAATACTCTTCCTTTGTTGTACAGACCCACTGTATAACTCATTTCCTAAAATTAACCGTGGCAAATTCAATTAAAAAGTTGGACACTCTCAAAACTCTAAAAAAGATTATTTTAACTCTTTGTATTATTTCATGAATAGGTCAAGTATCAGTATTAAAAAACTGTTGGATAAGCCTGAGCTAACTATAAAACAGCATAAGGTGGCTTGGGCTTTAAAATGCTTTTGAAGCCATATATGAGAGTTATTATAACTCAGTACTGGTTACTCTTTCAAATTTTGCAAAAGAGATAAATGCTACTGCCCATGGTTTGCACAAATATTTTGCAGAATATAAGACAATGAGGATGCTAGTGTCATTTACATTTGAATGCTTAGTAAGCAGTTACAAAAACATTGCTATTGAGTAAGAAAAAAGTTTTAATGCCCAAAATAGAATAAAAAACAAACACAGATGTTCACTGAAAGCAAAAATACCTCTGAATATTAAAATAAGTAATATTCAGTTACCAATGTATAATCTAATTTTAGCAGTCAGGCTTTGGGTTACAAAAGAGAAGGCTTTGTCAACCATATATACATTGGACTAAGTAGCCAAAGAAGTGTTTTAACAACAGGACTTGTTAAAAAAGTTTAATAAGTAAATATGTTATAGACATTCTTCCAATTTATCATAGAAATATGTAAACATTTTTGAAGTTAAACAGTTAAAGTTCTAGTTAATCATATACAGGAAGTGATGGAATCTTTTAAATCTGGTCACAGTTCAGGGTATATTATTCAGTAGAGTCAGAGCTGTAAAAAGACAGTAATAATAAGTACAAAGATATTAATCAGTTATAAACTCAGTTATTCATATTCATTCAACTGTGATATAAAGACTTAGCTAGTCAGCAGAATTTGAGTAGTGAAACTACACAGGCCAGTTTTATGATATTGAACTGCAGGGAAGTACTCAAAAGAATAACTTTAGACAAAGAACCACTATGTGCCAAAACCATGTCAAGGTAATAATTTGTATATTTATCCTATTTTATATCCTTAAAGTAGTAGTATTTACATATTATAAAGCCTATTAATTAGGCTTAATAATATGTAAGAATAATTTGTACCTTAAGGAGAAAAAAGGTAGATTGTTTCAAATACTCACTGAAATATTTCTTTTCAGCATTAAGTTAAATAATGAAGTGTATATATATCCACTGACCTAAAGTTTCTTCTAGGCTCTGTGGGACTGTCTGTCAAAATAATATTTTAAATATCTCCTTAATAGTGTGGTCAGAACTTCACAGTGCTACCACATACTTACTCATTAATCAAACCAGTTCATTACTGCTCACATATTAAAAACTGAATTAAGGACATAAATGATATACCTTAAAAAGTTTTACCTTCAGGTGGAAAATGCAGTTAATTTTTATAAAGTTAGAAAACTAAAACTAGTTGCTGTTTTAAAGAATCCTTTTTTTTATTTGTAATAAAAGCAAATAATGAATCAACAATACCAGAGTGAAACAAATGAAATTGAAAAGTGATAAAAGGGAGTAAATTAGAAAATAATAATGCTTCAGTAAGTTTAGATGTTGTAATAATAAATCCAATTTTAATATATAATATACATAGTTTGAAACTGCTTTCTTCAATAATATGATCTCTCTCTTTTCAAAATATTATAGCCCTTCCACAACAGTAAAATGAGATATGTAAATTAAAATGTTATGCCAAATAACATTAGAATAACCAAATATGTAGTAAGCCCTTGTTTTATTTCATGTTACTTTCCTTCCCATTTCAGTTGTATTAAGTGGTAAATGTAAAAGAAAATTCAAATATTTGAGTGAATTTACTTTGCAACATTTTTCTCTAGTATAAAAGTTCAGATATTTGTTGACGAATATTTTTTAAACATACTGTAATTTTTCATATTTTCATAACTTTCAAAAGTAGATAACTTTTACCCAAAGTTAATGCATTATATTAAATTCCACTCATATCACATCTTTTTTTAGACCAGTTTATAATTTATACAAAAATACAAAAAACTGTGTTAAATATTTGTTCTAAAGAAGTCACATGATGTTTAAAACTGTGTAAACATTTGTTACATTACTTGAATGCTGGATCACACAAAAAGCAATTTTGAAATGATCACGACTGTTTTTATAAAAAAAAAAAATCACATTCAGATATTTTCAGATTCCTGTTTTTTATTTATTATTAGTTAATACCATTTGTTATACGGAAGAAATAGTTTAACTTTCTAATCTACAAGAAAACCAAAAAACTTTACACACAGTTAAATACATGTACATTTGTGTGGACCACCGAATTAAAAAAGTTTAATTTAATAAAACATATAAACAGACAGTCAGTCAGGCTTATAGAATTTAACACATTACTAGTATATAACTAAGTAATTAAATGATGCAAAGAACATTTCAGTCATAATCAACCTTAACTCCTTTACATCCTAATTCAACTTCAAAAATCTCCAGTTCTGCCTGTTCCAAGGACTCTTTAAGCAAATGAAGAATATTTTCCTGGAAATCTGTAAAATAATTTAACAAAACAAAGTTTTTTAGAGAAGTTACTACTGTAGCACCCTAACTTTAACAACACATTGCTATATGTCGTCCACAGGTGGAACCAGATGATATACTTATAAGTCACAAAACATTAAGTATTTGTATATGTTCACCCATTTTAAAAAGTATACCTTGGAATGTATGGGCAAAACTCTACTGCAAAGTCTGTAGTTATTTTTCGTTTTAATTATGTTGTATCTATATTTGGATGTAAATAAGTATTTTATGCAGCCCTGCATTAACAATTAAGCAAAATAAGCACATGCTTAGGGCACCAAAGGAAGGGGGGAACCACAGTGTTTTTTCTCCTAGCTATCATGCCCTTAACTTTTTCACTGCCACACCCAACTTAAATTGATTTTTTTCTAATTGTTAAAAAAAAACGTTTTCTTTGGCTCGGTGAGAGACTTAAGTTTTGATAAACTACTAAACTGTGTATCTGAAGTAAGAAGACATTGATTTGCAAAAGATTACTGTAAATAACAGTACAAAATGTTGATAAAACTTCAGGTAAAAGATGATCTATGTTATAATGTCTGACCTTGAAGATGAAATATTTTTCTCAATCATTCCTTCTGTTGTGGCTATTTATTAGAAATTATTGGCATTGAAACTGTTCTATTTTACCTTTTAATGCTTTATTCAGTCACATCTACAGAAAAATAAGGGTATAATACCACTGAAACACAAGTCAAACAAAATGGCAACAGTAGTGTACAGAGACGTGGCTAGTTTCATGTTTTTTCAGCTTTTCTTTTCACATGTTATGTTTGGATTATTGTCTCGTTTGTTTTAGTTTTGTAATATTTTTATAAGTGTTTCTCACTGAAGCTTTTCTTAGCTGTAATTGTTTTGGCTTCAAACAACTTGCTGTAAAAAAACCTCCTTTGTATGTGAGTACAGATTTTGAAATTTATCATACCAAGAAAAAGTTTAGAAAGAAACTCCACTATAGCAATGCCACTGTTCATAGATTACATGTAATCTATAACAGTATTTGGGTATGTATGTATTCCCTTATGATTATGTAACAATATAAACAGATCTGAAGTTGAGATTTACTTATGGGATAAATAACTAACACAATTTTATGAAACATGCCATTTTTGGACCCAAAAATGGAGATCACAATTACATTCTCCTTGCTTCTTCCTTTATTCTATTCTAATCTCATAAGGCCCTGACCCAGCTTGGCCCTCTTGGTGATATTTTTTCTGGTCTGGAAAGCTGACTAATTTTTTCACTCAACTTACACAACATGATCTTCCAAGTCAAACCACATCTCCACCATCAGAAAGTCACTTGTACAACATCTGACTCGAACAAGATTGAAATTGAACCAAACTCCACACCTACAGGTACCACTTGACCCACTTTAAGGTCAGAACATCATGATGATGTTGAGGTATCACAGGCTAGTTCAACTAGCACAAGTCTCACAGCTGATCTCACTTTGCATGTAAATTCTCCTGATACCTCTGATGTTAATGTTGATGCAAGTTGCTCTACAAGACAGTCTAAAGTTGAAATAACTGCTGAAAATGAAAATCTACTGGACTATAGTAAAATGCTTCAGTCTACAAAAGATAAAGAAACTAAAGCAAAAGATTCAGGGTTGTGGCTTGATTCCTCTGCTGATGTGGCTTATTTGATTGCTTGTGGAACCACTGACTGTCAACACCACAATGGGCCATTTGGCAAATTTTGCCAAACTTTCAATAGTGGCAAACCAAATAGATACTGTTCATAAAATCTTTTATTTGGGATAAAAGCCAATGGTGAGCAATACAAAAGAGAATGGTTATTGTATTCACCATCAACAGGATCAATTTATTGCTTTGTTTGTAAACTTTTTGCCCCTAAACTCTTCTTGCATTTTGTTGAAAGAGAAGGGTTCAGTGACTGGTAAAATACTGTTGTAATTGATCATTATGAAAGAAGCACTACCCACCGAGACTCTATGCTAACATACTTCTCTCACAGACAAGGTTTAGGCTTGCAACAAAAGTTGGAAAACAAATTAAAAAGTGCAACTACTGGGAACATGTCTTGGAGCGTGTAGTAGCTGTTATTCATACGTCAACTGAACATGCCCTGGCTTTTTAAGGAATAGATGAAAAATTGGGTTCACTGCATAATGGGAATTTTTTAGGACTGCTTTTTAGCAGAGCAAATTTCGAAATCTGAAAATTCAGGAAAAAAATTCTTCTTACTTGTCCAAAACTACCTGTGAAGACCTCAGTGAACCAATGGCTCAGAAGGTCCACACATTCATTGTTGATGAAATAAATTCTTCTGATTATTTTAGCTTGTCAGCTGACTCAATGCCAGATCTGTCACTTATAGATCAGTTAAGTGTTGTACTTCAACACTTAAAATATGGGCAGCCTACTGAAGGCTTTTTAACCTTTCTGGAACTGAAAAACTACACCAATGAGGAAATGGCAAACCAGGTATTGCAGTAATTATATGAAGTTTGCAAACTTAATGTTTCAAAACATGTGGGTCATTCTTATGGAAATGCTGCTAACATGTGTGTGCATTGTAAGTGGATGCAGCAAAAGATTTTAGAAGAAAATAAGTTTGCCATATATGTACCCTGTGCAGCCCATTCACTAAATACAGTAGGCTGAAGTGCTGTTGACTGCTGTCAAGTGACAGTTTATTTTGTCTCTACAATGTATTTGCTCTATACATGTTTTTCAGCCTCAACCAGCCAGTGAAAGAATTTTAAAAGTTTGTCTTAGAAATGAAAGTGTGTTAAAATCTCTCTCTGATACCAGATGGGAGGCACATGGTATGCAACAACAGCCATTTTGAAGTATTTCTTTAACATTTCAAAAACTTTAGAATGTAGTTGAAGACCAGTCACAAAAGGGAGACAATAGAAGAGAAGCAGACAATATTGCAAATAAGATGCAAGAGCTAGAGTTTGTCTTTATGTTGATCACGTGAGATGAGATTTTGCATAAATTTCATAAAGCAAGTGGAGTTCTGCAAAATGAGGATGTGAACTTAAAACATGTGCAAAGCTGTACAGCTCATTAGCTGACCAACTACATACTTTAAGGGAAAGTTTGAAAGTTTAGTTTGAAAGGTCTGAAGTAATTGCAAAGGAAATACTACCAGATGTTGATTACAATGCAGCTCAAACTCACAGATGTGTCAGAAAGAAGGTGCTTAATGACAGATATGTGCAAGAAGTAGATCTTGATGCCAGAGATAAATTTCATATCACCACCTTCTACACAACTGTTGACAAACAAGAAACCAAGATAAGAAGAGGAGAGATCTACAAAAAAATAGCAAACAGAGTTTCTTTCCTGAGTGATGTGCCAAATGATGTCACTTCATCAGCTAAAACTGAAAGGAACTCTCAGTGTTCCAAAAAGCTAATTGATACTTACCCAGAGGACTTGGACTCTAATCTCTCTTTCGAGCTGCACCAGTTTCACTCATAAGTACGCCATAAGTTCAGTGCAACAAAAACTGTAATCACCAGATTCAGTCACACTGAATGTTATAAAATAATTTCAAAAGAGAAAACTAAGTGTGTATTTCTGAACATAGACATTGCATTATGTATATTTTAAACATTAATTGTCACAAATTGCACAGCTGAGCATTCATTTTCTCAACTCAAACATATTAAGAATTCCACCAGAACAGCTATGCAACAAGACAGGTTGTATGCCTTGTCTTTGCTAAGTATAGAAGCAGATTTGTTATGCCAAATTAGTTTTGAGGACTTGATCAAAGACTTTGCAATTAAAAAAAACCTAGAAGAAAACTTTTTAAAATTTAAATAAATATCAGGATATAAGTAAATAATTTGCTTACAGGATTTTAAGTTCAAAGTGAGAAACTATTAATATCAAAGTGAGAATTTTTTTAAAACAAGTTTTGAGTAAATTTTTCATTTTTGTTGACATCAAAGTGTGAATATGTGAACATCAAAGTGAGAATTGTTAACTCAGAGTAAAAATAATTCTTTTTAATTATCATTAATCAAAGAAGTGATTTCCTTTATCATTTTTAAATAAAAGACTTCAGTCATTGCTTGATTTTGATTCATGTCCAATCTGTTAAATAAATAAAATAAAATAAAAAGTTTTTATTTAATATAGTTTTGGGGTCTGGCCTGGAAGAAAACTGAAGAAAGTTTATAAATTTTTAAAGTTTTATTTCACTTTCAGCACTTATTGAGTCTCAATGTCTTGTCAGTTAAGCAATGGAGTGGCCAAGGGGGACATCATTGTCGGGCTGTGCCTAGGTCATCAGTTACCTTTAATCCAGCCCTAATTTTATGGATTACAAATTTCAGATATCCACTACATAATACTGATATTTGTTTTTCATTTAATACAGTTGAAAAGTTGCTAAAACATACAACTATTTCATTTTTATTTGAAAAATTAGGTAGCATAGATACATCTGTACCTAAACCAGTCACCTGTAAAGACAATACACACAACTTGACAATTGTGACTGAAAATTTTATGTGTAGGCTACAATTAACATCTACTTAGGAAAGAAACATAAGTCTGACAGCTACGAGTTAAAGCTAACTATTTAGGAATTACAAATACATTATTTTCAATATATGAAACTTTATATCTACAGTAAAATGATTAATTCTTTAAAAAAAACTACAAAGAAATTATCAATAAAGAATGGAACTTTACACCTATAGTGAAACAATTAGGTACTCAGGAATTTTTGTAGTTTAGGTTTGAAGGAATAAGATTAAAATTATATGGGCAGTTTAATAGTTTGTGTAAAAGTTTAAGTTTTCATGAAGAAATATATTCATAATAATAAAGTAAACATATTAACAAAGGTAAACCAAAAATTACACAACAAAAAACATAAGCTAACAGTAATAATAATAAGTGAAGGAAACTTTAAATATACAAAAATATAAAATGACTAAAGAATAAAACAGATAACAACATTACTTCATTAAATAATAACTTGAAGACATTACTGATGCTTGCTTAAAAATAAACCTATATTTCATAATCAGACTTATGACCCAACCTACAAGTATGGAATATAAATTAACTCCTTGTTTGGCTTATTGGATATTTTTAAATTCAAGTCTTTGTCTGCAAATAATAATGATGGCAAATGTGGCATATGAACATAGATACACATCTATTTTCTTATATTATCCTTTGTTCTGTATATGCATGTTACACATATCACATGGTCAAAAAAGTCATTAGGCTCATCTTGATTTTGCTTCCTTCTGCATAAGAGAAGCATGGCAGTAATGCTGCACAATATGCAAGAAACTCAACAACTAGTGTCGTTTAATGGTAGTTCAGTAGTATTTTGAGGTTAAGAAAGGCCTACCCTATGCCACAAATAGTGCTATTTACTCTAGACAAAATCTAATGTTACTTACAAATTATGGAATGTTGAATTTAAAACAGTGTAATACATGAATTTGGCCTGATCAGTTAAAGAGGTAACATCCTCTAGAAACATTAGTTACCTCTTTAACAACAGCAAGTAGATACACATTTTGTTTGTGAATTAACAAAAATTTTTCATTTTGTGCATTACCTTATCTTTCTCAAACTTAGTTATTCAGTATTATTCCATAATAAATATCATGACTGACTTCTCTGTTAGTTTTTGGACCTATCCCACCATTTATAAGTTACTTCAGTTCAACCCAAGTATACCACAGGAGGGACAAATTTTGGTGCCACGCTACAGGATATCTTATTGCAGAGTTTGCTGTTCCTCCAAAAGTATGTAGTTTCAAGTACTTGGAATTTTACACTATTAAGATTAAAAATACTTCTTAGATCATAAAATGACATTTTCAATAGTTAGAAAGACATATGGCCAAAAGGGAGAGTCAGTTTTCTGGCAACAGGCAACAAATAGCAAATTAAATGGTTTGTGGAGAAGTGATGAATTTTCCCAATCTGAAAAGTAAACTCTCAAGTCAGCTATAGATCAAAGATGAGCCTGTGGTCAAGAAGAGCTAAGCATACTCCACAGTTCTGCCAACCTAGAGCAGATACTTACTGCTTATCAGTGCATCAGGGTTCCTGTATCTACAATTTTGAGGACATCTTGGTCAAGTAATGACTGGAAAGTTGTGTAGGAGAGGGGCTGGCAAAGACCATGGTTCTCCATATACAGAACAGATAACTTTGCTGACATTAAAAAATATAGAGGAGAATTAATTAAACTATTTTTGAAGCATTGAGCAGGTACATGACTGGAATGGCTTCACTACAGAACTGGCAATGTAATGCCTTGTTCTGATTTCATATGGTCCTGTTTAATACCTCATTGAGTAGTTGAGTGAGAATCAGAACTTCACAGTCATTTTGAGTGTAAAGAAGAAACTTCCTAAGACCCTACAAAAATAGCAGTGATGTAAGATTGGAATTAGTTTGTTATCAAGTAGAAAATCCATGGCTTTCTGCTTAACATCTCAAATACTACTTTGCTATTACTGATTCTCATTAAAACAGGAATTTAACTTAATAAAAGCATGACAAACAATGTGGGAAAGTATTTCACAATATGAAGAATGTTGCAAAAGAAGCCCAATGTTGCTATACCCATGACAAAATTGTAAGACTTTGTTAGAGAGTGATGCTAGTGATAATGGAATTGGAGAGCTTTTATCACAGTTACAGGATGAAGTAGGATGTACAACCACATATGTTAACGGATAGAAACCATATGACAAAGAAAAAAATGCTCTTTGCACTGGTGATCCTCATAAAACACTTTCAATGCTGTTCAAATGGATTATGCATTGCAGAAATGGTAAATGAATTTCAAATACTTCATAGTGATGATGGAATACTGAATATAAGCATTGTACAAGTATAATTTAATCCTACCTCCAAGAAATGAAAGTGCCAAACTTGGACACATTGTGAAAGTTGAAACACCTTTTTGCAATTGCAATAAGCCATATTACAAGAGATGCTATTAGTAGATGAGAGTCATAATTTACAGCTCAGTAGATCATGACTCAGGTATAATGTGTACTGAAAGTTTCCTTGGGCTTTATATAATTATGCATTGCACAGAAAAAAAATTAGATATCTGATTCTTTTCAAATCATGATAAACATGAAACTACACAAATCCAATATCTCATTGATGATTAGCCCTTTTGCAATGAGACCCCTACAAACCCTTTTTTGTACAAGTCACTGTCGTGTTAAATAATTAAACACTTTTAAGATCAATATATGCGAGTGAAATTAATATTACAACATATGTTATGATTCCAAGTTTTAAGTTCTCTGTTCCAAAACAAAAACAAACAAAAAAAACCTACTTAAACTTCAGATGTTTCTTGACTAATAAGCTATGAAAATTCTCTACTTTGGCTCACCATTTCTTCAATAATATGATGATAGTTAAATATAGGTTCATCTAGACAAGATGCTTACATAATCTTTAGACCTCTATATTTAAAAGTTTTCTGAAGGAATACAGTTGAACCAAGTAACCAATTTTTTCAACTTTTGACTGGTGTCATGCTGACCTTAAACAGATTTGTTTGGGCTTTATAGCCTACATGTAGGTGTTACATACACATATGTATACTCATTAGAAACAGCTCACTTTACACTATAATCTAACAACAGTTATTTTGAAATTGGCACACACTTGTTGCAATGGGATACATGTAAACTGACTATAGTATTGTTGGCTGCTTGGTCAACCACGGCATTTATGTCTGCTTCTTACCTTAAAATGTTATAGTTAGAATTACAGTTAAGCTGTATTTAGGTTTTACTTTTATATGTTAGTTAAAAATGTATCAATTATGTTTTAAACTGCATTATTAAAAGGTTTAAATGTGTTTTTGAAATATACACTACATTCTACAACAGTTCTCAAAGTTTACAATATTATGAGGTAATGAAAATTTTGTCAAAAGCTTAAGCAAAGCTGCCAGACACACTGTAATATGCCCTGAAGGTACCACTGACTTATGTCTAGAACAATAAAAAGTAGTAGATGGCAAGAACAGAAAATAAAATCTTAAAAATTAATTATATAAGAAGAGGAAAAGACCCAAAATTATAAGTAAAACAACATCTGTGAAGACATTATACAAAAAAATTGAAAGATATGTATTTTCATTTTGTAAGTTTAATCATTTCTTTGCACTGTACATTGATAACAGCTGGCAGCTAGTTAGTTATATGTAAAGAATGTGAAAAAATTAGATATTAACATTTATCTTAAATAAACTTTTGATATTCACTTAGTAGGTTCTAGAGGTTATGCAAATGAAATATGAAAACTATAAGATGAAGAAAAGTATTTTTATACTTAAAATGAAAATCATCTTAAACTCAAACTACTTTAAGAGTGAGTGCAAATAACTATTATAGACATATAACATTTTCATTAGAAAGATGTAATTAGAATAATGTCATTCTTTATGTGCAAAATACTTATAAACTTGAACAAAATCTTACAAGATTTTGTGAAGAACACACAAAGTTACCATATTTTTTGTTACATACAAGTTGTTTCCTGCTCTGGATCCTTGGAATAAATACTGCTTTCCTGAATGTCAGAAGTTTCTGGCAACCTCTGTACATACATATTTACACCATGAATGAAGAGCTACAATAATAAGAAACTGGTGTAGTGAAACGAAGAGAAAGGAAGTAATCACAAGAAGCTGAAACACAGAATAAAGATCCACCAGGGTCTCCAACAGCACTGCAGCACCAGGTTTTACCAGGGTCTCCAACAGCACTGCAGTACCAGGTTTTACCAGGGTCTCCAACAGTACTGCAGTACCAGGTTTTACCAGGGTCTCCAACAGTACTGCAGTACCAGGTTTTACCAGGGTCTCCAACAGAAATGCAGTACCAGGTTTTACCAGGGTCTCCAACAGCACTGCAGTACCAGGTTTTTGGTACTGGTACTTGAACATCTCTAATCATGTGACTTGAGCAGTTAGAAATTGAACTATTCTTCCCATTGTATTCTTGTAGGAAAATCTTTTTCATGTCAAGATAAATTGTCAATTACCTATAAGCCACATGGCATGAAAACTGTGGCAATGACTTGTTTGAAATTTAGACTTTCTATTGGCTATAAATTTAACGATAATTGGCCTTAGAGCATGTTGGAGGTGGGCATAAAAAGTGGTTTCCAAACTTTCATTGATTGCTCTTTATTTCTACGAGATATATTATAAAAATATAACTTCACAACATAGATGATAAAATTATAGAGAATATTTTACTTTTCATAGTTTTCTAGGGAGTGAACAAAAATTCCAGAAGAGAAGAGAGCTCAAGAACAAATATCTAAATTTTCACACAAGTGGAACTTGATGTTGTTTTTAAATATTTCCTTAGACATCCAAGAGCTAAAACTTGTATAATATCAAAATGTTGATTTGTTATCTATAGGTTGATGTCAAGTTTGTTCATGTATCCTGCTAATTAAAAGGTTAAATTGACCTTCCCACATGTAAGGGTTAATCATGCATGCAACTACCTACAGTCAGTCACAAAGGTATATTCATGTTCTCTTCCAGAGTTGGGGGTCCACATTTTTGTATATTTCATGCTATTGCTGATTTTCACAGTGAAATACACTTACCAACTGAATCACAAATGCAAAACTACCACATCCAGCATTTACAATTTTGTGAAAAATGAAGGAATACCAGATGAGGCATTCAGCCAAAACTTCAAAGATGTAACATGTGATAACAGATATTATTCTCAACATATGATATACTATAAACCAATATTAGTACTGGACACTGAGTACCACCAGTAGTGATACCTACTGTAAACCCTATGGTGCACTTGATAAATTTTCAAATTCTTGAACACTGGCACAAGCAGTAGCTGACAATGAATTGAAATAAAGTAATTTCTAATACAGATGAAAAGACAGAATGACTTCGAAGATGCTATAATCTCAGTGTTAAAGAGCTGTAAAAGGAAAAAGGTACCTTGCTAGTTATGAATCTGATGGTACATCATTATGACAAAACAATTAAACAATTTATGTGTCAGTGAAACATGCTTAATGCAATTGGGAAAAATACTGAAGGCACTCCATGACTGGATGCCAATTTTCAGATTCTTGTCTGATATTAATTATTAATGCAAGTCAAAAACTAGAACAAAATTAACAAGTAAATTTGTGTATAGACTGATTTGTAGCCTGTGTGGTACTAAGTCGGATATTGATGGAATTGATTGAGTGGTTTAACTTAAAAGTATAGCCATAATAAGATAAAATTCAAACTTGTAAGTCAAATTTAATCACTTAAATGTGTCTACATTTAAATACTATGCAGTGGGTCCAGAATGTTATTACAATGGCCTTGCAAGCAATGTAAAACAGCTTCAATTAATGATTCTATATCTTTTTCATATCTTTGGCATTTAGCCTTAGGTTTTTTACAATGTCATTAAGAATATGTTTCTTTTTCCATATCTCTTCATTAAATTCAGTTGTCTCCCAATGTTTATCAAAGTGATGGTTATACTTTTTTTCCACCACTCTGAGCAGAAATGAACCATTCTTCTAATAATGGAACTTCCAGAATACCTCCAAGTGACTGCACAAAATCATAAATTAACTGTTAATCAGCAAGAGAGACATCTTTACTGTTTTGAAACATTAATCCTTCAACACAGAAAAGCCTTTTCAACAGTTGACTGGCCATGAACAAATATGAACACGAATTTTAAAAAACATGCCATAAGGACTAGTAATCCATAGATTGTCCCATGTGTTTGAATAAAAAGCAGTCAAATGTACTGATTTTGAGATCAAAATCCATTACAAGATGCAGGAACTAAACTTCACAACTGAGATAAAAACAAGTCATACTCAGTGATTAAGCAATCACATACTTCTGCTTAAAATGAGCCTTATTTTTCATCAAACATGAGGTCATTTTTAAAAAGATAAAACATGCAACATTATGAGTTAATAAGTATTTCAACTTACACTCCACTAGCAATTTCTCAATGAATCCTACAACCTCTGGATACACTCTTAGGTAACACTGCGCTCATAGTATTTCATTACAAAAATAAACCTAATGGGTGAAATTGTTTTAAATTTACAAAATGTTCAAAATAGTATATAATTTTAGAATAATTTGTTTTTCACTTTTTCTAATAAACATTTGTTATTTCATATAGTTAACTGCACTCACACTGAATATTTCACCTACAAGATAGTGTTTATATAAAATACAAAAATACTATTTTTCATCTTACAGTTTCAATATTTCATTTGCATAATCTCTACAACCTCATATATGAAAATAAAAGTTTTTAAATTAACTTAAATGTTTATATTATTTTTTCTATTTTCTCTACTATATCGCTAACTATACATTAACATCAACATAAAGCACAATGAAATGTTTAAAATTAATAGACAGAAATATATACATACCTTTCTACTCTTCATAGGTTTGTTGTATTTTTCTTATATGCATATTTTCACATATTTATCCTTAGACTTATGGTTTAATTTTCAAGTTTCCTTTCAAATAATGTCTTTTATCATTTATATCAATATGTCAACAGATGCCAATAAGTTTAATGAAGTTATTTCAGCATACTTTCTGCAGAGATGCATAACCTAAACAAGATGGCACTTATACACGCTGTCCTATTTATAACCTTTCACAATCCAGGTGTCAAACTAAACTTATAAAATTCATTAAACCATTCAAATATGATTTTTAAAACACACCTTTAAAACCTCAGATTTACATTCATCTTTTGAAACATATAACTCAATCTGCCCTGTAATGAATAAACTGCATAATGAGAATCTAACACCTAGAGAAAAAGAAGTGGATTATCCAAAAGCCAATACAAAACAATGAAACATTAAATTGTATTGTATATTTAAATCTATGAAATTTGGTTCATTATCTTTAATATTAAATTTAACTAGGGAACGCTATTCACTTACTTTCTGGACTACAGCATCATGTTGATTTGAAACAATAGGTATAACTGTCAATTCTCTATTTGCCATCAGCCTAGGTTCATACATTAATCTGTGTATGGTCAGTGTGGCTGCTGTTTATGAGTGCAATTTATGTACATTATCCTTGTGCATTTTCATCTTCATATGGCTTATCACCACAAACTTGCCCATATTGCTAACACTAAACTTTCCATGGCACACATTGAAGCCAGTGTTCATCCTTAAGAAATCATTCCTTGTATGAGTCCTTTGGAAGTCGTACTTTGTTGAATATACATTTGTTCAGCATGTTTTACATGAGTACACATTCAATTCAATACCACAGAACATAAAAATAATAATGGAAAAATGAATGAATTGTGATTACTTAACTGCTTGAGAGATGAGATCAGATGTTGATGACTTCATGTAACCTTATATTGCTGAAGTAATTCAACTTGCTATTAATGCATTCTCATGTGCAGTGCACATTCATCACTAAGAAAATGACACACTCTGAAAATCATTGCATTAATTACCAAATAAATAAATTATGGAAAACACTTACAGATAAAAATGTTCATTTTTTATGAATTTTCCAAAACACTAGCGTAAATTCTAAATTTTATAATTTTTTTCTAGGTGCTGGAAATTAATTTTGAAATTTTTCATAGTTTTCCAAAATCCATATAAACCCTGTTCATTATGTGTCAGTTCTTTACATTTTGACCAATCCAGATAAGACTTTGCAAAAATATATAAATATAACATTTCCACACATTGAATCATATGCTATTTCACAGAGGTTAGAGGTAAAAAAAAAAGTTTTACAACTACCATTTTGATCAATCTAGATGAGATGTTGCACAATGACACCTTACAACAGCCACCATATTTTAAATCAGATATACTTCAGATTTGTACCTTTCACTCGGTTTCAAAGGAATCAAAAGTAAGTCAGATTTGCCATACACATAATAGAGATCTTAACCCAGAGACATTGTCTATATATATGTAAATGTTACAACAGGTTGTTATTAATGTTGTTTTCAATCCACAATACATACAGTTGCATATATTACACTGACAAATAGGCCTTTATATGGTGAAATATTAGCTGTGAGGTTGTTGTCATTGTTAATAAATCTATTTATGCAGAAACCGACTCTCTTGTGCATTATAAAGTCACAAGTTAGAATATTCCAATATAAATTTTTTTGCAAAGAACTTTTATGTTGAAAATTGGTTAAGTTAATCCAACTGATATGTATATGTTTAAACTGTTTCCCCATACCTTAAACATATTCTTTTCATGAAATTTACTGCATCTGAGGTCTGAGGGTCTTATGAAATAAATTTGATGAGGGAAGACTTATTTGCTTGTGAATATTGACATTATTAGTTTTTGTGTATTTTAATGACCATATGGTTCAATATGAGATGCTAAGGTGTTATACATATTTCTAATATACTTACCTGCTCAAACATACTCTAAGATGAAGCATCTGAAATGAATAACACCTGAAACAGAATTTAGGAAATTTTCTGTCCTTTAGAACTACATTACTTAACTCTATAGTTGCATAACAGTTCAAATGTTTCACTTAACTCTCAACTAGTATATTTGTATACAAATGATTATGAATAAATCTCTTACAAACACTCAAATATTACCTGACTCTAAGGGTAGTAAGATTAAAGCACAGCCTCCACCACCTGCACCTGTCAGCTTTGCTCCTAATTGATGGCTGCTAGCAATTTTGAATATATTGTCCAGCTGAGCATGTCCAACTCCAAGGCAATTGAGTAAATGTTGATTCATTACCATAAAATCCTTAAAAGAGAATATTTAAAGACTAAAACACCACAGTGGTGATTAACAAACAACTCATGTAATGCATTCAGTACATTACATTAAACACAAAAACATTCATGGTTAAGTCTACTTGAAAGTAATATGGAAATTCAGTGTTCTGAAGTAAAATGTTCTTCTCGTAACATCTGAATAACGACTTGTGTATATTTGTATACCATTTAAAATTAAAGTGACAGAGTATACTCTTATTACGATGACAACATATCAAATGTCTTCATCATACATTTCTCAAAACTGCAAAATTAAGCTAGTAGCACAAAAATATTTCACATTGTTTAATACATTAAAAAATAAACACTACTTATTATTATTTAGTTCACCTTCAATAATGGAATGAGCTTCTGGAGTAAATTTGTATCAGATATTTCTTTCAAAAGTTGCCAGCTTTGTCTGGAAATGGCATCTATGGCATCTAGCACTGGCTGAATCACAGCAGGAAACTAAAAAAAGAAAAATATACACTAAAAGGAAATAGAGTAAAATAATACAAATAAAAATAAATAAAAAGGAACTGTGGTATACAGGCATATGATGCTTAACTTAATATAGCTTTTGTTTTTTTTAATTAATCAGTTATTGTCAGTTTGTGTAATTTTCATGTAATAAATGGTCAAGAAAATTGTTCAGTTGCTTTCATTCCAGCTGTCTTATTTTTATCATTCTACTGAAGTAACACTTGGGCTGATTAGAGATATATGGCTGTAATGCTGCATATTATGCAAGGACATTGGCAGCTGTGTCCTCCAATGCATTGAGATTACCACCTCCCATAAGTCTTACTGACCAAACAGGAAGAGGAAGACAGAGTGCAAATATAACATCCCCAGTGGTCATTGAAAGCCTATTCAACAGTTATTCCATAAGCCAAATATACAATTTTGTCAGGAAGTTCAAGCATTATGCCAATATAACAGTGAAGGCAATATCCTCATTCAGATGTAATTACTAAAAGATTTCTTGTAATTATGTTCCTCTTGAAACTCCAAACCAATTTTAGAGTGTCACCTGTCATTAAGCAGTATCAGACTGAGGAATGTGATTCTGTCTTGCAACATTCAAAATATTAATATAGTCGGAGAAAGAGACTTAGAAGCCAAAACTCATTAATACAAAGGATTCCAATTTGAACTGTACCCTTTTTACGATCAAGCTAACACTGCAGTATCTTCAATAAACACTTGTCTGATTGACAAGTTTGTGAAATGATAACACAACACCCACATGTGTGCAATTCTCTGTCCTACTAAGGCACTTTCTGTAACAATATAGGATGAAGTAATAAATTCAAACTGAATGTAATAGAAGAAAGACTTGCAGCATCCTAACATGCCTAGGAAAGTATTATCCAACCATATACTCATTTTGCTATTGTAAATCAACCATTTTACTTTCAAGTGAATCTGGTTCTCCCATGGTCCATGTGCACAGCATATTCCAGTGATATATTTTTGCTCAGACATTAGCTTGCAAAAGAGAAGAAATGAATTTATTTTAAATAAAAGAAGTTGTCATATTTGTAAATGAATTACCATACCTTGCCAAAGAGCAAGGAAGATAAGCCTACTAGTTTCAGCCAGTAGCTCATAAAGTGCAGGAGTGTCAACAGCAGGTGATCAACACTGCCAATATGATATGGGAAATCTAACATAATGTATCTCCAATTCAGTTAATGAATAAGAGGTAATACAATGGAGCATTGGCATGGTGGATGAAGAGAAAATATGATTATGTAAGTTAATGGTAATTACAGAGTTGCATTTATTGCACAATATGCAAAATCATGTACACAGTGCCCAACACATCTAAGACCACTATTTGACAATTATGCAAACAATCTAGATTCAATGCAAAAACTACTCTGTGACATGTTATATTATGTATATTAAAGTATTTGTGGAATCAGATGGACGACTGAGTTGAAGCAGTCACATGTTACAGAGTACAAGAGATGCACATCCCATTAAATAACTACCATATATCCAAGTAGTGAATGATTAAAATAATGTAAAGCCACATTGTGTGCTCTAGGATTTTGTCATACAAGATAACACTTATTTTGCTAACAGTGTGATATATTTACATAAAACTAAATTAGCATACCAAAAATTGGATAGGTCTGCTTAATAATGAGATATTTGGTCAAAACACTGATTATTAAGTATTGCTAAATCTTTGAGTAACTGAATGATGAAAATAAATAAAACAATGACAAGATAAAAAGTAAAACAAAATGAACAATCTTTATTATAACAGACATAACACACGTACAAACACATACCCGGTGTACTTACATATATTTACTTATAATGGGACAATAACTTCTACTTAATTTCTCTACATCCAATTGTTCAAGTAAAATACATGTACCAGACTAACTAAATTCAGCATTTACAAGAAATGTATATTTACCCAGAGCAACTAGTACTACATATACAACTGTTCATTCTCATTCAAACACAGGTGTAGCTGTAATCTCTAGTTAATACAATAATTACCACTGAAAGACACTGTTGACAATGTGCAATATTACAGCAACAAATAAGCCATAAAAATTGTTCTTCTAATCCATATTCAAAAATTCAATTCAAATTATCATCATTATTCATAATTTTTCTCAATTATAATATGACTAATTTGGATGCACACTAAACATTAACAATCAAAATCATTTTGACTTGCCTACTGTTTCTGTAAAGCTTAATTACTTGATTTTAACAACCTGTTAATATAGTGCAATTTATTACCCAGTTCTTGTGTTGTTTCATTTTTTTATGTAATAAGCAAAACACTTAATATTTAAATAAAAAAATATATTTAATCTAAAATAAATAAACCAAAATAAGTTGTTACTTAATTTAAGCTTATGAATAATATATTTTTATTTAGAAATTTAAGATGGAAGTAATGACAATTCTACCATAAACAAAGAATATACGTAATATACAACTGCAAGCAAGAACTCATAACAAATTATGAAAGAAAGGGAGTGACAAGAGAAGTCTAATTTTCTATTTGATGGCTTTATAACCAAACATGGAGGCTATAAAAATTATGGTTTGTCTAAAAAATGAAGATTTTATAATGAATGCTTTATGTTAAATTTTGCATTCATGGGAAATGTGGTAAATAAAATAATGAAGAGAAGATGCCAAGAGAAAATATGTCACATTTCTCACACTAGTTGTTTTAAATATTGCCTTAGAAAATTAAGAACTTAATATTTATATACTATTAAAATATGGATTGTTAGCTATGATTGTTTGCCATACTAATTGATATAACCTTTCATAAAAAGTAGTTTAATAAAATTTTTAATTTAAGTCACTAAAACCTCATGATGTCTGGACAGAGGGTTAATCTCTTTCTGTATATTAAACTGTGTAACATTTAATGTGGTTTTAAATTTATCAATAATATAATCTTCATAACATATTATTTTCACAATAATATCAAAATAAAAATATTTGGAAAATAGGTTCTCCTAAATTATGGTATTTTCCCAAAATACACTTCTTAATGTGCTTGTTAACAGTTGGTAGGCCATTATTTGGATTTCTGACATGAGATTATACAAAACTGGTATTTTCATGCTTTTACATATTTGTAGTTTTATTTCTTTTAAATTATCAGTAATAAATAGTTTTAAAAATATTTTAAAAGTCATTTTTATATTGTTTAACATAGGTCCTACTTCTTCGGCCACCTCATAAACCTAGGGTACATTTTATATCCCACATCATAGCCTGTATCCTGAAGGTCCTTTTGATTTGTGAAGCATTTTCCACTTTTGTTTGGGCTTGTTTTTGTTTATTTAAATATATTCACACACACAGGCACATATGAAAGACATATATACTGCATATATTCTCACTACAGAATATATGTTTTTTTAATGTTTCCAAATAAGAATCTTGTATTATTTATACTGGTTCCATGTATATATTTCCTGCAAGTAAAATATACTACCCATATACATTATGCACAAGAATTGTGTGTGTGTGTGTGTATGTATGTGTCTGTATTCTTAAGTTTAGTATAAATACAATCCATGTTATATATATATATATATATATACATATGAAATACACTAATCTCATGTATGTGGCAGATATATATTTTTATATGATAAATATATGTCTGTTCTGCATGAGTGTCTGTAATGGCCTTTAGCATTAACTGCTCTTAAAAAGCTCACATTCCTCATTTCAAAACTTAAAAAGAAAACATTCACAACAACTAAATGTTCTTGATACAGTTTTTTAGACATGCCTAGAAATCAAGATACATGCACAAAGTTATGCATCCATATTTTTTACATGTGCTCTAAGTACAGAATAAATATTCATATTTTTGAATATAAAGAGCATTTGCATTTTCAAATATATTTTGAGAAGTATGTTGAATCTTATCATTTCTTTCAATATTTAAGTGTTTACTTATTTAATTTTATAAAAAATTTTAGCACACCAAATACTATAAAATACTTATAATTAGTAATGTAACAAAGTATACATGTTTAATTTAACTGTTATAATGTACAGCTAATTCTCTTTTACTAGTTCCCTTTCATGGTTAGTAACATAATAAATACCTGTAGTTATATGTCTAATTTAGTTGTTAGTATGCACAACCAATTTTCTTTTGTCATTAGTTATGATAAAATAAATTTATTTGAGCCAATATTTCATCATTTTTGGCTTCATGAAGCATATAAATACAACTACATATCACCCAAGGCTTGTTATAAAATTATCAAATAAGCTACAAATAAACAAAGCAGTTACTTTAAATAATTATAATCCATGTAACAAAAGTAAATTATACTATCGTTCTTAATTCTTTACAAATGCTAAGTTTAATTTCTGTTTATTAGAAATCATTTCTATCATAGATAAATAAATCACTTTTTCTCAAAAATAAAATATTTAGCCATATAGCTTCTTTGGGACTTTTTTACCAAGTAGCTGTATACTGAAGCTCCAAAATTACATAAACACCTAAGTACCCAGTAAGTTTCATATAGTAAATTTCATTAAAAATCATTAGATCCCAAGCACCCTGATAAAATGTAGGTTACTCTTAATAATTTTTTTGTAAGTTATTCCAATCAATCACACTAAACAAAACAGCTAACTATTTCTAGTCTTTTACAGAACATTTACGTAGCATTAAACTTGTATTCTGGATGTAATAAATTGTTGTTTTCACTTTATTAGTAGTTGTTGTTGTTGTTTTGAATTAAGCACAAAGCTACACAATTGGCTGTGTGTGCTTTGCCCACCAAGAGCATCAAACCCAGACTTTAGCATTTTAAGTCCACAGACATACCACTGAGCCACTGGGGGGCCTTTACTAGTAATTAACTCCTATGTTAAATACACAATCAAATTTTCTCAACATTAATAGCTGTATGTGAACAATATGATTTTATTTAAAGTTTAATTTTTTTTTTCACAAACTCACCCTATCAAATCTCTGCCTTACACTGGCAACTAGATCTCTGGTATTTCGTGGAATCCTAGTATTTACTAATAAGATTTTGAGTGGTGGAACTCTGTAAAAGAAAACAAACATATTTAATAACATTTTTAGTAATATTTTGGTTTAAATATTTAGAATTACTTTGTTGAAGTAAAATCATTAATATACTTCACAAATTAAAAATCATTCTTTACTAAACAAGATAAAAATTGATGAAATATGAAAGCAACAATGAAATGCAATTAGTAATGTTAGATGAAATCAGAAAATCTACTAAATTATTTTTATCTCGATACAAAGTACCTATTAAATCTTGGGTTTTCATCACCTGGATGAATGATAATCATTATAACTTAAGCTGTTAAGTTTCTTTTTGGTAATTAGGCAAACTGCAACTGGAAGGATTGCATGCCAGTGGCTAGAAATGAGAAGATCTTAGAAAAAAAAAAAAGAGGCTACATTAAAATAATCATAATATTTAGAAATACACAGAAGTATCAATAAAGTGACACATAGGCCCACTTTTTTAGTTCTTTTGACCATTGTTACCATAGTATTATTAACATCATTTATTATTCTACTCAGTGTAAAACACCAGCTATGTACCATGTAATTTACTTGAACAATCCATCTTCCTCAGAACCAATGCTTCATAGAAGTACATAGCAAAAAAAAACAAAAACTAAAAATGATCAAACCACTAAAAACACTAAGACTGGTTATGTTCTATAGGTTCTGCAGTTTCCAAGAAAGTTTTAGAATTCTTAAAAATGTGCTTCTAGCCCTAATAACATGATGTCTTAATATCTATCCTGACAAAAGTTACATCTTATAATGACTATAACTTTTACATTGCACTTTATATGTAGATTGAAAAGATTGATAAATTTCATCTCTGTTTAAAATCCCTATGAATTCTGAACCTTTATGATAGCTATCAGAAAGTGGGAACCTCTGGTTCAAGAAGACTAGTAAAAATATCCACAGCATGTGATGAACATAAAATTGCTTGATAAATTTCTTGGTTTTGTTCATTATGAATAAAGCTTGAAAATTTTACTTCATGTTTTCTGAACTCTTTTGTATTCAATTCGCTCTTGTAAAAGTTCATTAAATTACTATTTCATTTTCCTAGTGTTATGTACAGAATTATCACAATGGCAAAAGAATAAAAGTTTTCTTTAACTTCTGATGCACATTAGGCCTAAAAGTAGTAAATTAAATTGCAACCATCAGGTTCTACTAAGTAACAAATTTCAACCTTTAACTTGTACAGATAAACTCATGAAGGAAGAGTAAAATTGCACACATAAGGATGGAAATAAAAATTAAATAAAAAAGGTTATATGCGGTTCTTTGATATAGTATGTGAAGATATTCTATGGAATAAACATAGATTATGTTGTCTAGAGGCAGCGATGTGTAAAACCTAAACGATAGAGCAAGTGAGATAATAAAGGGTTTTAGTAGTGGTGCACTCATTGGTGCAAATAAAAGCTAATAATGTAGGAAGTGGAATAACAGGAGCTAATTGAGAAGTACAAGGAATAGATAAAAAGCACTTAAAAATGGGCCACAACTTAATTCTTGTGGCAATGAGATAATAAGCAGGTCACTAGGGCTGAATACTAGGCTTTGGTTAATAGCAGTACAAGCAGAGCAATTTGGAACTGTAGGATTAATTCATGAGGTGGCTTTATACCAGCATATGACAGTTGTGAGGACCAGGATAAAACAATACAAAAAAAGTTTAGAAACAAGTAAGGTAAGACTAAATTATTTATGCTGTAATATTAAAAGAACAAGAAATAAGACAGATGAGCTTAAAGCACAAATAAGAAGAGAGGATTTTCATAATATGAAAGTACCTGAAACTTGGTTGGACGTACACAATTTTAACAACAGAAAATTTATGAAATACAGGGTTACAGGTTATTCATAATGATAGAGGACCAGTTTCTGTACAATTTGAGTTACTTCCTGTATTCAAGGTAACAGGGAAGTTGAATATACTTGGGTTTCTTTTGGTGAAGATGATCAAGTTACTAAATTTTGCTTCTTCAGATTTTCCCAATGAATGCGCTACAAAATAGTTTTCTTAAATATTCTGTCTCTGAAAGAATAAGTTGGTTCTCTGGATCAAACACTGGCTAGATAAAAATATGCAAAAAGCTGTTATAAATGGAAATCAGTCAAACTGAAATAATTTCACAAATGGTGTACCTCAGAATTTTGTGCAGAAATAGTGAATATAAGTTTTAAAGGTAATTTTAATCATATAGATCATTGGTTAAGCCTCATTTTGAGCATTATGTTCAATTTTGGACTCCTTTTCTTACAAAGAACATTGAATTGTAGAAGAGGTGCAAAGAACAGCTACAAGGATGATACCTGGGATGAGAAGGTTGCCATATAATGATAGATTATGCTTTCCACAACTCTTTTCTCTTGGAAAAAGAGGAGGGTTAGAGGGTATCTGATCAAAGTACTTAAGATTTCAGAGAAAATTGATAGCATCAATATGCATCTATTTTCATACTTAATTGTCAGAAAGTAAAAAGATGTAAATTCTGGCAGAATAGGAGTCACCTGCATCTAAGGCAATTTTATTTTTCTTACAGAATTGTTGACTTTTGGAAAGGATGCAGTGAATTTGAGGAAGCTTATGAAAAAGAGTTAGATAAATATCTAACCCTTTGATTATCAGGTCCCTGTATATTGAGGAAGAAATGTAACACTTGCCTTTTTAATTCTAAAAATAAAATTATTGAATGAAAATGTTTTAAATTTAACAGGAAATTTTCTAAAAGTTCGAGAAATGTAAATTATTTAATTTTGATATTTTCTATTATTTATACTAAACATTTGTTATTTAACATAGTTATTTGTACTCAGACTCTGAACAGTTCAAGTGCAATGTGATTTTCACATTAAGTTTAAGAATATTGGATTATACCTTAGTCTTCAAATTTTACTTGCATAACCTCTAGTACTTCCTAAATGAAAATAAAAGTATTTAAAAGTAAATGTGTATATTGTATTCTCATATTTTTTGTACCTTATCATTAACTTTAGCTATTACCATCAACATACAGTGTAACGGAATGTTTAAAATTAATAAATGGAAATAAGTACATACCTTTTAATTCTCAGTTGAATAATCTCAAAAAAATATTTGGATTATATATGTATAATTTAACATCTTTTCCTTTTTACTTCATTCATTTTTAATGTTTTATTTTCTTTCCTATTCTTTACTTGTTATTATTCATATCGAACAAAAGTCAATGGATACCCACAGATGAAATAATGATATCATTAGCAGAGACACTTTAGTTTCTAGCAGAATGTTTTTACTCTTGTGTAGTAACACAAGCCCCACAGAGCAAAGTTTGGGTTACATTACAAAAATTATTCAACCTTTCAAATATGAAATTTAAAATATATATAACACATAACTAACTAAAATATAAACCCTGAATATAACTTATCTGTCTTATTTATTTAAAAATGGCTGGTATGGGTAGAGAAAGGACTAAATACATAAGTTTCTCTACAAGTGAGATTTCTTGTCATCAAGAACTTATTTGTCTGTTTAACTAATATGTAGCTATGCTAGAATCAACACTAAGTGCTAATGAGGACAAATTAGGAGAATATGTTTTAGTTGTTTGATGCACTTAGTAACAAATGATACTCTCCAGTTTTAAAACAAACAGTAGAAGAAAAACTAGCTTAAAATTAACTTTTTCTATCAGTTATAAACATGTCAATCAAATATGCACATGTTACTTTATATAAGATGTGTAATTTAAAAGGAAGACACAGCTGTTATCCGAGTCTTTTTGAGAGCTCTGAACTGACTTCAACAAATAATGGATAAAAATCAGTTTTAGATATACATGTAAACAGGACATGAACTGTTACTCAAGGTCTGTGATGTTCATTACATGATGATGCAAGTGAAATTTAAGTACTTTCAATTAACTTAGACAACACAAAACTTTGAATTATAACACATAAGATAACACTAATTTCAGTAAAATAACTTAATAGTAGAGTATTACATGTGCATAAGGGAGTTTAACAAATGTACAGTGAAATCAGGATCACATAATAAGAGCTGGTTTTAAATTGTTTTTTTTAGTTTAGTTTAGTAGATAGGTCAACCATAATGGACCAATGGATCCCATGTTGTCCTCAAATTGTATGACACTGAATACAAATTATTTGTACTTGAAATCCTACTCAGAATTAATTTCCTTTGCAAAATGAGTTCAATCAGAGAAATACAAAATGATTAGTTATTGTATAAAGTTTTTAAAAAACTTGATTTTATATAATAAACTAATATCACTCAACTACTCTTCAAGAAAATAAATAAAACTTACTCTGGCAAAAATTCTTTAATTTTTCCAGCTTGAAAAATAAGAGCACCTCCTAAAATTTGCATAAATATTAATACATATTCAGATTTTTTCATTAAAACTCATACAACATAAAAATACTCATTAATTTACAACTTACTGTTTATTCTGTTACAAGTTTCTTAAAGTACATAAACAGTATCATTTGAAAGTTAAAAGTGTGAATTCAATCAGTACCATAAGTGCATATTGAATTATCAATGCCCGATGGCTTCCCATGAATAATTATTTCAGCTTGGAAAGCAAATCTGTTTATTTCATCTAGATTTTCTTGACTCAATGAAGTTTTCTTATCAAACTTTCCATATAATGCCAAAAAAGCAGTAGAAAGGCTAACTGCAAAAGCAGCTGAAGATCCTAACCCAGCATTCATCGGCAGCTCAGAAGTCACAGTTACTTTCACAGGTGGGAAATTGCTGAAACAAAAGAAACAAATGTTCAATAATTAGCTTTAAATAAAATACTGAATTTTACTAAGAACAAGTACAAAAAAACTGTTAGCATCATGTAAGGAAGTCAATTTTCCTAATCTGAAATGAAGAACTCTACATCCAGAGGTTTTCAGAAACATTATAAATGGTAAAAAAAATTAAACCATCTTAGTGATACAAATTTAAGTCTTCTCTATACCAATACTATTTGTAATAACTCTAAATTTGTATATATGAAGAGCACTGTTGTTATAAATCTAGTCCTGTACAATCACACTGTTATGCTACACATTACAGGTTACAGTAAGCACTAAGGCTCATTTTGTAATCAAAAGTATTTCACTTTATTACATGATAGCTTTTGGTATTTTGAAAATAGTGAAAATTTAATTAAATTATATTTCATATTAACATATGTGTAGGTTCATTAACAAGAATTTTATTATTAATCAAATTAATTTGTCAGGCATAAATCTTTTACATCAGTTTACATTGTCAGTTTTCATGTACACTACACACTCACCCACCACAATATTTTCTTGATATTTCAATGTAAAGAAAGAGAAAAGCACAAATGCTCTGTTGCTTTGCATCAGTACAGTATGGTACATGTACATTCAAAACTGTCTGAAGGTGCTTCAGGACTTCTGAAATCTTTACTCCATCTTCCATTTGTTCTATAATTAGGAAAATACACCTTCAAATAAAATCTGAAACATATTTTCAAATGAGAAATTCTTATTCCTTTAGAGAAAAAAACAACAACTAAAATTGCCAGATTTTCATTAATCACTACTTGTCTTTCAATTTATTTTTAGAAACACAAAAATACCAAATATATCCATGAACATCTTAAATAGCCAACTGCTTGCAAATATCAAATATTCAACCCTAGTATGCCAATAAATAACATTTTGTCCCTAACATTTAGTTCCTATTACCTACCATTGCAGATGAAAACCAAGTATTTTTGGTTGATCATTAATTAAAGTGTCCCTTATATTCCAACTCTGCAATACTTTGCATAGCTTGTTTGTCTTTAAAGTTGCTAAAAATAAATTAGACACTGCAGTAAATAAATAAATGAAACAGTGATAATGACTATGTTGATAAAATTATTGTTAGTAATGGAAGAAAACAAAATTTAATCACTTTAAAACATTATCAACTAGTAGTGATGAATATAAGTTCTTCCTGTGATATCATTGTGGTATGATTAGTACTATAATGTTCCAGAAAATATATTCAGTTGAACAAAAAATTGGAAAATTATAGTATTATGTTCAAGTATTCCTTTCTCTTTTTAAAATAGTGATGCTTATTTTTCTATTAAAAATGTAAAGCGTCAATGTATTTGTCTTTTTACTCCATGTGTTTAATACAAAGGATGACAACTTTGGATAACAAACAGCACAATATAAGCAGGATCTTGATTACATAGTCAATAAAGCATTATTGTTTGTATTACTTCTTTAAAAACTAATGAAACAAACAACTGATTTATTAAACTTAGAAAGACTAGCATATTTGATGCAAATAAGCTTAATTATTCTTGCACTCAAAATTAGAGTAAATGTATTATGGTATTTGCATTTGAGTTACATGTAACAAAAACACTGACGTAATGACACTCAAACATTTTATACCAATGCACTGTGATTTGCATAAAGAACACAAATATTTTAATCATAATGCAAGTCAAAAATTAAAATGTCTAATAAACACACGATTTACAATATACTTTTAACCTTGGTAAATAAAAATGAATTATGACATTTTACTGTTATTGTGAATATATGTTATTTTTAAAATTGTGAAACTGAGTTGAGCCTTTTTCCTGCAGAATTCTGATTGTAAGTCAAAAAGATAATTATACTCCACAACTCAGTATAACCTGAATCTCCAGTTATAGGACTGATATCCTTGTGGGAAAACTGCTTCACCAAGAATACACAGTGGTAACAGAACACCTTTAAATGTTAAGCCATAAACCAAAACAATAATACCAGCATTTTGATGAGCTAAGAAAACATTACCACCAAAAGAAGTCATAATTAATTACAATTAAAGTAGGGAAAAGAATGTTAATGTAAAGTAGTAAATGATCCAATAAGGAATAGAAACAAAAGCCAAGACTGTGAATGGGGCAAGTGAAAGCCCTTATGACCTAAAGGAAAATATAAAGAGCAAAAAAAAAGGCCAAACTATGTCTTGTTGGATAAATCAACAGATACTTTGTGATGACAGAGCTATTCAAAAGTGAAGAGAAGCATCCAAAGCATGGACCATGTTCTATGAAAGACTGGAAGAAACAACGTGTTTAGAGAAAGAAGTCCCTTCATCAGATTCTAAAGAATCATCAAAAGTGGTTAAGAGAAGAACAATATGGAAATTTCATTCCCCAATATTTGTGACAACTAAGAGATAGAAACAGTTATCTGGAACAGAACAATGACTTTTTCTATGAAATTCAAAACCAAGAGCTCCTCAAGATAGTGAATGTGGTGAGAAGCAGAATGTGCAGGAGAAATGAAGTGAAGAGAGAGATGGACATTATGTGACTCAATGATAAGCCATGAAGGAAGTTCACAGGTTAGGAAAGAAGTATCCCCATAGGATTAGAGGAGACTAGATGGATACAAGTAGTTACTGGCAAGATGAACAAAGACTAACCCTCTGGGAAGGGGTGTGATGGTGAGAGAAGTTAAAAGAACAGTGTACATGTACAATTTCATTCACAGATAAAGAGTATAAATATTCCCAAATACAATGAATTGTATAATAATCAGTAGTAATGAAGGCACAATTACATAATAGAATATTAATTTAAAAATTCTGTGACCATGCATTATAGTTTCAAATTATAAGAAATTTGCATTTAATTATAATGGAAAATTACATAAAAAAATACACAGTTTTTCTTTAAAATTAAAATATCTTAACTATTTTAGTGCAGTTTTTCTAAAGTAAAAAATTAAAGTTGTTATCTTTGTAATCATTTTCCTTTGAGTTAAGAGATAACTACATTGATCTAATAAAATTGCAATTTGATATTTACACACACAAGTACAGCAAATCTGAAACACAAGTGAATGTGTATGTTCTCTCAACCGAAGAAAGAAGCAGAAAAGACATGGAGACCAACCATTTGAAGTGACTGGTATCCTCATGATATCTTCAATGAGCCACTCACTGGTAACTTGTAAGTCAGGTAGATGAAGCTCTACAACATTTTTGTTAATAGGTTCAACTGTAGTTCTGGTTCGTAAGTCCACACTCATGGCAACAGCTGACTAAACAGTAAAACATTAAATTTATGAAGTATATTGCTGAATTCTACTCAAAGTATTCTTCCAACAAATTCATATAAATAGATGTTTGTGTAATACTGAATTATTTGTTTAAAATGTACAAATTTAGTGGATGAAGATTTATATTTTTGGTGCATTGTTATGTTTCTGATTTTAAATAAAGTTGTGGAAATGAAAATTCTGCATTCACAGAACAAAAAGAGTTTATTATTGTTATTATTATATTGAATAATATTTTGACCATCACTCCCACAAGGTCAAAAGGGCAAGCATGTTTGATGTGACAGAGGTTCAAACCTGTGATCTTCAGATTACAAATAAGCACCTTAACCACTTGGCCATGCTGGGGCACAACTTGAGATGAGATACACAGATGATTCTGAATTCAAACCATCAATATTGTTGGGTGTTTACACAGCCTTTCTGGTACTTTTTTTAATGAGTAAAGGAACAAACAGATTGGATTCACAGATTTTAATAACTTAGATAACTGGTTTCATTTTTGGAAGACATTATATGCATAACTATTTATTAGCAACTTGTTGTGAACTCCTGCAAAAGTGTGATTGTGCAGTAATTATAAATTATTAAAACAATTGGTTAGTTAGGCATATGAGCATAAAGAAGAGCTTTTACAAGTTTGAGTTTTTGTTGTATTTTCTTTGTGTATTTGGTGTGGCCCAAATTAATCAAATTGCTTTCAAACTCATTGCATTTCATCATATATTGACAAAAAATACTGTTAACAAAGCTAAATCTTGTTTAAAATAAATACAAAACTTTTATAGTTTAGCTAAGTTATCACAACCAGTAGTAATTTCTGTACCAATACTGTTATTAACAACTCAGTTAAAAGTAAAGATGCACTGACTCCACTGGCAAGAATTCATGTAATTACTTTTTGTATATATTTCTTGTTGCTTTTCCTCTCTATTTATATTAAGGTATTTGGTTCAGATGTAGTTTTACATGTAAATAATTTACAGATACATAAAATATATATATATACTGATTTTTGTGATTCATAAATATTATATTCTGTTGTTCATCTTAATTTCACTTGTCCAAACATCATACCTGTATAATAAAAAGTTTTTTCATTACTCAGTCAAGTCTTCCCAAAACTTTTATTTTCTTAAAAGTGAGTTCTCCATTATCAAACTTAACTATGGTTGCTAAATGTGTAATATAAACCATCTCACTTGAAATTACGGGAATCACTGCAAGTGCAGGAACATCTCCAGAATAATAAGAACATCAAGGGATAGCAGAAGGGTAAGAACCCCATGAATTCATAAGTACCTCCACAGTGACCCACAACAGTCAGGTGGAATGCTTAAAAAACAAAATGGAAGGTAAACATTACTTGTAGAAAAGTAGATAGAATAATATAAAGATGAAAAAAGTAAGTAGGGGAAAAATTGATAGGATTTATGGATTTTCAAAGACATAAAATCAAGAAAAAAATTTGCCTGATGATAAGTTAAGGCCAGAAGAATTAGAGCCTGTATAACACAAAACTTGCAAGTACCCACTTTCAAAAGCCACACACAAAGATTGTCATAAAATATAATATCAGGAGAAGAGGAATGTACCATAAAACATGTTTGTAGTAGATATTTTGACTAATCTCTCACTATTTAACATACCTTCATAATGACAAAAAAACCCACTTAAAGCAAAAATGTTTTCTGAGGATGGCTGATATGGATATTTAAAATTCAAACACCAACAAATCTTTCCAAGTAGAACTGAAAACATCTACTTCCTGGAAACACCTCAAAACAGTATCTTAAACAATTTTTTCAAAGAATTCTCACACAAAATCATCAACTTAATTTTACAGAAAAGAAAGCTAAAAAACCTTACATGGAAAGAAATTAATTCTATAAACCTAAAACAAGACATTCTAAAAGCATACAAATTCATCACTCTTGTCATAATGAACACAAATGAGTACAATCAAAAAATAATTAACATCCTATCAGATACATACAAATCCTTTAACTTTAAATCTATTCTTGACCAACTAAATCATCAAGCCTTAATAGCCTATTATGATATAATCTCCCTCTTCATAGAATTCCCAACTACCAAAGCCTGCAGCTTTCAGAACTTTATATCCAAGACCCAACCCATTAATACACACCCCCAACAACAAATAGAATTCATTACCACCAAAACTAACTTTATGTTCAATGACCAAACCTATCTACAAATAAATGGCTTAAGTATGGGAAATCCTTTGTCACTAGCTCTAGCCAACATTTTTATGACACAGATTGAATATCAAGCAATAAATTCAGCCTTGCAC
Source organism: Carcinoscorpius rotundicauda (assembly GCA_011833715.1). Classification (NCBI taxonomy): domain Eukaryota; kingdom Metazoa; phylum Arthropoda; class Merostomata; order Xiphosura; family Limulidae; genus Carcinoscorpius; species Carcinoscorpius rotundicauda. The sequence continues at coordinate 41,856,718 of CM022394.1, read as the reverse complement.
CCACCACTATACTGGTACAGACAAGTTGAAGATACAGTTTCTGAACTAACGTCTACAAAATACATTTAGTTTTTTCAACCATGTTAACTTCATACGCCCCAACATTAAGTTCACACGTGAACATGAGGAAACTAACCAAATAGCATTTCTCAACCTAAATATCACAAGAACTGATACACAATTTAAAACAGAAATCAACAGGAACTCACCATACTGAACTATACATTCCTTGTGACCCCAGCACATGAAACAAAACCTCAACATATTAAAAAAACAAATAAACACAGCCACAAAACTATGATCACCCAATAAAATTAATGATGAAATCAACAAAATAAAACAACACTCCATAAAGATCAATAAATTTCCTAAAAAAATTATTGAAAAACTTACACACACACACACCTAGATCAACAACACAGTCAACAACAAATAATAAATTCCAAGAAACAACAAAGTATAAAATCTTACACTACTGCATACCATATATTCCTCATATTAGTGAACAAATAACCAACATTTAGGAACTAACTTATAACAAAACAAAACATTCCAGTAAACACTAAATTTATTCAGAAACCAGGTACAATACTAAGGTCCATACAATGTTGGTGTTGTATTTGTCAGCACCATAGCTTCTATATTGAAGAAACAAGCAGAAAATGGAAACCATACCAAAAAAAAAACAAAAAAAAAACACCTTCACATGTTTTTGAACACTGCAGATCAAATAAGCATAACTACAGAAAACACCAACATACTAAGTAGGAAAACAAATAAAAACACAAAATCAAAAAATCCTTACTTATACAAGGACTCAAACCAAAATTGAACAAATATAAAGAAACACCTTTATACCTATACTAATTAACATCCTTACATTTAACTGCAACACTTCCTACAATCCAATACCCATTCATACTCTCATCCCTAAGGTATGCCCAGCAACAGTAAGTTACAAACTCTCTTTGTTAACCTGAAAATGAACTAAAAAGGTCAAAATGTTGTTCTGTATTTTATTTCAATTAAAGTTTTCACACCCATACCATCCATCTTGAGAATATATTTAATAGGCTAATTTTTTTACTCTTAAAAAATCAGTTTTACCTGAAGATACCACAGCTTGAAAAAAAAGTATTATTCTTACTAACAACTGAAACATGATAGAGTTTGTAAGTTGGTTGATTTTGGATGAAACATTTTTGGTTTGGTATTGTTTCTGAAGTACTGCCTGCCTTTATAGTATATTGCTGCTTAACTTAGTGACATTGAAAGTACAGAATTATTGTTCTAACTTTTCAAAAGAAAAATTAACATCTTGATTGGTTTTGCACTGTTTCTTTGCTTTTTGAATAAGTGAGAAAACATTTTGAAAGTAAAGAAAAAAATATGTTTCTATATGCAACAGTTCTTACACTGTGCAGTTTGAATTTGGTTCTTGACATAGCTAATTTATCTCATAAGAACAAAGACATCCCCACAATTTTAGGCTAACATTTAAAGAAACATTTGTAACCTATAACACTTCACTAAAAACAGAGTAATGCATGTTTCTGTGGTTTCTACTTAGTTTAAAAATTATTTTTCATATAATATTGGACTGTACCATGCATTAACTCTTCCTTAGTCAAATTGTAAAAGTTGTCATGATATATATATTTTCTTTCAGTTCAGGTTGAATACAGAGTTCCTCAAACAAATCATTAAAACATACCTTCCCAGCCCCCAGTACACACAATATACAAGTTCACTAATTGGAAATTAGTCATGTTTTCTTATAGCAAAAAAATGTCTGCAATAGAGTGAGACACACTTTTCTTTAATGTTGCCAAATAAGATATTTGATCAAGGACTACAACAACATTGTACTTGAATCACAGTGAATGAAAGTGGAGAATTGCCAACCAATTTCAAAATAACCATTGTTAAATTATGACGTAAAAGCATCTCCTAGTGAATGTGCATGTAGCATTTACGTATAGGCTATAAAAGCTAAGCTAAACCAAATATGTTGAATATAGGTGTGATACCTGTCTGGTGTTGAATAAAATTTACTCCTTGTTTGAACTGTATTCATTCAGAGAACCTTGAAATGTTAATTCAAAAGGCTATGTAGGCAACTTAATGTCTAGATGTATCTCTACTCAACTATCATTGTATTATTCAAGATACATAAATAAAAAGCAAAGAATTTTCATAGCTCATTGGTCATATGAAAATAAATCTGAAGTTTTAAGTAATTTTTTAAAGGTTTATTTTCATATCAAGGACTTAAAACTTTGATAAAATAAAAGTTTAAATCATAATGTAATCAAGTGTATAGCCTGTCAAAAAATGGCAGAGCAACCACTTTCACCCTGTACCACTACCACATTTTACCTTAATATTACAATGCATAGCTAACTGAAATAAATAAAAAAATTGTAAAATTAAGCTTCACAAATAAAGAGGCAGACAAATGCAGCTGAGGAAGTCAAACATCTATAAATTCCTTTGTGAGTCAATCAAAATATCATTCACAAAACGAACTTGTGACATATTCATAGAATAATTATTAATAAAAATCAGTTACATCCACAACTTCTATTATATGGAAAAGCCAAAGAGTTTTTGTAATACTACATTTCAGCAATGTCTATTTGGCTTTTACTTCATATTTCTTAGCAACAAATGTATAATCTAATTGTTGTTAGTTTATATACTGAATGTACAAAATGAAATGTATAGGCAACAAAACAAGAAAAAAATTTTTTTTTGATGGCCTAATTTAGAATCACTGTTGGTTAAAAAAAAAACATTTAACTTGTATTGGTTAAAAAAAGTTTGTTTTTAATAAAAACATTGGTGATATAACAAAATATAGCTTAATTCAGAAACAAGTTTAAAAGTGAATCAAAATCATTACTTTCATGATACATTTTATGCATTTGGCTCTAAGCTGGGTGATCCCACATTAGATCTTACTTTTTAGATTCAATGATATTTTCAATAGCTACAAGGGAGAATACAGTGAAATGGTAAGAAAAACATTTAAAGATTTCTTCAATCTTCTTTTATCAGTTCAAGATATCCACAAAAAGTTGCCCTTCTGTATGTTAAATAAAGCATGTGACTTATGCATTTGTGTACCATCTCTATCGTTATATCCTCTCACTCCATTCATACACAGAGTGGTAAGACTGAAAGATTAAAAATTGTTAAAAATTGGGTTTTGATATCTATGATGTGCACATAACAGATATATTACTAAATAACTTTGTGCTTATCAATGAACAGATTTATTTATTGTGAACTAGTATTTTTCATAAAAACACACCTATTTCATAACTTGATATTTTCTAAACCACTAGTTTGTGGGTCTTAACTGACTGGACTGAGAGGGACACCTGTATGGAAAATATTACAGAGTAGAAAAGGAGATATTTTGGTGCTGTGAACAAAGGATATCACTACTGAGAAGGTTTGTGCTATTTCTGAATGGTGAATAGCCACATTCTTCCACACCACATTGAAGACCTAAATCCATAACACAGCCATCGAACTTGAGGGAAAGGGGAACTAAAAATCTGACATACATGTTGCCCAAATCGTGATATCAAGAAACAAATACTTGGTGCATATTAAACTTTTATTGAAAAAAAAACATATTCAGATGAATTGTACTGACTAATAAATTTGTTAATAACTTTTGACAAATCCAGTTCATCTGCATTATTCTTCAGAATATGGAGACAAGCAAGATGATTCATATGAAACTGACATGGTGAGGTGTGAGAAAACTTTCAGTTTCCATAGATCAGAAAATGATCTTTCATCACTATATTTAATTATTGGTGTCACCACATAGATTTTGAGCAGTGTGAATACTGATGGATAAATGTCCATCAGAATGGGATTTTTGCACATTGCTTATTCAAAATAATGTATGGAAATATTTTATTAATCTGGAAAGTCCTTAAAGATGACAGTGTGCACTTATTCAATTTCATATTTCACACATTCCTTTGATTTTAATGGCAGTAGTTAATCTTGACAAGTGCTGTACATTTATCAGTTTCAGATTGCTTGCACATAACTTGCAAGATTATGCAAATTACCTGTAGAATATCTCACAGAAACTAATTTAACAATAGCTGCAACCACTGATTTGTATATACTTTCAAATTCAGCTTAAATAGTTTGTGTAACAGTTGCACCTTTGTGTAATGCAAGTTCTTCAATGCCTATAGTTTTAGATGTGAATAAAACAAACTTGTGAAACTGTTACAATGCTAGCATTATTAACATCTCGCAGAAGTGAAGCCATGTCTTCAATGTTTGAATGGAAAAACTGCACTGAAACTTTAAATGATCATATTAGAATGTGCACTAGCTAAGTTATTTTAAACAGCTTCAAATAAAAAAACACTAAACTTCTGCATGTTAATAATAAACATACAAACTTGCACATGCACATTCAATGACAATGCAGTATCATTACAGATTTCCTCTAGTCAATTCAACTAACTGTCATGTTGAGGTACAAATGACATTAAAGCATTGTCCTGCAAAACCAAACATGTTTAACAGAGGTCATAAAGTGGCAGGAAGAACATCATCCACTGTATAGGCTTCATATGATGTTTTTCTAAGAAGGGAATATTTAATAAATGCAACCACTTCTCGTAGAACTTTCTAGGATTCCACAAAGCACAAATGAGGATTTACAATGTCTTGAGCTATCTAGATCAGTTCCTGACCAGAATGGTAGTTGAAGATGCATTTTAGATGTTTGTTTAGAATTTGTGCTTCTACTCCACTTTTTGACCGTTCATTGTACTTATGCCATCATAACTCTGTACAAAAGCTTTATTAATGTCTAATTCACACAATAATAGTCCTTGTTTAATTGTTCAAAATGTCTTCAGCTATTGTATTATTGATAACAGAATACCCTTTTCTCATTAACACTTAAATCATCATATGCATATCACAAATACATGATTCATTGCTCCTCATAAATTTCATCAGAAATGTAGCAAAAAAATTGTTATTAACAAATTCCACAACAGTATGAAGTATATTATAAGTTATAATTTCCATGATTTCATTATACCAGGCCCTACCACAGCATTTATTCCATACATGTAAAGAAAAATATCTTTATTAAACTAGAGATTTGATACTAGCTTGAACTATACCAAAATGTTACCTTAATGAGCCTCAGTGATACTGTATGCTAAACCTTGCTTTCCTAAATGTATAATAACATCATAACTCACCAAATACTTTCCAATTTGCCTTTCAGCTTTCACTTTCTTTACTACTAATATATGTTACTTTTGTGTCTTCTATTTTGATACTGATTTTTATTGTTGTGCATTCTTTATTACTCTTGGCTTCTGTCATGCTTTTATAGACCATGCTTGCCCCTTTCTAAAACCCCTCCATCCTATTACCCATTGAGATGTGGAAATTGAAGAATCCTATGATGAAAGTAAGCAATTATTTTGCACAGCACACATACATACATACAAGGCAAATTATACCACTCATATCATGCCTATATTCAACTTGTGTTGTGGGATATAACATGTGGTTAATAACTATATTTCTATGTACAAAATCAGTTACAAGTGAGAATATGTAGGTGTAGCTGTTTACATACAATTACATTTACACATTAAATGATTTTGTTTATACGTGTCAGCAAGTCGCTGATTAATTATTCAAAATGACATTCTTTTCTATTGCATGATTTCTTTATGTACATACACAATGTGTACACTAACTGCTGAATGCATAAAGTGTTTACAAATAAGTTATGACAGTCATCCTGTCATGCATTCCATTTATCAGCACATTACATTACATTTTAGATTGATTATATATATCACTGGTAACTAAATGTGACAGCTTAAATGAACAATCTATTAAACTGTCAAAACCTATATGTAAATATTATAAACTGAATGCATACAGTTAGTATTATTTTGATTACTGTGTATGATTATGTGCTATACAATTATAAACGCAGGTGATCCAAACCATTTGCAAATAATAATGATTTACCCTTCATTTTCTGTAAAAGCTGTTTAAATGTTTAAAAAATCTGTTTAAAATTGTAGGAAGAAAATATTACCCCTGAGGATTCTACAAATATGCATAGACATATGTAATTATTTTAACTGGATGTTTAATAAAATAGATTTGTGTTTAAAAATCACTTCTGTATTTGAAATTAAAGATATGTCTACATTAAAGAAATTTAATTAAAATTTAATAATCAAATGAATTAAATAATATACCTAGAATTTCTTTCAAATGAAGTATCACACTTGTACATTGTCCTGGGTAATAAATAAAGTTAAACAATCAGACTAATCTTATGCTAATTAAACAAAGATTTATACAAATATGTAAGGTAATCTGTAAAAAATTATTCAGAATATTTTCCTAAGCTACACTACCCAGACAAAAAAAAATAGTTTCAGCAGTGAGGTATACAACACTATTTAAAATTACCTACATTTTTTTCCACCATCCACTTGATAAGAAATTTTTGGAGCTAACCTCGCACTGACTCCCTAGGATTTTGAAAATGTTCAACAGTCATACATAACAATGCTAAACCTACATTTTTTCAGGATGTATTATCTGGAGGACATTTAGAACTTGAGTAATTCTGCAGACAGATCTTCCCCATTGACACAGGAAGGCACATTCTACAACTATAGTACTACAATAACTGCAGCGAGTGTCTCCACCTGGAAAAACCCAATCATATGCTATGGTTATGGGCTATTGGAGAATTTCCTCACAAATTGCACACAAGTTGTTTCACAGCAAAATAGACAAACCCTTCCATCCCAAATGACTACACAATAAATTCATGAGGCTATGCAATGAGCTGTGGCTTTAGTTCCAGTAATGCTAACAAAGCCTGATTCAAATATAGCCTTTAACATAAAGTTAATTGTTTTGGAATTAAGGACAAAGCTACAAAATGGGCTACCTGTGCTCTGCTCCATACAAGTATCGAAACCCAATTTCTAGTGGTGAGAGTCCACAGACATATCACTGTGCTACTGGGGGAGCTTGACTTGAAGTGTAGAGGAGTTTATGCTTAAGTGTGTGGTGGTCATACTAGCTCTCTTCTGGTTGGGTACTGTGTGGTATGAGTGTACAAGAATGCATAGTAGGGCAACATTTTCTGGTTAATACAGCAATTTCAAAATCCTTAATAAATACCATCATGTATCAAGCACTCTAAGAAAAGCTAGCACTCCAAACAGTGGATATTCACTTTATTGTGATGAACTGTTGCACAATGAATGTGAATGGAGAGATTTATTGGTCATTCCATGTCAAATCATTCAGATTTTGGAAAATTTTCCAAGTGACCCCCTCAGAATGCCTTGAAAAAATTCACATGTGATCCTCTACCCATATAATGAAAAACTGCCACAGAGTAGATCAATATCTCTAATAGTTTCTAATTTACAGCGCTGTAAAATTTATTTTTTTGTTATTTTTGGAGAATTCATTTTCAGGCAACTTTGGCTGCTTAAAGCTGCAAGAGTAATGGTGGTAGAAGGCTGAAATTTGCTACACTAACTGAATTAAACTCTCTGAATTCAAAAGTGGTCTCAAACCAAGTTGATCTCTCTTAGGATTTTCATAGTGAGGCTGTAAAATCACCCGAAAATCCAAAATCATAAAAAACATAGGTTTATTTAATGGGCCATTGCTCTAAGACTTAATATGATACAAAGCTGCATTTTTTTTTCAAATTTCCTGTAACATATCAGTTTATAAATCAGCAATTGTTGTAATTAAAAGTCTGTTAGATCTCCTGCAAAAAAAATTTAGTTGCATGCAACTTTTTATGATTTAGCTAAAAATAGCCCTACTTCAGGCTACAGTCTGACCATGTCACCAGCTGTTCAGCCTTTTCAGATTTTTACCATATATTCAGTAAAGAATTGAGTCATCACAATACTTTGTAATTGCTACCATACTTACGAGGAAAACTTATCAGATTTTATGACATTTTTATTTTATCTGTTAAACATAATTAGAAACTTTACAAATATTACAATAAAACAATAGTATATTTATCAAAAAATAAAAACAGTATTTAAGCAAAAGCAAAGCATCAACAAAATACCTTTATTGAGCTTTAAGCAACCTCCAGTCATGCAAGTTCTTTGCTTCATAATATTTATATTCCTGCTTTAAGATAAACTAATAAATATGATGGTAAAATCTTTACCAAACATTGTACACCTGTTACTATGTTAAACTTTTAAAAGTTTTCTTTGTCACCTATTCATCTCATCTATAAACTGTTTAACTAACCTACTTTATCTCAAGTTATCTGATGGCTTCTCATTGAAGACAATTTTTGTGGCTTTCAGATATAATTTAACACACAAATAAAGGAATATCTAAGAAAACCAAACACAAAAACTTCTTAAGTCTATATATTTATTAATATATATGACAGTCTAATTACTGCTTCATCCAATCATGCTTAAACTTTCTTTATAGCTGCTATCAAAGCTTTTTTTAACTAGTAACTGAACAGCCATTTGATAAAGCACAATGTTAAGGTTAAAACCAAAGCCTGTAACAAAACTAAATAAAAGGCTTAAAAATCAAGAAACGGCTAAAATATTCTCAAAGAGTGATAGGTTCTTACTAAAAATAGCTACTCTTTAGGATGGGTAGAAACATATTGCAAAAAAAAAATCAACAAGTTGTTTGTGCAAAAATTAAAATATTAATTTTTTTCTCTTTATGAATTACTTTAAATAAATGTAAGAATATGACAAAATATGAATCTCAAAAAAATGTTTGTTACATTAAGTACTTAGAATTAGCATACAAAATTGCTTTACAAGTTTGTGGAAAAATATGTGAAAAGACAGAGGAAGTCCTGTCTTTAAGGCAAATTATTTAGGTTTAAGTTATTCTTTTCATCCTAAACTATTGTACATGAAACTATATCATACATGTAAGATTATAAAAAATCTGTAACAACCTGAAAATACAATAAGCATTCTACATAATTTTTGGTACAAATTTCATCACATTAAAACTAATAAATTTGTATTGATAAAAATAAAATCAAGTAGAAAGCCTATATATTCCAATAATTTCAAAGCTTATATCTTTATTACAAGTAAGTAATACGATTGATACAAAAATAAAAGTGATTGAAAACAAACATTTTAAATTTATTTTGTAATTGTAATTAAACACTACTATTTAGAAAAAATTATAATATTCATATCTAAATTCATATTTTAACATTTCCAAACAGGACACCTATTTTCAATTTAAATTTGTTACTTATTCAGTCATAGCACTTGCATTTGCCCTAATCTTCAACGTCAATAAATAAGAAAACATTTTCTTCAAGAGCATTGCAACTACCAATTAATGAAAAACTGATTTGGTGATATATATACATTATACGATCTACATGTCCAAAGTAATATAGAATTTGATGAAAAATCTATAAATTTTATAGCATACACATATTGTTAGTTACTTAAAAAGCCAAGGTGCAAAAATTTACAGTGGCAATGTTTAATTTACATTTATATTGTTTCATTTGTTTAGAAACAATCAGTTATCAACTGAAGCCATAACTGGATTGCTGTGAAGTATAATTATGGTAACATTAGAGAAACTGAAAAAAGCTTTTATAAAAACTAAAAGATCAATCAAATAAAACACTAAACTCTAGTATTTCTCTTTGATACTATTCACTGTTTTGTATTAATTTCTAAAAGAATAAAATAAATAAAGGTGGTTTAGATTTCTGCCCCCCCCCTATATTTTTGCCTACTTGCAAAAAATTAGATACAGATATTAATTCCTGAGACTCCTTGGACTCTTCATCTAAGCTTGTGCCTATTATACAAATTAAGAAGTTATTATTTCTGGAAAAGTGTATGAAGGTTTGCTCCACAAATTTCTCCACTAGATTCTTTTCAACACTGTTACAAATTTCTGAAACAAAAATGGATGTGAATCTGAATCCCTACTTCATATGTTTACTTAATTATACAATATTACAAAATACACTTACGAAGATATAAATTGAAAACATAAAATGTAAAAAACACCACCAAAAAGCAGTGAATTTACACTTTATTCAATAGTTAAGTAATAAAAAAAATTGGAGGTTGACTTCACCCTAATAAGTAATTCAAAATTAATGACATCAGCAAAAAGCCTTAGAAGTTTTGCATTAACACAGAAAAAGACAGAAATTTAATACCAACAGACATTCAAATCATGACCCTCATATTACAAAACATTTACAACGATGTTACATATGTTTGTTTATTTGTAGTTAAGTGCACAGCTACATTATGGGCTAAATATGCTTTTCTCACAATGGGTATTGAAACCAAGCTTTATAATCCCTTAGACCTACCATTGAGTCACTACTGATGGAAAGCACCATCTATTATGAGGTTTTATGCTTAAAAATAAACAAACATAACAGCAACATTTCAAATACTTTGATATTCTATGACAGGATATTCATGATGGCAATTGCTGCATATTTTTTAAAATGGTCATTGTGCCCTCAGAAAATCCCCAAAATCCATGGCCATGATGGTCACCCTCAATATCCCTTTGGCTGTCATGCTCTCCCAGTGTAAATTTCTATTGTGTACTGCAATAAATGTAATGCCACTAGGGTTCACAGACACTAGATTTACAACCTACAGAAGGTACTTTGTTACAAACAATATATCACATAAAATACACATAGTGGAGGGAGTGAAGTTTTTTGACAGTAAAACATTTTTGCAGTTTGATGAATCATACCATATCAGAGGTTCTTGGTAATAGCAAGCTATCTAAATCAGCACTCAACAAAACAGATCTGCAAAGTTTATACAAACTTTCACAGTGGCAGTAATACATGATGATCAAAGCCTGCTTGTTAAAGTGAACTGTGGGCATGCCATAAAATTGGAACATTTGTTTCCTTTGGTAATTATGCAGGTTACATCCTGATGTTTTCAGAAAATGAAATAAAATAGAATATGTCAATAATTCAGCTTGATAAATTTTATGTGTAAATGCAACAAAGGCTTAGGCCTACTACATTAACTAGGTACGGTTAATGTTACTGAATCACAAGTAGTGAATTGCAGAATTCAATGTATAACAATGCAAGATTTACAAGTTATGATCACTGTAGTATAGATGTAATTTACTGTTTATCAGCACCAGCCTACATCAGAAGTTTTGCAAAAAAATACTAGTAGTAGTATTTTTTGGAAACATAATGCAGACGATACATCATGACAATGCATGTTTGTATCCATCTGTCTGTCTGTACATCAATATTTTCAAATAGTTGCTGCTCAAAGACTGTGCAACTTATTTTCATCAATCTTGGTCAAGTAGTCGGACAAGCTGGAGCTGAATTTTGAAGGTTGAAATCATGCCTTTAAGTTTCTCCTCCATGGATTTTGTCTGATCATTCTCATAGTTAAACAAACCAATAAATGTACAGAGATGCATAAAAGTTATATAGAATTCTCAGGTCAAAGGTCATTTGGGGCATGAAATTTGAAAGACTTTAGAACATTTCACTGGGGAATTTAGATTCTGAAAGCTGTTATTTAGTTGTACAATGTAGTTCAAACATTATCCTTATATGCTACTATATAAATAATCTTTCCTTTCTAGTTGGATGAATTTGTTGTGTTTAGATGTTAAATTCTGATATGAGAGATAGCCACAGATGCTTTCCTAAAGTTTTGATAAACTAAGCCTATCTGTAAGTGCAACTAGCCTGACTTAAGCTATGTTATGAATTGAAATTTGCTGATTATAAAGTAACATAATATTCTTTTTTATTAGCCTGCAGCCCTCCTGTAGTAATGCTTCTTGTTCTGATCATGTTGGGGATATGCCTCTTGACATGGAGGTTGGTCCAGAAAATAAAAAAGATTTAAAATCTGGTACCACACAGTGTAAGAAATGAAATTGTAATTCAAAACTTGAGACAGTGGAAGGTTGGAGATGTGACTGGTTCAAGTCTAAGCAAAAAAAAATGTATCAAGGTTTGAAACATGATGAGCCCTACATGAAGAGCAACTGAAACTTTGATCTGGACACATTTGTTTCAGGCACAGATCAGAGCACTTTTACCCAAAGAAGGCTGTTAAGGAGGCCAAATGTCAAACCATAGGAGCCAAAAAGCAGCAAAGTCAATGTCTCTGAGGCAAAAACACCAGAGAGAGATGATGAAGAAAGCTAAATTGAATTTAAACAGGAAAAACAAAATAAGAATTATTGTTTGTTATTTCTAGTCTAAAGCTTTATTTTGTTGATTTTTCCCATTACAAGAGAGCATTTCAAAAATACATTTCTTTTTTTAAATCTTAAAACTGATACACTGTTACTTCATAAATCTAACTGATTAGAGTTAATACTTACCTGATAAACATAACCTAGAAGGATGAGCCAGCTTCCCAAGTATCCAACAAAAAACATTAATGCCACATTTATAAAACTAATTGGAAAACTCATTTTTATTCTATTAATATTAATGTGTACTAGCCCTCAATGCCCTACAATGAATTTCTTTTTGGCCTTTATGCCCTTGAAAATAATATAAATTCAAAATTGCCTTTCAAAGGTAATTGATTAAAATGCACACTTCTAATTTATTTCAGGACCTAGTGTCATAAGAGTCCAAATGTTTTCAGTTTGATAAGTAGTGTTTCATCTTTTTAAAAAAATGTACACAATATCTCATTTAGATGGTTGACCTAGCACACATTAAAAACATTCAATAAGTCACACTAGAAATATTTTGACAGATCTTCAAGAACCTCTTTTTAGGTATAAATAACACCAATAAATTTGACTATCTTCATATTTTGTATATAACCACTAGTATTTGCATCTTCTTTCTCAAATAGATTTACTGTAAAACTGCTTCATAATCATTACATACTTCCAAATTCAGCCATCTACTCTGCATATTTTTGTCAAATAAAATCTTTAGAGTTTTAGTTGCACCTTTCTCTGAAATTCATACATTTTATTTCCATTTGTAATTTAAGATATGATGGTGTTCTCTCTGAAAAATTTGCATAAAATTCCATAATTGGCTCAAAATAGGTTCTATCTACTTAAGGGTGTCCCAGAAGTCGCGCACCATATAATTTTTATGTTAATACATATGAATAACAATTTTATTGATAATAATCATAACAGATGCTCAAACTGTTCACCCTCTGCTTTGATACATTCATCAATTCTCTTTATAAAACTGTCTTTTACTTTGTTGAGGGTTGCAGTGCTAATCCTTTAAAATTATTATATGTACGTATGGTGCACGACTTCTGGGACACCCTGTATATTCAACATGTATGATTGCATCTGCCCAAGAGAGTGCTCAGTTTGTGATATACACAGTAGAAACTTATAGGCAATGGAAATTTGTCATGCAACAAAGCAAAATACCAGTGATGTTCAGAAAACCCACTTGTAGAGAAATATATGTATAAACTACCAGCTCACCTGCCCATTAGTACTGATGACCTATCAGAAGTAAACCCAGTCAAGTTAGCAATATCTAACCAACTATCTTAGATGAACTTAAAAAAGTTTGAAATTGCACTGTAATTTAGAACTCTAAAGAAGTTATTGCCACTGATCTGAATGAGAATTATAAGGTTCTCTTTAGAATTTTCTTCAGGCAATATCCAAAACAATAATGACTTTGAAACAGCTTTTATCTCATAGGTTTCCACACTTTCTCTAACAATCATATATACTTCCATGGACTGACATTCAAAATATTTCAAATTTGAGTAGTGAAAAATATCTACAATAATGTGCAACACAAACTATGTATGTTTGTGAGAAAAACTTGTACATAAACTAAGAATACCACTTTCTTTTTGAAATACTGACATCCATGACAATTCTGTTTGTAAAGTTGAAATACAATTATATGAAGAACAATGACATACATTATAGACATACAACTGTCTATACATATTCTGCCCAACACTGGAACCAAGTCCTGATTTATAGCATTATAAACCTTCAGACTTAATACTTGGCCACTAGGAGCTTAGAGTAAAATGCATATAGTCCTATGATGAGCTGTCTTTATTCCATTTCATAGCCACCCCACTACAGTTTCTGCCTCTTTTCAAAACAGTATGAACAAGTATGATTGGTTGCAACTGTATGGCATGCCAATTAATTATAGCATAACAAACTGGAATAATTACTATAGCAACATCAGTGTAATGCTAACTTTTTACCATAAACAAATAATTATATAATCAACTGATGTATCCACATGTGATTCTTTTAGAAAATAAAACAGGTTAAAATTGTATTTCAGTTGATCATCAGTATTATCAGTCAGTTCATACCAGCTACCCTGTTTATACCAGTGTGGATACACACACATACACACATATATGCAAGTAGATGTCTAAGGTTTGCAGATAAAGAAAAACTGTTCTGCATGTTGAAACGGCAGTGCTCAAATCTACTGCGAGCACTACCTCATAACCAGTAGCTATTCACATGGCTGCAAAATATACAGCTGGTAACCTTATCTAAAGTTCAGTGATCAAATTAAAGTAATTAGGCTGAAGTTGAATATTTTATATTAATACTTTACAAATGTCTAAGCAAGCATCTCATATCACTTTAAAACAGTGTAAATTTTATACCTGATTTACATACCAGATACACTAACATTGTTCTTTTCAATTTTTTGATGAAATAAAAAATAATTATATTACACAAAACCAATTTTTACAAACAGGTGTTTAAATATAATTGTCTGTCTAAGCAAAGAAAGATTGTAAAACATTGCAGTGTAAATGCAAAAAATACTGGCATTGTTACACTCTAGGATGTGTGTGCCAAAAATATGAGGCTGAAACTGGCTGTTTGAGTAAAGAAAGATATGCGAGTTTAATGTATGGAAGTACAAGAGATAAAAATCCATAACATGTTATACATTTTACCTGTAATACACATTGTAATAAAGTGTAGTGTAAATAAATGACCTTGGAGGTAAGAAAAATTATACTCATTTTTTTAAGATGTAAAGACACAGAAGTCTGATAAAATATACTTACAAAAGATATAAATTTGTATAAAATTAAAACTGAGAGCTCATAAGTTTTATTCAACCACAATAAATAGGTAATATTTGAGCTTTCCTCATTTTCTATCTGTTAAACAATTTTCAGATTGTTCTAAATACACGTTTGTATTAATAGTATTTATCTGGTCCAAGTTAAATTCAAAATAATGCTTTCCATATTTCACCAACAATCATTACTTGCAACAAAACACCCAACTGTTTTGTAAAAGTTCACGATGAAGAAACATATTAAAGACACAAAATGCAAATCTATGTTTCACATACCTATAATTAAAACACATTTCTTGTAAACAACATTTATTCATGAGGTTTTATGAAACATTAAAACAAATGCTTTTTTCTAACTTTATAAAACATGCTTCAAAACAAAATTTTGGTAGGTAACCAATGGTTATATTTTACTCCATCATTTTGAGCCTTTCCCAAAGAAACAAATTTGGTAATCTAGATATTTGAATTATATACTTCCATATTATACTCAGAAACTATCCTCTACCAATTACGGTTTTTCATTTCTGTACCATTACCAGTCTATAGTAATTGAATACCTTTAGATTTGCAAAATCGAGTAACTTATATTAGTAAATGGTCTCTTATTACACCCTTCAAACTGAAGTAACTAAATTTTCACTGTTATAAAGTATCACTTACCTTCAAACTCATTATCAGTGTTATACTTAAGTACATAACATCTCTTAATAGTTAAACTAGCCTTACAAACTCAACTGCGATTGAACTTCAAATTAATGTTGAATTTACAAGTACATAAAGTGTTCATGTAAACAAAGAGTAGAAAAATGATTTAACTTACCTTTCCATAGACAACTGCGTGTTCCCCATGGAGAATTCCTTTTCCAGGAGAGGAAGCAACTATTTTTGCCATTAAAAAGTTTTAAATTATGGAAGTTTAAAACCCGTGCGAAAATTGTTTCTCCGGTTGATCTGTGTATATATGTTCTTTTAATTTCCGTTTGCTCCACCAGTTGCAGTTACGCTTATACATGAGTGTTATCACAACCAACCCCTATCGCTCAAACACGTTGTAAAAATAACCAATGAATCACAAGATTTACCACGCAGAAATAAAGTCAATGATGTCCATCATAAACAACATGTATGCCCAAAATCAAATTGCTTAGCGTGAACTGTGGAACGATTTAGCAACTCGCAGGTAAACGTAGTCTTCAACTCAAAATTTCTTTTGGTTTATGGAAATAAATCACAGTCTTTCTGTTTCAGTTTTAACTTACATTATGAATTTTGTGAAGAGAGTGCAAAGAACCGTAAAACCTTCAAAGTATAGTGAATATTTGTATGATTTGAAGAAATGATTTGTTTGTTTTGAATTTCGCGCAAATATACACGAGGGCTATCTGCGCTAGCCGTCCTTAATTTAGCAGAGTAAGACTAAATGGAAGGCAGTTGTCATCATCACTTCCCGCCAACTCTTGGGCTACTCTTTTACCAACGAATAGTAGGACTGACCGTCACATTATAACGTCCTCACGGCTGAAAGGACGAGCATGTTAGGCGCGATGGGGATGCGAACCCGCGACTCTCAGATTTAATTTTGTACCTTTAGTACGTAAACTAAAAACAATACTAGAGTATAAAGTAGTGGTGAGAAACTCGCCAATTAAAATAACTTTATTAATAAAACAAGAAAACGACGCATCGGGCAATAACTTTCATTAGGTTACCAGCGACAATGAAACTGTTAGTATAAGGGTTAGGTTGAAAGAACAATAACACGTGGCTCGAAGACTCAGGAACATGTTCCTGATGCTACAAATGAACTAAAGAAAATTATATATGTATATAATCATGATAAATAAACTAAGTAAAAAAATGTAAATCTAAAACAAAAATAGAGGCAATAAAGCAAGATAATGAATGAACATGTGCATCAGGTAATATTGTTCAAATAAATAAAATAATAAAAGGTGTTTGAACTTAACAGGTGTGAAGAAGGACTGTGAAAAGAAATGTATATAAGGATGACTATAGTGAATGAGCTAGAGGAAAATAAGTGAACCTTGAACAAAAAAGACTGTAGACGCCAAATTTCAGAGTGAGAAAGTATTGATGAAGTGTAGTGTGAAAAATGGAAAGGATAAAGTTTAAGGAAAAAGAAATATTCATTCATTCTAAATGGATTAACAGTGCCTAGTTGTTAATTTGAAATGTTCTCTTTCTTTATAGCAATTCCAAGTATGCATAAGTCGGTCATATAATATGGAGGACTATTAAGGTGTCTGCTTGTGAGTTTTGTACCATTATTATTTCTTTTATAAGAGAAATGTTCACATGAAAAAATCATTTACGCGGTGACCCGTTTTACCTATAGCATGTTTCACTTTTTACATCATACACAGTGCATCAGTCTCGTTGAAATACAAGTAAATGATTGTTGTACTTAAAATTTCCCACTGGGGCCAGATATGGATGTTATGGTGTTAATATATTGGTAGGTGACGCATTTATTTTTGTAACAACATACTGTAGCCAGGTTCACACTAGTGGACACTGTAAAATTAATGTTTTTATATTTATATCGTGTCTCTGACTGGTAAGTTGTATTTTTTTAAATTCTGAAAGTTATGTAGTCATCGGTGAGAATGGTGAAGTTTTGTTTAATGATTTGAACAACTTTGGAGGTGTTAGGATGGTAAGTAAAGATAAATGGTGTTCGATAGTTTCTAGGCTCGGGTTTAGGTTTTAGGGTATATTGTCGGGTTACAGAATGGGAGATTTGGGCTGCTTTTTCTGTTAAAGATTTGGAGTAGAAACGAGCTGACAAAGAAATTTTTCGTATCTTCAGATTGTCACTTGTAATTGATTTTTTCACTGCAAAATCTGATCAGTCTGAGGAATAAAAAATATGAAGAAACTAAAATATCTGACATAGATGATAAGAGTCGTAGCGAAGGTAAGAATGGGAATCAATGGGTTTGTAGCATACCGAAGTCGATAACTGACAATGTTTAATAAAGATTAGAATGTCTGAAAAGGGGAATCTTTTGGATGAAATTGTTTATGTGAAGAAGGTAAGCACTGAATGGAGGGAGGAAAAGAATTGTAAAAAAATGATTTAAATCACACGAGGGTGCGCTTGGTAACACCAACAATGTAATCAGTATAAAGTTTGTAAAGAGCTTGTGAGGTGCTCCGTGATAAATGTAGAAAACTTGATTCTCTATGTAACCAACAATTAATAAAACATAAAGAGGACTCATTTTGGTACCCATGTCAACACCTTTTTTTATTGGTAAAATATGCTACTATGCTATTGTAGTAAAGTCTATTTAGGATAAAGTATACGTAAAGGGTTTTGAGAATAACGGGGATCCAAGTAATATTTAAGGGATTCCATGCCATCGTTATGGAGAATTGATGCTTATAGCGTTTGAGTGTCTATGGCATATAGATACTGTTCACTATTAGATAACTGGAAATTAGTGAAAGTTCGGAATGCGTGTATTATGTCTTTTAAGTAAGAAGAGACGAGACGATGGACTTAAAGACGTCATCAAGAAAAGGCGAAATTACAGGCGGAAATAATTGGGCGACTAGGGTTCTCTGGTTTATTAATCTTAGGAAGGAGGTACAACTCATATCATTAATGGTAGTTTTAATATCTAAATTAAACGATGTGTTTGGATTGCAAGTTAAAGGACGGCTTTGAGCTGAAAATCGACTTTCTGACATCAGGTTTTAACGTTTTCAAAACTGTTCCTGACTTGTACAATAATGTTTTCTCGAAAAGTTGCAAATCAAGTAAATTACTAACGCGCCCGCGTTGCACTAAACATGCTCGCCCTCCCAGCCGTGGGGGTGTATAATGTGACGGTCAATCCCACTATTCGTTGGTAAAAGAGTAGCCCAAGAGTTGGCGGTGGGTGGTGATGACTAGCTGCCTTCCCTCTAGTCTTACACTGCTAAATTAGGGACGGCTAGCACAGATAGCCCTCGAGTAGCTTTGTGCGAAAGTCCAAAACAAACAAACTAACATCATGCTTTATTTCTAAAAGTATAATTTCTCTCTCTCTCTCTCTCTCTATATATATATATATACATATTTAGAGTACAGCTGTTTTGTTTGTTTTTCAAATTCATACTAACTGCGCTAGCTGTGCCTAAGTTAGCAGTGTAAGACTAAAGAGAAGGCAGTTAGTCATCACCACCCACCGTTAACTCTTGGGCTACTCAAAAAGAGTTGGTAAAAACCAACTAATGGTGGGATTGAGTTTTATAACGCCTCAAGGCCTGAAAGGGTAAGCATGTTTGGTGTGATGGTAATTCGAATCCGCGACCTTCAAATTACAGGTCGAGTGCTCTAACCACTTAGCCATGCCGGACCAGGGCTGTTTTGTTCAATTAAGATGGCTTCTTTTATTTCGCTTTTGTTGATGTTTCTTCTGTGTTTAAAATTGTTATATTTGGTACAGATATGCTGTGGGTGTTTAAGTTGCAATGGTTTTAAACATAGGTTTATAACATGCTCAGTAAATCTCACTTCCAATTAACTTCCGATTTATGTGATGTCGAATTCTGGATATATATTTATTTATATGTGTGTATCTGTATAGTATTAAAATAGAAAAATAAGACAAAAGTAAAGATATTGAAAACGTTCATTCCATGTTATAAAACTTTAAAACAATTGATTATTAAAGAGAAAAAACGAGTCTTGAATGGGAATTTACATAGTACAACTAACTGCAGCCTAACCATATATTTTGGCCGCTTTTAGATGCTGATTTTGTTTGAAAGAATATGACTACTGTGTTTTCAACTTTAGGAATAGGAAAGGTATTCTCAGTTAATAAGTCAAAACTGCAGAAATTTATAGACAGTACTGTTCTTTGGATTGTTGTTTTAATATTGTTTTGTTTGTTTGTTTGTTTTGGAATTTCGCACAAAGCTACTCGAGGGCTATCTGTGCTAGCCGTCCCTAATTTAGCAGTGTAAGACTAGAGGGAAGACAACTATTCATCACCACCCACCGCCAACTCTTGGGCTACTCTTTTACCAACGAAAAGTGGGATTGACCGTCACATTATATACCCCCACGGCTGGGAGGGCGAGCATGTTTGGCGCGAACCCTTGACCCTCAGATTACAAAGCGCACGCTTTAACGCGCTAGGCTATGCCAGGCCCCAAATAGTTGCTATGTTCATGGTTGTATAATGAAAAATAGCAACAAAAACAATGTATTAAATAAATATTCACGCAGTTGGAATATAAAGTTTACCACTTACCATAAACACGGTTAACAAATACGTACCTGGCCAGGGCGTGATAGCAACGTTAATGAACAATACAGCAACAACATCAACGTCAATAACTATTTCAATAAATAAAGAAATCAGGAAAAAGAACAAGAAGAAAAAAACCTAATTCCGATATAAACCCAACAAACACGATGCTAGATCAATAGGATGATTAAGCGACAATCAGCAATAATACGTTTTAACAAAATCTCGTTAACTACTCGTGTAATGAATTGCTTGGCCATGTTCCATGAGAAATCAGCACAAAACAAAGGGAAAATTCAGAATAAACACTGTAATACTACCAAAAAAATATTGAGGGACCCCACACGCCAATTAGTGTTATCTCACTCAGTAGTTGAAATGATAGGTGCCGAAGCAAGTAGATTATGGCCCATGGGGAAGTGACTAACCTAAAAATATCATGTAAAATGTCCGCAACGCTGATGTATATCTATACTAGGACTCTTCTTTATCTCTGATGGAAACAAACTCTCCTGTACCAGGCCGCTTTTTTACGTCACATACAACAAACAAGTTAACGACATTATTCTAAACAATTTTCACATTTTAAAAGAATTTTATACCATTAAACATTTTACTAAGACCTCCTGTAATTTTTTACCGTTACGATACCAATACTGAAAGGCCCGGCATGGCCAAGCGTGTTAAGGCGTTCGACTCGTAATCCGAGAGTCGCGGGTTTGAATGTCCGTTGCATCAAACATGCTAGCCCTTTCAACCGTGGGGAGTTACAATATGACGATTAATCCTACTATTCGTTGGTAAAAAAGTAGCCCAAGAGTTGGCAGTGGGTGGTGATGATTAGCTGCCTTCCCTCTAGTCTTACACTGCTAAATTAGATATGGCTAGCGCAAATAGCCTCTCGAGTAGCTTTGCGCGAAATTTCGAAACAAACCAATAATGGAAAGTATGAAGTTCATAGTAGTCTTAAAACACTTGTCTAAACAGACACACAATTTATTGTAGATAGCTATCCTTGTAATAGAAGATGCTGTAATAAACGTTCCTAGACTGAATCAAGAACATTCGCATAGAATCTTAAATCGATTTTTTTACATAAAGGATCAGTATAACTGCACATCAAAATGCGTCACATGTTCTGCTGTTTACTCATGTTGTGGAAAATTATACATAAGGGGAACTAGTAAATTATTAGAAGAACATGCCCGAGAACATTTCAGCGACGCATTAAACTGTAACTCAGACAAACCAGTGGCCCGACACTTTGGTTTTCACAACCATAGCCTTGACCATTTGAAAATACTTGTTTCGAAAAAGGCTCAT
Source organism: Carcinoscorpius rotundicauda (assembly GCA_011833715.1). Taxonomy (NCBI): domain Eukaryota; kingdom Metazoa; phylum Arthropoda; class Merostomata; order Xiphosura; family Limulidae; genus Carcinoscorpius; species Carcinoscorpius rotundicauda. Next base: position 41,834,968 of record CM022394.1, on the reverse strand, counting down.
ACAAACGAACCAAACAGTGAATTAGAAGAAAATAAAATAACTTTTGACCTGGGAATTATCTATTCCGATGTGATAAATAAAGGTTATAGTTTTTGTAATATTTCTCCGTTAGTTTTATTCTTTCTTTGAAAGTTTTATACAGTAAATTGTTTCTGTTTACTTGTTTTTTATATTTTTATTTTCCATTCTTGTAACTTTTGTTAACCACTCTTAAGTTTACTTTTATCAGATTCTCATTTCCAGATTAGTACTTTTTAAAACTATAATGCAGATATATATGTGTATATGTGTGTATATGTATGGGTCTATCTATGTATGCCTATATTATGTATGTATTTGCACTTTGTATATATGTATACATTGTGTGTGTGTATTTATCTTCCTATTGTTTCAAACGTTTACCAGCGTTGCTACATACGTTTAGATATTACATTGACGAAGCGATCTTCGATTTAGAATGTTTTTGTTTACGAATTTAGTGATACCTAAGGAAGAGATTTGCTCCAAAACATTGTATCGACAGTAGTATATACATTAATATATAGTCTAAGATATTTTAATTTTCTGATGAAATCATGATAATGTTGGAGTGTTTTTATTAACTTTACCAACACAGTTTTACCTATGGCAACCAGTCAAATATCATGTTATTGCTTTTGTAGACCTGCGTTGAAAACTTTATTGAACAATCGATATAATTTTATGAATGTACTTCAATATGTTTGGTATCAACTTATAGATTATAATTCAAATATTAGTAATATATATTAATTAATTTCTTAGTTTAAAAGTATTTTTTTTAAATTCTAAATATCGATTTTTGTGTGTCAAGTGATGAGTGTAGCATTGGTTCAAATTAAAAGTTTATGATGTACAAATACAAAGTCTGTGATTTGTTACGAATTAGATACTCAAATTACAAGTTTGAATTTAAGATAATAACCTCCTATTTTTTACTGTTTTCTAAGATATTAATATATTTAGTGAATTAACCAAAGTCCACTTCTTCCATTTGTTTCAAAACATTTGCTTACTTACCACTACTTAGCTCTATGATATATGTATAACCAATCGAATCTGTTTTCCTGGTGGTTTTCTCGGCTTTATAAAATATTCCAAGTGGTAAGAGGAGATTTGAGTATTTAGAAAAATTATATTTTTCTTATATCCAAATACAGCTAGGTTACAAGTTTGACACATTATGGTAGGATTTGGTGGTGTCTATATAGTAATTTATTATTTTTCATTTCAAAATGTATATGTAAAAACTTTAAACAATATTTTGTTGTACCTTCTCCACATGCGAAATTTGATAAGGCTTAGCAAGTTAAACGAGTATAATGTTCAAACTTCTTTGTTTATTGTTATATATATTTAAAAAAAATAACTGAAATTTAAGAACTTATTTGCAAATAGTAATAATATAAATACACATATATTATAACGAGACGTGACTGTTATTTTACATATTACTGGAGCCCTCGAACACAGCCAAGACAAGTCATTTTGTAAAGACTAGTGTCATACTTTTAGATACGGTAATATCAGTGCACGCGCACTACATCATTGCAGCATCTGTAATGTTATTCAGTCACAGTAGAAAGTTTAACAAACAGAAATAATAAATATTTATACATATATGTATGTAATAGTCAGAGAATTACGATATACAGAATAAGCATTTGTGTTTTTCTGTTATAATCTGTAGTCATTCTAGAATGGAAAAGTAGAGTTTATATTAATTTACGAGGCCCGGCATGTCCAAGCGTGTTAAGGCGTGCGACTCGTAATCTGAGGGTCGCGCCAAACATGCCCGCCCTTTCAGCGGTGGGGCCGTTATAATGTTACGGTTAATCCCACTATTCGTTGGTAAAAGAGTAGCCCAAGAGTTGGCGGTGAGTGGTGATGAATAGCTGCCTTCCCTCTAGTCTTACACTGCTAAATTTGAGATAGTTCTCGAGTAGCTTTGTGTGAAATTCCAAAAACAAACAAACAATATATTAATTTCCTAATTTTTACAGGGGTTACGAAGTGATTAAATCGATCAAATCCGTATAGAAAAAGCAATAGCGAAAATAACAAATAAGATATAAAATATTTCTTTAAAAATTGCTTGGTCTCAAGGTTATAAAAATTTTACAGGTAAAATTTGAATATATTTTGATTTCTAAAAGTATTTTTAATTTTAAAATCAAAACTACTTTACCTGTTGAATAGTTAATCGACAAGAAAAATGCATTAAAAAGTACTACTTTAAAAATCTTTAACTTAAGACATATCATATTTTTGTACCAAAGCCTTGTAATTGGCTAAAATTCGTGAAGATACGCTAAATATATTTAAAGTTATAGCATGAAAGCTCTAATAATCACAAAAATAGTAATGAAGTCGGTTAGGTCCAGCATAGACAAGTGGCATGAGGGCTCAACTCCTAATATAAGGGTTAAGAGTTCGAATCTTTTTCACATCAAACATACTCGCCCTATCATCCATGAAGGTGTTATAAATTACGGTAGCGCTTCCTTCCTTCTTGTCTTACAGTGCTAAGTTAGGGATGGCTAATGTAGATAGTCTGCTTGTAACTTTGCATGAAACTCAAAACAAACAAATAAAGTTGGTTCCTACTTATAAAAGTTAAGAATAGCACAGGATACTGATAGAATAGGAGATGGGGCGACAATACAATATCTGCTTAGGGTGGATCTGCTTGTATAATCTGATATTTTTTTCCTACTGTCTAACTCTGATGATTATATTTTATTTTCAAACACAAAGCAGTTCCTGTACTCGTAAGTGTTGTTTGAGTGACAATTTCATTCGTTTTGAGCGACTACCTCTGTATGTTGAATGAAAAGAGATAAGGCTTTAACTTCTACATTGGTGTATCATTACTTATCCGAAAGGTGAATACCATTTTCATGCAACTGATATATAAAGATCAAATACTTTTGCAAATAACACTACTTTGTTTTTTTTTATGTCGAGCATGAAGCTACACATTGAACAATCTGTGTTCTGCCCACCACGAATATGAAAACCTGGTTTTCAGAGTTGAAAGTCCAGGTGCATTATTACACTAGATAAATTTTGTATAGTTACAAAATAATTTCAGAAAAAAAAACAAGTTTAATAGAGCTAGAAATTACTATTTTTTATTTAAACTGTAAAAGTTTATATGAACTGTGCACTTGATACCGAAAATCTGCTTTGTGATCGAAATTGGGTTATGTTCATACAAATGTTTGAAAAATTGGACAAGGTAAAGTCCTATATCAGGGTGGTTTAACTGTTTCTGTTTGAAAAACACTAGTTCAAATTGTTCTTTAACATTATAGTTATTGTGTAGAATTTATAAATGTTCTAAATGAAGAATAATATACAGTAGTCATAGGTTTTGGTGCTTTATGTTGAGTTTTTATATCGCCTGGGATTCTTTCACAGAAGGTGTTTGTTCTTTGCTGGTGATAAATTTCAATAATAAATGAACAGTACAAAATCCACCTGTTTTAAAATAACGTATTCAAAACAAGTCAAAGTATATACAAAAGTTCATTACATTATTGGTTATTAGAACTATATACGGAACATTAAATAATTGTACCTTTTTGGTTAAATTCCATACAGGCTGGTTCAGTTACTTTAGAAAACCTTTGAAAAGACAAATTATTCTTCTCTACTCCATTTAATACCATAAAGTCTGCGATTATAACACTATAAACTTACAAATACAATTTAGATATATTTGACAAAATCTTTAACTTCATTTTCACTAACCTGGTCGCCTATATATATATATCTTTATCTGAGGCCTACAACTTTCTACAAACAACGAGAAACATTCTAAATGTTCGAGTAACATTGCGTTGATTCACAGCAATTTAACAAGCAACAAGTTATTCGTAAATAGTTTTGCAAGCAAACATGCCATAATTATTGCTTCTAAAATCGCTTAATTTACCACTCGCACATTATAAAATAAATAGATTTATAATAAATCGTCGTATATATCGAACACTAAATTTTACGTTGGAAAGTTTCTTCTGGTGTGTCACTCAAGACCTGTAGAGCAAGTTAACTTGTAAGGTTTGATAGTTCATAAGACTTAGTAAGAAGGTCAATTACAGAGGTGAATCTGTTCCTTTTAAACTTACAACAAGGCGAAGAGTTTGTCGTTAGCAAAATTATCCATTCACTTTAGAAATTAAACGAAATCGTACATGATATTGTTCCCACTTCACTCTTCTATTTCTTCAGTTCATTTCCAATAGTGTCAATTAAACTTATTCTTCATATTAATTTTTTTTGTTTAAACTTTTCTTTTAAATTATTTTATCTCTCCAACTGATATTGTTTTTCATTTTTAATATTCATAAAAACAGATGACAGGTAGGTCACTTAATTTCAAATTCTCATATGCAACCGTAAATTTACTTGGTCTTGAACATCCTAGAAACATCATTAAGTATGAAAATACATAAATACAGTTGTACTCAGTTTTTAAGTCCATAAAAACAAATATTATGTATTTTCTTGTGAAATTTACACAAGTTACTCTAAAATCTAACTCGAAATTCATAGATGCGGTAGTTAAATCACTAAGTTTGAAAATTTAGAGATGCTGTTACAAGATCATCAAGTATTGACATGCATAAAAGTATCTGTATCTTCAACACGTTTTTTAAATTCACAAAACAGAGCAATCATTAGTTTTATATTTATATAAGTACTTTGTTAGATCACTCATTCATGGAATCAGTTGTAAGACAATAAACCTTCTAATTCATAAAAGCAGCCGTTAGATGACTTACTTGTGTAATTTACAGAGAAAATCTTTATCATTCAGGCTTAACTATTAGGTTAAAGAAAATAGGTCACTCACTATTGTAATATAATTATAGAAGCACCTGTAACATTATCCACACCTCAAAACGTAGCAAGAGCTGTTTGACTGCTTATTAATGAAATAATACATAGAAGGATATTTAACATCATTGAATTTTTAATGCTATAGAAGTATCATTTATAACACTCGGTCTTTAAATCATTAAAAGCCATTTTTAGAAACGTCTTTGTAAAATTCATATATTACTCATTCTTAACATTTATACAGTTTTCAAATTCGTAAATGCAGCCGAAAGATCACTTAGCCTCTAAATCCGTAAATTCTTACTGTTCACAGAAATTGGAATTATATACCTATAAAAATTCATGAAAGCAACAGAGAATCTGGAAATACGTAGAGGCAGTTGTCTTCAAACCCATAGTAACAAGTATCTTGAATGAAGTTTCAATATCACATTTTCTTTAAACTTAAAAGAAGCAGTTGTAAACTCACTCTGTCTTGAAATTTGTAACTGTGGTAGTTAGATAACTCTGACTTCAGATTCGTAGGTCCAATAGTCAATTCATTCACTTAGTCTTTAAATCTATAAAATCAGCCATATCATAACCAAGTCTAGATATCCATAGAAACATCTATAACATTAGCAAGTCTTGAAGTTCATAGAAACAGCGGTAAGACAAATAAATCTTTAAATAGATAGATGCTGTTATTAGATGTCTGCTATCTCCAAATCCATATTAGAAATGTTATATCGTTTAGACTTCAAATTCGTTAATGAAACTATGAACCACATTTTCATTAAATTTATAGGAACAGTTCTAAGATCACCCACTCTTGAATTTGATAGAAGCAACTATAAGATCATTAAGTTTTGAAATGTATAAAAATGTATACGTTTCAAGCCACTCCTGAAATTCATTGAATCAGCGGTAATGTCACTTAGTCTTGAAATATATAGAGGCGGCTGAAAGACCACTTATTTAGAATTCATAGGAGTAACTGTTAAATCACCCAATCTACTAACTTGAAGAAACAGCTGTATTGAATTTGAAAGAAACACCATATTAAGGCACTTAGAATTCATGGAAGCAGAGATAAGATCAGTCAGTATAAAAATTCATAGAATCAAATGTTACATCATTCAGTTTAACATTTCATGGAAGCATCTGTTTAATCATTCAGATTTTAAATCCATTAGACATCCTTTAAATCACTCATCCTTGAAATTTATAGAAGTGAATATAACTTTACTAATCTTTAAGATCATACAAATAGTTATAAAGTCATCCAGCACTAAAATTCATAGAAGTAACTATTAGGTCACCAAATTCAAAAATTCACAGAAACAGCTCAAGATCATCGAATGTTAAAATTCATAGAATACTTTCTTGAAATTTCTAGAAGTGTTTGCCAGATTACGAAACTTGAAAATCATAGAAGCAGCTAAAATAACACTCAGTTATGGAACTTACAGAAGGAACTGTAAGATCACTGTCATAAAATTCATAGAAGAAGCTGTTAGATTGTTCAGTCTTTATGTGTATTGAGGGCGCTATTAAGTAACTCAGTCTTGAAATTCTTAGAAGCTTATGTTGGATCATTTAATCTAAAGATCAATATAAACAGTTGTAAGATCATTTAGTTTTACAGTCAGTCGAATCAGGGGCGTTATCGCTCTGTGATTAAATTTGTAGAAGTAACTGTTAGATCATTCGTTGATGAAATCCATAGAAAAGGGCTTAGGATCACAGACACATGAGCTACTTAAAAGTGACTGTCACATCAAGATTTTTTTTTCATTTACAGGAACATCTGCTAAGCTCATAGCTTTAAAATCCATACAAGTAGCTGAAATTGCTCAGACTTACTTTGTATAGAGGAAGTTGCAATTCTTTCAGTCTTGAAACTGATAGAAAGAGCTTATTACGAATTTAGCGTTGCAAATCCGGAGACTTACCGCTGTACCAGCTGGTGACTCAGTGAATTAATGTCGGACATTAGTAGTTTATGAGGGAATTACATGTTTTCATCGGTAAACACTTACGGGTGCTTCAAGCTAGCCAGCCGTAAAAAAAAAAGTGTAAAGGGTGTATCAACTCAGAATTAATTTGCACACCGTGGAATTGGATCGTCGATAAAATATTCAGTTCTAGACCGGATATAAGAATCAGTATTGTCTGTAAGTTTGTAAAACTGTTATATATAAACCATCATTTGTAATAACTAGTAGTAATAACCAATTTTTTTTATACACTGTATTGTTTTTTGTTTGTTTGTATATTAAAACATATTTACGTTAAAAAAAGAAAATTGTGTCTATCAACTTTGTTGGTACATATCATAAATTCGAGACATTAACATTTAATTAACTTCTAAGTTGAAATTTCCGGTTATTTGAGACAGTAATACGTTAACTTTTATAACGTAATAAATCGATGACTCGTTCGATATAAATTATAATACGTAGCGTAACAGTAATATTACTCAATCTTAAAATTCTTAGATAGAGTGTTTAGATAAATTAGTCTTACAATTCATAAAAGCACCTGTTAGATTATTTATTTCTGCTACTTATGTACGCAGAAATAACTGAGTTAAGATTCATACAAGTAGATGTATGATTATTCCGTCTGGAAATCTGCTGAATTAACTGTTAGCTCATTTACTCTAGACATTCAATGGACCTAAGTGTATGATCATTTATTTTTTAAACTTCATAAAAGCAGCTTTTAAAGCTCATATAATTAGTTTGCGACCACACTATCTCAAAATACTTAGATTCGTGTGTAATTTCTCTCAGCTTTGAAATTCACAAAACTTATTATTAGATAACATGTATTCGCGAAAAATTGCAACAGCTGTTTGATCATGCATTCTAGAAAATTCAAATAATTAACAGATGAACTATTTATTCTTGAAATCCAGAAGCAATCGCAATGATGCTCGGTCTGGAAGCTCGCATAAGCTGTTGTTGTTGTTGTTTTTGAATTAAGCACAAAGCTACACAATGGGCTATCTGTGTTCTGCCCACCACGGGTATCGAAAACCGGATTTTAGCGTGTAAGTCCGCAGACATACCGCTGAGCCACTGGGGGGCCTCGCATAAGCAGCTGTTTAATAATAACTCATAGATGTGACTGTAGAACGATCAGTCTCGAATTTCATGTAAGGAGGTTTTCAATCACCCAATTTCCTAATCCTTAAAAGCAGTGGTAAAATAATCTCTTAGCCTTAAAACAGAGTTGTTAAATAACCGATTCGTAAAACTAGTAGATTCACCTGTTATATCACCCATTGTTAAAATTCACAGAAGCTCTTTTATATGTGAAACAAAGATGACATAATATTTTAAGTATATATAAAGATATTTTAAGCCACCTAGCTGTAAACAAATTAACTTAATGAAATATAAATTAATTTCCTGGTGATCGGCATCTTCTACAAGAGGACAAATTATTATGTATCATTTCACAGAAAAAACAACATAAACACGGCAGACACGGTCTAGGACGTAACACTATATGTCCATTTTGATGTTATAATTGAATTTTGGAGAGTACTATCATTGATAGTGAACTGTCGTCAGACAACGTATGGATTGTGTATAAATCCAGTCTTTCCTCTAAAACGGGCAAACAGCAAATGAAGCCAATTTTGTGATGTTTTACGCATTAGCAAGTACTTGAAAGGACACTGACAATGATGCAATTCTACGTTTTTCTTAATGACAAGGAGTAACTAAGATAAAAACTACGTTTATTTTCAGAGCAAACCCATACTAGTTTATCCGCTTTAGCGACCGCAGTGAAAAAACTTGTTTGTTTTTTAATTTCGCGCAAAGTTACTCAAGGGCAATCTGCCCTAGCCGTCCTTGATTTAGCAGTGTAAGACTAGACGGAAGGCAGCTAGTCATCACCACCCACCGCCAACTCTTGGGCTACTCTTTTACCAACGAATAGTGAGACTGACCTTCACATTAAAACGTCCCCACGTCTGAAAAGGCAAGCATATTTGGTGCGATGGGGAAGCGAATCTGCGATCCTCAGATTACGAGTCGCACGCCTTAACTCACCTGGCCGTGCCGGGCCTGAAAAACAACATCGTTGCGTGCTGGTAAACTTGCCACTTATCCGCGATGCGGTATATTACGCTCATGTATGTGTGTATATTTCGTTATGGCAAAGTCATATCAGGCTATCTGCTGAGTCCACCAAGGGAATCGAACCCCTAATTTTAGCGTTGTAAATCTGTAGACTTACCGCTGTGCCAGCGGGGGACTAGTACGATTCTAAAAGTAGTTTTATAAAACTAGATAGAGTCGTCTACTTTCTTCACATTGATGGTTGGGCTCGGAACTGTCTCTAAACGGGAGGGGAGCTATTGCCCTTTACAAGTTTTACTTACCAGTGCACGCATGGTTTCGTATACACGATTGTTGTAGACAAAGTTTGTATTTGGAATATTTGAATTTTCCCCAAAAGTTTAGCAATAAATAGAGAATACAACTGTTTTACATTATATGTTAGAAATGTATATACCTTCCTCTACAAATTGAAACTTTGTAACTAACGAGTTCACACTTGTATATAGCCGCAGGCTAGTAGCGATGATACTATATAACGGCATTTAAACTTTGCTCTTCATCAAATGCTCTTGTGATGTGGACAGATTTGTACTTTAAAATATAAATTATTTTAGTACACAGTACGCAGCGTGTTTCTTTCCCTTGAGTATCATAATTCTCGCCCCCCAGTGGCAAAGCGGTATGTATGCGGACTTACACGCTAAAATCCGGGTTTTGATACCAGTGGTGGGCAGAGCACAGATAGCCCATTGTGTAGCTTTGTGCTTAATTCAAAACAACAACAACAAATCATAATTCTCAGTCTTCACAGTTTTACTGGGAAGATATCCTGTGATTATGAGTTTATTTTACAAACATATATGTATGTGTGCGATGTTTAAAATTCCTAAACAAATTCTTAAGTTATCGTATGGTTTCTGTGTTATAGTCTTATGTCTATATTATAAACCTTTTTTATTCTTCTTGTAAATCTCACTCTTTTAATTCTTTAACTGGTGATGTAAAACCTTTCAAACAGGTTATTAATACTAGCTAGTTGTATATTTATGCTTAAGTATGTAATGAAAATTAGGTACTGTCAGTATATCTTTAAGTATCACACGATAACCCAGGAAAATCAATTAAACATTACTTAGATTTTTTTCATGGTAAATAAAATTTCTTTTTGTATTTTCTGTACTAACTTTATCCTTACCTACGGTAATTAGTCGTCACTTAATTATATGCACATTTATATCATTATTATTTCCAATTTAGAACTTGGGATCAATATCATGTCTTTCTCATACTTATCTGTTGTATCATATTTGTATCGTAAGTCGCTGTTTGAATGTTGTAAGTTTCTGTCTTCTGTAATGTAATAGTTTATGCTACCTTATTTAAATCGACAGTTTTATGTTGTAATTCAGTTCATTTATTAAAAATCGTTTCTTATCTGTTATAATACGCTGATTATCTCGAGTAATACGCTTGTTATCTGTTTTAATTCGTTCTTTTATCTTTTATTAAATAAACTATAGATAATAACTTCTTTCTTGCGTATTTATATGTACAAATGATAGTATATTACGGATATAATTTCTTAAGTTTAGTTTCTGTTTTCACTGTTTTGAATACTTAGAAAACAAACCATTATTGCAAAGAAAACTATTTCTTTCACTTAAATACTGGTCGCGGGTTCGAATCCCCGTCCTAACAAACTTGCTCGTCTTTTCAGTCGTGGGGATGTTTAAATGTTACGGTCAATCCCAATATTCGCTGGTAAAAGTGTAGCCCAAGAGTTAGCGGTGTGTGGTGATAACTAGCTGTCTTCCCTCTAGTCTTACACTGCTAAATTAGGAGCGGCTAGCGCAGATAGCCCTCGTGTAGCTTTGCGCAAAATTGAAAACATACAAACAAACACTTAAATACTGTTAGTATTCATCCAACAATAAATTAACAGGAACACTGTTATACTAAACAATGCAAACACATATTTAATACTACTGTTATTAACAGAGACGCAATTAAAACTTACTGAACTGACGAGCACATATTTAAGTGTCTAATTTTTTGGTGTAAGGTCTTCATATACAAATTACGTGTTCACTCAAATACAAATTTTAGGATTTTGAAAAATTATTGGTAACAAAAAAACAAAACAAAATTTGTAGTTTATCGTTATTTATTTCGTCTGTTATACTTTATTATGAATCTTTATTGCAGACTAAAATTTTATTTTAATTCAACTTGTTAAGCTTGTTATTCATAAAAAAACGTATAGAATTGTTTTTATAATTTGCTTTTAGTATAAATATTAGAAACTTGTAATCACTTAGAAAATGTATCATTAAAAAAAAACTTAATTTTTAATTAAAACTTCAGAATGTTTTAGGGTTCCATTACAAAGTATTTGGGTTATTTTAAATTTTGTAAAATATGTTGATTTTAAAAAGAGAATACAAATAGCAAAAACAAAACCCAACAGATAATGCATATTTTGATTATAGCTATTGTTCTGCGCTTAACTTTTGGCGTTTCTTAAGACAAAAGGCATGTGAAGGAAACATATCACGATCAGCGCTATTTTCGAAAATTTCTTCATTTAGCACAGAACAGAAAGGTTAAATTTAGCAATGATGCATTTCTGTGAAGTGCTGTTTATTTTGGTAAATAGGTCCCCAAGAGTTTTTGTTCAGGTTTTCGTTTCGGTCTCCGGATTCAGGTTTGTGGATCCCCTGATCTTGTTTTTTATTTGTCCAACCTGACGTATTCATTTCTGACGACTTCTCCTTTTTTCTAAAGAAAAATTGAGAAAACATATTTAAGAACTGGTATATTTCACGTTTCGAAAACTGTGATTTTTATTAGTTTTATATTTTTATTTTTATTTCACCAAACTATCAAATTACAACAAAACAATGAGCTTCTCTTAAAACAGCTTTTATTCCGAACTATAAAATTTAAATTATTAAAAGCATTATCTGAATATCCTGATTGAGTTAAAATGCTTCTTAACTCACTTAAAAATTGCCTAATATCTATAGAAAAGTTAATATTCAAGAAAACTGTCACATACATTAGCTGGTTTTAGAGTTTCTACAGTATTCATTTGGGGTTAAATATAAAACTTACTCGTCTTTCTTTTTTTGCTGTTCAGCTGATCCTATATTAACGCCCCTCATGTTTTATTTCCTTGTCAATGAAGAAAAATATAAGCGGAACTCTCTCTACTGTACTACTTTTGGAGGGCTGGTTGCAACTCGGTATGTGAGCCACAGTTCTGCAGAAATATTCAGTACACTATTGCTATTGGCAATATTTACCTTCACAGAAGGAAACGAAGACAGGAACTCCTCTGGTCAATAGGATGACAAGATGAGGAACCCAACACCAAAACTTGGTAAATACACAAAATAAATGAATACAATCAGTAAAATCTGATGAAAGGATCAACGAATAAAAACATATATCACGTTCAAATGAAGCTTTCATTTTTACTGGCTTTCTTTTTACACAAACATATTTATTCCACAATCGTTTTCTCTACCCGTTTTAAATTCAATACTTTTAGTGGTGTAATGGAGAGCAACATTATATTAAAGCAACTATAGGTAACAAAGACCAGAAAATCTAGTTAGACTAGAAACTATATGTTACATTCAAGTATCAGAATGGAATATTTATGCATTTTGTAACTGAACATGTTAAAAACTTGAAGGATGATCTTTATTGGAATTATAATATGTTTTAAAAAAGGCATTTTATATCGGAAATGATAACATAAGCTAAGGATGTGGCATTGAAAAATAATTATGACTTTATACCAGAAATCAAACTTATTATGATGTTGTACTTCCAATTCAGATTCTAAAACTTCATATAAGACGTGACGAGTGCTTCGTTACAAAACAACAAAACTTTTAATTAAAAATGTCGAAAAAATTATATGTTGTGTAAACTTGACTTAAGTTCTTTACAAAATCTTTGTCTTCATTACTTCTTCTGCAGCTTTAACACGTTTGATAAATAAAATATTAAAGTAATTTTCAGTTTAAAGACAGATAGAAACACATACTATAATTCAACAATGTTCGTGAACATTACTTGCAACTACAAAACAATCAAGATTTACAAAATACGCTTTCCTTGTTTGTAAATTTGCTTTGTCATCTGATCCAACAATATTCGACATATCTTCTTTTTTTAATTTTAAAACAATGACTACGTTTTTGCATGCTATATTATCTACTATTCTACCATCAGTATATGTTGTGTAACCTTGACTTCAGTTTTTTTTTTAAATCTTGGATTGGTACATGGTGAAAATCCTTTGTGATGACGTAATTAAATGAAACTGTATATGCGAATTCATGTCCCGTCTCTAAGGGGCGTAAACTCGCTTTAAAGATTCATATATTTTACATAATTTAAAGCTTGCTGACCTTCGGAACTCTGTTGCTATGGCTATTCCTAATTATATACTCGCATCATTATATATCAAAGGAAATAAACAGTAGGTCAGCAAAGGATACATATTTTAAGAAATGGGAGTTTTGTTTATATGAAATTAATATAAAAAAGTTGACATCGAGATACATGATAGAAAAAAGAAACATCTCGCCAAGTAAACATAACTGTACGTTGTAATTAAATAACGAAAATCACCATTGACAACCATTCATGTTAACTAAAAATATTTCTTTAATTCATTGCACTTGTCATACATCCAGTAAGTGAGAAAATGTAGCTGACACTTATCAACATTCTATCCACAAACATCTTTCTCTCTAGCTCTCTGTTTATCTTGAACTTCAAGCAGTTCTTGCATCAGATACTCTTAGACGAATATCAAAATTCTGATGATGCAATACTGCCTCCGGAAGGCCATCACATTGAAAAGATGATGAAATGTTCTTGTTGCAGACTAATTTAACATTTTTAAGCACTTAACTTTAAATCATAATGTTTTTGTTATTGTTTTTCACTTTTGTATTATCTTGAAACAAATATTACAAGTATTGGAGATTTTTATGTACATAAAAAAGAAGAATGTTCGGACGTCTGTACATGTTTTTGATCTGCTTTGATTATTACTTATATAATTCTAAATTCACTTGTAGGCTAAAAACATAAGCCTACTTACATACCTCAGGGGACGTGGTGTAACTGGGTTAGAACCTGAAGTTCTAGAACGTTTCCACTGTTGCCTAGACGACTGCCTCTACTAGTATTTGGATTGTCCAACTGGCCAGATAGGAAACGGTACCAGAACTCCAGATCTAAGATTCCAAGATAAATTCTCCGCATCCGAGAACTACCGCAATCCTTCAGTAGTTATTTCAACTTCTCTTTTTCTAGACTTCACTGTTACTCTTTGCTCTTCTAGTAGTCAGATATGCAGTGGGTCTTGCTTTACGTTGTGGTATTGCGATGTAAATCAAGCTAAAAGGCTTTGTGAACCACACAAGAAAGCAGTCGGAGTTTAAAAACCTAGTCATCGCTGCTGGAGATCCATCTTATCGTCAGCAGGGGGGGGGTGAGGCTCGATAAGTTTACCACTTACGGCGATTTAGCGTTTTGTGAAAAATTCCTGAAAGAAGAAAGCCTTCACAGAAAATTAAATGTTTTTGCTATACTTCATGAACCCATACTTTCTACATTTCTCTTCAAGAACAGTTTAATGAAATATGTTCCATTATACAGATTCAGGCTCATTTTAAGCTCTTATTTGTTCGGCCTTGTTAAGAACGGGAGGTCGAATGAAGTCAAGATCCCCCTCTTGCACGTGAACACCGCATGTATTATTACAATCTTGGTTTGACCTTATTAAATTTTATTTACTGTTCACCTCTAATATGAGAAGCTAGATAGTCAACCATGTTTCCTTCGAACGATGTTAGAATGAATTGTAAATGTTGTGCCTGTTTTGAAAAATCAACCAGTAAAACGTGATACATAATAAATTAATAACCGATTTCAAACAACAAAGTATTGCAACAGTAATTTAAAATTAACATGTTGGTACTTTTTAAAGTTCGGCATTTCTTAAACAAGGATGGTATTTTAGAAAAGTTAAATTAATCCGATATCTTTTGTGGACAGTTTATTAAAATATATATTTATGTTCAAAATTATATTGATCTGCATTGAAAATTTAAAAAAAACCCAGAGAAATAGCTGTAACAACAAAACAACATTATTTTATCAGACCCATAACACACGAATAACATCAAAGGAAAATATAAGAAAGATTTTTAACAAAAAGGTTTAGAATCACACAGCGAAAGAAAATAATTTTTTGGTTTCTTTTAAATTTTACGCAGTCTTTCTCGTGAGCTAGAAGAAAGTTTCAGTTATAGAACGTCTCATTGGGTAAGTTTACAGAAAGTTCTATTATACAGTTTACCAAAATGTTTGCATGTTTTTTTAACAAATAAGTTCTATGTTATTAAGAAGTAATGGAAATGCACTTAGCGCTGTCAAACTGAGAAAAACTTGCTATATTAAACATATAAATATGTAATTTGTATAATGAGATGGATTCTATGGGCATCACGAACGATTTATTAAAACAAAAAACAATTTTATCAGACACCTGTAGAAAGCTGTCTTAGTAAAACACTTTTTGACAAAGTATAGCCAAGCGCGTAAGACGCGCGACTCGTAATCCGAGAGTCACGAGTTTGCGCCCGCGTCGCGCCAAACATGCTCGTCCTCCCAGCCATGGGGACATTATAATGTGACAGTCAATCCCACTTTTCGTTGGTAAAAAAGTGGCCCAAGAGTTGGCGGTGGGTGGTGATGACTAACTGCCTTCCCTCTAGTCTTATACTGCTAAATTAGGGACGGATAACACAAATAGCCCTCAAGTAGCTTTGTGCAAAATTCCCAAACAAGCGATCAAACAGACAAAGTATAACTTTATATTAATTCATATTAATCATTCAGTACTTCGTTGGTCCTTCTCAAACCCTAATAACTTCCTCAAAAGAACTTGGAATGCTGTCGATGAGGTTATTGATGTGATCTACTATGATTTCATCCCAACTTGTCACTAAAAGATGCTACAACTCAGCTACAGTAGCTGGTTTAGGGTCGCAGTTACCAAAATTTTAGTTCAGTTCTGTCCAACAGTTCTCGATGGAATTCCAATCTTAAGACTTTGCTGGCCATGACATATTTTGTAATGTCCTTCTAGTCGAGACGATTCTGTTCAAAACAAGCATTGTGGGCATTGGAATTCTCATCCTGGAACATAAAATTATTGCCAAACCTTGCCTTAGCATATGGCAGAAATATCGTCTCCATGTGACACCTGTAGAAGATGTCATCCACATTTCCATGAAAGATATAAAGAGTAATTTTTTCCACCAAACTTGTACTGCGCTGCCTCCTATGTGTTTCCAGTGGAACAGACACTCTTCCCTCATTTGATATTCAAGCAAAAAACAAACATGAATCATACCATCAGCTTGAACAAGCTGTACACAGTTTTCATCTTAAAATATGACAGATCACCAGCGTTATAACTGTAAGATGTAGTGCTGTCTTGCCTAAGTAACATGTTGATAGTGAATTACAGTTAGTATTGTTTTTCAGATAGCCCTTCTTGTGTAGTCAGTTACATGTTAATTGTTTTTCTGTATACCATGAAATGAATGCGTTCATACCATTCATGTTGCAAGGTATTGCAAGACCTTTTTTGATTTTGACATGTTAATCTTGTTAACACATAGTCATCTTGGACAATAGTTGGTTTTTTTTTCGGTGTCTACCAGTAAACTTTCCTGAAAACACTTTTCCTCTAGTCCGATAATGTTTCAGGATTCTGAATACAATACACTGGGAGTATCTTAGTGTTCTGGCAATATCCATTTGCTCTCTTCCATTTCTAGACAGTCAAACAATTTGACGATTTATAACTTCTAGCATATTATGAGGCATAACTATATTCCAAGTACAGATAAATTGTTTGAACTATTTAGAAAACGATTATACCAAAAGCACACTATTTCATAGAAAAAAAATGTGTCACTGTATTTTGATGAAAAATTGCTCAAAACAACTCATACATATTTATCCAGTAATATGCAACAGTCTCTGTTACTTTTCAGGCATTTACTCAACAACTACTCCATGCATCTAGATAATAACATCAGTATAGAACAGTACACAAACATTAAGACCAAATATTATGTGTGAGGTCGGGATCTGGATACTTTTTATCTTCTATTTTTAATAAAGACGAAGAAATAAGAGTTTAGAATTACTCTTAGTCTGTGCTTGGAGAGAAGTACACGACCATAAAAGAAAATAGATCTTTAAAAATATAGTAAAATATTTATGTGAAGAACTTCTTCTTTGAGGACTGGTTCACAAGGTGCTAAATCATCATAGTTACTAAACATATCGAGCCTCAAGCCTACTGCTAACGATGGATCTCCTGTATCAATAAATAGATTTTTAAACTTCAATTGTTTTCCTTTCTGGTTCATGGGGTTTCATTTAAATTTAGAGAAGTGAATGAGGAAGAGGTCTACTTGTAATAATATCTTAAGGTAAGGCAATTCAGTATGAAAGAATAATAGTTAGTAGGTGAGTAGCAACACTTTCAAAATTACCTGCATATAGAAATTTTATTCAAAAGTTTGTTTAACAGGCTAAAAATCAACCTTTTTGACAGCTCTTACTTCCAATCATGGGCATTAAAATGATATTAAGGACACACATCTGTTCTTTACGAGAAGTCTTAACTATACTCAAGTGTTTGTAAAACTAAAAAAAAATCACTCTCCAAATCTCAGGAGAATAGCGTGCCATTTCTAACGTCTATCATCTCAAGTCTTAAATCAACCACGATGAAGGATTCTCAAAGCATGCTAGAAAAACAAACTATATTACCTGCCCAACCAAGCAGTGTGTCAGTATCATTAACCACAGTGAAGCTTGTCAAAAGGGGGGTCATTATTAAAAGCAATTATCCAAAAGTCTACATCAAACTCTTAAACCCTCGGTTAGGAACTGTTTTAAAGTCAGCAAACTTTACAATTTATGTCTGAGTTGCAGTGCATATCAAGTCCGCAGTTGTAATCATAGCATTTTTACTCAAAGTAACTGCAAAAGAGATCTAGGAAGAACCAACCACTCAAATTGTATCAGCTGGAAACCTTACAAGTATTAATTCAAATAATCAAAATAAGCACATCACAATCATTATAAAATATCTTTACAGGACAAACACATGGTGAGGAAACTCACCAAGGAAGAAAAATTATCGTGTAGTTCATCCACCATCACCTCTACAGTTGCCAAAAATTTGGCCACACTTGACTAAGTGTACAGCACATATCTAATGTGTCTGATGTAATGGACCACATCTAGTTAGCGAAAGTTTCAATCCAAAAGATAACACCTGTTACAGCAACTGCTAAGGACTACACACAACTTCTTATAAAGGATGAACAAAATTTCTTTACACTGCACAACATTGAACTCATGAAAAGCCCAAACAACCTATCACAATTGCCACTCAGTCGACACAAAAACAAAAACTTTCACATCTAGAACAGTTAAGCTCCCACATTCTACATAGGTAAAGCCAAATCCACTCTGACCACCACCACCATGGAGGAGGTATGCTAAGGCAATAAATAAACTCTCGTCACCAACCACTCTTTATCGTGTTGACAAAGTGCTCTCGGAAAACATTGTAACCTTCGTGACTAATTCCATCAACCGAACCTTGTCAAGGGACATCAAACTGAGACCACAGCTAAAGTGTAAAATCTGTCCTGCAGCATCGTTTTAACTAGAGATAAACAATCCTGACCAGGTTTCACACACAGAATACATGGACTGACTAAATTTTTATACCTGATAATTACTAGTATACAAGCCATATCTTTCGCACTTGTTTAATGCCTTGTGACTTTTACAATATAATTGATATATATGATAAATATTTGCCATATCATATCGCTAATGGTTTATAAATAGCACGTATCTTTTATTATTGTTAACGTTGGTTATAAACTGGTATATATAAGGATTGTGGCGTGCTTTAGAACGCAAAGTGGTGAAACATACGTTTATCTGTGACTCTACGGATATCACTAAGTTTTGAATAAGGGAAAAGAAAAGACGCTATATCATAGTTGTTGTTTTGTTTTTATTGAATTTCACGCAAAGCTACACGAAGACCATCTGCGTTAGCCGTCCCTAATTTAGCAGTGGAAGGCAGCTAATCATCACCATCAACACTCCGGCTACTCTTTTGCCAATAAATAGTAGGATTGAGTGTCACATTATAACGCCCACGTGGTTGGAATACGAGCATTTTGGTGTGAGAAGGACTCGAACCCGTGATTCTCAGATTACGAGTCAAGCGCTCTAATTATCTGGCCATACCGAAATCGAAAATATGTTCTATTGAAATCAGTTTAAAATATTGTGAAGACAATGAAAGACGAATTAAGTGCCTTGAAAAAGATATATTGGGAAGTGAGTGAGTTAGTATCTGAAATAGGTAATACCAGTTGAAATACATATAATTGATTGGAGTAATTTCAGAAATTAGAACTGTTTAAGACAGTAAACTGTAGTGCTAGGAGAAAACTACAGATAACGGACGCTAATGTAGAGAATAAGAAAGATAAGGTACACAATATAATCAATAATGGAGAATAAAATTTCGTAAGCGAGATATTTGTTACGTATATATTTAAATTTTTTAAAACTATACGTTATTACTCCAAATTTTGAACTGCCGGTCAACTAACCGCCAACACTTGAGCTACTCTTTTGTCAACGAAGAGTAAAATTGATCTTCACAATATATCGCTTCCAAGAATAAAAGAGCAAGCATATTCAGTGACAAGTTTCAATTCCATGACCCGAAGGCTAGAAGTAAAGCGTTCTTACCACCAAGTAACAAGACAACATGTTTAGTAGGTTAAAAAGGATGGAATTAAAGGGAACAAGAGGATAAAAAACACACACAAACAAATCATATATCAAAGTAAAGTAAATTTATATTTAAAGAAAGAAGAAGGGTTATTTACCAATAATAAGACTTCAAAAATAAGGTAAGAAGATGAGATAAAAGATATTGAGAGGAAAGAAGTATTTGTAAGAATCATCGGAAGTTGTTCCATATAATACAGGAAAAAAACCACAAATCAAAGAAATAAGTAAACAAGTTACAAGAAACACTGGATTCAGAGGCAGGAGATTAGGGAAGTAACTACTGAAAAAATTAATTTGAAAGTGAATGTTTTATTTGTTTCTTGTGCAAAGCAACTCAAAGGCTATCTACATCAGTCATCCCTAAGTCTGAAGTAATAAACTAGATGAAAGGCAGATAGTCAATACCACCAACTACCAGATCTTGGACTACTCTCTACGACGAATAGTGCTTTTAACCGTTGCATTATAACACTTTCGGGACTGTAAGGGAAAGCTTGTTCGGCGACAAGTTTTGAAAACATATTGTAAATCGAATAACCCATCCAACAGACGATGAAGAGACTTAATAAAAATGAAGAAATTAGTGTAACTAAAGATATGTTTCATGGATATAATTAGATAAATGAAAAACAGTGAGAATATGAAATAGTAAATAAAAATGAGAGGCGTACTGAAAGAGTTTGAAGCACAGATGAAAACTTGATCAAAAGGAAAACAGATGTAAGAGAAGTACGAAGGAAGATCGAAGAAGCAATGCGTGAACAAGCAGAACAAAGAATACAAACGAACTATATAGATACTGATGAATCAACCGACTGTATACTTTAAAGCCATTTAAAGGAAAAACGTTAAGGTATAGTGTATTGTAATATACTTAGAGGGCAAACAAAATAAGTGGAAGAAGTAAAAGGAACAGTGGTTTTAGAAGATTTTAGAAGAGACTATGAAATACGGTTTACAAAGCGAGAAAAAACAAGGATAAATAAAAGAGAAAAAAAAAGAAGAATAGGTTTAATGAAAAGAAAAGTGAGGAAAACAATGTTTAAATGTATCGAAGCAGAAAATGAGGAAAACTAGGTATAATTAGTAAGTATTTAAACATCGATTTCTTTATTCTATATTGATATATGTTTGTTGTGACTAATTGATTCATTTATGTCCATAAACGTGATTTTAAATGTATGAAACCAATTATCAATAAATTGTGTACTCTCTTCCAAAAGGACAGGTTTTTAAGGGATAACTCCCTCGGTAAATTAGACAGTGGGAAAAGCACAGATATCCCATTATGTACTCGATCGCTAAAACAAACTTAAGAAATATACTTATATTATTATTATTATATCAAGCTTGTTTATTATCTGCAGTAAATGTGGATAAATAAGAGTGTTATTTATATTCATATATAAAACTAGAACATTGCGGATTCTTGTTTGGTAACAGTTTATATTGCTAATTGTTAATTAAAGCTTGTTAATCGTCTGTATATTTCTTATGAAATATGAATGAATAGTAGCTGATAAAAGTCAATATTTATATAGTATCCACTAGCCAGTGACACTTAATCAATAGTACATTGTTCACAATTGTTGGAATACGAAGAATACTTTTGGTTAGGATTCGTTACTTGCTTGTACCTGGCTGGCAGATGTTGAAGTGTTGTTTGTTATAGGCGGTTGTCGTAATAGAGAGATTGAGGACGATGTATTTAAACGATTTGGGAGCATCACCATGTCCTTACAGCGTGGTTTGTATATGTTAAAAAACTCTATAGTAGAACTGTCTTTTTAAAACCACACTTCTGCAATCTTTTCATAATCCATCAAGTCCTAGTGCATGAGAACGACAACGCCCCTTAACAATTCTTGAATTGCACAATAATTCATAACCGCAGCGTCTGGCTACTTGGCTGGTATGTTTTCATTGGAATAGCAGAACTTCCTGTTCTATTGTTCAACTTCTTGAGGTATACAACAATTTGTAAGGGAAGTGTGACTGTAAGCGTGATTTTGGTGAATCTGTACCCATTTGGCCTTATATATCCAAATGCAGGTCCTTTTAAATTATCTTATGTACTGTTCCATAGAACAGTCGACGACTTTTGCTAGTGATCTTTTTTTGCATGAGTATGAAATATCTCTTGCTATTATACGCTACACTTTGGCCTTAGTTTCCTAAGTTGATCTATATTATTTACGTTTTAATACTGTTGAGCATAAAAAGTATTTCCAGCTTCGAAAATCTAAGTTCCCTGTTTGGAAAATGCCTTTATGATCTGAGCGTATGAATATTTTACTTCGTCAAGTGTTGTTGCATATCATTCTTTTCAAAAGAGATTAGTTTTCAGTGGCTTCACACTACGGGTTAAATGCCAAACATTGTGAAAATATAGTTCTGATACATGCCGTTCCACAGTAACTTATAACATCTGTGATTGTCACGCAGCTTGTTGATTGGCATATTCAAAATATGTTTTAAATATAATGCACTTTCTTCATGGCTAACGAACAGTACGTTCATACATCTCATATTCTTTATTTTTATCCTTGTAATAATTTTTAGGATTGTTAATTTTCTAATATTTTACATTTACTTTCATTGTACACTTAGGTATACTTTTCATAAGCATTTTTCGTTATTTAAGTGCACGAGTTAAAAATAATAATAACTACTTTTGTTTATTGTATTTCTATCTCAGAGATCGAAACCTGAAAATGTGGCATTATAAAATCTATGTTTTACCACTGAACGAATTGGAGAGAGGATGAGCTCAAAGAGTATATTTCCATTGTCTTTGGCTTATCACAACTGTGGTGTAATAAACCTCGAAATATCATGAAGTAAAATTGTTATGGGAATAAGGTTTTCCTTTCATTTTTATATACATAAATAAATACAATATATATTTGTGTGTGTGTGTCAATTACTGATTCCATTTTTCTCTTTATGCATGTTTATATTGATGCTTTTCTGAAAATCATACAGGTTGTACTTACACTTGTTGTATAGTTCAAGCTTTGAAACCCTACATTCATTATTGAATTACCTTCTATGAGTAAAATTTCTAACTCATGAGACCAAACTCCCATAATTCAGAGGATGTCCAAAACGTTCATGGCTCAACACATAGACAAAAGTGACACTGGTCAGGCTATGGTGTGTTTTCAGCATACTGCTTTAAAGCATTTATGGTCTTCTGAAAGAACTCTTCTTTTTCGTCCTCAGTCTCTGATTGAACGATATCTATGAGATTGTCACTCTGAAATATTTGTTCTTTCAGAAAGATGTTTTGATTATGGAGAAAAAAAATTACTTGGAACAATATCCCATGTACAAATGAATAATTTGAAGCTAGTTTTGTGAACAGTGTTCAAAGCAACACGCTATTTGTGAGACTTGGAATTATCCTGATGGAAGATTATTCCCCATTTGAATAATCCGTCTGTATTTGTTTATTTTTTTAATGCACATTATTAATTAATATGCATAGTAAAATCTTGTAACAATATGCCTCCTTTCCAAATATTCAACTGGCAAAATGCCCATAGCTTCCTAAAAAACGGATGTCGTGATCTTTCCATTACAGGGTTGTTACTTAAATTTCTTTAGAGTAAGTGCACTTTGGTGTTTCCATTGAAAGATGTAAATTTTTGTCTTTGGATTAAAGCAGTGAACTCGCATATAATTTATAATTACGAATGTTGTTGAAACTTCTGGAATAGGCGTCGAATAGATGACAACATTTACTTATTCCCAAACTGTCAAAAAATGCTTAATAAAGTAGTTTTGCTGATTTGTACTTTCTCTGCAAACTTCATAATGGTAATTCTCCTATCATGTATAACAAAATCATGAACTTTATCTACAACTTATGTTGTGATCGATATTCAGCGTAGACCTTATCTAGAATCATCTTCCCACGGTTGTCTACTGCCTTTCACCAACTTTTTTAATGTTGAATATACTATCTTCTAATGTTGATTCCATGTCCTGGTAGATTTCTTGCAATGTTGTTTTCTTTTGAGCAAAATATGTGATTTGGAACGAAGTTCGAGCTTCTTCATGACACTAATACTTCTCACTTCTTTCCTTAAGAAATCCGCAACATGCAAGATGAGCTCGTTGGGGCCCCCCAGTGGCTCAGCGGTATGTCTGCGGACTTACACGCTAAAATCCGGGTTTCGATACCCGTGATGGGCAGAGCACAGATAGCTCATTGTGTAGCTTTGTGCTTAATACAAAACAACAGCTCGTTGGGTTAAATATGTTTCGTGTTGTTTACTTACAAAAATATTAAACTTAATGTTTATCAGAAAAAAATCATATATTCTATTTGTTTAGCTTTGGTTACGATTTTTCCAGACAACTCTAGTACTTACAGTGGCTATTAGCTTGCTCAAACTGTGAATGTAAGAGTTTAAGTCCGTGTCCCCGTTACCTTGTAAACGTTTATATCAGAATAGTTCAGCAGTTGACAAAGAATGTAGTTAATTAGTCTCCCTCTAGTGTACCAATTCAAAATTTCGGATGGATATCTTTAGGACCTTTACAAGAAAATTCAAAAAAGAAACAAAAAGTATTCATCGTGTTTCAAGAAAACGACTACTTTTGTCCAGAATTTATTTTAAACATCTCTGATTTTAGTGTTATTAATGTTTTTACTTGTGTTGTTCTTTAGTTACACTTTTAAAAATATTGAATATTAGAGTTATTATTTGATAATGCATTAATTATATATTTAAGAAGTTCTTACCTATATGGTAAAAATCACACTAGAAGAATTTTTTCTCACTACATGCAATTTTTAGCATGAATTATTCAATAAAGATTGAGCTGAGACGTGATTGAAGTACGCAGTAGCAACCAAATTTACTGAAATTTACAGTGTTCGTAAAATAAGAGCACGTGATCAATGCCTATATTAGACAATTTCCAGTAATTAACAGGAAATAATATTATATTCTTTAGATTTACTTTTGCTCTTAAGTGTTTTTATTATTAAAAGAAAGCAGAGGAAAGAAATGCATAAAGTAGCAGATGAAAAATGATTTAATCCATAGCCATTAGTTCATATCAGTTCACTTGATAATATTTACAGACTTCAAAATATTTCATTAGGGATGTAAACAAGTTAATGAAAATTACCAAGAACAAAACACGATTTCTTAAAAGAAAATTAAATTAACATAAATTTGTTTATAAAATTAACAATACAAATTTGTAATTAACAATATAGAAATGTACACGCCTTTTAGAATTTTAATTTTGTGAAAAATTAATAAAAAGACACATAAAGACAAATTTTAACAGCGTTGTGAGCAGGTAATTATAGATAAAAATTTCCAATAGAAGAAACGTAAAAGGTTATTTTTGTTTATTTTTACAAGCACTGCATAAGTAACTGAACAGATGGAGTTACGTGACTGTGAAAACTTCAGGGATAGAAATTTCGTGGCCATATTTAATTACTCCTTTTCAGGCTGTAGAGAAGAAAATTTAGACATATTAAAACACTACACAATCAGTGCTAAACGTGCTTCCGAAGTTATAGAAATTTCTTGTAAGTATAATACATTTAACGACCGTATTGCTAAAACATACAACCTCTTCATTAGTTTAGTACTTAACCATGTAACAAGTAACATCTTTGTGAAATGAAATAAGTGTCGCAATGGCTTTTTGAAATTTGTTTCTTTAAAAAAATGGCTTTCTTGTATTGCAAAATTAGAGGGAAAGCAGCTAGTCATCACCATCCACCGCCAATTCTTGGGCTACTCTTTTACTAATGAATAGTGGGATTAACCGTCGCATTATAACGCCCCACGGCTGAAAGGACATATCTCATCATAGAAGTATTTTATCTCACAAATTTTAGTAAATAGAGTATCCAATACATGAAAGAACAATTCAGTAGCTGCTTCGTTGTCATACCAAATTTAACCAAGGAAAGAATTTTGTTGCAGAAGTTGTACAATTTATTCATGTAAAATAAATTATTTTTTCTGAGCATTCAAACTGTGAATATTTAAAAAAAAGACGAAGGAGATAACTTTTTTGTATCTTTGTTAAAACTCCGAAATTCGTCGTTAGCGCATCAGCGATTTGTTGCAAGCCTAAAAATTCGTAGTTGAATTCTGTAAGGTGACAAAGCGCAAATAGCCTACTTTGTAGCTCTGTGCTCTACGACTAAGATATCTACGAAAGTATTTTTTCCCCTATTAACATTACTTGACAGCAACATAAGAAAAGTAGATCACAGACAAAACGTTTGATCACCTACCTCCACTTTCTTGAAGTGTAAGATGAGTGATTCCATATGAATAAAATAAGTAAACCTGGCTATTACCGTCAACTAATCCTCTTACCTTAATGCCTTAATGTAAAAAATGAAAACATAACGAGAAAAAAGTTTTCAAAACTTATAACCAGATTTAATTTATAATAATTGTACAGATTAATAAGGAGATAAAAACGAAAAAAAAAAGATTAAGTGCTATAGTATTTCAGAGATGGGATTCAAAAAAGGGATTTTATATTTTGATTGTAAGGAAAAAGAAATGTTAACAAAATTATTTTCCTAAGCCATTTTAATTTTGAACGTTGGAACGAAGAGGTCAATGATGGAAATCCATCTGAATATCAAATGTTTTCTTTACGAGATTAAAATTTAAATCATAATCGGATTACTTAAAAATGTACTTTTCGTAATGAGGACATTTTACCAGTCTCATATTCTTTTGTAGGAAATTTGGAAACCAAAGAGGAGATTTAAATAGGGTAGAAAAGAAAAGAGGACAAATCCAATGTATTGACAACTGCTGCCTTATAGTAATAATTATTTTAATGCTCTTTACTCCTAGCAGTTATTACATTATTTTTCATTTTGTGGTTATTATTTGGGAATTTGCACTTGTTCAAAGAGTGAATGTAATTGTACATACTGCTAATTTAGTTTAGCTTTATTTGTTAATATTAACACAATGATGTAATTAGGTAAAAGGCTAGAATTGCAGCACATATATTCAGTTTCTTTTTTACCATATCGTCGTTTTTCTCTAACGTTTTGCAACTGTTTGTATGCGATTCGTAATCAGGCGTTTAGTTACAAAAATAAGCCTCACTCTAACACGACGTGTGGCCCGGCATGGCCAAGCGCGTTAAGGCGTGCGACTCGTAATCTGAGGGTCGCGGGTTCGCATCCGCGTCGCGCCAAACATGCTCGCCCTCCCAGCCACGGGGGCGTTATAATGTGACGGTCAATCCCACTATTCGTTGGTAAAAGAGTAGCCCAAGTGCTGGCGGTGGGTTGTGATGACTAGCTGCCTTCCCTCTAGTCTTACACTGCTAAATTAGGGACGGCTAGCACAGATAGCCTTCGTGTAGCTTTGTGCGAAATTCAAAAATAAACAAACAAACTAACACGACGTAGTGAATAATTTCAGGACTTCATCAACTTGGCACTACGAAACTTTTCTAACAGAGAAATCGCAACATTGTCATGGAAACGGAATGAAAGAGCAGAGAAAATTTAGGCTGGTAACATTAATTCCAAAACAATTTTGATATCACAACCAAATTTAAAACAACATAAAATTTGAAAGTTGTTTCTACAAATCATGACAAAACAAAAGTAATACGATGAACAACAAAACAAGTATTGAACGTTTTGGAACCCATTTGATTTTCAGCAAATTACTAACATAAACACAAAATATGTAATTACAGTTAACTGCTCAAATGTTAGACGAAAGCACATGTATTACCGTAAAGAATTATGATCAAGAAATTACCAAATTTGAAAATAATATAGACATAAACTGAATGACTTAGCAAAACTGTCTACATAGCTACTAATAAAGCATTAACTAGAATAAGTTGAATTATTTTTAAAGTGAAAAAAGGTTGTTTATTAATAAGTAAACTTTCGTTGATGAGCCGTTCCAAGTCTATGCAGCCATATACAACTATTTGCTGTAAAATATAAGCTTTTGTCCAACGTTCAAGTAATTAACTAGTGGCTCAGCAGCATGTCTGTACGTTTCAAAACTCGTGGTGGTGACAGATAGCCCACTATGTAGTTTTGTGCTTGACTACAAAAACAGATTAAGGAAATTTATAGTTTATTGAAGTAATATGCTGAAGATGAAATGTGTAAATTATGAAATGTTCAATCAATAAGCTGTTTATTCGTCACTTCTGTGGTTGTATTTTCATCAATACGCTGTGTTTGATGCTCATGAATCCGTTGAGAGACTAACTAATTTTAACGGTTCAAACGAAGGAAACGTGAAACATATATTTACGTAAGAACTGTATTAATAAATACTTTTACCAAGCAATAGTGACTTGATATTGTAATTCATGCAACAAATGACTTATTGTGTCCTAACTTCTTTATAACGTATCTAAAATGTTTAAATATTATAAAATTGCTACAAGGATATTGTATAACAACACTAAATATAAAAATATATTTCATAATAAGAATATTTTCTATAAAACTGTTATTGTATTTTTAACAGTTACTTAAAAAGAGAAAGAGAATTGAAGGAAACTTTTCTTATTAACGTTTAATGTTTCACACATGTTAAACTTACTGCGGCTGGATAGACAAAAGTGAATGTTTTATCATTTCCATGCACGTTTTTAGCCAAACATGTGTAACCACCAAGATCTTCCCATGCTAAGTTACGGATCACCAAGTCACCACTTTCTAGAATCTGAAAGTAAAAGAAATAAGAAATATACATTATTAAATAACAAATTGTGATCATTGTTGTATTTAAATATGAAAGAAATAACAACAACAAAGACACATTAAAATATAGCAGTTTGATTTTAACTATTGTCCAAAGGAATAAATATTTCAAATCAATACTTCACAGCCAGAATATTATTTATATAAGTTCGTCGTGTGTAAATAAATATTTAAAATAATAAGAATTGTATAACGTCCAGTAAAGCTCGTTACTAAAACTTCAAAATATAATGACAATATATTTCAATTGTTCAAAACTTCTCACAGTATATTTATATTTTCGTAAAAGATATTTATGTTTTAAAAATATCGATATTTTTTAAGTTTAAAGTAATATTTTTCAAGAAAATTGTTATGCATAATTGTCCATCTTTAAAGTTCGAAACTAAGAAATATCTAAGATACTTCACTACTCAAATGCATGATACTGGTATTATTTTATTTCTCGACCTCATGGACAATATCTAATGACGCGTTTTAATCCTGAGCTTGATTATTAGTGTTTAATTTGGCATTTTAATTTTTATCCTGTCTTACAATTTAATTCGCTAACTATAAGCAAAATTGTTTTGATATTAAGCTGAACAAAAGCATGACTCCATATATCCATCTTAGAAACAAAAGAAAGAAAAAATTGGGCATTTTGTTTTTTTAAAAAAAAGGCTGGAAAATGAAATATAATATGGTTATAAATTATGTAAGATCTTTATATAAAAATATTTAAATATAAGAGCCAGCTTTAAATTATTTATGAGCTGAGTTGGTTCTTACAACAGCTAAAAATCAAATAAAAATGCAGAGTGAAACTTTCTTGTCAAAAATAATTTTCATAGCTCGTTTAGTTTATTTCAATTGAAAATCAAAATAAATTAGAAGTTTAAATATTTACAAAACTAAATTTTTTTCAGAAAATAATACTGAATGCTACAGTTGTTTAAATCTTCCGATATGATTTCAAAGGTAATGCTTCAATGGAGAATCATCAGAGAGTAGAGATTAAAGGTGGTCACGTAATCATAGTTTCATAAAGTTGCACCAGAGGGCTCACTGTTTCATGAGATGCCACGAGGGGTTGATAGTTCTCAGTTGTGTTGGTGTTGGCGGTTGGATATAAAGTGTTTTAATAAATGGCGGACAGTTTCAAAGTGAGTCACTGTGGGTGAGGATGGGGAATGAGTTCATATATATATATGGGTGGTGGTGGGAGGGGGGACGCGAGCGAATGCTTGTTATGTGGTTTGTTGAATGTTGTTGATTATCAACAGTGTCCTGCTGTCTCATGTTATACAAATATACTACCACAGTTTTTAACAAGATACTGTATTTTGTATTTATCGCTAAAGTGGATTTTATTGTTTCGTATCAGTACCACCAATAAAAAATTCGGATAAAGAATTTAATATTTCAGATATTAGATTGAATAACTTGTATAGCGTACTTCACAATTTACACCTAAACTACTTTAACCAATACATGTTTAATATTCAATGTGTTTTAAGTTCTTTTAACTTCACCAACATTCTGATGAGAAAGAAAAAAAATCTTTAACATATCTACACATATATAGTCCTCAGAGTAGTTTACAAATAGGATGACAATCATAGTATCCAATACCTAGATATGTATCACATGGAACATGTTCATATTTGGACGTTAATTCAACTTCCAGTCCGCGTAGACCTAAAACAAACTCTTCCATGTTGTTTAATACACAAAAGCTCAAACAGTAGATATTATTGTCTAAGCAATATAAATTGAAGGTAATATAATACGCTAAAACCCAAAATAGTCTCTAAGACCTGTTGAATGTAAGATGCCACATATAAACCTGTTTTCATTCTTCTGTTTTACTTAAAAAGTTATTAAACTCTATATGATTTTTTTCTCGTTTCAGCTGAAGACAGTGACATTGGTATTATTTTTCTTTCTAAAACATTTTTCTAAAAGTAGGGACTTACTGTAGAACAACTCCATTCACATATTTGACCTTTTCAGATTTTCTATTATGGGAGCTAAGTGAATGAAATAAATAGTTATCACTTATCACTTTTAGTTTGGACATAGCATCAATAACGTATAACAGCTTTGCAGGAAACACTTCAACACTAAGACAATTGATAAGTATAAAAAACAAAACAGCTCATGTTACACACTTAAAACTGATACAACTTCGTGATTTTATAGATGAACGTTCTTGATAATGAAATAACCTTCTTAAAAATTATATTCGAACTGATAAATTTCACTAATGTACTGATACTGTAAAGGTCAACCTCATACAGATTAAGGTTCATGTTGTATTCCAGTAATGCTGGACTATGTGGTTCTATTTTATTATAATATTTCTGTCTTTTTCTTATAGCAAAACCGCATCGGGTTATCCGCTGTATCTACCAAGGGGAATCGAACCCATGATTTTAGTGTTGTAAAACCGAAAAAAAAACTTACCGCTGTCACAGCGGGGTACTATAATATTTTTCGCTGCATTTTAGGTGATTAAATAATTGGACTTATATTTGGTTATGGTTTATTTTAGGTATGTTACACATGCTTGCATTTCATTACTTTCATGACTGTTTTGTCACACATTTTTTTCAATCCAAAATGAGTTGTTTTATGTAAGACAGAAATTACTTTTTATATTGTTTCACAACTATAAAAGTGTTTTATAATCTTTAGATTAGTATTATGATTGTTACATTACACCAAGAATACCAAACTGTTTAACTGTTCAGGTACTGTTTCGCTTAAACTGATTTTTAGGACCTTACATATAGTCTTTATACATTTATTTCCTCACGGGTCATTATGTTTTCTCTCGTCTAGACATTCGCGGTGCTTCCTAGAGTCAACACCACCAGATTTTTGCGTGACGTAAAAGACGGAGAATGTATTAATTACGTCGACTTCAGATCAATGTATCCAAGTTGCTGTAAGCATCCTGCTGGGTTTACAGTTGTAATTACTACTAATACTTCAGTTTTAAATGTTTATTTTGCAAAATAATATGTCCAAGGAAAAACTATCATCTAAATGTCTCTTTAAATTGTCGCGAAAATTAATTTTTCCTCTATATAAAATCTATGTAGAAATATCAATATTCCTATGTCAGCTCTTGAATGAAGAAAGAGTTTTTATTGGAACTTAAATTAAGAAAGCTCTTGTATGTGGATGAAATTCAATTGACGTATGTACCATCTGTAGAAGAATATTAAAGTTTCATGTCTTAGGCTCTCAGATTATTACAGATTTTAATACTCTTATTAATGATGAAACCACTGCTTTCGTAAGGAGGCACAAACATGAATATCTTCCTCACCAAGACTTTCCATGCTGATTGAAAACAGACTAAAATCGGACATGCAACAAAAATAAAACGCACCTTAAATTTGCATCCACACAAAACGTTAAAGAAGAAAATTATCACAAGAACAAGAAACAAATTATTCATTATTCCTGGAATGGGCCATTAACTTTAAACTGTGTGATATGATGCAAGATCCCAGTAGAGGATTGGTAACAGTGGTCTCTATTAGCGAGTTACACGCTACTAGTCATACAACGTGTTAAAACAATAATGGCCATACGTACTTTGCTGTCTGTACAAACAGGACAAACCTGTAACATTTACTTCATCTTAGATTATGATATAATTATAAGTGATTTACAACTGTTGTTGAAGTCATGATGTTCAAGTGTGTGATATGCTTGTTCTGCACATTTCCGAAATGAAGAGATATTTAACGATCATCTTAGACCAAACTCTTTGGCAAGTGTCCCTTATATTTTATATATGAGAATCTATTTACTTGAGCAACCGTAATACAATTGAACATATCAACAATTCGCAACTATTATTGCATTGAGCTATTTGTGTTCCTACGAAGCGTTAACATGTTTTTCAGATGAAGATTCATCTAGAACATGTAAAAAGATGACAGATACTCGTCCTCTAAAGATAATGGTTTTGCGTAGTCACTGATTTATAATTGAAGGTGCTTTTCAGGATCATCAAATCATAATTAAAATGTTCGTGTTTCGTAACATTGTGTGAAGTAAAAGAATAAATAATCACATTTTGCTGAGCGTGTTACGTCAAAGTTCAGTGACATACAAACATTTCTCGACATTTAATTAGGTATGCATTTTTATCACAAAGTCATACAATAGGCTATCTGTGCTCTGACCTTCGCGGGAATTTAAACACTGGAGTTTAGTCTTGTAGATTCGTAAACGTAACGTTGATAACAGGGGACATCTGGTAAAGCTAAAATTAATTATTTGTGTCTAGTGAATACAAATAATTATTTTAATCGTAAAGCACATTCAATATTGATCAATAAAATATAGAGATAGAGTAACTCTACACTAAAATGATACTTAATAGTGCAATCATGTTGAAAACGAGAACATCAAAAACTAGATTTCAAAACGTGTAATATCAAACACAGGTTACAGTAAAGAAGCGTACAGTTATGATTTCCTTAAGCTACTTTATTTGTTTGTTTGTTTTGTATTAAGCACAAAGTTACATAATGGGCTATGTGTGCTCTGCCCACCACGGGTATCGAAAGCAGATTGTAGAGTGCAAGTCCGCAGACATACCGCTGAGCCACTGGGAGGCTGCTACATTATAACACGCATGTCTTGTTAAATTCAAGAGTTAACATTATTTTTGTACAACGTTACACAAAAGAGATATAGTATTTATTCATTATATAATGCACAAGTTAAATATGTATTTGATATGATTCTTACAAACAATTAACTTTCGCTTGAATTTTGAAATTAGAAAACAAACGTAACTGTCATTTGCATTTACAGTTTTTATCATATCACTGATGATTTGTTACTATAGCACATAATCTTGGAGTATAAGGCCCTTAATTTTTGTTTCTCTAAACTGTGCTGTGCCATATTTATTTATAAGTACACTCTAAATAGGTACGAATGAACAAACACGTGGATCTGTGAACAATATGGATATAACATATAAATAAATAAAAGGGTAAATTAAAAATAAAACAGTAACAGATCAACGAAACAGCCCAGTATTTTTTATGAAGAATAATATTTGTATTATAGGTTGTTATAATTGTATAACATGAGACACCTTGATATTCATGATAAACCACACCCCTGGTGGCTGCCGAGCAAATACAACAAATATCTACATACTCGTATGCTAATTGATGGGCTTATCGTCCACGCCAAGTGTTGCAGTTTAGAGCTATTCGCCCAATAGTAACATAAGTAACAAAAATATAAGATCTTAGTGGCATAATATTAAATTATCCGATCTCTGGTTAAATACTGATAGATTAATCTCCTACTCCAAGCAATTTTTCGTAACTTAAAACTGAGGAGTAGTAACGAAAATATTATAAGTACATTTCTTATGAAAATTCACTATCACCCTTGAAAGTAATTAGATGAAACACTTATGAGGACCCAAATCTTCAAAGTACAAGGTTACCTTGTATTTTTCACTACTTTCAATTAATTTCCCATTTTCGTCCCCTCGCATCCAAGCTAACTTGGGTTGAGGATTTCCCGAGGCTCTGCAGAACAATTGTATATCGTTACCTTGGACTTCGATTCTTGTGCGAGTCCACATGTGTATTCTCGCTGGAGTGCCTAACAAAATAAAAAAATGCTAATGTGCTCACAGCCATTTACAACAACTGTACTTATATTTTAGTTATAGTTCTATTGAGGGTTTTTACTGAACAATAAGAAATATGAAATTAGCGCATACCAAATGCATGAAGAATGAATATATATCGATCATTGTACAAGAGAGAATCCAAACTTTACACATCATATTTTAAACATAAGATATTGGTGTACAATGTCGAAGATGAATACAACTTTTCTTACGTACAAAACGTTTGAGGCCCGTCATGGCTAAGTGTGTTAAAACTGGTAATCTGAGGGTCGCGGGTTCAAATCCAAGACACACCAAACATGCTCGCCCTTTTAGCCGTGATGGCATTATAATGTGATGGCCAATCTCACTATTCGTTAGTAAAAGAATAGCCCAAGAGTCGGCGGTGGGTGGTGATGACAAGCTGCCTTTTCTCTAGTTTTACACTGCTAAATTAGGGACGGCTTTGCGCGAAATACACACAAAACATTTGATCTTAGTTTCATGTTGTGCAAATCGCTTAATATCGCTTAAAACGTATTTGTTTTTACCTTTGCAAGTTTTTATAGTTTTTGAATCAACCTATTACATATTTTCAATCAGGGTGTTGCAAAAATAACATTTTGAATCCAAAAGTCTTTTATATGCGAAGTTGGTGTGGTTGGTAATTTCAGGCCTTAGTTTGTGGTTAAGCAAGCTCGTATATAAAAAAAGAGTTTGTTCGTACACCATCGATGCAATAACAGTTTTTCCTATAAATTACTCTTTGTTTTATAGCATCTACTGGTAATTTTCGGAAAAGAACTCCAAATATTTTTTGATTATCGCAGGTTACTCTCTGTTTAAGAACCGTTTCTTTCAATATCAGAAGTCACTGGACAAGTGGAGTCTACCCTACTCAGAAGTTTATCTAAAAACGTATTTCTTCAGCAATAAAATCTTAATGTTATGACTTTAAAAGCCGAAATTAGAGATGCATTTAATCCAAGTAAATCATTTTGGATTGAGTAAGAGATTGTGGGCGGTAATATTTACTGTTTTATGTATATTACACAAGTTTAGGACACTTTTTGTTTGTTTGTTTTGATAACATTTTCTAACAAAACTAAATGTGCTTTCTAGACATCGCCGGATCTTTTTGGCTACTCTTGAGTGGTCCGATTATAGAATATGACTCATTTTTATTAGCTCGCCCATAGCCTCAAATATAGAGCAGGGTTTTGAGATCATGAGACACGAACCACGAATTATCTTATTCACAGTCTAAGCATGCTTACAGTTTGGCCATGCCTAACATTTTAGGTATCTTCGTTTGATAATTTACAATTAATCTGTTTTGTTGTCTCCTTACTATCGTTAATTGCTTATTATATACTTTATTTCATTGTCAATGCGTTTTGTATAATTTGCACTTACCAAAAGACTTTTTCGCCATACATAGGGCGTTAACGGTATTGCCTTCTTTCGACAGCTTCACAACCGTTTCTCCACTAATGCGTTGGTAAGGGTTTTCAGCTACGCATGAATAAACTCCTTCATGTTTGGCTGTCACACAGTCAAGAAAAAGTCGAGATCGAGTCCGGCTAACGCCTTGCGTGATTTTTTCGTTTCCGTTCATCTCCTCGTCTAACGTTGATACCAAATCATCCCAAGATCCCTAAAGAATAAATAACATTAAACAAGCTAAAAATAGCGCGTGGAATTGTTTTTTTCTTATAGCAAAGCCAGGTTGGGCCACCTGCTGAGTCTACCGAGGGGAAATCGAGCCTCTGATATTAGCGTTATAAACCCATAGACTTGTCACTGTACCAGTGTGGGAACAAAGAAATAGTAAACGGTTAATCTTCCTTCGAATTTCCAAATATGATAACCATATAAAAACAATTTCTAAATAAAACTAAACAATAAATTTTAAAAAATGTACATATGTTGTTTCCCGATTATACTTTCTGTCTTCCTTAATTATAGAAGATGCACGTAGACTACCGTAAGATGGAAGGTTAAGCGTGCTTTTTATAATATATCCATCGCGTGGCCTGCACCTTTCATTAACATTTTCAGTAACAAATACACATAGAGAAAACTAAATGAAGTTGCAACTGCACAAATAACAGCTTAAGATTTAGATCTTTTAGTTTTAAACATAAACTTAAAAATTGTTTGTGAAAGGTGATTTCCAGTTAACTCGTCAGTTTCGTATTTAATGTTTAATCATTTGTGATGAACAAAGTGAGCTATTTTTAAAATAAATATCAGCTGTAACATAAAAGACAATAGTTCTGTTTAACTCTAATCAAACGGGATCAGTTAAAATGAAATACCCTGTAGCTAAATGCAAGATGATTTTCATTTTAAGATTAAAAATGGCCTGGCATGGCCGAGCGCGTAAGGCGCGCGACTCGTAATCCGAGGGTCGCGGGTTCGCGCCCGCGCCGCGCCAAACATGCTCGCCCTCCCAGCCGTGGGGGTGTATAATGTGACGGTCAATCCCACTATTCGTTGGTAAAAGAGTAGCCCAAGAGTTGGCGGTGGGTGGTGATGACTAGCTGCCTTCCCTCTAGTCTTACACTGCTAAATTAGGGACGGCTAGCACAGATAGCCCTCGAGTAGCTATGTGCGAAATTCCAAAACAAACAAAAGATTAAAAATATTTTTTCGTCTTAAAGATTTCATATTTCATTTGCATAACTTCTAGAAACTTTTGAGTAACTATTAAAAATGTCTTTTCATAAAAGCTGTACATTTTAGTTGATATTTCTCAATCACATGAAGAACAAAGACGCTCTTTCGCTGCATTTACTCCAAAACCAAATTTTGTGAAACAATTGTTATATATTCTTCTGTTATTTATTTAACAATGCTAGCTTGTCATAAGTACGATGCCATTGTTGTATACGAACTGTTTCTATTGGATTTGGGGCACGGCCCGGCATGGCCAAGCGCGTAAGGCGCGCGACTCGTAATCCGAGGGTCGCGGGTTCGCGCCCGCGCCGCGCCAAACATGCTCGCCCTCCCAGCCGTGGGGGCGTTATAATGGCACGGTCAATCCCACTTTTCGTTGGTAAAAGAGTAGCCCAAGAGTTGGCGGTGGGTGGTGATGACTAGCTGCCTTCCCTCTTGTCTTACACTGCTAAATTAGGGACGGCTAGCACAGATAGCCCTCGAGTAGCTTTGTGCGAAATTCCAAAACAAACAAACAAGGATTTGGAGCAAAGTAAAAATATATGCAATTCAAGAATTGACACAAAGTGTGTGATTCAACAATTATTTTATCAGGCAAAAATAAATAAAAAGGAAAGCCCTCATCATCTAGGCTCATCACACATACTTATTTCCTTGTCTAACTTTAAGCAACAATACATCCAATACACATTGTAATGTTCGGTATTGGTATTTAATCTGTTATATACTGTTTAGTTTGAAGTGTACAAAAAAACACTGAAAAAAAATGCTGAAAAATCTATTTCAAAGAACAAAAGACGTATTGTTAAGAAAATAAAGTTTATGGTGCAAAAAATTTCATTTCGAAGGAAAAAAGTAAATCTCTATAATTGTGATTAAGAAATCAATTTGAATGCTATAAAGAAATTAAAAGGAAACTCAACTACCTCATAAGAAATAATATACTTTTTACATCAGTCAGACAAATATACAAAACAAAATAATAAATTTAAAAGAAGAGGTTTGTAACTCACTCTGATGATTAACGACAAACAGATTTAGTTGATATCAGGAACTTTAAATCTTACAATAATAACATAAGTTATATGTAAAAACAGTTTATACCACTATTAATAAGATTAGTGATAAGATTAGAATTTCAAAGTATAAAGGAACATTTAAAATAAGGATATATCCAAAACTTTACTAAGGATATATTCATTATAACTAAAATGTAAAAAACAAAACGACAATTTTTTAAAATTAAAAATCTAAATGATAAAAAATAGAAGGTTGTTGCTGTTTTGAATTAAGCACAAAGCTACACAATGGACTATTTGTGCTCTGCCCATCACGGGTATCGAAACCCGGATATTAGCGTGTAAGTCCGCAGACAAACCGCTGAGCCACTAAGGGGGCTTTTAAAAATGAACTTTTAAAGTGTTTTACTGTGTGTGTGTTTTACGTGTAGCAAAGCCACAAAGGGTTATCTGCTCAGCCCACCGAGAGGAATCGAACCCCTGATTTTAGCGTTGGAAGTCCGGAGACATACCGCTGTACTAGCGGGGGGCAAAATTGATGGAATTTTCTAAAAGCCAGAATTAGTTATACGTAATAAGAAAGAAGTTTATAAGATTGAATAAATGATTAGAAAAAAAGGACAATAAAGAATTTATCAAATAATTCGGATATCTTTATTAATTTAGTTACTGGTATAACATTGTGAACATAATCTGAGAGGGTTTGTTGTTTATTCTAAAAGTTATATTATTAATTCTGCTTTTAAATTAGGTTTCAAACGGCCTCCTGAATATTTTATGAACAGTTTTTCGTTCATTATGTTGTATAGATTAATGCTCTTAGGTTCACAAGGAATTCTCAAAATGATTTTCATCTTTGGGTAATCTTCTAATCATTATTTTATTCTTAAATTAACTTCACATTTTTAAATTTTAGTAACATAATAAGGATATTCTCCTATATGATTCTTTTTAATTAAAACATAACTACGATGCTTATTAGTCCTCACTGTTACATGGAATTTCATTTCATCTTTTTCAGTTTATGTTCATTTATAATTTCTGGTATTGAAAACTGCATTGAACATTATGTTATTAATTTTCTTGTGCTTTTAATTATAATATCATTACTAATAGATTGTTCTTTTAAATGATTTTATTCTAGTTTATATTCACCAGTTTTTTTTTCTATTTGATAATAACAGTTCTGATTGATTGACTGTTTGGAGTTAAACACAAAGCTACACAGTGGGCTGCATTTTTGATCTAAATATTAACTTGTACAATCCAGTCTTATTAATGAAGAAAGTTCATGATTGTATATTAAAGGGGTAAGTCTTTGACTAACCTCTTATATTTTTTTCTAACACGGGTTCAAATTCCCGTCATTTCAAACATGCGCATCCTTTCAGTCATGGGGGCGTTATATAGTAATTGTGAATCTCATTATTCTTTGGTAAAGAGTATCCCAAGAGTTGGCGGTGGGTAGTGATGACTAGTTACCTTCCCTCTAGGCTTACACTGCTAAATTATGAATGGCTAGGTAGACATTCTTTTTGTAGCTTAATACTAATTTCTTGTTTTATTTTAGTACTTATAAAACCTTTTATACTTTTTACGTGTTGATACAGTACTTATAAGATATTTTATGAAATTGATTTACTATTATGCCATCTATAAAACGTAATATGTGTTTTACATATTAATATGTACCTTAAGCCTTATTGTAAATATCACATTATTTTAACATTCATGAAACCTGTTTTAAATTCTGCATAATAATATGTTGCCTACAAAACCCGTTATAAAAACTTTATATTTCAATAGAAAATATATAAATGTGGTCTAAAAACTGAATCGTGTAATCCTACCTGCAGGATTCGTTGTCCATCTTTAAGCCAATGAAAAATTGGTGATGGATTACCTTCTGCTTCGCACTCGAGTATTGTGCTATCATAAGATGCTACTGACAATGAACTGCTTGATGGTTTTTGTAGTCTAATTCCCGGTTTTGGAACATAACGCCCTTTTAAAAAAAAAATGTATAAAACTATATACACGCACACACATATATATCAACGTTTGGGCTAATTACCTCACCTGTCCAGTGAAGAAAATTAACACGATATTATGTGTATCAAATTAGTAGACTCTCCTTTTAACTTATGCCAGATGAACTGTAAGTATCACTAAGCCAAAAAACATTAAAGTTATAAATATGACACAATTATACGATAAATAAATCTATACAAGTTTACAATTCTGTGTAATAAAGGAAATATAGCTCGTTATGTACAACTGTTATTCAAATATTATACAACTCTGATGAATTTGATTATTAAAAAATACGCGCAAATAAGGCATATATTGGTCTTGTCGATAAATTTTGTAAGAATGTAGTTGATTTTAAGTTTACAGTATATCTATTATGAACGTTTTTTATGTCGCTACTCATTAATATTTATTAAGTCGTTATTGTGAAGGTATTGTATAGTTTCTTTAAATATTTCTGATTCCCCTTACCTTGTTTAGTGTCTTGACGTGGTCTCACCTAGAAAAGGAAGAAAACTAAACATTTTGAATCAGTATTAGCGAATTCCAACTTCTGTTTTACTCTGTATATGAAGAGCTGTGCTTAAAATGTTACTTATTGTGCTTCCCAAACAAAAAGAAGTAAAACTAACCACAGGTGAACGCTTACATAATAGAAACATATATTCGCTACTTTGTGCTATTTTTAGATCGAATTGATTTCCCGATAATTTAATATTTCTAATTAAAATACCCGCGAATAACTGTGGTTATTCAAGTAGATTTTCCGAGTGAAAGTATCGAACTAACACCTCAGAGCTAGAGTAGAGATAAGAGAATTTGGACAGTTTAAATAAGAGGAACAATATATTTGTTTATTACAACACAAAAATGCCGAAAAGTGAATGTTCGGTCCTCATCTCAAGCTATGCGACAGTTAGTTCTGAAGTTTTCTTCCCGCGAGATGGATTACCTCAACATAAGAAAATTTTGGTATTTCAAACTGTCAACTTACTTTCTTTCTTTAGGGAATAATATTGCCTTGTAGCCTTCGTTCCCTAAGAACGTTGGTCAACTATCACATTTACTTAAGTATGGATGAGGTTAAAGGAAAAAAAGACGTACGATATGCTAATTTTGTTTTTCAATATGACCTAAGAGGTACCGATTCCGAAAGAAAGTTAGTTTTTTTTAATAATTGCTAGATTAGTAGAATTTAGTTCAAAAGTCATGTTGAGAACAGGGACTAAGAGAGCCTGAATCAGTCACTTACCCCTGAATTTCTCTTCAAGTTAGTGAAGTCATTAAGTCGACTCATGACGAAAGGCAAACTAAATGTAATGATGAACAGTCGGAAATCCATAAGGTACATCTTGGTGTTAATTAACTTCCTTGGCAGGTGCGATAAAAACGCCAAGTGGTTATAGGTTTAACTACAAAAGTGTGATCGTTACCTGTGAAAAGCTTTAAGTAAAAATAAATATTAGCTACAGTACTTTGTAGTAGAATAGACAATAAACTGTAAAACAAAAACAATAAAAATATTTAGTTTGAACATAAATCCAATTAAAATAAATATTAGCTTAAGTACGTTGTGGTAGAATAACATACAAAATGTGAAACAAATATTTTGCTTGTCCGTAAACACAATTAAAATAAATTTTAGGTGTTAAAACTTTAATGTTATGTATACAACTTGCAACTTGTGTACTTTTACTAATTTACAGCTTTCTTACTGAGTTGGTGACCTTATATTATTACATATATATTTCTGCACGTTTTCTGTAATAAAATTCCAAATGCCGGATATATAAAGATGTTAAAACTATAAAACTCAATAAACGTTTATAAAGAACGTTAAGTGGTATTAATATTTGTCTAATTAGCTATTAATGCAACTGAGTTTGGTTGAAAAGTGTATGTAGTACATTAGTTAGTACATTAAATGATATCATTTTAAAATTCTCAGATCTAACTGGCTTTAAAAATTTTATTATTTGATACTATTTTTAGTTCTGCGTCTGTAACCTATTATACCAGTTTGTGAGGTAGAAAATTTCCAAATCTTGATTAGTTTTGACATGTATGATTAGTCGAAAGATATACTTTTAAAAGGCTTATATACTAGTTTCTAACAGGCCTGGCATGGCCGAGCGCGTTAAGGCGTGCACTCGTAATCCGAGGGTCGCGGGTTCGCGCCCGCGTCGCGCTAAACATGCTCACCCTCCCAGCCGTGGGGGTGTATAATGTGACGGTTAATCCCACTATTCGTTGGTAAAAGAGTAGCCCAATAGTTGGCGGTGGGTGGTGATGACTAGCTGCCTTCCCTCTAGTCTTACACTGCTAAATTAGGGACGGCTAGCACAGATAGCCCTCGAGTAGCTTTGTGCGAAATTCCAAAACAAACAAACAAACAAGTTTCTAACAGTTTATTTACTAATAGAAAAGCGATAAATTTGATAACAAGGTTTTCTCTTCCATAAGTGGTTACTCAATCAATCACAGACTTGAGAAAAGAGGATGTGAAACCAGAAGTCGCTGACCCATCGTTTTCCCCTACTTATTCTAGTGAAATTTAATGCTTTTGTTGAGGAGTAATTCTAGTTTTTATTCAAATTCATATCAGCATTTTTTACATTTGTTTGTTTTGTTTTTGAATTAAGCACAAAGCTACACAATGGGCTACCTGTGCTCTGGCCACCACGGGTATCGAAACCCGGATTTTAGCGTGTAAGTCCGCAGACATACCGCTGAGCCACTGGGGTGCTTTACATTTGTTAAAAAATCAGTAATGTATTGCAATGAATAATGGTATGAAAATCTATCAGAAAAAACAAATTGTGATAAAAGTGTATTTTTCTATTTAATTAAAATGCTATCCAAATGTATCAAATTTTCTTTTCTTTAATTTAATATTATTTAGTTACGAAAAGAAACTCAGACATATTTACAAGTAAAAACATGACACACCTCGAATTACTCAAATTAGTAATAAAACTGGCCCGGCATGGCCAAGCGCGCTAAGGCGTACGACTCGTAATCCGAAGGTCGCGGGTTCGGGCCCGCATCGCGCCAAACATGCTCGTCCTCCCAGCTGTGGGGGCGTTATAATGTTGGTCAATCCAACTATTCGCTGGTAAAAGAGTAGCCCAAGAGTTGGCGGTGGGTGGTGATGACTAGCTGTCTTTCCTCTAGTCTTACACTACTAAATTAGGGACGGCTCAGTGCAGCGGACTAACAACGTACTCACTTAAGAACTTGTTGAAGGATCCACGAGTGATTGCGGCCCGATGTTCCTTGATGGAATCGAGTGGTGAATGAATGAGTAATAAAACTATTTTTTTTTCAATTAAAAATGCTTTGGATTTTATAATGTTTACTGATGTGGAATGTCCGAAATTTTTCTTACCACACTCTAAGAAACACAATAATGTATACATCATGAAACTGACACATGCCACCACGTAAAAAAGGTTTGTTTGTTTTGTTTTTGAATTTCGCACAAAGCTACAGGAGGGCTATCTGTGCTAGCCATCTCTAATTTAGCAGTGTAAGACTAGAGGGAAAGCAGCTAGTCATCACCACCCACCGCCAACTCTTGGGCTACTCTTTTACCAACGAATAGTGAGATTAACTGTAATATTATAACCCCCTACGGTTGAAAGGG
This sequence comes from Carcinoscorpius rotundicauda, assembly GCA_011833715.1. NCBI lineage: Eukaryota > Metazoa > Arthropoda > Merostomata > Xiphosura > Limulidae > Carcinoscorpius > Carcinoscorpius rotundicauda. Next base: position 41,791,311 of record CM022394.1, on the reverse strand, counting down.
TGAGCATCTTTGGCGCGACGGGGATTCAAACCCGCAACCCTCAGATTACGAGTCGCACGCCTTAACACGCTTAGCCATGCCGGGCCCATAAAAATGGCACATAATAATAGCAGCATTAAACCAGTGTCACGTGTAGCCGTCCTTTCTGAAAACAAAGATGTATACATATGAAAGGAACTTTGGAGAGAGAAGGCATATATGTGAGGTAAATTGCATGTATCCGTAAAGAACATGTGAAATGGGTCACATGTTTTATACCGTTTCTGCTGGTTCATTCTAATAAAGGACGAATTGTTAGAGTGGGTTCAGTTTCGAAAGTCATAAAACAGGAAACGTAATAAATGAGGTTCATGGCATATTTTAATGTGTCTGCTAATTTTTTAACTTGTCTGTCTGTTTAGTAGCTAATTAATATCTGTACACGTCTGGTACTTTTCAGCCTATATTTATATGTCTGCCTTTTTATCTGTCTAACAATCTATTTTTCTGTCTTTTGATTTTTACTGTTTATCTGTCGCTGTCTTATTAGATAGCAGCTCGGTGGGAATCAGAATTTTCAACCCGAATGACACCGTGTGAGAGGTCAAAACCCCCTACAATTCGGTTATAGGCGTCCCAGTTTTGAACTGCTTGAGAGGATTAGTTAACCACCGCCACAAGGGCTTTGTTCATACATCTAAAAGAAAATATGAATGATAATTACTTTCATGACACACCTACAGCTAAAAGTGCGAACCATTTCACTTGCATCACCTCTCAAACTCCGGACCTTTAGATTTGTAATTCGGCATGATAGCAGCTAAGCTAAATGGGATTCTAACATTTTGTTACGAATATTTAGTTACTGAATAGTTCATTACTGCCATATTGTTGCTAGGACAGTTTCTGATAGGTGCCATCTTGTTACATCATTTTTGTGACGTGCCATTTTTTTTATTATGATTACTGATTTTGTATTAGGTAGGCTTTAAAATTTAAAATCGGCTGGTAAAGGTTATTAGAAATGATACTGTATCGTAACTTTATAATCATTCGATATCTGTGGTAAGTAGAGCACAGATAGCTCATTGAGTCGCTTTGTGTTCAACTATAAAGTACCTAACTACCTTTCTGGCCCTCAAATGACACATGTTATGGGTAGAGGACAAATATATCATTGCGTAGTTTTACACTTAGCTACAAACACACAAATAAATCTTTTCACTTAGTTTTTTCATGTTTTGTTTGTCATGTTTTATTATCTAATTGTGGTTTACATAAAATTACATATCTAATCACAAAATGTTATAAGTACAAATGTACATTACAGAGTGAGAAACGGTTTTTTAAAGTAATTGCTATCGAATTCGAAATATTAGTAATATATATCTTTTGCTTTATATATCTGCAGAGACATGCTGATTTATACTGTTCTTTCTTTTTTGCGGACTGTTTCGGTTATACCATGATTCAATAGACCTAAATGCTCTTTTCATGTGTTTGATCTAAACATTTTAAATGATTTTATGTGTGGAAGATCAAACAATCCAAGGTGTATATTCTGGGCTCCAGTGTTGTTCTACTTACAGCAATCGAGATGAAAATTCACACAAATATAAATATTCATATACCCAACACATTATTGTAGAAATAATTTAAAATTTAAATGTTTTGAGTTTATTTTTGGGGGATAAGGATAAGAGCACGCAAAAATTACATAATTTGGGGTTTGGTCAGTTACTCGACCGTATTTTGAATAATTCACAGGGATTTTGGTGCAGTAAAAAAGATATTTTTTATGGGTCCCACAAATTCACAACCGAAAACATCGTTGCATTTTCCCATTTTAAGTTATTATAATTTTCGGGATGTTTTACTCCGTCGTATTTCAGCCCATTTACATGAGATTTTGTACAGAGTGTTCTCTTTTTTTTTCAGCGAGGAAAGCACAATTTAATTTTTTATGAACTATTCATGTGTATGTCAACCAATTTACGTGAAAGTTGGTACAAAGATATCTTCTTGAATGTCTCAGGTAGTGTTACGGATAGTTTTCGATTTTTTTGTTTTTTTCGTTTCAGGATTGACCATGTCAGGATTACGTGACGGAGATATTTGGTCACGAATGTTAACCTCTACTTTCAGATGTTTTCTTCACATTTTCCTAAATGAATATACTTACATACGTATAGTATTAATTAATGCGAACGAAACGAGGCTGAAATTTCTTTATAATCAATGCTCTTCAATTGCACACAAAAATAGTTATAGCGATGATGCATCTTGCCAATAGATAGCAATAAGGTTTGAAACAGCAAAACGGACATGTTTTGATTGTTTATTTCAGCACAAAGTTGCACAATAAGTTGCCTGCATTTTGTTCATCGTGTGAAGTTGAATTTTGGATTTTAACGTTGTAAATCCATTAAATTATTGCCGACTTACCGAAGGATATAACTAGAAAAAGTTTCTGTAACATAGCCCCCAATGTATAGTGCATGAAAACATGCAATTATTCCAAAAAAATAATCTTTGAACGAAAAATAATAGGAATAATTCGAATGCGCAGTAATATTTATGTATAACTAGTATAAGATGAAGACAATTAAATGGCAGAAAATAAGTAATGTGAAAATACAAAACTGGAACAACTTCATAATTCACATGTTTTAGCTTATAAAACTGAAATATTCAGTGTGTACTTCACGAGTTAGTACCAGATCTTTTCAAAAGACCTAATCCACAGTAATGTTTTTCATCCTGACTACAGTTTATTAAGAAGCATCTTTGTATAAATAACCTGGATATTGTAACTGAAATACTATTCTATAACTTATTTGTTCATAAAAGTGCTTTTATTTAATAAACATATAATTTAAAAAATATTTCATTTTTCCTACATTAAAAACCTTGTGTTTGTTTAATATGTGAATCAAGAGTCCAGTAGTGCAAATCCACGTTAATTATGTTGAAGTTTGGTTTACTACAGTCAGTAAAATAAAAAATGGAAAATCGCTAAACCATTACTTCCGTTACTAACACGCATTGTGTTCTGCAGGTTGGTTTGGCCGCACGACATAGTCGTGATAATAATGAGTGTATTGTTTCTTCATGTTCAAAATATGAAAAAGTTTAGTTCATGAAAAAAATTGTGAAATAAAAATTAATAATAACCCATTTATGAAGCAGACTAGCGATAAGACAGAAGAGACGTAACACAATATTTTATTTTGGTTTTGTTATAATATGTTATTTAAAATCTCAGAGTTTAAAACAAAGTTGAAATCGACATATTCTTTAGTACATTTATACATACGTAACTTATTTAGCATAGTGGTAATTTTTGTTTCTTTTATAGTATTAAATTTAATTCAATTACATTACATTGTATTGTTTCAAAGTAAACATTAAGAGATACAATCAGCCAACACCATGAAAACTAATTCCCTTATTTATATATCTAAAAAAATTAAAAATTTCCTTCCTGTCTGTTGAGTGGTTGTTTCTTGAATTGTGCAAACAGACGAACTAGAAACTAGTTGTTTGATGTATTTTGTGAATGGCGCCAACATTTGGCGGAGGGTCCTGTTGACGAGCTGCCTTTCTCATACTTTGTAACCTCAAAATTAAAGAAGGCTATACGGAATAGTAGTTCTGTAGCTTTTGCTCGAAAATTCTGAACTAAACAATTTCATTAACAGAATTGAGAAAGCTAAACCACTTGTATGAAAATGCATTCCCACATAGCTTCAAGAAAATGCACTAAAGTACGCTTTATGACTATTCGATGGGAGCTGTTTAGCGGAATGATCTAAGTTCCAATACGGTGAGTTCGTTGCGCGAACGATAAACTAAACAGTTTGTTATTGGATTTGCAGCACTTAAATAATCTGTTGAACTAAATACGTTTTTCGTGTATATGCACTGTATCGGAAATAAAATCAGAAACCCCAAGATTTGTCAAAAATCAGTGTTTAAAATAAAACTATCAAAAACATTCCTTTATAACATTTTCTACAAGCTTAACAGACGATAACATTTTTGATGTTTCAATATCGAAATTTTTCGATAAGCCTACAAAAAATATTTTCTGACTTATTTACATAAAGTTACAATTTTTTTCAAGATGCACTACAAATTAAAAAACAAGCAAACCATAAAATATTGCAATAAAGGGTTAGAGATCCAAACTACACCTTTTAAAAATAAATAACATCAGTTAAACATGTAAAATCTGTTTTTAGAAACTTTTTATACATTATTTTTATTTTAATTACAACAAGTACTTTAACGTGTTAAATTAAAGTACCCTAGTTTCATAATCAACCAAAATTGATTTTGTTAAGAAAAAAATGTTCCTCTGTCGTTTGTTCACGAGATACTCACTTGACTTACAATAAAAGTTTAAAAGTTTCAAAATACCAGTTTGCTACAATATTTCCACTTTAAAGTTTTTATATTTTATAGTCTTTTAGCTGTTTATGTTTTCAGTCCTTAACACAGCTTTTTTTTTCACTCTTAGAAACTTTCTTAACACAGATTTTGAAGAAATTTAGGGGTATTTTGGAATCTTAAGAAAAAAAATTAACATGATTCTTACCAGGGTCGCTTACAAGCTTTTGTGGAGCCTTATCTACGTTCTAGTAATCAACTTATCGTCTTCTTCTCTAAAAGCTGGAAAATTACTTGAGCAAGCTGGATTGGCCCTCATTCTTATAATAAAGTTGCTGTTACACTAGCGACCCTCTGTGTTAAGAAAATGAACGTTTCTGCCGTCACTCACATTCGTCACCAGCATGTTAAATCTATAAATACCAAGAGTAGTTGTTTATTGTCAAATAAAGTATAATAGAGCAATCATGTTAAACAAAGCAAACACCAAGACTGATCTTACTTCATCATTTTTGTTTCGAAACCTAGTTAAATGTCTTTCGCGTGACCTTTATCACTTTTTAACCTGTTAAGTTTTTCAAAGTCCAATATCCAGCTAGTTGTAATATTGAACCTTTCTACATGTCTTTGTTTTTTTACTAGAATCTTAGGATGTACAGAACTTAAAACACTGGGTGTTAAGATTAATAAACAACACGTTAGATTGCATCTTAACAATATAGAGTGATGCATATTTGATTGCAAACAACGAAAAGACAAACAGCTAAACTAAATCCGTTGCTAGTTAATACGAACCAACGAACAAATAAAAAATAAAAGAGAGGTGAAATGTGAGCGTTGTGTTAATTATCGTTTGTTTATTGAATTAATGTTACTGTTTTCAGAAAAAGATGAACACAGAATTTTTAAGAAGGTTTGTTATTTCTATGACTTTCAGTAATCCAAATGCCTTGTGAATATTTGTTAGAAATATTGTATTATAATAGCTGTTTTTCATGATGAACTGTGTTTTTAATTTTAGAAATATTTACAGTTTTTAAAATTTCTTTTAACAAAAAGGTTTTATCACGAGACTTGAACCTTATATATATAGTGATAAACAATAAAGATGAATAATTTCTCTTGATAAACGAAAACATGAACAACACAAAGTAAGAATTTGTCGACTTATGGAAATTTATCGTTGGAACAACAAATGCTAAGAAGCATAAAATAAAACAAATAGAAACTAATTCAGGAATAGCGACCGAACATTTCTGATGAAATAACTGGAAGTCTCTATGTAACAAGTATAGGAAATTTGTTAAAGAAATCGGTTGTTGTTTTTGTTGTTTTGAATTAAGCACAAAGCTACACAATGGACTATCTGCGCTCTGCCCACCACGGGAATCGACATACCGCTGAGCCACTGGGGGGTTAAAAAAATCGGAAAACTGAACAAACATGGTGTAGAAGTAGCGATAAACGTATAGTTGTAAATATTAATGAAAAACAATGCAAATCACAGAAAGGAAATGTGGAAAACTGGAAGCATTCTCAATAAACAACAACAAACAGTGACTATAAGATTTTTCCGTGCATTTTAACAAACATGATACAATGGGTAGCATGTTTAATAATTAACTATCTGGTTTAGGAAAATTCCTCACCATCATATTCAATACGGATATGTTTATAGAATGTAGTCATATGGTACATCTTTTGCCAAGAGGAATATTTGGACAGCGAAATTATTAAACGATATCAACAGATGTAGAAAAAAAAAGTTTCTTGAATAATCATCATGAAGGCGGGAAACACTCAAAAGAGGGTGTTTCTGGCAGTTCCAAAGAACACCCCAACCAAATCCAGAGCAACGACAACATCTGCAAAGTGATGTCATGATTACAAACGTTTAAATCGTCATTTAAATCTGACATTAAATTTCTTTTTAAATTTCATAAATTTATACTATATAAGGATGAGATCCTAGTTTATGCTTAAAAAGCAAAAAATTCTTTTAATAATTCCATTCATATGTGAGTTACATCAGTTTTCAGTGACTTATAAATAACATTTCAAAGAGTATGTAGTGTAAAAATTTACTGTGTCAAACAAGGGAAATCGAACCTTTCATGGGGGGGTTGTGTATCTGAAGTCTTACCGCTGCCCCAATGCGTTTGAAAAAAAGTATAAAATGATAAGTAATCAACCATTTCAACCCTAACAAACAAATTATCTATTATTTCATAAAATAATTTTAATAAGCTTCTAATGAACTGTCTTATAAGTATTCGTGAAACAGTAAATTGTCCACGCAGAATTCAGTATTTTATGTTTGATTATAAGTTCATTATTAAAATCCGATATAATATATAGATTTAATTGTATAACTCTTTTATGTATATAACTGTTATATCATAGAGATGTAGGTGACACATACCCACTTAAAAATCTGCCAAAGAAACTTCTATGCAAACCAAGGAAGGTCACTGAAATAGAGTGTAACTTATTATTGGACAAATTATACAGCTTTGTATTTTGATTAATGTTTTATTTTGCATATCGGCCGTTTTTAGAAAACATTTTTCTTCAAATGGTTTTTTCGTCGTCATGATTCGCAGAAATGGTTTAACACAGCTATAATAATGGTTTGAAATCTGGTATCACAGATTCAAAGTTACTTAGGTGAATAATTATAGTCATGAATATTTTAACAACATTATTATAAAAAACAAACAAGACTGTATTCTGGTAAATAAGTTCAGAATAAAATTTTCAAAGTTTTGTAAGTTAGATTTTGCCCACAGAAGCATTTATTAATTCATAGCAGAAAACGCTGATATTATTTGTATGTCGAAGTTATATACATGAAAGTAAAACGGAATTTAGAAGTGTTCATCGCATAAACATATTTATGGTCCTTAATCTAAATTAAAATTTCCAAAAATATAGTGTTTCTAGCATACTTTCCATTTCCAAGAAATAACTACAATATATACCGACCCGAAGTATCATAACAACAAAGAAAAGAAAATCTTTAGTTTGGTTAAATACTACTGTGGCTACACTAACTAGGATGAAAGTACTGGTTATTCTTTAGAAAAACAAACGAGTAAACACAAACGCTTATAATGATTACCAAAAATAATTTTATGTAGTGATCAAAAGAAACGTAATCTCATCGTTTGAGTAACTTTCTCTTATTATTATTTTTCATAAATGATGAAAGGAAATGAATTATATTTATTTATCTGGCTTTTTTTAACGTAAAGTCTTTACTTTTCTAGCAGCTAACCTAAAAATTCCTCACCTTCACAAACATAGATCTATATAGGTTCCAAAAACCGTTTTATATCTTGATTTGTTTCTAGAGTCTGACTGTTTTTGAAAATTTTCTAGTTTGCTACCATTATAATGAAATCAGATAGCTATCAATGTGACTTTGGCCTTGGAGCTAGATCCAAAATCCGAGATTTTGTGAAAAGATAAAGGCCCATTTGTTAGCGTCTAACTGTGTGACAAGATAGAGAAATATTAGTTTTCTCTTTTATCTTTGTGACAAAATAGAACGTAACTGATTTATCACAGTGCTTTTACCACTTGCCGAAGAATTTGTTTATGTCTATCTGTTCGAGGAGATACAAGGCTATTGGTTTATCATGTATCTTTATTAGAAGGTTTAGGAGGTTCAGGACTATTGTCTTATCGCAATATTGTGTATTACAAGTTTAATTGTTATAAGACATTTTAAGACTATTACGTATTACGTACTACATTCTTAATTTAGACCATTAGATTATTTTTAAGAATTAGATGAGAATACAATAGTGGGATTTCAACCACACTATATTAACATATCTGTATTATTACATTCTTATAGTATATTCAATTACTGTAACAAACAATTCATATAAATAGTGTTTCGAATACTGTTTGTTGTATCACAGCCGCTCTGAAGAAATACACTGCTGGTCAAAATCATAAGGTCAATGAACATAAAGAAAAAAATATGCATTTTGCGTTGTTAGACTTAACTACTTTTTGAGTATAGCTTCGAAAGATGAAAATAAGAACAGGGGAAATAAAAAAAAAAAACGTTTTTAGCATTTAATAGGGAAAATGTGAATACTATGAAATTAGCCTAAATACTAGCTGGTCAAAAGATTAAGACCACACTGAAACGAAGCGTTAATCGGTGAAAACGTAACAAAATTTAGTCATTTGTGTTCAAGCATTAGCGTTGTCAACATCTTCCACTGACATCTCCTACGGATAAAAACATGGCAAAGGCTAAAAAGTAAAGTTGACAAAGTTTAAACGTGGCAGAATTGTCGAGCTGTAAAAGTAAAGTCTCTTTCAATGTGTCATCGCTGGTGATATTGGGCCTAATAAAACAGCTGTTGTAAATTTCATAAAAGACCTTAAGGAACGAGAATTTCAAGTGGTGCTCCCAAGAAAATTTCGCTGGCGTTGAGCAGGAGGATTCAAAGGGTTGTTTGGCAAAACACCAGCCAATCGTCGAACCATATTAAGGCCCTTATTGACGCAGAATATAGCTCTAGAACAATAAGACGTCATCTACAAGAGAAAGGCTATAAAAACCGTAAACGTCTTCAAAGGCCACGTCTTCTTCCCCACCACAAAACAGCTTGGCTAAACTTTGTTGAGAAGCACCAAAAAGGGAACGTAGAAAAGGGGAAGAAGGTTTTGTTCTCTGATGAGAAAAAATTTAACCTGGATGGTACAAATGGCTTCCAACGTTACTGGCACGATAAGGATATCCCACCGGAGACATTTTCTACACGACACAGTGGAGAATATTCCATCATGATCAAGAGTGCTTTCTCCTTCCATGGGAAGAATGAAGCTTCAGGTTATACAGGGGCGTCAAACTGCAGCTGGCTACATTAACATGTTGGAGAAAGTATTCTTATTTACTGAAGGCCCTTGCTTGTGTGGAAATGACTGGATCTTTCGGCAGGACAATGCCCGCAGTACAAAGGATTTTTTAATGGCGAATAACATGATTCTTTTATACCATACAACGTGTTCGCCCAAACAGAACCCCATTGAAAATGTTTGGTAATGGATGCCAAGAGAAGTCTACAGAAATGGACGTCAATTTAAAACAGTGCATGATCTTCGTGAAGCCATCTTCACCACTTGGAATAATATTCAGCCAACCTTCTGCAAACGCTTATATCGACCGTGCCAAATTGAATGTTTGAAGTTATTCGCAATGACAGCAATGCAACTCACTACTGAGACTTCTTGTTGGACATTTCCTATCCTGTTCAGGAGTTCATTTTGATATGGCCTTAAACTTTTGACCAGCTAGTATTTAGGTTAATTTCATAGTGTACAAATTTTCCCAATTAAATGCTAAAAAAAATTGTTTTCTTATTTTCATTTTTCGAAGCTCTATTCAAATAAGTGGTTGAGTCTAATAACGCAAAATACATATTTTTTCTTTATGTTCATTGGCATTAAGATTTTGGCCAGCAGTATATCAAAACTACAGGTAAAGTATATTAGTAAGGGTCAGTTTAATTTCTGAAATACCTTTGTAAAGAACATTCAAGTTTTCATTCAAAAATGTATTTTTATTATTATTATTTGAACAGTGAATCATGAACAATTCTAACGGGCTCGGCATGGTCAAGTGGTTAGGGCGTTCGACTTATAATCTGAAGGTCGCGGATTCAAATCCCTGTCACATTAAACGTGCTCGATCTTTCAGCTGAAGGGCGTTATAACGTGATAGTCAATTCCACCATTCATTTATAAAAGAGTAACTCAATTAGGGACGGCTAACGCAGATAACCCTTGTGTAGTTTTGCGCGAAATTTAAAAACAAATAGATTTCTTCCTTTACACTTAGAAAGAACTGCTCTTTGACAATTCGATTTATAACGAATAGTCGAAGGTAGTCAAATATTGTTATCCCTTTTTAATTAATCGATTCCCTGGGCTTTAATTTCACATTGTAACCAACTTTCAGTGAAATATATACTAGAATTAGCATATGAAAGCTAACCTTGTAAACAAAAAAATTCATTTTTTCAAGCGATCTCTTTTTCATTATGTATAAAAAAAATTCGAATAATTTTGATAGAACTTTATGTAAAAATAACATGAGTGATTTCTATTGATAAAAATAAAAACACAAAATATTTTGATTATTAATTTCATGTACTCGCTTTTTACGTATTTTTGTATCACACAAGGTATTTTAGTCTTCAGTATCGAAATCAAAATTGTAATTTTCATTGTAAATTTTATATGACTTCCGTGAAAATGCGTTTCAGCAAATATTGTTTCATGATAAACTAATTTTTCTTAAAACACTCTAGAAATTTTTTTGTTGTGTTGAGAATTTGAGTAAAAATAAAATCCATAAGTTTACTCATAATTGTAGGTTGTTTTCAGTGTTAAGTATATGTAATAAACACCGGAGTATTTATTCCTCTGCAAGAAAAACTGATGGAAAATGTCTGAAAAGTTTTAATCATGTATCTGAAATGGAAGAATTTAAGCGCTCGTTGTCTGATAACGTTATCTATATAATCTTGTTTCATTTTTCTTAAAAACATTTACGTTTGTCTCTTAGAGCCTTAAATTATTTGCTATTCAGGCGGTCTTAATACCTAGAAGCATTTTCATGACTTCACCATTATTGTATTTTATTCTTTTCACTGGACTCGGCATGGTCGAGCCCGTTAAGGCATGCGACTCGTAATCTGAGGGTCGCGCTAAACATGCTCGCCCTCCCAGCCGTGGGGGCGTTATAATGTTACGGTCAATCCCACTATTCTTTGGTGAAAGAGTAGCCCAAGAGTTGGCGGTGGGTGGTGATGACTAGCTGTTTTCCCTCTAGTCTTACACTGCTAAATTAGGGACGGCTAGCACAGATAACCCTCGAGTATCTTTGTTGCGAAATTCCAAAAAACAAAAACAATCTTTTCACTTACGAAAATTAATTGCGTGTAGTGTATACTGTGTATAAGTGAAATATTTCTCTCATTTTTTGCATCAGATTATTTAAGTATTAAATTACCATCTAATGTTATTAAATTCCAGATATCTTTATTCGCGTGTGTGTTTTCTGATAGTAAAGCCACATAGGGCTATCTGCTGAGACCACCGTCTTTATACGGCCAATTCAAGATAGAGATCTATATGTTCTTAAGCTAGTTTAATCACAAATAACTTATTCTATTAGAATTATAAAATATAGAGTTGTGGTTTCTTTCCTTAGTATTAATTTTTTTTCGAAAAATACATTTATGAATCTGTGTAATTATAGTTTCTACTTGAAGGAAGCGTTTTATATCTGAGCATTGATACCCAAAAGATAAGTACTGGTGTGGAATAATATGTATTGTATTTAAATAATTTGTTTGTTTTCTTTAACTTTTCTTTTACATTTCTCTCTCATTCTTAGAAAGTACTTTTAATTTTCTCTCGTTGGTGTATTACCTTTGCTTTGAGGTATTTACAAAAATAATGTTAAGTCTAGTCCATATTACGATAACAAATGGATTTATTTATCCATTAACGTTATTTATAATCTGCATAAATGTGACGCAGGTTGTAGGCCTAATTTCTCAAGCAAATGTTACAACGTTTCTATAAAGTCTGAAACACCTATAGCTCTACTCCTCTTTAATATTCAACAGAATGTTTCTCGCTGATGGTAAAAGCTAATTGATAATTTTATGGAACCATTATTTTTCAGTAATTTAATATGTTCATTCTTATATTCAATCATTCATATACTGAAAACATAATCGAATTGTCAATAACACTTCTCAATAACTTTTTAAATATATGCTTCACTGACAAACTGACTTCTTCATGGCATTTATAACTGACGTAATCATGTATGGATATAAATAGAAGATCTTAGATCTTTAGTCGTGCACCGTGTAAGTAACATCTAAATAACAAATACAACAAATGTAATTAATTTAACTTTAGGGTGCACGGTGGCAAGTTATCTTCACGCTTCAGACTTGTCTTTTGTTAGTTGTGAGTTCGAGGCTGGCTTCCGATGTGATATAGAGTCCTTCAGTAAAGCAATTGCATTAACTCTTTAATCCACCAAACATGCTCGCCCTCCGATCCTTGGGAGTGTATAATGTGACGGTCAATCCCACTATTCGTTGGTAAAAGAGTAGCCCAAGAGTTAGCGGTGGGTGGTGATGACTAACTGCCTTCCCTCTAGTCTTACACTGCTAAATTAGGGACGGCTAGCACAGATAGCCCTCGAGTAGCTTTGTGCGAAATTCAAAAACAAACAAACAAGACTTTTGACAACAAACAGTTCGTGCCATTCAGAAGTCTGAAATTAATATTTTTTATAATAATGCAGTTTTTAAGTTAATTGTATATAACTTCAACTGTTAAACTTCATTTCTCTTTTTTTAAAAGAAGAATATGTTTATTTAGTATTACTTTTCCAATTAAATAAAATATTGGTGATTTCTTTGATATTTACTTGCGAATATTATATATGTTGAAATGTTTTTCATATTTTTATTTCGAAAATGAAGTTTCAGAAATCGAAATTGTATCATTTGAACCAAATTTAGTAAAATTTCACAAACAATTGTGCAAGTTCAAAGAGAATAACAGTCAAAAAGCTTTATAAGTGTCGTACATAAATGACAAATAATTTATTGTTACTATAGCAAAATGAGAAAAGGCGGGCAAAGAAGCAAACAAAGAGACTGTTCTCATAGTCACTAATTTGTGCTACCAATATCCGTCCTTTCTCAGGAACCACTGGAGTTAATATCTCTGTAATTTATATATTGTGAATTTGTATTTACATGTAGTTAAATCCAGCAGAAGGCATTCTAAGCACCGTACTAAACTCATGTAAGTCGTATTTGTAGCGCAGTATCAGAAAAGGATTAGTTTTATTTGTAATTTTCATCTGATTTCCTCATAAAACAGTAAACATTAATTTATTTATCTCTGAATTAAACTTATTTAGCGCTTTTCTCTTGCATGATACTTCCTTCCGGTCGTTTTATCATTTAATTAAATTTGTGTCGGAACCAACGAAATAGCTAATTTTAAACAGCTTGTTCGTTGAAAATAAACTAATGCCACTAATCTCATATAGCAGCATTGCTTCCACTAGGTGGAGATTGAAGGTAGTTTAATTAAAACATGCTTTAAAATTCTACTATTACACAGAACTTTGAACTCGTATGATTCTTTATTAGCTTGTAAAGAGGAAATGCTGAATTTAAAAAAAAAGAAGAAAAAGTTCAGTATATTAGAAAATGTCGGTGTGAACAATGACTGCGTAATAATTGAAAAGTTTAATGCGTTGCATCGCTAAATGAGATAATCAACATAATCTATATTTTTGGTAATCATGGGCTATTACATTAGTTTTTTTTAATGGTTTTAACTTTAAAAATTGAGGTAGAACTAAAACGAACGTATTATTGCATATTTAGCACAAGTATCATTAAAATAATATTTTAATATTGAACTTAAATCTGTTCCTTCTTAATTAACTTTAACTTAGATCGTCGTAATCTTCCATCATCAAGAATAGTTTTAGTCGAGTTTTGCTGTTTCTGGTGTTTGTGCAAAGCAACAATATCTAGTTATGCTGGACTTTCCCAATTTTAAACTGAAAGATAATAGTGAATACAGCTATTCACTAGCTCTCGCTGCAAAAATTTTGGATAGTCTGATCAAATAGTGAGATTTGACCGTTATTCTTGTAACAAAGGGTTTGTAATAGCACCAGAGGTACTACGTTGCTATGAGCACATTAATCTTCTCTTCCAAGGCGTGGGAGTTACCAGTTTCCCATATTTCATGCTAATGCTGATTTTCACGGTGAAATTTGCTTATCAACAGAAGCATAAACTCAAAACTACTACATCAAACATTTATAATTCTGTGAAAATCGCAGCTGAAATACCAGAGGAGGCGTTCGGTCTCAACTCCAAGATGGGACATTTGATAACGGTATCAGTAGTGGCACCAACTGTAAACCTGCTTATAACACATTAAAGAGCAATACCTAAACCAATTATGAACCTTCATATTCATGGTTCGGCAAATAACTATTAAACTATACCTATTTTTAATGATTAATACAGTAAATTCTAAGATGGTGGTGGTTTGCTTGACGTTTAATGGCGCAAAGTAACTAGACCATCTGCCCAAAATTCTAAAATAATTAATTTTAAACACAAAGTGGAGAATTTTAGTTCACCTCATATTTAAAGATTTGTTTACACGTAGCAGTTTTTAACATGAATGTAACAAAGACAAAGGTAAATTTATTTTTTTACTCATGTAACAACAATTCATAAGTCGTTTTAAATCTATGACGTTTGACAACTTGTTCTAATATCTAAGCATGAAATAGGTACATACATATAATTTGGTAATTATACTGTTGTTTGTGAAAACTAATATATGTAGAGTAGCGTCTTAAGGAAAAACATCCCTTAAAAGTGTATCAGTGTTACTAATTACGACCCTTTTCAAACTTTTGTTGCAGAATCCTTCAAGTAAAAATAATAACAGTGAATAAAAAATACTACCTCTTCCCAAACGCTGTTGCAATAAATGAACAGTCAAATTCCTTTTCAGAGATATGGTTACTATAATAGGTTATAATTCTTGTTAGAAAAACTGATGAAATATGTAGTCCTTAGAGTTGCCAAAAAAAATACCATAATAAATAAACCCATATCTTGTCAGAAAAATTACTGCAACAAATAGTCCCATAGCTTATCAGAAAGAATAATTTGAAAGTTTTATACCTTGTCGGAAAGACTACCAAAAAACATTGTTCTTCACTTTAGCAGAAAGAATACTAAGATAAATAATTCTATTCTTTGTCAAAGAGAATGTTGAAATAAATTACCAAATACATTGGCAAAATTATTGCTTAACAGTAAACAGTATAATTTATCACGAAAATTGCTAAAATGTCAGAAAGTTTTTTGTTTGTTTTGGAATTTTGCACTTAGCTACTCGAGGGCTATCTGTGCTAGCCGTTCCTAATTTAGCAGTGTAAGACTAGAGGGAAGGCAGCTAGTCATCATCACCCACCGCCAACTCTTGGGCTACTCTTTTATCAACGAATAGTGGGATTGACCGTAATTTATAACGCCCCCACGGCTGGAAGGGCGAGCATGTTTGGCGCGACTCGGATGCGAACCCACGACCCTCAGATTACGAGTCGCACGCCTTAACACGCTTTGCCATGTCTGCCTATATCAGAAAGACATCTTTTCTTTTTGAAAAAAAAAGGTGTGTAGTTAACAACCCTCTACCTTACACATAGATATTTTTTGCCGATATTTAACAATTCTGCAGCATTTCAAAAATAATGTTTATGAACCATTACTATTCTGTATAGTCATATACAAAATTGTAACAAGCCAATAGTCTTGAAATTTATAATATAGAAATAAAGACAAACAGTTCTATATCTTATCACAAGATCTTTGTTATAAACACGTATTTTGTCGCAAGAATATGTTACAAACTAACACTCCTGCTTCTTGTCAAACAGATAGATAATTATGAAAGCTGTTTTGCAAAATCAATATGATGTATGAAAAACCAACATTTCTATATCTTGTCGAAAAGATAGATTACAAAAACAGCCTAATGTATTGTAACGAGAGCATTATAGCAAACCAACACTCTTGGTTCTTGTCATTAAGGTAGGCCAATGATTTTATAACATTTTGTACGAAGGTTCAGTGACTCAAAAACCAATTCGTCGAAATTTGGTGACTCTAGCATCAAGGTCAAAGTCACTTTAATGGTCATCCAATTTCATTATAATGGTAGCAAACTGGAGAATTTCAAAACAGTGAAACTCTAGAACCAAATCGAGATATAAAACGGTTCTTGGAGCCTATACAGATCTATCTTTGTGACGGTGAGGAATTTTGGTTGCTGAAAAAGTGAAAAACACTTTACGGTGAAAAAAGCTAGAGAAATGATTCATTTCCTTCCATCATTTATAAGAAATAATAATAAAAGATAGTTTCTAAGCTACTCAAAAGATGAGATTACGTTTCTTTTGATCAAAATATAAAAGTATGTTTGGGAATCATTATAAGAATTTTTGTTTACTCGTTTATTTTACTAAAGGATAACCAGTATTTTCATCGTAGTTAGTTTGGTTTGTTTTGAATTTCGCGCAAAGCTACACGAGGGCTATCTGCGCTAATCGTCCCTAATCTAGCACTGTAAGTCTGGAGGGAAGCCAGCTAGTTACCTAAAGATGGCTGATATGGGAAATAAAACATTAATCAAAATACAAGGCTGTATAATTTATCCATTAATGAGTTCCACTGTATTTCAGTGACTGTTTTTGGTCTACAGAATATCTTTGGTATACTTTTACGTGGCTAAGTGTCATCTGCATCACTATGATATAACAGTGGTACAGTTCAGTCAGAATTCAGTCCAATAAATACATAGATATTTTTACGAATGTGTGGTTCATTGGTCACTACTGTGCCGCTGATTCTAAAGTGTCAGTACAACTTTCAAATAGCAATGTTAGATGTGTCGGTATCTGAGTATCTATTTTGTTACGGTAGCATTACTACTACCACTGGTTATTTCTTTCACTTATCATTTTAATAACTATTCCAACATGCAGTTTTATGATCAATCATCCATAATTGCATAACCTCATCAGGGCTTTATGCCCCATTGCTAATGCTTCATGGTTTCTGAGTAAGGAAAGTATATTTCATGAATAGACCCAATTAACTGCATGACACAATCCTGACACGCCATTCATTATTAGTAGTAAATTACAAAGACCTACTTCCCTCCAAACATGCACTTATATAGTCCACTGTTTCTTGGGTTTATCTGTCTGAAAATGAATGATTATCATGGATCACTAATTCAACTGTCGCACAAGTAAAAGTGATTGATAAGCACTACAGTAGATCCATTCTAAGAATGCCAATTTCAGAACCAAAGTTCTCAACAATTAACTTCATTTTGTAAAAAATGGTGGCAAACACAATTACAATGTGATCTCTCCATTTCCCAGAACCAAGTTTGTGTTGATAGGTTAAAGTAGTAGTTTTACTTGGAGGAACTGATATACTGCAAAATGCCTTTGTGCTGTGACAGGCACACACCAAAACCCATCCAGCCCTGAATGTTCTGGGATGGCCACCACACTTTTCGATGCTAGTCATTCATTGTACTTCTCCTAAAGTCATTGGCCATCTCTAAGTTGTGATCCTCTACTTTCCTGTAGTTATAGCTGTAGCATTCGCTCCCCGCTGTTATACTGGCGGTAAAAAATAACAGTATTGTCGAACTTGCTGCTTGGCAGGATCAAACTTTTACACGTTTTACACGTCAAACTTGTATTTTGTTACAACCATCTAGATTATGTATGGTTAGTGGAAATAGCACCATCTTTTGTGTCTTATACACCAAGGTATAATTGGAATAGGCCTTATGTCTATTTAGTAGCAGCGTAGCTGCATTTCAACGCGGTGATGTGTGGGTAATTGGTTAACCCTTGACTGATTCCAAACCTAGTATGAAATGAGTGCCTGGATAAGACGGTTTGTTCAAGATAAAGTCACTGTAGCTACTTTTACAGACTTCTTGCTCTCCTGCAAGTAACTGAAAGTTACTACTCTGTACTACATCACAACAGACGTTGCTTCAGTAAGAGTGGGGATGTATTTCACACACAGGTCATGCCGCATAGTTTCGTGGGTTAGTCATTGTATAAAGCTTTCCACGAGGATGTCCTTGTGATCTGCTGAGATAATTGTACAAACATTGTTTTACCATGTAAATTGCACAAATTACCCGTGTAAGTAGTCAGTCATTCTGCAACACCTCCCTTCCAAGCTTTGAATACAGCTCCATGGATTGCTCTCTTTTCTATCAATCTGAACCTCTAGTGCAAATTGATTATGATCTCTTGCACGCACAAGCCCAGAGTTCCTCATCATCTGAATTTTTAATGGTGTCTGGAGCTGGACTGTCTAGGCTTAGGAACAAATACTGTACAGCCTATTTTGGAATCCAAAAATTTCAGGCAGTTAACTGCCTAAAATAATTTAGGACAAATACAATTCTTTTCTTTCTGTGGCTCTAAATATCAAAGGAGTGATTTATCTCATACACAGAAGCATGTGTCATTGCCAGAATCTTTCCATTCCAACCTCCTCGTTATTTTTGGTCAAATTTTCCTCGACATTGTTGACACAGTTAATTAGGAGCTTTTAAATGCCTTGACACTTGGATGAGCAATAACTTTTTAATCCAGAGTAGCAGAGAAACAAGGTATTGTAAGCAAATTTCCATCATATGTGCTCGATTCAATACTTTTTTTTTAACCATATTCACTTGGGCAGTATAACTCTCGGCTCTTCAAGGCTCACCCCTGCCTTATACACCACTTTCACAGTTTAGCTTTTGATGTCACAGGAACTGGCGAGATGGCTTTTATTAATGGACAACCTTAACTTTCAACAATGATGTTTTCATTCTCACTTCATCCCTGTGTGTATTTGATCAAACCTGGACTAACAAACTGGCAATTTTGAGTCTGTGAGCCCGGTATTTGATCTCCCCAGGTGTTCTCGGACTCTCAGACGCTAAACCATCACGATAATACTCTGTTCATGATTCCCTCACCGTGACAGATTTCAGCGCTCCAGATATTAATAGCTCTTCTATCTGGGTCATAAGACATAATATAATAAGCCTGAAGCCATGGATCTATGTAACATTGATAAAATCAAAGGTCTGGAAGAGTATTTTTATAAGAATGACAACTCTCTCAGACAATCGTCTCCCATCAATGATTATTTGTCTTCTTGTTTGCAAATCCTTTAAATTGTGAAATATATTTTTTTCTAATTGTGAAAGCCTTTGGAACTTAAATCAAACAACAATCGGAGTGAATGTCATACACACTTCAGCAACTATTGTCACTCTATGCAATAAAATAATATCTTGTGGCTACGAAAATGATATAGTCAGATACAAAATTGTGAGTGGTATTGAAGTTATGATGGATAAGCATGTGGTACACTTGAAAACAAGTTACAAGGAACTGAAAGAAAATCAATAAATACGACATAATCAGATGTGACACTGCGTAAGGACTAAGAGGATGGACCTAGTTGCCCATGACACACTACTGGCTATGTCACCGACCCACGACACAAACATTTTCTTCTACCTATTCATTTGGGCCCGGCATGGCTAAGCGCGTTAAGGCGTGCGACTCGTAATCTGAGGGTAGCGGGTTCGCATCCGCGTCGGGCCAAACATGCTCGCCCTCCCAGCCGTGAGGACGTTATAATGTGACGGTCAATCCCGCTATTCATTGGTAAAAGAGTAGCTCAAGAGTTGGCGGTGGGTGGTGATGACTAGCTGCCTTCCATCTAGTCTTACACTGCTAAATTAGGGACGGCTAGCACAAATAGCCCTCGAGTAGCTTTGTGCGAAATTCCAAAACAAACAAACAAAGAAAGTTATCCATTTTCTGGTATATTAGGTAAACTGAATATTTGTTCGAGATATATCACAGGAAATTCACTCGAGATATCACTTAAAGAAAAGTACTTTCACTCTTACGAAGGGGCCCGGCATGGCCAGGAAGGTTAAGGTGTTCGATTCGTAATCTGAGAATCGCAGGTTCGAATCCGAGTCGCACCAGACATGCTCGCCCATTCAGCTCTGAGTGCGTTATAATATGACGGTCAATCCCACTATTCGTTAGTAAAAGAGTAGCCCAAGGGTTGGCGGTGGGTGGTGATGACTAGCTGCCTTTCCTCTAGTATTACGCTGCTAAATTAGGGACGGTTAGCGCAGATAACCGTTATGTAGCTTTTCGCGAAATTCCAAAAAAGAAACAAAACAAACATACTGATTAACGAACTGGACACAAAGTGAAATACAAAATTAAAACTATTTGTTGTTTTTATTTGATATAACATCTTACAAAGTTATTTTCTATCACTCTCTTGTAAATACGGGCGATTTAATCGATTATCTACAAGCAGGATTTCATCGATTAATTAATGCCCCAAGAAGTAACTCATTGATGTTTCAAAAATAGTAAAGTAATCGAAATGAGAGTTTAATTATTTACGATTATTTCGGATAACTATGTGTTCGAAATATTATTATTATGCATGTTTGATGTTAAGCACAAAGTTCCATAATGGGCGTCCTACCCGCATTGACTAAGCAGCAAATCCGAGGGCTTATAACTCTAAAAACCAATTTTCTGTACCTGTGATGGGCATAGTGCAGACTGATCACTGTTTAGCTTTAGTTGAGGGTCTCAAGATTTGATTCCCATTGCTATTGAAGTTTTTCATAGTGTCTATTATTACAAAGCTAATAAGACCACTTACCTACCATTGACACTAATTTTCAGCTGCTAACTAGAGGGGAGGCAAATGATTAGTAACACTCACCAGTAAAATCTCTGGTGTAACTTTACTGTTGTTGTTTTTTTACCCAAATTGCTATGTTTCCCAACCATAAAAGCGAAACTGCATTATTTTAATAGCGCATGCCCCCCACTAGTACAGCGGTATGTCTCCGGATTTACAACACTAAAATGAGTGGTTCGATTCCCCTCGATGGGCTTAGCAGATAGCCGGATGTGGCTTTGCTATGAGAAAACACATATTCAATAATGCATAAGCAACGCAATCTTTTTTATGAACATAAGTTCTGTTCAACAAATAACATGTACTAATTTTTGAAAACACTTAAAAAAATAATTTTATTTGTAACAATGAAATAAATGTTTAACTAAATTACATATATGTTATTGGCCTCTTATCCAAAACACTCATTTTATAAATAATTAATGTTGACGTTTTTAGATTGATAAAATCGATTAATACCATATAAACATTATTTTAAAGTGTCACAAAGCAGTAATATTTTCACCAACAAAAATTTGGTATTCTTTAATGAAGTATAGAAACCTGAGGAACGCTATTAATCATCTCATTTCCATGTTTGTACTATTTTGTACGTGGATAGTCTGGTGGTTAAGACATTCGACTCCCAGTTTGCTATTTAAATTTCCATCGCATCGACCGCGCTCGCTCTTTTAGCAACGAGGACATTATAATGGTCTTCTCTCTCCCACTATTCATTGGTAAAGTGAGTGACTGGTGCTGACTAGCTGCTTTCTCTCTAGTCTCTAGCTGCTAATTAGTGATGGCGAGTATGTATAGCCCTCGTAAAGCTTTGAACAAATTTTGAAAAAATTCAAACCAACTATGCAAGCATGGTAGATACTCTTTCATTGAAACTATAGACAGTTTGATCACTTACTAATAAAATAAAACTTTGGTAACGGTTATAATAAAAGCTTAATTTTGATTGAATAGAGCAAGAACTAGAATACTAAGTATTAGTAATAAATACAAGTTTTTGATATTTTTTTGTAAACGTTCCTTTCGTTATGAACTGTGAAAGTATTCGTGTGTTGCATTATATATGTCTGAAAGGTACAGAAACTGACTCAGTAAGAAGAAATCAGAAAAATTGACATGGGGTGAGTTCGCCGCCTTTACAGGTGAAACTATGGCTACAAATATGTGTAGTTTTGTGATGCATACAATTGTCTTTTTCTTCAACTCTTGCTACTAATGTTTTATACCACTTAGTATATGAGAAATGGTTCATTAAAAAGAAACAAAATCTATCTTTAAATAAAGGTAATGAAACAAAGACGATGTATCTTTGATATTATGGTGCAAAATGTTAAGGAGCTTCAAAATTACATAAAAGGATACAAATTCCCATAAAAATAACCCATGTTATGTATCTGTATTCATGACTAAATCAATAAGAGTCTCTGCTACAGTACTAAATATTAAAGAATTGATCAGACGTTTTTGTTTTTTTTAAATTTGTGCCTAGCTACACAAGGGCTAACTGCGTTAGCCGTCCCTAATTTAGCAGTTAAGACTAGAGGGAATGCAGTAGTCGTAATCACCTACCTCCATCTCTTGGGTTAGCTTTTACCAATGATTAGCAGGATTGGTAATCACATTCCTGAAACGACCAGCATGTTTGGTGGGATGGAAATTCTAATCCAGGAACCTTAGATTACGAGTCGATCACACTAACTATCTGGCCATGCCAGGCCAAGAAAGGTGTACAATACGAGGAAATTGTAAATTGGCAGAATGAAATGCGTGAACAAGAATCTAGGTTAAATTGAAACAGGGGACAAGGTGTTTGACTTTCAAAATCTTTCAGAAAGTTTTCCTTAAAAAGGTGCTTACAAAGAACTAGAAACAAATATATTGTGGGTAACTTACCATTGCTGGAAGAAACCTTACATTTTGCAAGAACGTATCTACCTGTTATATAATATATACGAGATAGTGCTGAACATGCACAGTGGCTTCCGTAACAGATAAAGGAAGGTATATATTACTAACCTTAGCAGATAGAAGAAAATGGAAACGTTATTAGCCCTTCAACAATTGATTAAATATACTTTTGTTGATCTCTGTCACACTGCAAGAAACAATTAGTTTACCCAGTTTGCAACCAGGGTGACAGAATGTCTGCAGAAACTTACTATTACATGACAATGAGAAATCATGGTAAAGTAAGAATGAAACGTCAATTAATCTCTAAATAATACACATACTTTCTGAAAAGCTAAACGATTCATAAGATTATTTCATCTACCTGTAAAAATGATGAAAAAATTTCGTAAATTTAACTGTAGTATAACGTGAGGGCACGTAACATGATCTGCTTGCTTACTATTTCTAGTCAAAATGCAGATGGTATTACTGATGTCTAGCAGATGCTTGCCGTATGGAAGTTGGAAACTACTCTCTCAGAATGCCAACAAAAACAAAATTATCTGTTAGTGAAGAAAATGAGGTAGCATAAAAACAAGGAGAAGAAAGATGAGACATGAAATAGCACGTACTTATTGAATAGAAGCAGCATTGATTATCATTGTGATTTGAAACCATCACTCAGCACTTTGAAAATAGAGCAACAAAGAGGTCTGAGAAATAATAGTGGTGTTTTATGACTTGACTTTGCCTGTTCTTATTGCATATCTAAACCATTCATATCATGTCACTGACAAAAACAGATAGATGTTAACATAGTAAAAATGCTCACACAATAAAGGCATGTCGACAATAACATACTATTTGCTAATAGTTAAGCAGTGGCTGTGTTTTTCATCATGTTAACAGTTAAAGTAAGATACACAACCAATTAAGAAAACACTACAAAATGATTACAATACCTATTTATCTGACGATACTTCATATACAAATTGAGTTACATAGGTTACTAGAGAAGAGGAATAAATATTCACAACTGCAGAAAAACCTACCAGATATTTAACAGAACTATCTTGGGACATTAACAAGCTAACATATATGTAAAAACGGCTGGTATGATAGAAAAAGCACTATGTAGAGGAGCGATCAACTTTTCGACCTTCTTTGGTTATCGTCAGGTTCACAAAGAAAGAAAGAAGTAGCTGATTACATGTTTGAAAATGATAATGTAATTGAGTGTAGGAATGAAGAGGGTGTGCTCAGATGTTGGATTATATTTATTAATATAGGTATAAAGGGGTTCCTTTGTATTGGTTTATCTTGGGCTTGAGTTGTTGTATGAAAAAGGCTTCTTTAATTTTGCGTTTGCTTATATTTGTTTCTTTATTTAGTATTTGGGTGTTTTTTTATGATTATGTTGTGTTTATTTGATTTGCAGTGTTTGAAAACGTGTGAATGTGACTTTTTAAATCTGGTTTTCATTTTTATACTTGTTTCTCCAATATAGAAGTCGTGGCCGTTATCACATTGTATTTTATGAATAATGTTGGTGTTGTGTTTGTCAGTGTAGTTTTCACATAGCATAGACCTTAGCTTTGTGCTTGTTTTTTGAAAAAAAATAGCATTCCTCAAAGAATTCACCACGATGAAGACAAACTTCATGTTCAACAATCACAACTATACACAAACAAATGGCCTAAGCATGGGCAATCCAGTGTCACCAGTTCTAGGTAATATTTTTATGACACAAGTTGTAACACAAGCAATTAATACAGCATTACATCCACCATTGTATTGGTACAGATATGTAGACGACACGATTGCGAGATTCACATCTACAGAACACACACTTATTTTTTTCAATTATATTAACTCTATACATCCCAACATTAACTTTACATATGAACAGGAAGAAAGCAATCAAATATCATTTCTTAACCTCAAACTTACAAGAATTGATACAGAATTTAAAACAGAAATCCACCGAATAAACACCCATACTGGTCTACACATTCCTTGGGACTCAGCATATGAAACAAAACAAAACCTCAACATACTAAGAAACCAAATAAACACAGCCATAAAACTATGCTCACCAGATAAAATTAACGACGAAAATAAAACAATACTTCATCAACATCAATAAATTTCTTCCACAAACCATAGAAAACATTATACACACACACCTAGACAAAAAGCAAAATCAACCAACAAAAGTAAATATACTCCACGAATTAAAAAATCACGAAACCATATACTGCTGCATTTCATATATTCCCGAC
Organism: Carcinoscorpius rotundicauda; assembly: GCA_011833715.1. Lineage (NCBI taxonomy): Eukaryota > Metazoa > Arthropoda > Merostomata > Xiphosura > Limulidae > Carcinoscorpius > Carcinoscorpius rotundicauda. The sequence continues at coordinate 41,766,320 of CM022394.1, read as the reverse complement.
ATCAGCAGAAAAATAACCAACATTTGGCAAAAACTAGTAACAAAATATGATATTCTAGTTAATATCAAATTATTATATATGTTATATATTGGTCAATATTTACTAATACTGAAAGCAGGAAAGAGATCCTAGAAAATCCATATGAGGAATTTGAGACACCTTGGACCTCTAAAAATTGCTTTGAAAAGTACATATTTTGATATTGGCTCTTCTAATGTATTAGTAAATATTTAATGTTTTTGATATAACGGAAAAAACCTGAAGCATCCTTTCAATAAATTTGGTAGGCATACCTTGGTTTGTTTGTTTTTTGTTTTTGAATTTCGCGCAAAGCTACCCAAGGGTTATCTGCGCTAGGCACACTTTGAAACATTAGTAATGCGTCCTCAGTACGGTGGAGTTTATGATATATGCTCTTTTCACTACAATATCGCATATCTCGTAGATATTTCATAATATAGAAAATAAAAACAAACCTTATCAAAAACACCTATATGAACTTTATAAGAGATACCTTGGGATTTGTGTAAATTCGTTCTGCAGAGAACAAATTTTAAAATAATCCAGGTACTTTACAAAGGTACATGACAGATATTGGTAAATATTCAATTATATTAAAGTAAAAGAAATCAACTTTTGGTAATAGATTTCAACAATTTACAATACCACTTAGAAACTTTATTGTGTTATCCTGAAGACTGTTTTTGAATTTCGCACAAACCTACATGAGGGTTGTCTGCGCTAATCGTCCCTAATTTAGCAGTGTAAAACTAAAGGGAAGGCAGCTGTTGGGCTACTCTTTTATCAACGAATAGTAGAATTGACCGTCACATTATAACGCCTCCACTGCTAAAAAGGCAAGTATGTTTAGTGTGAAGGGATTCGAATCCATGACCCTCATATTACGAGTTTAACCCCGTAATCACCTGTCCATAATGGACATAATATTAACATTATACGTGTCTTTATTAACATTATAAAACACGATGAATGTCTAAAGAACCAATACATTTTATACATCAGTAAAGAACTAATGGATAAAAGGACGAGCATGTTTGATGTGACTGGGATTCGAACCCCCCGTTCCTTATATTATGAGTTAAGTATCACTAATCCCCTAGCCATGTCGGGCCTGTCCTGACGAAAAAAATATTTAAACTGCATATGTTAATCACTGTGGCATAAATAAATATTGGTAAAAATTAATTGATATTAGATATTCCAGAATAAACCCCTTTCAAACTTTATTTGGAAAACTTCATGAGACAATTTGGGGACTATAATAACTTCTCTCAGTATGGATAGATTATTATATAGCAAACCGTTTTTTGTTCTGTTTTTGTTATAACATTACTAAATATCGGTAGAATTTCACTCAAACTGAAAACAGAAAACTGGTTTGTTTTGAATTTCGCTCAAAGCTACACGAGATCTATTTGCACTAGCCGTCTCTAATTTAGCAATGTAAGACTAGAGGGAAGGCAACTAGTAATCACCACCCACTGCCAACTTCTTTATCCATAAATAGTGGGATTACCGTCACATTATAACGCCTCACGGCTGAAAGGGCGAGCATATTTGGTGTGACAGGGATTAAAATCCGCGTTTCTCAGATCACGAGTCGAGTGTCTTAACCACCTGGCCATGCCGGGCCTAAAACAGAAGATGAAAAATTCCCTTGAGATATTTATGAGACGTAGGGATCTTAGTAAGTTATTCTCAAGAAGAAAGGTGTTTAAATTGCACATATTTATTACATTCAAACCTCATAGACATTGATAAATATTTAATCATGACGAAAATATAAAAAGAAACTAGTCAAGTAAGTGACAAAACAAATTGCCCTGAAGAAGGTAGATTCTTTAATCATATACATTCTTCTATAACAGCATGTTTTTCTTTTGATTGATATTTACTAATCCTGAAAATATCTTACAAAATAAACACCTTACTTAGAAAGAAACTAGGATCTAATACTCATAAATACAAATTGATTGGTGTTCTGTGAAATGATCATTATTCAAACATTTTGTGTACTTGGTTGTTCAAAATCAACTATTAACAAATGTGAATATCATTCGAACACTCACTCAGGTCTGTAGTGTTCATGTGGAGATTTCAATGATACATAAAGTGTAAATACAATTTGTTGTTATTTTTTTGTTACGCGATGAAAAAATTGCTGTTTGGTAACTTTGCTTTCACTTTGCAATATTTTCTACAAACAAATGATATGAAAAACTATGAAACTTGTTTTATAAAGAAATATTATTTATGTTTTATTTCCAGAAACGTGTACATCTATATAACCATACTCATTATCCAAGTTTCTAACTTTCCAAGAATATTATTAACCCCAGGTTCCCTAAAAGTCAGCATGCTAAGAGCTGTGGATCACAAGAGTCAAGGTTCAAATCAATGACTCGCTAATAAACACCTTTGCACTTTAAGCTATGGGCGCGTTATACAATAACACTCAGTTTTGCAATTTAGTTAAAACTGGTATGTAGGCGACCATTACTGCTAATTTAGTACTCTACTTCCTGCCGACGTTTCAAATTTGTTTGTTTAGTCATTTGTCCAATAAGGTGTCAAAATAATAAAACCATATAAACCGAGTTAAATCCATTGTTAGGTTACCAGGGAACTGTAATTTTTTTTTTATCCGTGCTTATCATATGGTTATTATTCGTCATTAGTTTAAATCAAAGCGCAAAATATAAATATATATAAAAGAATAAGTATCATTGACGTTTAATAACTGGTTTCTACAAAAAACAAACAAACAAACTAGTGCCAAACTTAATAAGTAATATTATAAATGGGGACGTAGGCGTCGCCATTCCATTAATTCGAACCTTTGTATAGGAACCGTTCGTCAAATGGAAAATTAAAAGCCTTTTTCATTTGGAATCAGCTTTACATATTTCGTTACCGCCACTTTCATCCAGTTGATCTCCCACTTGCAATATTTGGGCTTTAGAATTGAAAGACGATAAAGTTGAATCATCCGTCCTATTTGTTGTCGTTTTTAACACGTTTGTCAGAGTGAAGGAGGATCACCTGAGTTTTTTTGCAAATTTCAATGAAATATTTTGAGCTAGTTTTTATAGCATCTTATGACACGAAACAAACGTACACACACAGTTTACTCATAATTAGCATCATGATTTAAATTTTCTACTAACTTTTCATATATGAAAAGTATAATTCGTAAACTAATGTACACAAAACTAACACTTACTTAATATTTAATAAAAATATATGACGAACGTTATATAAACGTTATCTCGTACATAGTAAATAGCATCTAACGTAAATTCAAGAAAATATAAAGACTATTATACACAATTAACACGATTCACACTTTCTTTTTAAGGCAGGAAACTTTTTACCAATACATTGTGATAAAAATAACTTTATAGAGATAGAATAATACTAAGATATTATTGAGACAAAGGCATCGGATTCGTCAGTTGAGTAGCTATGAATGTCATTTACAACCATATTCCCAACATCTGTTGAGATTCGGCCAGCTAACAACTAAAAATGATTTTCTTAAAAGTTACATTGGTAATTTCCAAAATATTTATTTATAAGTTCTGTTTACAACGCTAAAATCAGGGGTTCGATTCCCCTCGGTGGGCTCAGCAGCTAGCCTAATGTGGCTTTGCTATAAGAAAACACAAAACACATAAGTTCTGTTTCTATTTTACATTAGAAGCCGTGTTTAACTTCCAGATACAAGATAGTGAAAACTTTTAATATCAGTGTCCCTGATCTTTCACATAATTTCCTGATCAACTGCCCCCTTTAGCAAGTACTTTACATTAATTACAACGTTTACGGCTTCTTCTCGACTTGGAAGCGTCAGCTTGTCGAGTTTTATTGCGGCTCGTTTGCACAACAGACAAAACAAGTAATAGGAAGACCGTGTCATTCATATGTGACGTAAACAACCATCCGGTTACCACTAGCAACTTCTGGCCAGTCTGATAAAATGATCTTTAACTAGAAAGTGAAAAAAAAAATGAAGCGTGATGATACATACACTAGATAGATCAAAAGAAAGTTTCAGTTGTCGTTATTAAGGTCAAATGTCGGCTGTTCCATTTTCGTGCATGTACGTATATGTAGATGTATAAACACAGAGACATTTATATATATATATATAAATTATATAAAAGTTGTACTTATGTTTGACTTACTGGACCATGTAATCACACTTCTGGGTCCTTTATTTCTTAACATAACATATTGTGTTGTGTTTTATGTGCAAGAAATGATGTTCCATTTATACAGTACCTTGAAACACAACAGTTGTGGAACATATATATATAAAATCAAGTCGGTACTTAAAAGATAAACGTAGGTTTCTATGCATCTTGTTGAAGAGTTTCGTACTATATCATTTCTGAGTCACCCTGGTACTAATATTGTTTTTGAAAATATTTTGAGAGTAGAAAATTAAGTTATTACACATGAGAGCACAGAATGCTATTTAAGAATACCTATGTTTGCTACAAGATTCAGAATGTGATAATATTCCCACCACCAAATTTTATGAAAGGTAAATCACGGCCAGCGTTATCTTTAAGTTCCCTTGCTAGGACATTTGTTTTACGGAATAATAAAGTCATGTTGTTGGTGCTTCTCACATACAAATCAGCTGAGATGGTTAGAAGTTTTTGTTGTTGTTTTTTAATAGAGTAGTTCCTATCGAATTCATCAAAACTACATTTACTCATCTAACAAATTTGAAGTATTAACAACACAGAAGCACATGCACGAGACAACAACCCACCATAAGTCTGCATTATAGATACAACTCACTCACACACACATTCATATATATAACTTATACAAATATTGCTACTCAGTCTGAGTTACTTATACAAAACACAAAGTTATACTTTCTCTCCAGATTCTACATGCAAAATGTTAATTGTGAAATTTAGAGATTCAGCATTATCACAGTTTTATAGAAAGTTGGAAAGAGAAATGATCCCTCAACTCTTCAACGGTGTATGTGCAGACTCTAGAAGAGTCTTCCATCAGAGGCTATCAACCAAAGAAAACTGTCTGCCAATACCTGGTGGTTGATCATTGAAAAGAAATGATTGAACTAGCTTGTACAGCATTACAGATCAATCTGTGCTCCTATTTCACCAGCCCCTTCAACAACAGTTTGGATTTACATATCTTTAAACTCATTACTAAGAGCGTTACATATGGCAGTCAATAACCAGCACAGAACAGCTTAAATTTCAGAAGAAAACAGGAACACAAATTTGTAGAACAGGAACAACAAAAGACTGTAAGCGTATGATGTAGGCTGGGAAAAAATTTCACCTTTTCTTAAATGACAACTGAGGACAAATTATGTGTGCTACCTGCCATTAATGATTTTCCAACAATGTAATAGCGTAAATTGGGATTTTGTGTCTTTTATAAAGGGTAATATATATTCAAAATCTAATTGTTTTTGCCAACTAGGTCCTCTTGATGCTGATTTAGCTTTACCCCAATAGGCAAAGGCTCTAAAAATAACCATGCAACAATTAAAGCAAAACTGAATTGAATAACATAATTATTTCAGCCATTTTTCTTAAGCAGCACAATCACCAGACTGTAATCCAAATGGGCATCTTTGGGATGAATGTGAATGTTAATTTGCCATCATAATTCTCTGGTGACACCTGTACAACAGTCATAAACCATATTCCTCAATGAAGGGGATACAGTGAAAAAACAATGTGTTTTCTGGAGTCTATACCACAGCTTGTCCAGGCTTTTCTTGTGGAAAAAGGTGATCAAATTGACATTAGATGTACATACTAATAAAGTGGTCTTACATTGTAGATATCATAAATGTCTGTCCAAAACATAAACATAAAGGTTTCTTCCATTTAATCTTGTTCCTGTAACTATTTTCAATTTGAAGAAGACAAAAATTACAACCAATTAGCAATTCATGTTATTTTTATTTCTAATAAAGGATCAGGTTCCTTCCTATAGAATCATAAAAAAGTCCATTTAATGAACAGTTTACACAAATGAAACTTGTTCTCACCTGTTTTTACTCATGTTTCTATATACAAAATGGACAAAATTAAAGCAAGAAATGCTCCTATTCTTAACAGTCTCTTGTAAATAAGATGGAAGAACATTTAATTTCTACCTTTTTTACATGATAGTCTCATGAATAATTCAACAGAACTTGAAAATAAAAGAGAAAACACATTTAATAACAAAGTGGTGTTTTGTATTTACATTTGTCTCAAAAATCTCAGTATTGCATGTGTCATATACATCAAATACAGAGAGAAACAAATCAATTTTAAAATCACTCTTCCTTTTAAGCAAACAAAGCCATCGGATACAAATTGCCAATACCAGTAACATCAACACATCTTAATCTAGTCTATATAAATAGTCTCTGTTTGTGAGGAAATGATGTTTTACTTTTATGAAGTTCATTTCCTTCTACAAGATACACTTATTTTATTTTACATTAAAAGCTTCTTTTATAAATAAAAGAAATTGGAAGAAACAAAAACAACCTTTTGGGGGATAACCAAAAAATAAGATTACTGCACAAAATTGATTATTAATGTATTTATGTTGAAAACAGTAATCTTTTAATAAATATATACTGTAAAAAAATTACCAAAAGAAAGAAAGAAATGCCATAATCAATTTCTATTCATGAAAGCTGAAACTATAGAAAAAAATTGAATTTTCTTTCCATGTGAATTTTATGTTTTCTCATTCCAATTTCATAACTAAACTCGGTTAATGCCTAAAGCCTATTTAAGTAAAAACATAGCAATGAATTTCTCATCTTGAGCATGTAGTTAAATTCTAATAAAATATACTGATTACATGTTAGCATTCCATTCTGTACTTACAGACATCAGTACTCTGTTTGAAACTTGTCTTCATATGAAACATGTACAATAATATAATTTAAAATTTTTGGGCCACAACTGCAAAACATTTATATAAAACCTCTGTTTTGGTGTTACTTTTCAAACACCACAAGATTCCTTTTTTTCTTAACATCAATGAGCTAGCTGATTGCAGATCTTTGAGATGTCATACACTAGTATAGACATCTTATATTTAAGTATCTAGTTCTACATTAACATAAGTATTAAATATTACTTTACATAGCTTTTCTTCTAGTTTAAATTGAAATTGCAATAAAACTAAACATTAAATCTACAGAAGCCTGTTAAATGATTGTGATGTTGTGTTGAGTAAAGTTCTCTAGGTGATACACTAACAAAGCTACTCTCTTATTCACACACATACATATGTTATAGTAGTTAATACTGCCCAGATTTCACTTTCAGACTTAACACACTCATGAATGTTGCTTGATATTTTACTGATACAACTAAGTTGGATTGCTCCAATTCTGTACATTAAATATTACTTATATTGTTTGACTGGTGTGAATACTTCATTTCAGAGGTTTAACACCTCAGTGGTTGGCAAAACCAGTGATAAATACACAAAAGTTATTGGTTTTTCGAATATTGTATCAGGTAAGTGCAATTTTAAATTGGTAAAACTCAGGCCATTAAATACAGAACTTTTTCTTAATGTTGATTAATCTATTATATTGAGTAATATCTGGAACAGAAATAGAAAAAAAAATTGCTTGGACAACTCTTTCCTCAGAATATCTAAACATGTGATCAAACTGCACCCATAAACATTGAAAAAAAGAAAGAAAAGACAACAGTGCACTTTTCACGTTGAATGTCTGAATAAAGTGTGTAATGGACTAGTTGGTGTCTAAAAACTCTTTTGGCATTAGAGTGGAAAGATATTTTAGAATACACTTGAAAGGGAAAAATGTTTCTACAAAATCACTGGGAAGTAAGAGGTTAATCATTTCCTTACACTAGTTTTTGTCTTATCATTAACATATATGATGATGACATTGTATTTTAAGTTACAAAGTGTGGACATCATTTTATATAGCATAATTACACTACAGTTCAACAATTGCCAGACACAATATATCAACTAAAAATCTATTATGCAAATCAAAATATCACAAAGTTGATAAAAAACTGGTCTTTAATTATAATTATTTGTTCTATTCTAGTAATTTTCATATTATAATAACCTTACCAGCTCCTCCCCTCAAAGTTTTAATAACCTCCCAGGAATAATTTACTTTAAACTCAGTATAAGTAATTGGAATATATTTATAATTTTGCATATAATATTCATAATACAATTTTTTATTAACACAATAGTTCCATTTCATTCCTCTAAACTTAAACAGCAATTATATGGTATGGTTGGTCTGTTATCAAACAATTTTCTTTTTCTTCTATAGGTTTTAATGAAAAATGGTTTTATTTGATATTTATGATTTTACTATTTGCAGTTTATACATAAAATCATGTTATATTTCTCCTACATATTTTGTTTGATTTAAGAAACTCCTCTGTTCTCCTACACTGAATATCATAACATGCCACATTCTATTACAACCCTTCTGCCTTGTCTGGATGAGTGACTATAACACCACCATGACCTCAATGAACTTCAGAAACTTGTTACCATATCTCAAATTCTTCAACTGTTTTATCTGATCCTGAATCTTCAGAGTGCTATAAATGCTAACCTACTTAGAGCACAAAGACAATCCAAGTGTTCAGAATTATAATTTACAAATAAACTAGTAAAATCAAAAAATATGAACATGAACAAAAAACAACAACAAAACAATAAAAGAAATATTCAAATATCCTGATAAATAGTGACAGATTCATTTAAATATGTAAAACTTAACTATTTGTTTGAATATTATGATTTATATGGTGAACCTGATGAAACATTAGCAACAAACAAACTTAACTTTGTTGATAAAAACAACACAGACATTTGAAGCTTGTATAATTTTCATCACATATTTTATACCTGTTTGTTTGAAACCTAGTGATAAGATTTAACTTACTTTGCTATATTTTTATTTGTTACATGGCTCCCTAACTAATCTGGCTTATCACTCCTTTTAGTTTGTTTTGAAAAATAGGTTTTTATTTCTATAACTCCAAGGTGCTTTTTAATAAGTTTAAGTTAATTAACTATTTTATGGTGATTGTATGAAACTGACAAGAAGAGCTTTTTAATCATACAATTTTGTTTTCTTATTGCACTGTTAAAACAAAAAGAGCTATTAAACCACACTGAATAAAATTAGCACTTAAGAAATGATATTAACTCCATTTTATCACTTTCATATTCACTTTGAAACAAAGTACATTAGACTATATGTGTGCCAGAAATACTCATTTACAAATTTCAGTTACTACCGTTAATATTTTATGGGCTTCTGAATATTAAAATTTATGGTTTCAGGATATTTTAGGTTTCATTTTACTGCCTGTCACTTAATATAATTAATATTCTGGAGAAGCAAGCTTTGGAAAAGGTCCCTTTTTAGCCTCAAATCATGACACACATTTATTCTCAGTCAGTGAATAACTATCACTCGCTTCTTATAGGTGAAAACTTTTTAAATAACTTACAAATCATATCTAATACAAATGGCCAATTTAAACTTTTTTTTCATAATTTTTTGAAATGAAATTTACCCATTTCATTTCATAATTGTGCTTCTAACAGTTATGTGGTCTTTTTCATATGTTGTTTTGTGTACTTAGCAAAACAGATCACTCATTAAATAAGTTTTTTTTTTAGCCATGCAGAGGTTTGAGAACTCATGCACAGTTCTCTTAACTAGAACATTCCTAAGAAATAAACCAACTACAGCTTAACTTATTTCATAAGCTAGATTCATCAATTAGTGTGGTTAAGAAAACAATATATAATAATAAATAACAAACAACATGTCATATAATACTGCTGCTTTTTTTTTAAAACAACAGTCACACAATTTATCAGAACAGTTTTGTTGTGTGAAAAAGTTTCAAGTACACAGAATCAGGAATGCTGACAGACAGAAACATGTTGCTACAACACAGTTTACACATACAATTAAATGTTTGAAAAAATAAAACAGATCAGATCTTAATGCCAGATCACAGGACGTGAAATTCTTAAACATCAAAGAATTAAACAGGGAGTCTTTTTCAAAACTTACAGTTATCTCACATCATAAGATATTCTTCATATGCCTTTTCAAAGCTACTACACATTATTGTACAGCCAATACCTTGAATAAGAATATACAAAAGTTTAAGTTTTCATATATAAAACCAACAAGATAAAATCATTTCCTACTCATATTTATAAACAGATAAAACTGTCATATCCATTACTGACTGATCAATGTTGTACAAGCATTAAGTAGTACACATAGGTCACCAAACCAAGTTACAATCTTCAGGATTCATTTTATCAGATTTGGTAAATACTTTTTCAATTCAAACAAAAACTACGTAAATGTACAACAGTGAACTCCAACAGGTTAACAAGATTTAAGAAACTCAAGTAGCTCAGTAATGAAAAATACCCACCACTAAAAAGATTTAATATGAGTTTATAATGTATTTATCATTTAGCAACACCACTTCATCACTCACTCTCTTATCTACACAAGAAAATTTCAGGTATGGCAACATAAACTGCTGACAGTTCTGGATGATCAATGGAATAAACTTTACTCTTAAAGACTTTGCAAATTAGTTCTATTCCACAACTACTAATAGAAAACTTTCTTCTAAGTTATACAGTCTTTGTGTCTAGCTAAGACTTGGCTAAAGTTCTTCTTGTTAATGGACATTCTGATACCACTAATGGAGTTGAAAAGATGTTCAGGATTGATTGTATCAGGCAACTTAGTCAAAAACTCAGCAAGATGGATGAAGTCCATCTTTAACAAGATGTCTTCATACATTTTCAAAATACCTGTGGAAATAAAAATATATATCCAATATTAGAAAACGAGGGTTCAATTAGACATTGAAAAACTGCTTTTACATTTTACATGAAAAATACAATAGAAAATAAATTAGATGGTAACTGACATCAACCCCTCCTCCCACACACACAGGTATTGGCATTTTAATACTATAATTTATCTGTAAGAAAAAAATAAGTGTTCATAACAACATAATGATTCTATCATTAACAGCCAAATGTGCAAAAAGTTAACATCTTTTGACACTAAAAATGTATCTCTAATATGTACTTTTGATCCCTCACCCAAAGCTCACACAGTCTTGATTTACCCTACCAACATGCTAGCAGTTTTTCAACAGTGCACCAATCTTGTATAGCCATTCATTTCTGCACCACTACAGCAACATGTGCTGATCATGTGACTACTCTCCACCATTCATACTGTGTCACCTATACTATACCTATATTAAGTTCCAGAGTAATCATTGTTTTCAAGAATTCACAGATAAAAACCAGAGACACTGGAAAATCAGTGGAGAAGAAGGGTGGAAAGTGGATGAGAGAAGACAAGTACTTATCGGAAATATATTTTCAGTTCAAGAAAATGTTAACTTCTGTAATAGTACTACTTCCATTCACCTAAAACCGATGAAGGCATAAACCTAATCAAACAAGTGGAGAACAACTGCTAAGGGAGAACAGATGGCCACAATTATAAAAGGAGGCAAACCTGTGGGATATAACACTACTTCTGTAACAAGTATGCTCTTTGCCTATTAACATACAAAGTAAGACAAATAGGATGAAACTAAATAGACAAACTTGTCATGTAATACACATTCCACCTGTAGCAACAGACAATATGCAAGATATCCACACTCAAAATCAAATTTGAAGAAGATGCCCAAAACCAGGTAAGAAAATCTGGTTAAGACAAAAGAAAACACTCAGGGGAAACACTTTGGATTTATATTCCTGGGCAAAATATATGGGGGGAAGCACCTTGGTATACAGTTACGACAGAAAGTATTCGTACCCCTGCGTCCCGAGTAGTTTTTTGCTTATAACTTAAAAAGTATAACGATTAGGCTGATAGTAGTATAATGTATTATAAATACTATACTAAAACACACCTACATAAATTTTTATGTAAATTAAATGAAATTAAACTGTTTATAAACAAATAACCAAACATAGGAGGTGCAAAAAGTGTTTGTGCATCTACTTTAATGGTCAGTTGTGAAGCCTTTCAAGTGAATTACTTGGTGCAATCTCTCCTCATAGCCCTCCATGATAGTTTGACAGCACTTGACTGGTATTTTCTTACAATCTTCTTCACAGAAGACCTCCAACTCTTGCAAGTTTTTCGGATAATGCTGATGAACCTTGGTCTTCAACTTATGCCAAATGTTTTCAATTAGGTTGAGATCGGGTGACTGGGATGGCCACTCGAGAACCCTTATATGATTCTTCTGCAACCAAGATTGCACATATTTCGATGTGGGCTTAGGGTCATTGCAATGCTGGAAGATCCAACGATGCCCAAGCCACAATTTCAGAGCATCATTCTTGATATAACTGCCTAATATATCAACGTACTCTTCTTTTTTCATGATTCTGTTGATGAGGTGAAGGCTGCCTATACCAGAAGAGCTGAAGGAACCCCATATCATGATCGAGCCACCTCCATGTTTAACTGTAGGGACGGAGTTCTTTGGAACATTTCGTTCCCTCTTCTTATGGAAAGTATAGTGAACATCATTGTGGCCGAAAAGCTAAATTTTAATCTCGTCTGACCAAAGAATATTCTTCCAATAGATAAAGGGTTTATCTACATGCTTTCTTGAATACCTCAATCATGCTTCTAAATGAACAGGCTTTAAATATGGAGTTCTACGAGGATGGCATGCTTTGAATTCAGAAGAACATAACATGTTCGTAACTGTAGAGGTGCTTACTTCAACCCCAGTTTCCCTTAGCAGTTTCTGTATGTCATTATGTGTTAAACAAGGGTTCCTACTAACTTCTCTGAGAACCTTCCTCTTGTTTCTCTATGGAATTTTGGTGGAGCATCCAGAAGGAGGGAGATTAACAGTTGATCCTCTAAGCTTAAGCTTGGCAATTATGCTTTGAACAGTAGATTTTAGCACACTAAGTTGTGTAGAAATACAGGAAAGAGACACACAAAACTTGTATTTTACAATCACTGGGTTTTTTAAATCACTGGACAGTTATTTCCTGTTTGCCATGATGACCAAGCAGATAATGATGGAGACAGCGCTAAATTGCCAGAAGTACATTTTTTGCTGGCTAAATTCCAATAATTATGAAACAAGTGTCTAGTTCTGGAATGGTATAGTGTAATTTATTTGCCAAACTAAACAAAATGTTTACGAGAATATCAGTTTTTTCACACGTTATGAACTGTACGAACACTTTCTGCTCCTCCTATTTTTGGTTATTTCTTTATAAACAGTTTATTTGTTGTGTAATTTACATAAAAATTTATGTAGATGTATGTCAGTGTAATATTTATACATCTATTAGCTTAATCGTGATACTTTTTAAGTTATGAGCAAAAAACTACTAGGGACACAGAGGTATAAACACTTTCTGTCGTAACTGTATGTTGGATTATGTCAAGTGTGATCCATCTGGACTGAAAACACCAAATACTTGCATACAATTTGTATTTTGTGATCAAAATGTGTGGTTTATCACAGTAAAAACATTGAGGAGAAGCACCTTGGATCAAGCATATTATGATATTGAATAACTCTTTTCTCACAAACATGAAACATATGACTATGAAATTTGTTTTATTGCACAAATATAAATACAGATATATACACACTACTAGATAAGCATTCTGTAGTTTTAAAGAAACACTTCATCTCCACAGTGAGTGTTATGGAAGAACAGATTTAGTGTCAAGATATAATATTCAGAATACTTGACTAGTAGACACTCCATCAAGTGGGATTCAAAAATATGAAGTATATCCATAAAGTAACATGGAAAATAATAATATGTTGACTTACCACAGGCAAAGGTAAACAGATATATGCAAAATCACCATAGCAGAAATATGATATCTGCTTGAAGAAAACACAGTTATGCGCACTGGATGTATAAGAGAAGGATTCGAGGAATAAAACAAGACAAGCATTAAACATCCTCTCTTAGACCTAACAGAGACAGCTTGTCAAAGCAACTGAACAAATGTTAGAAGAGATCTTGGAATCATTCCCAAGCTTTGATAAAGGGAGGTGAAGAGCCTGGTGCCAAGTAAAAGGAAAAACATTCTCATGCCAGATCTGGTTAAAAACAACCAGAATAACAAAAGTGGAAGGAGTAAGATGGTGCACTATCTCATAGTGAATTTCATCAAGTGTGACTGATGTACTGCCAGACCAATGAAGAGTAAGCTTGAGTTCCACCAGTGTAAAGGGACGATTATAGTCATAAAGACTTGATCACCAAGAAAGTGGGGGATGAAAGAGAAGTGCTAGATGCATGAGAAAAGCTTTTGCCAAGAGTATTAGTGATGCTCTTAGCATCAGAAAGAAAAATTGAAATGGGAAGGGAATCATACTGCTTAATGAATTTCCAAAAATTGTCCAATATAATTTTGGAGTTTTTTCTTCAAGACTAAAATATAATATTCGCATATTCCAGAAATGCTAAAAACATTGTTAAATATTTAAAAACAAGTTTTAATATTTCAGTGCTATCAATAATGATTTAAACATTTTCACTTAAATTGTTCAAAGTAGCTCTGGCTGAGAGTATTATTCAACAAACAGTATGATCTCAAACTTTCTGAAACATGTTAAAATTCAGCATAATGCTTGGAAAAAAAGCAAATTGTTAATTATCATACAGCAATCTAAATACTTTTTCAAAATGCTTATCATATTGTCACTCTATTTTTCCAGATTAACTATTTCCACATGGGCTCAGTCAATTTGGCCAACCAGGTGACCTTTTCTTTGTACTTGCAGACAGTCTTTATAGATTAAATACTTCTAACTTTCAATGTAGTGCATATATCTTTACAAAATTTGGCAGTCTTTCAGTCAACATATTTTTCACATACAAAAAATAATCTTATTAAAGTATTTTTAATAAACAAAAATAAAGACTTGCACATGAATATATTGAGTATTTGCTTTGAAAGTGATTTTTGTGTAAAGATTAAAAATACTTATTTTTATCTCAAATATACCAAGTTTCATTTGTGTAATACTTAAAACCTCCAAAACACATTTCAAATGTTTGTTTCCAGAAACACTTGATATTTTTTATTATTTCCTCTACCATAACTCTACATAAGGTTGGTCAGTTACACTGATCTTGTAACACCATCCAATCAATTAATCTAAATCACCATAATTTTCTTTCTAAAATGGCTTTAAATGTAACATGAAACTAATTTATCCTAAGTACCTTTAACCTCATAACATATTGTTTTATTCAGTGATGTTGAGAAACTCAATTGTTGAGAATTTTATATGCAGAAATGGCTAGTTTGGGTTGAGAAAATATTTTACATAGAAGTGTTTCGACCTTCTTCGTTCATCGTCATGTTCACAAAGAAAGAGATAACTGACCGTAAGCTGACCATATGTTTGGAAGGGGTTGTGTAACTGAGTGTCGCAATGTAGAGGGCGGTGTTAGATGTTTGAATATATGATTTTATCTATAATATTAATATAGGTATAATGGCGTTCCTATATATATTGGTTTATTTTGGGTTTAAGTTGTTGTATAAGTAAGGCTTCTTTATTTTGCAT
The DNA here is from genome assembly GCA_011833715.1 of Carcinoscorpius rotundicauda. Taxonomy (NCBI): domain Eukaryota; kingdom Metazoa; phylum Arthropoda; class Merostomata; order Xiphosura; family Limulidae; genus Carcinoscorpius; species Carcinoscorpius rotundicauda. The sequence goes on along the minus strand of CM022394.1, from coordinate 41,750,631 downwards.
TTGTTTATGTTTGTTTCTTTATTTAGTATTTGAATGTTTTCTATGGTTATGTTGTGTTTATTTGACTTGCAGTGTTCAAAAACGTGTGAAGGTGACTTGGTAAATACATAGCATGGGCATTCTCCAAATATGTAACATCAGCCAGCTCATTCATCAAAGACTCTTTTAATTTCAAGTCTAATCTAAATCAACTTGATCATAAAGCCTTAATGGCCAGTTTCGATGTTCTATCCCTCTTTACAGAAGTTCCAACTACTGAAGCCTGCAAGATAGCCTTAGAACTCTATATCCGAGACCCTAACCCAACTATAGACATTCCCAGTAACCAGTTAGCAACCCTCAAAGAATTCACCACAATAAAGACAAACTTCATGTTCAACAACCACAACTATATACAAACAAATGGCCTAAGCATGGGCAACCCAGTATCACCAGTTCTAGCCAATATTTTTATAATACAAGTTGAAACACAAGCAATCAATACAGCATTACATCCACCACTATACTGGTACAGATATGTAGATGACACGGTTGCGGGATTCAAATCTACAGAACACAAACTTAATTTTTTCAATCACATTAACTCTATACATCCCAACATTAACCTCACATGTGAACAAGAAGAAGGCAATAAAATATGATTTCTTAACTTCAAAATTACAAGAACTGACACACAATGCAAAACAGAAATCCACCAAAAAATCACCCACACTGGACTATACATTCCTTGGGACTCAGCAGAAGAAACAAAACAAAAACTCAACATACTAAGAAACCAGATAAACACAGCCATAAAACTATGCTCACCAGATAAAATTAATGACAAATTAGACAAAATAAAACAATACTTCATCAACATCAATAAGTTTCCTCTACAAACCGTAGAAAACATTATATGCACATAACTAGACAGAAAGCAAAATCAACCAACAAAAGTAAATATATCTCACGAATCAAAAAAATCACGAAACCATATACTGCTGTATACCATATATTCCTGACATCAGCAAACAAATAACCAACATTTAGCAAAAACTAGTAACAAAATATGACATTCCAGTTAATACTAAATTTATTCAAAAACCAGGCACAAAACTGAGGTCTATACTATGTAAGAACTACACTGACAAACACCACACCAACATTATTTATAAAATACAATGTGATAACTGCCACGACTTCTATATTGGAGAAACAAGTAGAAAAATGGAAACCAGATTCAAAGAACATAAAACGTAACCTTCACACATTTTCGAACACTGCAAGTCAAATAAACACAATATAACCAGAGAAAACACTTAAATACTAAATAAAGAAACAAACATAAACGCAAAATTAAATAAGCCTTACTTATACAACAACTTAAACCCAAAATAAACCAATATAAAGGAACGCCATTATACCTATATTAATATTATAGATAAAATTATATACTCAAACATCTAACACCGTCCTCTACATTGCGACACTCAGTTAGATAACCCCTTCCAAACATGTGGTCAGCTTCCGGTTAGTTACCTCTTTCTTTGTGAACCTGACGATGACCGAAGAAGGTCGAAATGTTGTTCACTCTTCTATGTAAAATATTTTCTCAACCCAAACGAGCCATTTTTGCACATAAAATATTGTTTTATTGCCATTTCAATTGTCCTTTGAACCATGTCTAACTACTATTTGCATCAACTACTTAAAGCTGCTTGCATGCATACCTAGTGAAACATTTTTCTTATGTTATCGGGTCATCCCATAAGTAATGTCTGAAAATTTAATGTAGAAAGTGCATCATAATTTCTAACTTTGTAGAAGGCTTTAATGACAAAAAATGTAGTAGGACATATATAAAAATGTTCAGACAAATAAAAGAAACTAACCTAACTCCACTTCAGATCATTAATCAAATAAGCCCTTATGAAGATGGATGTGTCTGAGTAGCACATTAGGCATATAATGCTTTATACATTTAAAAATGGCTAGGTTGTAGTAGAAACTACACGAAACATTTAAAAAATTTATGATGCAGAGTCTCTCAATGAAAGAAAATGTCAAAGGTGGTTTCAGAAGTTCAGATCAGGTGACCACTACAGCTTAAGCAATGCACTATTTTCATGTCATCCTATTGAGTTCAATGATGGCTTGCTTCAAGCTGCACCTGATGAAGATTGTGCTGTAACAGTTGAATAACTAGCATAGAAACATAATTCAACCCATTCAACAGTTCACTGTCATATGTAACAGCTTGGAAAGGTGTCAAAACTTGGAAAATGGGTCCCCTATGATTTGACAGAAACCAACCTTGGAGCAGGAGTGGAGATTTGCACTTTTCTGCACTATCTATTGTGAATGTAACTCACCTTTTTTTGGACATGTTAGTGACTGGAGATGAAAAAATGGATATTTCATAAAAATATTAAGTGCTGCACACAATCGCTCAGTTCAAGTAAAGCAACTAAAGCACAGCTCAAAATGGACTTCCACCTTTTGGAAAGTCTTGTTAAGTATTTGGTGGGATATTGTTGATGTGATCCACTTTGAGTTGCTGCTACTTAATGCAATGATTACATCAGATTTCTACTGTCAACAGTTAGAACACTTGAATGTTGCACTTAAAGAAAAGAGGCTTGCTCTGATCAGTCGTAAAGGTGTTATACCAAGATAATACATAGACTGGGAAAATCTTCGACATTCTCCTTATTCTTCAGACCTTGCACTATTCCAAAGTCTGCAAAAGTATCTTAATGGAAAAGAGCTGAAAACACATGAAGACATTAAAACTACTCTCTCTACATTCTTTTCCTCCAAATGCCAAAAAGTTTATAGAAGTGGCATTAAGAAGCTTATAAATCATTGGCAGGAAGTAATTAATAATAATGGAACATATATTATTGATTAAATAACATTAAGAGCATTTGAAATCCTTTCTGTTTTCTGAACCTAAAACTGGACATTACTTAAGGGATGACCTAATATCACGGATGTTTATTTTACCTAATTTAACCTTAACTAACCTAAAGAGATATCTGTTTTTACATTTTAGTTACTTTTATAATAATAAATATTTTATAAACATAAAAAATATAAAATAAGTTGCTTACCCAATCTTCATTTTTCTTGGTGTGTATGAAACTTAACCTATGTTTTTTTACACTTATGGTAGCAGTGCATTAATTAATGCAAAAAAAACAGAGACTAATAAAATGCAAAAAGTAGAAAATTTTACCCTGCACTATCAAGTTTGGAACAGTTAATGTAGAGAAAATAGATAAAATATAAAGTTTTTACTATGAGAAAATTTTAATATTCAGTTAGGAGGTTCTAGATGTAATAAAAATTATATGAACTTTAAAATGAAAAAAAGTATTTTTATTTAGTATAAAAATCACCTTTCACTCAAACTCAATAAAATCTTCATAAATATACAGTTCAATACTTCACTAAAAGTTTGCCTAATTTCATGAAGGTACACTTCACATTAAGATTAGTATGGATATTTTAATGGTTATATAATGGTTACAAGGTCAGTCAAAAATAGTCAAACCTGGTCATGTAATATAAACCTCCTATTAATAATTAAAATCAGCAAGAAACATAAATACATTATTGGAAATTTAAGATTAAACTTACCTAAAGCAGTTCTGAAGAGAAATTCTTCCCCATCTCTGAAGAAAACATCCCACACCCTGCACGTCACATCAAGTGGAAGGGATCGACTAAATAGAGTATACACCCTAAAACATGTGAAAATAATAGTTATATCTTTACTTACAATATATCATCTTATAAATGTAACTCAATAATATATGTTAAAAAAAACAATAACCAGACTAAAAAATACTGGAGGAGGTAGTTTAGTGATGGTAAAGAAAAGCATATCACTCAAGATTTTGTGGCACTAGGAGTTCCAAAGTTAAAAATCTAGAATGTTACTTCCAAATAAAAATGGGCAAGTAAGCATGGAGAACTAAAAGCTCCAAAAAATACAAACCTCTGTGTGATCTCATAAGCTTCCAAAAGATAAAAAATTACAAAAACAAAGCTGCTCTCTTGAATAAGGCTACCTTGATTAATTTTTCTTGTGAAATCTGTAAATGTCTTACTGAAAGTTGAAAAAGGGGTTGTTTGATTTAGAGAACCAAACAAAATGGACATAAACTACCCTCTCCAGTTTGTTTAAGAAGTAGATTAACAATTAGAATGAATCTTGATATTTTTTCTGGGCTTTGATAAAGGGAATGTCAATAACCCATTACTATAAGTTACAAAATGTCTCCTTCTTCCAAATATAGCTGAAAATGGCCAGAAAAGGCGATTTAAAGAGGCAGGAGAGCAATGGAATTGCATGTCATGATAAAGACCCTTCAGTTTAATTGATTTAATTCTGTATTTTAAGAGCCATCCTGAGATTCACTACAGTGAATAGTCTATTACAATCCCCATGATAAACAGTTAAAAGAAAACAAAAAAATATTTGAGCCTGCGTCTTGGTTGTCAAGAATGTACGTATTTTTCTTGTAGCAAAGCCACATTAGGTTATCTGCTAAGTCTACTGAGGGGAATCAAACCCATAATGTTAGCATTATACTTACTCCTGTCCTAGCAGAATATATGGAAATACTAGAATAAAGAAAAAGTACCCCCAAAAAGTTTTAACAATTCCATGTAAAAACAACTATCTCTAGGCCTTGGCTTCCACGTCTGAAAGATAAAAGACTATAGATTTCCCATTCACCTTGCACATTTAATCCAATGTTCCTCCTACCTTTTCTGATTGATCTGTAGTTCTTAGAACAATCTATACAAAAGGCTATCAGAGTGGGATAACTACAACAGATACCCAAGACATACTTTTGATCCTGGTAACCTGGCTAAAGTGAAAGTCACTTCCTTTGTACAATTGTTAACTGATGGTGAGTTAATAATTGTGGGATAAAATTCTAACACTATGGTTGAGAATAGCAAACTGGCCTTCCTAATTTCTACTGTGGCACATAAGTCAAATACCATTAACTGTGGCCAATATCTCTCTGAGCAATGAGGAAATTAATAATACCACATGGATCACTGTCTACTTTCTGAAAAGGGATTGGAATAGAAAAGGTGAACAAACTGACAGTTCAATACTAGAGAAAACCAGTTCTGTATTTCGGAAAGAAAAACTGTGATCTGAGAGCAAATGCTTGACAAATCTACCTGGTTCATTGATACTGAAGGAAGACAAACACTAAACAACAGAACCATCAATGTCCAATGCTATTCCTCCATCAAGATTACTTGCAACTTTATGCCGTCTTTGTTTAATAAAAAAAACTGCCAAATGGTGGGTTTTCAAAATGTCTCTTGTAAGGTGGCACATATGGTTAGTGAGAATCAATTAAAGCCTTGAAGAAATTTTGCCATTTTTTAAAAAATCTAAGACTAAGAGTAGGTACTTTCACAATGATCAATAATGCAAAAAAAAAAATGTAATAAATTACACTTTATTAATAGTCTGTTAATTATAATTTAGTTATTTATAAAATAACAAACGATTTTTCTTGATTCTCAAATTATTTTGTCCAGAATATGTTGCTAAAAGATGTGTATATTTACCTATATACATGGAAAGGGAGAGGAAAAAAGAATGATAGAATTCAAGACTTTTAAGAAACCAAGAATAATTTTATAATAACACTGAACTTCACACCAACTGACTAAAAGATGCTCTGTTAATATTGGAGAAATATAATGTCTGTAACTAAGGTTCTGGAAAAATGAAAACAAATGGATAAGATCTGAAACCAAGTTTCCACTTGGAAAATAAGTGATTTAACGAACTACTACATCTTAACTTCTCAAATTTTCACTTTTTACTTTTGTTCATTATTAGGTATTTTTCACAGAAAATTTGAAAATATTAAAGTTTAAGAAATCAACATATTTAATAGAAGCAAATTATAGTGACAAAATATAAATAAATAAACCTCACCAATCTACTAAATACAAGTCAGATGTAAGGTTCTGTTTCTTAAAGTGACTGTTGAGCTTTGTTAAGTTTTCACTGAAAAATTCTTCATATACAGAATAATAAATTTTCATCTGTAAAAAAAAAAAGTTGAGGAAACCATTAACAACAACAGGAAAAACGTATATAAAGCTAAAAATACAATGATATTTTTAAGCTAAAAGTTAAAACTTTCTCCTGACTCATATGGCCATGTAAAGTAAACATAGCTGAACATCTGACTCTATAATATCAGAATAACAAAATACAAGTCCCGAACCAAATTATACGAAATTTGGAGAAAATCTGTGTTTTTCTTGGAGTTTCTTTGTTTTATATTGTTACCATAAATTGTAAAGATAATATTAAATATTTAAAATAAACTACAATTTTTTATATTTGTTACTCTATTAATACTTTATATAATTTGATTACTTACTAGAATATACAATGAAAAGAAGTTCAAAAGATACAAAAAAATGTATGTAAAACCGCAATTATTTTTATATTATTAATCAGGGTGTTTTATTTCATGGACTCGATCAGTTTCAAACTTGTTTTTCATTCATTCATAAACCTTCCTTTGCTACTTTCCTTGTCTAAATTATTTGCCCACTGAAGTTTTTACATAATCTACTACAAATCATATACAAATTCTGTACAACCAATAATGACCACCAACCACACATCACTATAAAGCCTCTAAGTTACCTTACACTCAAGCATTAAATATGTCCATTCCGATTCCCATAATTGAAACACATTTCTGAGCAAACAAAAGGAAATAATATAAAACTAGTTTAAGTACAAAAACAATAACACCAAAATATACTAAAAATTCCCAGACCTTTAAATAGTTAAAAAATATTTCTAAACACAAAGTGTGGAATTTAGTAATATACTTGTATAAAACTTTTAAAGGAAGAAAAATATCATGCAAATGGTTGGAAAGTTGTTTACATTGCTTTAAAGTACAGCTACATCCCTTTACAAGAGGATATATGTGGAGGGCACATCTCTTTAAAGGTGAGAAGCTCTTCTATTTGTGAGGACCTTGGCAGTACAAGTGAGATCAACCACGAAATTAACAGCTCTGCTTATACTGCCTCTAGTATACATTAAGTCCTTCACAACTTAATGGGAGTTACAAAAATTTCTAGCACAGCCACCAAATGAGAAAAAAGGATAAAATGTAGAGTATATAATTTAAATATCGATGGACATTAAGAACAAAATGTGGATGTTTTAAAGATCTTTATACATAAAATGAACTAAAAACAATTATATAATGTTCTAATATTTTTCCATAATTGTCTGGCACAAAATGTATTGAAATAAATTATAATTACATTTTTATATTTTGGATATAGTGATAATGCTGCCTCAGAGTAACATCACTGGTGGAAAAGAGACAATAGTTAACCCTTTATAGCCAATACTTAAAATTTATTCTTCAACCCAGCACTGTTAGTAGTCTTTACACTTTTGGCATCAAAATAAATGTAGATCTTTCCAACATTCTAACAATTTTTCAAGTGATCATTCTAAATAAGTAACATCTGAACTCACTGTTTACCTTTCAAACTAAATGTAGAAGCCTGATTTTCCAGTAATACTATTAATAATAATTATTAACAAAAATTTTACTAAATCATCTGAATCTTTATGTTTTGTTATTGATTTTTACATATTCATAGTTGCAAATTTATAAATCAAGAAAAAAGTTAGGAGTTAAGATCAGTAGTTTGTTTGTTTTTTCTAATCAATTCTTTTGCCTCTATTGGAGGTTAATTATCATTTATTTAATCTTCATCAATTTAGTTGTCATTGGTTAGAATTTCTTATGCAGTGATATCCATATAATAATTGTTTCAAGATGGTTGGTTATGTAGTTATTTCCTTTACTGTGAAAAGTTATGCAGTTTGAAATCTTTTGTTGTTAACTACACATCTTAAAAATATTCCACTGATTATAAACTAATGGTTTTAAATTTTTTTAACAAATGGATGCTGTATTAAAATGCTTTGCTGTAAACTTCAGCATAAGGTCTGAGTTATGGAAATGTTTGAAAAGCTAAGACTATAAAGAGCACAGCATAGAGTCGAATTATAGATAAATTAAACATCATGTAAGTTGACTGTTGATAAAGAAAGAAATATGAAAAATTGAAAGAAAGAAGTTTCAATTACATTCATCATTCAAAAGAGTTAATGCATTTCTAAAAATGCAAGCACATATTAATATAGTTTATCCAGCTAAATAATTATGGGTCACATGATGAAGTATACCATATGATTTAATTTCTTCTTGGAATATATAATAGCAGTAACAAATCCATTAAAAATAATTGTTTCCAAACAAACACTTGGTTTCCTTTTTTGTTGTCTTTCAAAATTTGTAGTGCATACCAGAGGAATTTACATATTTTAAAGTAAGAAAGCTAAGGAAAAAAAACCTTTCACTACTTATGTATGCCAACCATGAAGAAGCTGCAAATATGAAACATTTTCTTAAAGATAAATATATTCTTTTATATTCTACTGGAGTTTAAAGGTTTTTTTCCTAACTTTTGGATTATCAGTATTTTAACCAAAAAAAACTCAAACAACAAAAGACATAACTAACACATTTTATGTTAACTAAGAAACTAATCATATTAAGATATAATAAATAGATTGTGATAATAGTAATAAACATTTCCAACATACCAATGACGAATCAAGCCTAAAAAATGCCAGTTGACATGGTTGATTTAAAAGATTGGAGAAAAACACAAAAGCATCAGAAGCTTCCATGTTAAGCAAGAGTGTTCCTGCTAAAAATGACATTCCCTGTACCTGAGAAAACATTTATGCTTTTAAACATATAGCATTTCAAGTAAAAATAATCAAGACAAAATTCAAACTTAAATACCCTGAATCTCCACAGTTGAAACAAATGATAGCAAAAAATATTATGGTTCAAAAATTTAATTGTTCAAAATAAAGTATTATTCAACAATTTTAAGTAGCATCTGTTTGTGACAAGAATGTGTATTAACCTTACAACATCCTTACTGTTATCACTACTACAAATTATTTTCTACTTCATAATGTAATTAGAACCAGGCCGTTAATAACATTATTAATTCTGGTTTATCGACATAATAGCAGCATAATACACAACACATATGTACATCTTCACACACACACACATTACATTTAATATAGCCTCATGAATACATGAACAAGTCATTCCTAATTTAGTTGTGATAACCAGTACATGGGCACACTGTGTTTTGTATGAGAGCACATGACAGCAGCAAATGTTAAAACATTCTGTCTGAACTGCATGCTCCCCTTCAAATCATACATAAAATAAAGCCAGAAGTGAATATACAGAAAAGTAGCTAAGACTAAAAACTGTGGAGCATAGAATTTTTAGCAGTTTGTACTACAGTTCCAATACAAATATAAAACAAACATGCATTAGATACAATAATTAAAACAAACACTTCTAACTGTACAAAAAAAGTGCAAACATAAATTTAAAAAATTCCTGAAATAATAATAATAAAAAAGACTACAACCAAGTGTCTTTTTCTCCTAATGCCTTTATATCAAAACTAAAAAGTCTCTGTTAAGTCCTTTTGAAAATTATGTGCAAATATATTTAGAATCAGTAATAAAAACTTTTCTTAAATAAAAAAAAGGCATGGGTGTCTGAAACAGTCATATTGAAGATGAGTTTTGGGGTCCTTTAAGAAATAGCCTGATGAACAAAATGGGCCAAATGGCTTTCTCTGATCTTTACACTTATGTTCTTATTTGGCAATCTTAATACAATGCATAACTGAAGTTATCTTTAATTTTTGAACTTTTCTGAACTAGTTATAAAGTAATTCCCAAGCACTGAGTGACCTTCTTACTTAATACTCCTTTTCTCAGACTTTTCACTTGATCATCTTCAAACATTATCTAACAGATTTGCAGTGGACTCTTCTGCAGAGATACTTTTGTCTTTGTGTCCTTCACTATTTGTATTGACTTCAGAACTGTATTTAGTGCAACAACCTTGGTTTCTAATAAATTTCTGTATGCTGAGAATCATACTTTTGAAGTGATTGTCTAAATTTCCTTTTAATTTTCTTGGCCAAGTTCTACTGATATGACTTGTAGGCACTTGAAAAGGGTTGGTTAGTTAGTTGTGCTGAGATGATTTTGGCATACTGATTGTCTACTGTAAGGCGATTACAAAGGACCTTTTTATCTGCAATTTAGCCAGTGGTTACAAGCAATAACAATATAAAAACTCTACCACTTTCCCATCCAACTATCACTACAGCTTATTTGAAGATTTTCCTTGCACCACTACCAATGCTATTTATTTTTCACAGATTTGTTAATGAATGATACATCAGCTTTGAATTTCAAGAAAACTGACATGAAGAACAGATATGCAGTCAACAATAATGTTGGTATAAAAAGAACACAATAAAAGTGAATTAACACAAATGATGTTCACCTTCAATAAGGATTTACAAGACTACAAAAAACTATTTAATATATTTAGTACAACAAATAATGTTTCTCTTAATTTTTGAAGGTTCTTCTAAAATTCTGAACATGAAAAATTGCCTGTAAACAGAAAAGTTCCAACCACATAAAACTGCAATTGGGATTTGATTTTTGATTTTTTTAAGGTTTAAAATTCTTTAATTCTGGTTAAAGTAATGAAAAAAATAACTTCTAACTCTTCTTTGATTTTGTGAAACAAACATGTAATTTTTATTTGAGAAGGTATGAATACCTATATCTCCTACTTGCAACAACAAACCTTATCAGCCTACAGAGCATAGCTTTAAATGTATGGTCTTTGTAAATGTTTGTTGTTTATTTGCAACCCAAATAAGTTTTGAAATAATAAATATTTAATGATTTGTGACAAAAATAAATTTCAAACAATTACATTTTTTTAATTTATAATTTATAAACTTCTAAAGTTAAACAACTATGAATAAAATCAAATAAAAACTGAGATTATTTGTTGCAGTATACTTAACATAGAGGTTTGTTTCTTCATATATGATGGTATGTTTCTTACTATTCATTTATTAATTTCGAGTTTTTTTGCTTAAGTCTTTAAATAATCTATCTACATCAACATTTATCATAAGCTATTTAAAGATAATTGTTTATTTGTTGTGAAGTGCAAAGCAATGTAACAGGGTATCTGTGCTCTGCCCACCATGGCTATCAAAACCTGGTTTTTAGCATTATGAGTCTGCAAATATACCACTATGCTACTAGAAGACAGTAGAGGTATTAAATTAATTTTAATTGTTATTTGTTTATGTTATTAATTACTTTGCCAGCTATTTTCCACTTTAAAAAATTTCAAAGCTAATTTGAAATTAACTGAACCTTATGTAACATTAGTGACTACTGTTGACAATTAGATATAGCAGTTTAAAATGGCAGACTAAATGCCTTAGACTAAAATCAGCCCTTCACCAACAGGAAAGTGACACATCCTTTATGTACAGTAATATTGATAAGCACTAGAATTTGAACAGATGAGACAAAATAAATACATCGAAAACAGAGAGGAAATGTGAGAGGTTATGCAGAAAAGTGAGGAACTATACGAGATAAATAATAACTCACCTCTCTGTACAAAGAGCTAAAATCCTACACTGTGAAGATAGTGATGGAGTTGGTGCAGAGAAAGAAACTATGAAAAGGAGTTTCATTCTGGAAACATAACATTAGAGAGACAAACATCAATGTAGTATGCCAACTACTAGGGGTGATGTATCCTAGTGAGGCATCATTTGTTGGAAGATCATATCCATCTCTAGAAGGGAATACTCTTTACTGAAGAGAAGTGTTAAAACAAAAGAAACATCAAGAAAACCTCATGTAATGCTTAAGTGTTACATAAGTGTGAGTATAATGTGGAAAGGGCAATAAATCAGGCCACTCCACATAGGAGAAATACCCCTGTCTGGTAACTGGCATAATAATCAGGCACATGAAGAAAAATCCTGGATCTATAATCTAAGGAGAATACAAAACCTATCCACTTGGCTTCTAGCCTAATCATAAATAACTTCATTCATAATGTACTGGAGTGGCTTGTACTAGACTTCAAGATAATAGTCCAGCCCTATAATAAGCAGACGGGTGTATCCACTCAGTCTCATGCCAATGAGACTTCATCAATACAATGGGGAACTCTACATGTTAACATTTCTTGTAGCTTGATACTGTGGAAGCAAGGATTTTCCCTTCACTAGAAGAGAAGAGAAGGAAGGAATTTGCATGGGAAAGAAGGCCAAAAAACTGTTTAACTCAAACATTACATGCTAGTAAGGTGTGAGAGCAGGCAAAGACCTGGTGCTGTCTTTTCTCTTCACAATTGTGAAGAGTGTCCTGGAGTATGTACATGTATGTATATATATAAAGCAGTCTTTGAAAAGCTCCTATCTCAAAAATGGACATGGAGCAGGAGCAAATGAGCTTTCTGTAGTTCTCATCTCAATGTAGGTTATGGGAAAGTGAAGTATTTCTGGTGAAGCATCATCAAGCAAGATCTTGGTGGATTTACACTGACTCTAGTATATATGCAATAATATAGTGATTTACAATAATAGCAATTAGGGATCTGTGAAAGGAAATAATAGTAAAATAATTAACAATCATCTCACCAGAGTTTTCTATGATGACTGGAGAATGGTGACTGGAGGAAGACAAAACTATCATATAATAGGATGCAAATGTCTCATTTGTCCACAATCTCACCTGTAAGTACTCATTCAAGAGATGTTGAAAATGAGAGGCAAAAGAAGCTGTGAGATGTTGATACTGATTGGATATTATCTGATAAAATTAACAGTCATCCTCAAACATAGTATAAAAAATAAACCAGATGAGCTGAGAAACACATATGCCAACTGGTCTAATTGAGAAGTGATGATTCCTCACAGTGGCTCCCACATCAAAAAGATACAATGGAGATTCTGGCAGAATGGGAAAGTAACTGAAGAAAACATCCATTTACCCTTCTAGGCAGTCAAAGTTGTTAGGAAAAAGCCATCTGGAAATAATGAACCTATTCTTGTAATAAACTGTGTAGAAAGCAATTAAGGTAAAAATGTTAGATTGATGCTTCCTACGAGAAAGAAAATACATTTTCAAAGAAAAATACTACATGAAACAGATTTGAATGAGAAACATATTAGGGTCCAGAGAATGACACAGAAGTTTCACTTTGAAAAAGGGAATAAACAAGAAAAGTGATTGATGGAAAAAGTAACATGCCCTTGGAAGAGATGGAAGTTTTTTGACAAAACTTTTCTTTGACCAAATATCACAGAAAACAGAAATTTTTTTTGAAAAGCTAAGTAAAAAAAGGAAGTGAGATGAGAAAGAGAAAGATGATCTTAGAAATGGGAATGGCAAAAGGACCAGTTGTGGTAAATCATCCATATGCAATGATATAAGTGGAAGCATGTGGCAAGAATAGCAAGAAAAATGAGCTCTTCTGTGAGTAAAAACTTTCCAGTCTTGCCAGTGACCTGACAAATCTCACAGGAAACCTCATGGTCAAAGATGGATATCCAAAGCTGATTTAAAGGAGACTTCCAAGATGATAAAGTTTCCAAGCACTAAAAGGCATAGAAGTGAAAACTATGACTGAGCCAGCCAAAAAGGAGCAATGAGAAGAACTTGGGAAGAAGTTGAAGAGGCTAGGCATAAAGAGAGAGGTTAGTCTAATCCTTGCTTAGATTAACAGATCTAGAGTTTAGAATTAAAGACCAGAAAAGAGAAAGTTTGTTGTTGAAGAAGACCACAATAGCATCAATCAGGCATCTTACACTTATTCCATAACTATGATTATGGGTTTTTCAAAGACTTTCAAACATAAATTGAAAGAGTTATTCCAGGTAATATATCTGAACTTTTCCTAAACTGAAAATATATTTTCAAAACTTAATTTCTCCCACAAAAAGCTTTCTTGATTAGTATTGCCCTCTACTGGCATAAATTTTTCACTCAAAACTAGCCTCAAAACTTCAACTTCTTTCTGTATATTTATGTAAAAATGATCATGCAGCAATCCTCCACTAATAGGAATAAGACACTATTTATGTTGTAAATAAACCTTCTTAAATAATGCAACTGTTAGTCACGTCAAGAATAGCTATGATCTAGTCAACCAATCTACTGGAAGTGGGAAGGATGGATAGGAAATTTGAAGGAGGTAAAAACTAAAATTCCATATTAAACTGGTGGAGGGCTGGTAAGAAGGAATTAAAAACAACACACCAGTGGGAGGCCACACCACTTTTGAGCCAGGTATAATCTTCAGCCTTTAGTAATGTTTCAGCAAAATAGAAGGGATGGAAACATGGAGAGTTCCTAAAAATGTTATTAGCAATAAAGGGAAACCCAGGTGTCAACTGACTAGAGTGTAATGGCCCATAAATAGGAGTTCAACTTCAACCAACACCAGGTGCCACCTGGAATTGTATATTAAGACCATGTTAGGAAAAATATTTTCTACTTTTCATCTCTACAATGAGTACTGTACCAGAATAGGGGCATTTCTACAAAGAATCTAACTCAATATGTATGCATGCCCAACACCACATCCTCCAGTAACTGATATCCAGCAAATGAAAGGAAGTAAGAACAGCTCAAAAGGCATTCATCTGTGGCCTAAAACCTTGCAACTCTGTGAATATTATGTCCAGTCCATAGTAGGAACAGGTATGCCAGCCTTTAAACTGTAGATAATCATGTTTTATCTGATTTCAAATAATACTAAATCCATCAGAAACAGATATCCAACAAATGAAAAGGCACCTCTATTTTGGGTAACATCTTCAATCCAAATCTATGGTCCACAACCCCAGCAAGCTAAGATGGAATAAGGACTCCCATACTCAACTAGGAGAAAGGTGGAAAAATGCAGTGGAGAGTCCTGAGGATTGCATCACCAGAGATAGTGCAATGAGTGATTACAAGACCCTATTCTGAAAAGCCAGGGTTGATTAACCAACATCTGACAGCATCTGGAATTGTACATCAGATCTGCACTAAGAAAAACTAAATGCTAGGAAGCACGAGAGATGGGCAGGGGCAGTAACTCCTGATTGCTTCACTCCTGTGTGGTCTATGACAAATATATTTATGAAATAGGAAAAGATCAAAGGAAAAAATAGGATTTCAATGAAGAAACAAACTGACTCCAGAACTACAGAGGGATGCAATGTCTGTCTTATACCATCCATAGGCCATGGCTAGGCAAAAAGAGTTGTCAAGAGCAGAATGGACCTAAAGGGAATAAACCTAGTAAATCCTGATCACAAGAATTTGGAAAAATGATTATCACAAACCAACAATATGAGGAATGGGAACAGCAAAATAACAAATTGGACAAAAATAGTTCAAACAGAAGACCATGAAAAACAACATGGAAGTTCCAATCCTGAAGAGAAGTCAGGTGGGAAGAACAAGTAATGGAAAATGAACAAATAATACAGACATGAAATGAGATTGCAATACAGAAACAAATCCATTAAACTGAAAATGAAGGACAAAACTGTCCAATATCCAAATGGAAAAAAAACAGATAGGTGCGTATCAAGAGGCAAGAGGGAAATGAGAGTAAAAGAAGGAAGATAATCTAAGTGTATATGCAAAGGTATCATTTATATCACAACCACTGGGAAAATGTCAAAAAGAAGACAAACTGAAATGGAAGAACTTTGACTGCAAAATTTTGAGCTTACAACAAGGGATTAGATTAAAGCCATAGGTAAAAACAGAATGATGGAATGGATAGATGATGCTCTCAAGTGTAGCAGATGAAGGGAAGGTGACACCAAATAAAAGTGTCACAAATATGGAAACAATGGGAGAGCCAGCTAAGAGGTGCTACCAGCTAAGCTCTATATGGAGTGTATTGAATTATTGATAAGACAATAGGAAGATAATGAATAGGAAGATATTAACAGAGTGAACAATATGTGCAATCACGACTGAGAGCAACCAATATACCTGCCAATGAATGAGAAACAGGAAACCAAATTGAGAAACTTTAACACAGTTTCACTAGGTAGGGTGCAAGAATGTCCAAAACAGGACATCCCAAAGCAAACACTAATTCCAAAAATAAAAGGACACAAAGAATAATCCTGCCAGTAGAATTCTGTTTGGAAAAGAAAACCGATCCAGGACCAGTTTCATGGCACCCAGATTATGACTTGTGTACAAATAAATATAACAGTGGTCCCAAAACATAAAAGATTCAAAGTCTGAAAAAAAAGGAACACACAATCATATGCCCCCATGCATGATAATATTGGACATTACTGTAGAACTGTTGGAGTGAAACATCACCACTTGGTCCCCAAGAATCAGCAGAAGGAAAAAATTCTCCAACAAACTGCTAAAAGTATTAAGAGAGATATATGGAGAGTAGATTCAAAAGCAGAGATACATCCATAAAAAAAGTGACAATCTGGACAAGAACTCCCTCCAGCAAAAGTGGTCCTGCCCAATGAACAGTCATTTCAGATTTTTGATGGGAAGGGATAAAAGAAGCATCTAAAAAATCCCAAACAAGGTTGAATAAAGTGATCAAAAACCTACAGAGGATGGTATCTGTAAGAGGAGTGTGGGCTGTGAAAGAAATCCACCTATCCAAAAGAAGTAGAACTGCACATGCAAGAAAGAAAGGGTGAAAATGAGATGCTACCTAAAACCTGTACCAGAACTCTAAACCCAGTGGTTTCTACAAAGAAATGAAATGTAAAAACAAGAAGTTAATCATGTGAGATGAAGAAATTCCCCACCATGATAAGCCAACTCACCCAGGCAATTTCCAGAAGAAGAAATTGAGTATTGAGAGCAGAATCTGCCAAGAATGAAACTATAAGTCAGTCAGTCATCCCTGGGAAAGTTACACTAAGGCCCAGAGAAGAAAGCAGTCAAGCAAAGGTTTAGATCACTTCGCAGAATACATAGAACCAAAACAAGACTAAACATGACACTCTAAACTGAAAACACACATTCATGAAAAACAAAACAAAGAAAGAGTCTAGATACTGGGAAGATGGAAATATGAAGACCTGTATCTGACCAATGCCATCAACAAAGTAGGAGTAAAAATCCAGAATGAGAATGGTCTAACAGAAAGTACCCTAGAGAAGTAAGTCACAAACCACAAATGACTGATGCTAAGAAGAAACAGAATCTCACTGAGGAGTGAAATAAAGTGGATGGTTAGACAACAGGGTACACAAATGTAAATGGAGTTATGGAGGCCTGTTAAAACATTACCAGTCACAAAATATGTGGGAAGACTTCATAACACCTCTTCATTGAAACACCAAAAAATGACCCAAAGATTAATCCCTTATGAGACCACAAGTAAGATCCTACAAGACAAGAGAGACAAAAAATAAAAATGCCACAAAGGCAAAATGAGGCCAATGTAAAACCATTGAAAATGAAACACGATGGAAAAATATATTCAGAAAGAGTAAAAACAAAGTTCCCTCATTCATAACCACCTGTTCAGATACATCTAGGTGGTGCTATGACAGGCTACTCATCAGGTTATATGGCTGTCAACTGCATTATTGACCCCGCAAATATGGCCTGTAAATGTGCTGTGACAGCAACAGCAGTGGTAGTTGCGACTACCTAAGACTGTAAGAGCAAAACTCAAAGTTAAAAACGTGAAAATGGAGAATAGATAATGAAATTTAAATTGTAACTCACCATAAAAAAAAGGGCAAAATGGTATAATTAAATTGTAAAATACTTGAGAGTAAAAACACCTGACTATAATAACTAAAACATGAGCTAAAACAAAGAAGTCTGCAAATCAAGATGTGATTAACAGATGCATTATTAGAGTTGGAACTAATTACAATAAGAGTAGAGTCGCACTTGCATTGACGGAGGGTTGTTGTATAATCACTCACATGTAGATATGCAGAAAGAAGTGAGAGTTACAAAAGTAGATGCATACCCTCATAGCATATGCTCTGAAAGCAGAAAATACTATGAAAATCACATTGCAAAGTCCAGTAGCTGAAGAAGTGTGAAAGAAAAAATCAGGTTCTTGTAGATTGAAAAGCATTTCCATGCAAAAATTTCTCGAACTGAAGCAAACTTTTACCAACCTCGTCTTTCTTTTCTCTTAGCTTATTGTTGCTTTGGATTGGCAAAGTGTAATAGATACTTTTACCTGGCTCCTGAAATATAAAGCATAACTAACTTGTAAAGTTAAATCCATTCTATTCCACCAATAGCATGAATATGGTTACAATTTACCTCTGGTCCACATGCGAGTTCTCTGCAATATTCTTCACTTCAATTTACAAGTGCATACAAAATCCTCATTCCACTGAAGCTTGTCCTAATGATAAGAGTAAGAGCATTTTAAACATTTTCCACAGTTTTTCAAACTGCTTTTCCTTTGTCATTTTGTTATGTATTAAGGTGCTAAGCTCTAGTGTTGCTGGATCAAATTCATTGAATTCTGCTCTGTGATTCATAAACATCTCATCCATAAAATGAGCATAATAACAGGCCTTTTTATTCACTCTTTTGACCTCTACCAACTGGTAAGGTAACAATCTTATCTGTTACCAATTCATTTTTCATGGGAATGTGCAAGTTAAATTGCATACTAAGGAATCCTACAAACATGTCTTAGATTCAATCCTTAAAACCAGTTCCCATTTTTCATCTATTTCTTTTTGTTGTTAATTAATTCTTTCAGGGGCATTTTTGATGAGAAGTACACTTTGATTCTCTTGCAATAGAAGTGTTGACGTTTTGAGCTTTGATACCTAGAAGTGTTTCTCTGGATTTGCATTCTGTCATGAGCTTTGATTTCACAAATTTGAAAATCAACCCTTTCAACAGTTTGATAAAATCCAATAAGATGGAAGTCAACATTAGTCTGTTGCAGTAGCATACGATTAGAAATGGTGCGACTTGTCATCTAACAAGACAAAGTGTAACCTACCAGTGATTAGTTTGGTCTTTCTTCACATACTTTTTTACAACCTTGTATGATTTGTGGCTGGATCCATGTGCTTTTTCTCTTCAACAACTTTAACACAAGTGGCCATATCTGACAAAAACTTCAATGCCCTTACCATTACAGTAAAATTTTTGTTTTATCCACTTTGTTTTGTAAAACTTCAAACACATGGAATAGAGGTAGGTGGAGGCAAGTTGCACAGCAGAAACTCCTTGACTGGAGAAACTGCCAAAGATCTGTGACTTGAAAATGTTTCATAAATCTTTCTTAACAATCACTCCTCAGGAGGAATTCTATTTAGCATGAGGAATAACCTCAATAGGTATATCCCCAATGGTCTTTGAATTCAGGTACACTCACTGTATTTCAGTATATATATTACCACCAAGATGTCTCCTTAACATAGCTTCTTCACTGACATCGGAGAGCCAGCAAGCCCTTCTAAACCGTTCTGAAAACAAAGAAGAAGCATTTACAAGATGAAAAAATGAGGTACAGGTGCAAAATTTGGTGGAAACTGCTATTTAGAGCTTTCTACATGTAGGCATTTATCTATTATGTGTAGTTTTATTAGATAATATTTTGGGGAAATTGGAAAATCCATGAAAAAATTAAAATGGTTCAGTATCCACTGACCCTACTCACCACAGAGTCCTATAAGGAGATACACTCCAAAGCCAAACAAGGACACTGTACTTATGCCAGGGCTTCATGAGCACCATATCAAAATACCAGCATCACACACAATGTCCACAACACTGATGAGAACACCCAACATAGGTACTTATTTGCCTCTAGCTCAAAGAAACCAACTGACTGGCTGTAGAAAAGTCAGTCACCCCTAGACCTCCAGTCTATAGGAATTCAAAAATCAAAGTTTTGTGTTGAAGTGCCACTGACACCCTTCAGTCATTAGGATCTTTTCTTCCTCTTCATAGTTTGCCACACACAGCAAACACATTGGTGGATGTTCATATCCCAGAGGAGGTAAACTGAAAATTCAGGACCTTCAGAATATTCTTCATCACAAATCATAGGTCACAAAATCAAGAAGGGCAAGGTTGCTAGAACACAGTAGAAAGTTGAGACAAAAGAAGTAGCAGCATAAATATGAAAGTCAGGGAAGGGGGTGAATATAGTAAGAAAATGAAAGCTATTGCCAAAATATAGCCTGCAATTTATCAAAATCAATTACCAAAAGAAAGAGAATGTCACATACCTCAATAATCAAAATAGCAAATAAAAAAGGTGGGAATTACCTATTCCTTATCAGAAAGTTAAAATCTAGAAACAGTGGCATGTAAAGGGAAAATCTGGTCTGCAGCTATAGCTACAGAAACAAGAAGCCAAAGAATCTGGATCTAAGATGAAGGAATAACAGAATCAAATACCTGGTACACAATGGCAGTAGAAGCAGTAAGTCCAACTTAATTTAAATATGCTCTAGTAAAACAAGATGAATGAAACAATAATGTTTAATTGAATGGTAAGGTAAAAAATCAAAATCCCACAATTCTGAAAATAAAGAAACAAATTTGAACACATACGAAGACAAGCAATGCCAAAGAAAGAATACGCTTCTGTTCAAATGCTAGAGTTCATAGAAATTATTGCACATGAGTACTAATATTTACTTTTTCTATTTCAATAAAAAAATAACTAGTACATAGGTGAAATACACATCAGCATAAGTACAGACAGGAGTTTCTTTCAAGGCTTGTTGCATGTGCAAGAATTTTCATGGCAGTGGGTTGAGGTAACATCTTTGTTTTGCAGAAAATAAGTAAACATTTCAGAAATTCATTCAAATGGTCTTTTCAAAATCAAATCTTAAAGAAAGTCATCTAAATTATAAAAACTTACATATCCAATATCAGGTCTATATATTACATAAGCTCCCAAGACATCCTGTAAAAGATCATGATAAGGCCCACCCTAAAAAAAAAATAGCATAACAAAATTATACTATTGTACCATATCATTGTAATTTACAACATTTTATTCTATTACACTGAAATCATGACTCATAATATTTTCTGAATTTTTCTTATAAATATCATTCAGCAATAAGTTCAAAGTATCAACATGTCAAAACTAACATTGGGAAATTTGGAACTACATTAAAACTCAGAAACAATCCCAAAACTTGTGTAGATTTTGCTCAATATATTTTATGGTTTCAAAATACTCAGGTCTTTATAAAGTATGTCATTTAATTAATCTAAACTGAATTTACGTACTCTTTATTTTCCTTGTAAACAAACTATTATCAACAGGAAAGCAAAAGCAAAATCTAAATTAAAACCTTATATTGTTATTTACTTGTTCTATTTCAATGAAAAAAAAAACAGCTATTCATTTCAAATCATACTGAACAGAAATGAAACTTAATACTGTTGATGGTACTAGCTCTACAAAATACAGATTTAGTTAAGCTTAAAAAGAATATAAAAAAATTAAACCAGTCCATAAAATCATATGTCTAAACTAAATATAACAGAATTTTTTATTTTATGCACATTTTGAGAAAACATCACCTCTTGAAATATTCCCAGATGAGGAAAAGTTCTTGAGACATCAAGTTTGATTAGGTCTGCTGTTGTTTCATTGCTATTACATATATCTGTTAAAAAAAGAACACAGTATATTATTCAATTACAAAGACATTATATTTTGTACTTAAGATTTTAGAAATACGGGAGGGTACAATAAAATTACAATAAACATATACAACCAATCCTCTTTATTCTTGCTTTTAGATTCAACTATTTCAAATGTATGCAGATAATGTTAAACAAATCAAACCTTCAGCATGTATATGTTTAGTTTCAAACAGATAAAATTAGTACACATTAAAGATTATTCTTTCACCATGTTTATGACTACAGTAAGTCTTTACTGAACTACTTGTACCTGAGGTTGAAGGTTCATTTGATACCCAGAGCTTTTCCTTTGATCGACTAACACAGATATCATACAGCTCCTGAGTAATATTGAGCTCATTTCCAATAGCAAGTCTCCATACATCTCCCCTTACACTTGGAGGTATACCTTGCCACCACAAGTCTCGGGTTTTGTGAGAGTTTTTACTAGAAAAAAAAAGTTTATCGAAGTATGTGTCCTGAAAATAGAATCACCACATAACTATTTCTCAATACTGCTTCAGCAGATATTCTACTTTGTTTGTGTTATATCAAGTGTAATTGGAAGATTCAAATTTGGATGTGTTTAGTATTCAAGTACTCAGCAAAAATTAGTAATCAACATTAATATGGAAACAAAAAACAAGTTACAATGAATAGTCTGAAAAAAATGCTACCAATATCAATTTAACACAGTCATTCATTTATCTTATAATGCTAATTTTACATGATCCTGGTATTATACAAACTAGCTGCGAGTCACAAAACATTTACTGTTTTTTTCATGCCCCTTGCTTGAAGTTTCATTATTCTACCATTTTCACACTCAAAATTTAAACCATGCTTTCTTGGAGACATTATGTGATAGACTGATAAATCCTGGTGTATTTGAAACTTTCTAACATAGTCAGTCAAACAAATTCACATATGCACAACTTTATTTTTTAAAACTATATGTACAGATAAAGTAATAATATTTTTAACATTGTACAAAGTACACTTATAAGCATCAAATGTACAAAACAGTTTTACAAGCTGAGACAAAGATACATACAAAACCAAAGAATAAAACTCATAGTAAAGAAAAAATGTAGCTAAAAGAAGTTTACAGAAGACAATGAAATGAGCCAAAAATAACTTATTGCAAAATAAATATCAAGTTATAATGAAGGCAAACTGAATGAGGAGAAACATCTTTTATATCAAGTTAAACTAGACTGCTGTTATGCTTATTTTGCAATTGGAAACTTGCCAACAATAAATCAACTACAGAGAAACATTTAAAACAAAAACATAACAAGTTTGCTGAAAAATACCCAACTGTGGATAAAGAAATATAGCAACTGAGGAGGTACAGCAAAGAGCAGACCAAAAAAAATGTTTACTTTTGCTAAATGGAAAAAATTATCTAGCATCACTACTACTGATAGTTTTGTGGCATCTCGTGAAATCATAAAATGAGAAAAGCCATTTACATCTAGGAAATATATGGAAGAATGTTTTATAAAAACACCAGATCATTGCTCTGCAATTTCAAAACCAAAACTGTTTTAAATTTTGAGTTATGTCATTATTTGTAAAAACAATACAAGACAGAACTGCAAATATAAACACAGACATAACCAAATGGCAGATCAGTAACACAAGTTTAGCATGGAGTTTTTCTATTGGCTGTGATAAATCATGCAAACTAAGCCACCATGCTTTCCCATCAACTAGACTTTACATTCAGTTAGAAAACTAACAAGACATAAATCTTTAGCTCTTTGCTCTACAAAGTTCTACATTAAGTAAATAAATTAATATGAACCAATTCACTGTGCTCTGCACTCCACAAATATTTGCATTTTGTTGGTAGACTAATATGAACTAAACCATTATGGTCTCCATTCAATAACAAGTTATAACTAGTCATGAAATTAACAGTACATACATTTTTGTGCTCTCCATTCAACAATACTTTACATTTAAACAGAAGGCTAATAAGAATTAAATTATTGGGCTCTTCACTCCACAGACGAAGAACAGTAAAACCATGGTGTACTCCACTCGATAGGAGACCAAGAACAGTAAAACCATGGTGCACTCCACTTGACAGGAGACCAAGAATAGTGAAACCATGGTGCACTACACTCTACAGGAGACTTAGACTAGTGAAATCATGCCGCACTACACTCTACAGGAGACTAAGACTAGTGAAACCTTGGTGCACTACACTTTACATGGCTCAACAATAACTCAAGAAACAAATAAAAAATAAACTACAGTGTTCTTCACTCAACATGTTTAATTACTTTGAAAACTCATAAAAACTTATTCACTGTTCTCTCCATTCATTCAGGAATTGAACAAGTACTAAGCCACTGTGTTATTCATTTTATAAGACTTCACATCTAATAGTAAAAAATTTATCTACTGTGCTATCCACTCAAAAAGACTTTACAGTTTGTCAGAATACTAAGAAGAATGACACTATTATGCTCTTCACTCTGCAGTCGGTTGGAGATTAATAAGTAAACAACTGTACTCCTCAGTTCCCTCAGTCCAAAACTTCTGAACTTTTGTCAGGAGACTAAAGAGACAAAGCACTGCACTCTCTACTCAGTGAGACTTACATTTAATCAAAAGATTAACAAAGAAATAAACTGCTGTGGTCTCCATTCTAGAAGATTATACATATTTGTTCTCAAGGCTAATAAGAGCTAAACCATCGTGCTTTTAGCTCAACACTTAGCTAGTTATGAGTCTAATAAGGACTAAACAACTATATTCTCCACAAGTTTTTATTTTGTTAGAAAATGAATCAGATCTAATTCCCTGTGCTTTCAACTCTACAAGACTCAACATTTAGTAAGTAATCCAATAAATTTTAAATTTCATTGTTACCCACTCTTCAAAGCTTCACAGTCAGTCAGGACTCAAAGAACTTCACCAAGTAATAGGACTTCACACTTAGTTCAGAGGACTAAAAGGAACTTGTTAATTGAGTTCTTCACTCAAGATCTTATATTTAGTCAGAAGATTAATCAAAGCCAAAAGCACTTTGATTTCCACTCTACCAGGCTTCACATTTAGTTAAAAGACATTTAAAATCTCAACCACTCTGCTCTTCCCTCAACACTTTAAATTTATTCAGAAGACATTAAACAGCCAAACCTCTGTGCTTTCCACTCTACAATGCCTTGCATTTTGTTAGAAGGCTAACAAGTGCTAAGCCTCTGTTTTCTTCACTCTAAATAACTTTAAAATTTATCATAAGACCAATAATACCTAAATCACTGTGCTCTCTACTATAAAATATTTCAAATCTTGTCAAGAATGAAATGACTGTGCACATAATTCTAAAACAACTTTGAACATATTTAGTTGACTAATAATCTCCTGTAGGTTCAAATGAAATCTGAGACTCCAGTAACAACCAGGTGGATGTAGAAACCAAAAACTGAAACAATGTGTATGTTAATAATGGATCCAGCTCATCACCAATGAAGCTGGCAATCCTGAGAACCTTTTAATAAACTGAAGTGAAAGAAAAAATGTTGAATTTGAGCTTCAGGGGGCATAAATCAATAGAGGTGAACTACAAACTCAAAATTCAAGTAGCAGATGTATTATTCGATACCCAGAAAGAAGCCTCCACCTGGTGATGGTATACTTAATCACAAAGTTAAGATGTGTTCAAAAAAGCCTTCACATAACAAAGAAATAAGCCTTCCAGCATGATCCACGATATCTGTGTATGAAGAAAACTAAAAATTTAGTCATAAAGTAAATTGCAGGCTCAAAAGCAACAACAAAAAAAAACAAAATACGAAACACTTGAATAAATCACCAGAAGAGAAACAAATAAAAGGTATCTTATCCAAAAGTAGCCTCCTTTTCATTTTTCATAGGTCCATTTAAAGATTGTATTGATTGCCATTTTGTAGGGTAAAATAAGTTGTTTTGTTAAAGCAAAGCAGCTTCAGACCATATACTACATACACCCTAGGGTATCAAAACTTTGAGCTCTGTGTTGCAAGTCCACAAGTTCACCACTGTCCCACAGAGGGTCTGAAAATACAATAAACTAAAAAAAGGCACAGTAAAGAGCAAATCTAATATCCCTCCACAAAGTCAAGGGTTGCCCTCAATTACTGATAACATCTTAAAAGTAGTTTCATTTACCAAAACACAAGACTTAAGGTGCAGTAAAACATTTAATAACAAATTCATAAACTACATAACTTCAGTATACAATAAATCAGGAAAACACTTCTTTTTTTTTAAATGAAACAATTACACCATTAATCTGAAATCCAAGATACATTAATATATTAAATTTCTCAGTTCTTACACTGATTCCCAGTTTGGAAGAATATCATTAGTCCACACTTTTGTTGCCTGCACTAGTTTATCTTCTAGCTTTCTTTGCTGTTGAATTTGTTTCTTTCTTGCTTTAGCATCTTTCAATTCTGTGGTTAAAAGCAATAAATACAGTTCAATAAATAAAACAAAACTTAAAATTTGACCAAAAGTACTGCTCAAAATTTACTACCAAAGATATTTAGTTTGTCATAGATGGTGAAATTTCTATTAGTATCATGAAAAATAAGACTTTGTTCTTTCAAATATATCAGTTTTCTATCACACTAAAATAAAATTTAGATGTCAGTTGTCAGAATTTTTTTTATTTAAACTACTGGTGATGAATTCACTATGAAATCAGACTTGCAAGGCATTAACAGTTCATATACAAGTACTTTAAGAACAGAAATATTTTGGTGATTTTGGCATCTACAAAACAGACTTTGCAATGTAACAGAAATAGTTTATCTTTGATAAAATGTTAACTCAAATTAAATGAAGGATACTACCTTGATAGAACTAACAACTATAAAATATGCAAGACACAAGCTAAAAGGTAAGAATAAAATGCATTCTACTAGGAAATACAGAGAGTCCTAAACAGCTGTGGTTGTAATTAGATCTCAAATTCAGAAAGAGATGGAGGTATGGGCTGAACATTTGAATATCATAAAAAACTTGGAGTCATCCTTTGAGCTAATATGCCATGACTGAAACTAACGTAAGTAGTAAGATTCACACCATAGTACAGAAATACTGAATATCAGATTTAATTTCTTCTGACATGATTTACTCAAACAAGGCAACACAAAATCAGAAATTGTTACCACACCACTGACTTTATTGGATACAGTATGTAAAATATGCAAATATTCCTCAAAATACTTGTATGTGAAGAGGAAACACATTAAAAGTAGCAATTTTAAATGAGAAAAAATGTGGCATTCAATCAAATATAGCATGCATTATTACAGAGGTTGTTAAAACATACAATATGATATTTCTAAACTGCAATTAATCTGTGTATTAAATTATTTACTTTACAGTACTTAGAGAATCATTTTCTTGAAATTCTATAACACAATGATATTTTAAACTGAAATTAATTTACTTACAAAGAAACAAAACCTTATCAGCTGTGTTGCAAAAAACATTTTTATTACCAAATCCCAAACTACTTACAAACTCAACAGTTGTCATGGGTTACTTAAAAGTTATTATTATTTAATTTTTTAATCTGCCATAGAATTTACTTTCACATCTATGAAATTAAAAAAAATATATCCATAATTATAAGTAGCTTTCACTTCATTTAAAAATATGTTGCTTGAAACAAATATTAATTGTTTAATTTGTTTGTTTGTTTGTTTTGGAATTTCGCACAAAGCTACTCGAGGGCTATCTGTGCTAGCCGTCCCTAATTTAGCAGTGTAAGACTAGAGGGAAGGCAGCTAGTCATCACCACCCACCGCCAACTATTGGGCTACTCTTTTACCAACGAATAGTGGGATTGACCGTCACATTTTACACCCCCACGGCTGGGAGGGTGAGCATGTTTAGCGCGATGCGGGCGCGAACCCGCGACCCTCGGATTACGAGTGCACGCCTTAACGCGCTTGGCCATGCCAGGCCTGTAATTGTTTAATAAGTATATATTTTTATGTCATGTGAAATCTACTACTCTGTCTGGTGTATTATTTTCAATCAATACTGTAAGTTATAATCTATGTTCAAATGTCTGTCACTCATGCTGTCATTTAGTCTTCTGGAAATAAATCTAATGTACTTAAAATTTATGTTTTATTTAAATGTCCAGCTATAAACCTGTAAATTGAGTTCTTGCCTTTTCTTGGAATGTTTCATTGCAATTGCAACCACAACACTCACCATGATATTTTAAAATACCTTTTTTCCTTGCAGTCTTCACCATTTCCTCATATTCCTGTTTGTGGCGTTGTTCTTCCACTGGGTGTTTAGCTGGCAGATTTCTGTACCAAAATATGTTATTAAATATTGACTTGATATCCCAATTCAAGAATTATATAAGAAGGATTCACAGAACTGGACACTGTTATGCCAAAGTGTCTTAATTTTTAACCCACAGATTTGAGTAAATGACCAAAACATTTCACTTTCTTTAAAAAAAACAAAAACAGTAATGAATATCAAGTGAATGTTCTAACTTTAATTAATGGAGATCACTATATGTTAGAATATAACATTTTCATAATAGCAAACTATTCATTATTATTCACAAAAACAAAAAAAGTAATAGTATATGTAATTTTTTCTTAATGCAGATTCTCTATTCTTAGTATTTTTAAAAAGATCTAAAGAAACTTAATGATAAACAAATCAAAATTTCACTACATTCTTATAAATTTATTCACAAAAGACCAGTGCCAAAACAAGTATTTTCATTCTAATATTTGCTTATTATTGTAGCACTTGAGGTAAAGGGAGTAAGTTTAGTCCTTCTTAACACAGAAATCCAGCTCTCTATCAAAGCTGTCCACATTATCAATGATACTTTCATCTTGAAGGTTCATTGCTGGAAATGCAAGACTGTTTAACTTAAGTTATTATTTAATTTATTTTATGAATTAGTATTTAATAACTTGTCAGAATGACTAGCTGGTAGTTCAAACAGCAGCATTAGTCACCTGAAGTTGGCCTTTCCAGTCCTGGATTTGAGTTATTTGACTTTATGGCCATTTTCTAGTTTTAAATTGAACTAGATGGACTATGATTCTGAAAATGGAATCTCATTAAAAAAGGTCTATAAAGTCTGAACTGGGGAGGTGCAGAAAGCACCAGTGTAGAGCTGAAGTTCTTGATGATGAACGGCATTATTAACCAGCTGCTACAGCAGCTCCTATGCCAGGTTTTTTTCAGCAAAATTGAGTAATTTTATAAACAAAAGAAATAAGCAACAAATACTATATTTTCTCTAAGCCAATCTTATAAAAATACACAAAATAAAGAAATATGTACAAAACATGAAACAATAATGCACAAAATGTCAAAGGATTCAGCATTCCAATCATTGTCATTTGGGCACGTTTCTTGAAACTGTTTTTCCCTCGACTTGCAATTTTACATTTACTCCCTGGTGTTATTGCCCATTTACCAGTGCTGGTTGAAGGCCAGTTATCATCATCTTCACTAACATCTGAGCCTTGTATTTCTGTACTTTTCAAAGAATCTTAAAAATCAGAATCTTCTGAATCACTACTGCTATTTTCAAACTCCAAACCAAGTTCAAAATACAACTCTAATACTTCTTCATTTTGTAACTTTTTCTTGATGCCATTTTAGATCGAAAGTGAAACAATTTGTAAGTAGGTCAAATTTATGTATGGTGCTGACATTTAGTGTTAAAGTTAGGTATTATTGAAAAGGAATTAACTCATCCTGTGTTACTAATCGGCATGGACGAGTTATTTCATCTACAGCACTGAAAAGGTTAAGGCCAAAGTCCTATCAAAGCCATAGTCCAGTGATTCATAGTCAAGTTTTGAACGAACAAGAGCACGATACATCTTTAGCATAGAACATTGATCAGCTCCCCAGGTAATGGAAGAAAGGACACGGAGGATGTTCAGTGCTCTTGTACATTTGACCTGTAGCTGCTTGATGTGTGGTATAAAAGTCAGCTTACGGTCAAAGATAAGCCCCAAGAATTTTGTCTCAGGGATCACAGGCAGCACAACTTCACTAATACGGAGTTCAGGATCAGAGTGAATACCACTTCTGTGGTGAAAGTGCATGCAAATGATTTCAGAGAGAGAAAAGTTAAAGTCGTTTGCTATGGTCCATTTCAGTAAACAATTGAGGGTAGTGTGAAGCTGCCTCTCAATATACCTCATGTTCGACAACTGACAGGATATGTGAAAGTTGTCGACATAGAGCCCGTTTGCAACAGTAACAGGGAGTTGTCCAGTGATGGCATTAATCTTTATACTGAAAAGTGTGACAATGAAAATAAACCCCTGAGGGACACCAAGTTCCTGTAGAGAAGAACTAGAAAGGGTTAAACTCACACGAACTTGCAATCTCTTGTCCATTAAAACATTTTTAATAGAAATGAGCATATAGCCATGTAACTCATATGTATGGACGTTTTGCAAAATGCGATACCTCCAAGTTGTATCATAAGCCTGCTCAATGTCGAAGAATACTAATACAAGATATTGTCATTTGAGAAAGGTTCTCAAGGGAGCGACAGGAATTCAAGACCAAAGTGGTATGTTAGGGTTGGACCCATAAACCACCAGGATTCTCTTCTCCTCTTCATGGGTTGCCACGCACAGCAAACATGTGGGTAGATGTTTAGATCCCAGAGAAGGTAAACTGAAAGAACAGAACCTTCTTTGGGAGGTCCCCTCACCATGTACAAGAATTTACATTGAGGGGCAAAGATAAGGAGAAATAATTTATCTTGTTATAGGGTGTTCTATAGTAACTGATCCAACCTGTGTGGGCTTTGACAAAAATAAGATAATTATTTATGGTTCTTGACACAACTGTGGTAATCCATATGGTAATGGTTAGTGAATCTATTACAGACTGTATAGTAAAAATAGAGCAGAGAAATTGTGGATTGGATTCTAAAGTAATTGAATCAGAATGTGTTGACTATTGACAAGAAAAGAGAATTATTTAGGTTTAAATGGAGCTGTGATATCCTATAGTGTGAGGAATTATTTTACTTGTTTTTAATATATTATTTTAAAACATGTGAATTGTATGTTGTCCATTTATTGTTCGAATTTATCACCAACCAGTCAGAGACAACTAGTGTGAAATAATTTCAACCCACATATATATAAAACCCCGACAATTATATTCATAAAAGCTTCTATAGTGCATGTACAATGTACTGGTTGCTACACAAGTACAGTGACATTTCTACTCATACTCTGTTTTGTGAATGTGTGGCAACTATGTTAAATTTACTACAGAGATTGCAAAACTACTTTTTCATAGCCATTTAAAACATTACCTGTCACTGGAATAAGTCATGTATCAGTTTGTATGCCCATATAAATGGTACATTGTGTTTAAGTTAAGGATATTTCAAGGTGTAATCATGTTTTTTAAATAATAAAAAGTTGCTATGCACACTTTGGGGTTACTCAACATTCTTCTGCACTGGAAAAGTGAAGAAATGAGAGAAGAAGTATATATCTACATGCACCTGTAATTACAGGTGAATTCCACCATTTACTTTTATCATTTACAAAACGAAAAGTTGCCATTCAAAAATTATCTAAGTCATTTTTGTGTAACAGTTTCATGATAGCATAAGCGTGGATTTAAACTTTCCAACCTATAACAACAGTCTGAAGGGATTAGGTTTACATAATTTTTCACAAAAATGACCAGCATTTCTTTAGCCCAGAAAATATGAAAAACTGTTTTTTGTTTGTTTTTTTAATTTTGTGAATTAGGTCACTTTTACATGACAAAGTTTAATATTTTTTATCAGTAAGCACCAGTCTATGAAGCAATCAGCAACTGACTATAGCTTCCACAAAGAAAGACATTATGTGCTCATGTGCAGGAGGCCCAAATGAACACTTCATGCATTAACAAAGGCTAATTCTTGACAAGTCTAAAAAACATGCAAGTTGGGATGATAGGTGGGAGCTTATGTGGAAGGAGGAGTCCCTACCTTAAAATGATTTTCAAGAAAAGAAAATGTTAATCATTTCTCCAGAGAACTAAAAGTAAAAATCCCACATGGATATGATTGTGTAGACAGTGATAAAAGTAAAACATTTAAAATAAGAGATCCTTTCTAATAACTTAAATGTCAAAAAAAGGATAGTTTATACTACCAATCACACACTAGGAGGAAGAATCTCTGTGTACTGTTCATTAAGATACTAATCCACCTAATACTTTTCACCAACTACGAATGATATAATAAATGATATTGTATAATGAACCTATTGTATAGTACCAAAATGTCACAAAGTTGGGTGGAATGTAATGATTGCTAAATCAGTTTGTCATTTCTCTTCTTCCTTTTTTGGGTGGGTGGAGGCATAAGACCATGCATGACTAGTGTGTCTAGGATAATATATCAAGCCAGCCATATTGTACACAAGAAATAGGTGAAACATGCAAGAATGAATCAATCCATACCTGCATCTTAATTCCCAGGCAAAATGCAAGACCCATCCAACTAGTATAACCACAGGGAATAGTTTGGTTCTTAGTGTGTGGATTGATCTGTACCACAGTTCTGGGTAAATACCACAGCCTTAATTCTGATCTGGAGATTTGTCCACTCAGTTTAATATCCCAAAAGGGATCTCTTAACACTGGCCTCCCTATCAGTTAAAGGCTGAGAATACAAGGTTTCTCAAAGTCTATTAGAAGAAATCATGTACAGCAGGAATATACAGTCGAAAACATAATCAAATCAGGATGATGTCCAACACTAACAAACCATGCAATGTGTTACCATAAACAGTGTCAAAAGATGTGAAGGCAAGAACCACACCTAGTACTGTATATATACATATATATTTTATAGAAGATAAAATATAAACATTGCTAGAGCAATTTTGGGGAAAACCTCATGTTCACAGCAAACAATAAGCAAGGTAAGATGGGCTTAACTCTGTTATTCCCTACTTCAAGTGGATTTCCAGAGAGAGAAATATTCTCAGTTTCCCAGTGAGGCAACATCAGTCACATAAAGGGTTCCATTATCTCCAGTCTGTGTATATATGACAGCATAAATTATGAATTTACTTTGAAAGGTTCTTGTATCCCTACCTCCTCCTTTACCAAGAACCTAAATAAACTGAGCTAAGTTTGGTTGCCTGAAGTTAACTTTTCTGACACAGATACTTTTGTATAAGTGGCATAATTTTGAGCTCTGTTAGTTTAGCCAGTACAATGATGTATT
Source organism: Carcinoscorpius rotundicauda (assembly GCA_011833715.1). Classification (NCBI taxonomy): domain Eukaryota; kingdom Metazoa; phylum Arthropoda; class Merostomata; order Xiphosura; family Limulidae; genus Carcinoscorpius; species Carcinoscorpius rotundicauda. The sequence continues at coordinate 41,717,689 of CM022394.1, read as the reverse complement.
TATTGGTATGTTTTTCTATTTTAAAAAAAGTTGTACTTTTATATTATATACATAGTTCTAGTGTGCTTGCACTGACTATTGTTGTGACAATGACATGTGTGAGTAAGTATCAATAACTAAACACTGGGTGAATAATGATAGGGAAATAAGGTCATAAGTTGCAGAACATTTGTTTAAAATTTCATAATTTCAACTGAAAAAAAAATCAAATTAATGTAAGAAAAAAAGGTAGTTTGTATTAGAAGTTCTAATCCAAATGAGTAAAGTTTTGTATCATTATTTCTTACAATCACAAAAATGGAACTTTTCCAACACAAACTAAAAGTTTAAGACAAGCACCAACATTTCATAATTTATAACAGAGGGTGTTGTTACCTCCTACTGGTGGCTGGATGAGCTGTAGTCCAAGTCTAATTGTATCAAAGTCATGTACAGTACACATAATTATGTTTGGGGTGGGAGTTTCATCCAGATGTTTGGTACTTGTGCCAAATCTTTATAAGCAGTGGCATGTGGTACGGGCTATCTGCTCTATGAAAAGGTGAATAACATTCCTGATCTTTGAAGTTTCTAATATTCATTCTGCACAGTTTATCTACTGACTTCCCACTATAGATCTAGTATCTGTATGTACACCTAATAATGTGAAACCAGGTTGACAACAACTTGCAAAACATAAATATGATATACAACATCTAACTAATGTGTGTAATCTGAACATTTCTATCAAAGCTTTTATAAGTTGATTGTTTAGCATTTACAGGTGCAAAGCAACTAGGCTATCTGCACCCAAAAACTGGTTGAAAAAATAAAATATGTAAAAAGACATTCAAACAACACAAAGACTAATTTTCAAATTAAAAACCTTAAATACAGTTAAAAAGACCAATGGCCCTTAGAAATGTAAAAACATAATTGAGGTGGACATTGTCACCACTGTTCAATATCAGGGGTGAACCCATGATAAAAACATGCGTAAAATGGTGCCATTGTGAACAGTCTTAACGACGGCACGAGAGTAAAATTTGGGCTATTGTGACTTGAGTGTCACACATATTACATATTAGTGCATCAGTCTCAAATAAAAGAAAGCAATGAGTTAAAAAAGTGTGACCATTGGGTGGTCCAGTTAGGACAAAGTCCTCTATCCTATCCTTATGGAAGCAAGATAGCCAAAATGTAACAGAAGGTTTGATATGGAAAAGCTTATTACCATATGGCTCATTCCAAGTCGACTGCTAAATGGCGTGAAGCTGAGGCTTGAATACAGGACCACAGAGTCCATATATGGGACAGGCATGGCCTTGATGTCACCAGAGCAATAAAACATAGCTGTGGTGTCAGTGAGCTCATTCCTATGAATACCAAGATGGCCCAGTATCCAGAAGAACAGGATAGAAGTAAATGATAAAGAGAAATGGGCTAGTTGGTTTTGAATATAAATGAAAACAGGGTGAGAACTAATGTGAAATTATTCTAGGGCCAGTAGAGAACTAAGCAAATTGGAAAAAAAAGTAAAATCAGTGAACCAAGGCAAAAGAAATGGTGTAAAGTTTGGCAGTAACCACAGAAACTGTAAAGGGGATCCTGTGTGCAACTAACAAACAACAACATAGAATGGCAGAGCTCACAGATTCACCTGATTTCAATTTGTCTGTATAAATGGAAGTGGAAGGATGGTTCAAAAGATGTTCGGCAAACAGAAGATGGTATCCGCCTTCTTCAGATGACTCAAAAGATTATAAGTGGGATAGTAATAAGCCATAGAGAGACAGACCTAATCCAGTCAGTTATGCTTGGACTCAAAGGCCAAATAGAAGAATGGAAGACCATGCATCTCAAAAGAGTATAGTCCACTGATGAGGGAAGACACACCTCCTGGTGGGATGTTGTGGAAAGAGTCAAAGTTTTGAAGTACACAGTAAAGACACTTGTCAACAGTGAAAATGTGGAGGAGGTTCATGAGACTCAGTGTACAAACTTTTGAGTGGAGAAGTGCAGAAAGCCCCCATGGAGAATGGGGTGCAACATATTCAAGGCTGAGGTTTTGACAGAGCCATAGACCAGAGATCCATAGTCTGGTTTCAATTAAACGAGGGCATGATAGATCTTTAGCACAGACCATAGATTTGTTCCTCAAGGGATGGAAGAGAGGACATGGAGGATATTTAGTGCCTTTATACATTTGGTGCACAAGTGCTTGATCTGTGGAATGAAAGTCAGCTTATGGTCAAATATAAGTCCCAAAATCTTTCCATCAGGGACTAAAGGAAGCACAATTTCACCAAAACAATGCTTGGTATCAGGGTGAATACTCAGTTGGTGGCAAAAGTGCAAGCAAATGATTCTACAGGGAGAAAAGGTAAAACAAAGTTTCATAATGAATGCTCTGCCTAAAAAATCTATCAAAGAATGGCATTACTCTTTATAATGAAAAGTGTGACACTCGATACACAGTCCTGAAAGAAGGAATGGGGAAGTGTCAAACCAATACAAACTTGAAATTACCAACCCATTAAAAATTTTTTTTATGAAAACGAGTAAATGGCCACACAACCCATATGAGTTGAGGTCTTACAAAATGACATAACTCCATGTAATATCTTAAACATTCTTAAGGTAAAAACACAAAACAAGATGTTGTCATTTGAGACAGGCTTTCCTGATTGACATTTCAGAGTGGTATCAGGTAGTCCACTTGGTAAGCAAGAGGTGGTTAACTAATTTGAACAATCAAACAACATGAGCATTAACCATCATCTCTAAGATCTTACAAAGGCAGCTCATCAAAGAAACCAAATGGTAGTTTGAAAGAATTTTGGGATCTTTCCCAGGCTCAGAAAAAGGGAAGACAATACCCTGGTGCAAAGCATCAGGAAAAGCATTCTTCTGTTAGAACTAGTTAAAAATACACAGAGGAATAGTAATAGAAACAGGAGAGAAATGGTACAGGATCTCCCAGTGAATATCAAGTCCAACCAATGTACACCACCAGTGTAAAGGAATAACCATAGTCATAGAAACAATCAGCCTGAAACAAAACAGATGATGCCTCTTCCTAAATCTTGATGGATAAGAAGATGGGGGAAAAAGCAGAAGTACTAAATGCATGAGCTTCCACCAAGAGTATTGGCAATGCTTTGGGCATCAGTAACTTTCTGGCCATTGGAGACCAAGATTGAAAGGGGAACAGAAGGATACTGCTCAATGGCCTTCCAAATCTTGTCCCAGATGAATTTGGAACTGGTGGTAAAAGAAATGCTGTTTGTGAACTTAATCTAAGGTTCCTTATAGCTTTGACATCTTATCTGTTAAGCACATGCTAAGGTCTACTGGAATGCAATGCAGTCTGAAAGTATGGGATACCTAGGAAGATACCTCAGGCCTGTTTTTGAGCCTTCCATGCCATATGGCAGGCAGAATTCCACCACATATGAAAATACCATGGTAAACATGTTGAAGGTTTAGAAATACATTGATCAGCTACTTTGAAAATACAGTCAGGTGCTGTTGCCAAACCATTGTTTACTGTTGGCTTATATACAATGAAAGAGCAGTAAAAGAGAGTCATTTGGCCTGGTTCAGCTTCCATCTAGGTACACAAGTCAGATGGCATTAACCATGGCCAGCCTCTTTCAAAGTAATAGGAAAATGATCATTGCCCTGTGAATCCTCCAAGAGAAGTAAGAAAAAAGTGAAGGGAGCAAACAGAGATAAACAGCAGGAAAATACTAACTAGATGCATGAAAAATGTAAACATTGTAATAAAGAGAGAAATGATGTGATCAAATTTGATCATAACCTCTAAGGAGTGACCCTTCCCATCAATATTAGCATATTCCTAAAAGGGATTACATACATTAATGTCCCCCACAATTAAAGAGGGAGATGACAACTGTTTAATTAAAGCATTAAGGTATGATTGAACAAAAGTCTCTCCAAGAGACAGAAGAAGGAACAAACAGTGATGATACAACCCAAGGAAACACAAATGGCTACAACCTCCAAGTGTATCAGGTGGCAAATATAGAGCAAACACATGCTGGTTGATCAGCAGTGCAACATCTCCATCCACTTATCCATCACACAATCTGTCATTTTGGTATAAAGAAAAGGTGCCTGTATTGGCAAGATTCAGAAATGTTTCCAGTAAACAAAGACACACAAGATGATAAAAATAAATCAACATCTTGATGTTGCCCAAATTAGAATGGAAAACTCAACAACTACATAGTATCAAAGTGGTCATTTTTAATTAGGTAGACAAGAATTGGACAGAATCCTTCTGTTTTCAACCATGTCCTTTCTGTTTATTAGAAGGATGTCTATTTAATCTCCACGGATCCTACCCTTGGCCGAGTAGGCAGGCCTCTGTCAGTGATGAAGATTCCAGTGACTGAGGACATGAATGAATAATCATTCTGTATCTTGGAGTCAAAGAAGAAGATGGATCTGAAGAAATGCCCAAATTTAGAGCCAAAGGAAGTGGATCAAGAAAATCACTGGAAGGAGTAATGAGGACAGAGATGGGAGTAGATGTTGATTCATCAACTTTCTTAATCACATGGGGCAAAAGATTCTTCAAGTTGTTTGAAAAGGTTCTGTTGGAAGCATGGAGAGATTTTTCTGCACTCCCACTCTAGCAATGGAATGGAGTGCATATGTCTGAGATGCAGCTGGGGTCAATAATTTTTTAAGCCTCTAGGTAGGAGATATTGTTTACAGTCTTCAAACATTGCAACTCTTTTTTCTACACTCATTTAGGATAGGAATGAAAGTAAGAGGGGTGTGAATCAGTGAAGTTAACACAGTGTAGTTCCAATTTGCATTTGTAAGTGTTGTGATCTTTGTCACAACAGCAACATGATGTCTTCAAGTGACCAAACTACTAACACTGGACACATCTGAAAAGGCTTGGAATACATGGTTGTACCTTACAGTTCAGATAACCTGTCTTAACAGGTGGACATGGTGATGTAAACATCAAAATAAGAACATTGGTAGGCAGCATAATTCCATCTTGGCTGGAAAAACAAGCAAGGATTTCCAACTCACCAATGTTCTTTTAATTACTTTCTTACTGACTTGGAAGAGCACCTTTAATCCCTTTTGAATGAAAAAGAAAGACATCTGCCCTAAGGATTTCTTGAATGGGGAATACATATTTAGAAATCAAGGTACAGAATCCAAATGTGATGGTGATTGTACAACAAAGTTGTCCATGTGTTGTCATTTTCTGATAATCTTGTTTTTTAATTTTTCATGGAAAGGAGGTACCCATAACAAAAATAATAAATTTCAGTGCCAACTGTCCTCACCCACCACCATAGAGCCCCACAAGGGAATGCACTGCAATGTCAAACAAGGACAATGCAGCAACAACAGGGTTTCATGAGAACTACACCTAAACATCAGCATCAGATACAATGTCTACAACATCTGTTGAGAACAACCAACATTGGTATTCAATTGACCCAAGCCCAAGTGAACCAAGTGGTGTGTTAGGGTTTGATCCTCTCCTCCCCTTCAAGGGTCATCACACACGGCAAATGTGGGTGGATGTTTAGATCCCTGAAGAGGTAAACTGAAAGTACAGAACCTTCTCTGGTAGGCCCCCTCACCATGTACAGGAATCCACCTTGGGGGATGGCTTTTATAAACATAAGGTTAATATAACAGTGAATATATCACTTTATAAAATCTCAAAGACCTATGATTTTCTTATAATTGTTTATTAAGTATTGGGAATTAGTTTCCAACTTCCTAGTAATATTGTAGGAATTTTGACTTAAAACTTAAATCCAACTTTTAAAAACAGTCAAAAATCCTATAATGAACCAAAGGAAAATAAATTTCTATGTATGTCATGATTATGTGAAATTAGGGATACACACAAAAAAGATGAACACACTGATCAAGCATAAATCAACAGTTAATTCTGTGAAAAGCAGTATTTGTATAAATATTATATTTAAGCAAACAACTTTACTACAATTTACATTATTACAGAATATCAAAATGCAATTAATAGTATACTTTCTTTTTTTCAAAAATATTTTTTGAATGAAATCGAGGAACATCTTTATGATAGCATGAATGTCAAACATATGCAGCTATCACTGGACACTGGGAAAAAATTGGTACTCAGAAGAAATAAAAAAAAGAAATATTACTGATACCAATACATTATCATAAGTATAAATTTAAACAACCCAGTTACTATACAAAAAGGGTATATGATACTAAAAATATTCAAGCACTGACATTTAACTTACAGGAAAACACGGTAAAACTATGTTAATTAGATCAGTCTTCAAAAACAAGGGTACTAAAATGTTCAGGTTTGAAAAGCTTAATTTACAGGAAAACGCTTATTTGTTTCAAATTAAGCACCAAGCTATACAATGGGCTATATGTGCTCTGCCCATCACATATATCAAAACCCAGTTTTTAGAGATGAGTCTGCAGACATACTGCTTGGCAACTGGAGGACTAGGAAAATGCATCAAAAGTACAATTTGTACAATCAAGACTACATAAACTGCACATTGAGAAATTTGCTACAGCAGGACTAAACAAATGGAGGAAAAACCTTTAGTTTGGCAGTTACTAAAGTTCTCTATCATGCAAAAAAAATAAATGTAATATATAAACTGTGATAAGAAACAAACATTACAGCTGAATGATTAGTGGAATTTGTTAGTTATTAATGGGTCAGGCTTGTTAAATAATTACATATGCCTAACAAATTATTCTCACAATAAAATTGGATATATGGAGTAATCAAATAAAATTATGAAATGAAATACTATATTGTGTTTAGTTGATTATTTTTGTGGCATTAACTGATTTTAATTTAATTTATAACTTTTAACACAATTTTTTCAGTCCTAGTAAAACCATAAAGAGTAGAATTTTGACAAAAATAAAATACTATTTTTCATTTCCCATGAATAAACTATAGCAAGAGAAAAGCTGAAAATATAAGAAATGGTTAAAATCTCTGCCAGGGAAAAACCAACAATACATGTACAACATTTTCTAAAGAAAATGATTTCCATTAGGTCACAAAAAATGATATTTGGTCAAAATGTTAATTGTATATGTTGTTTTTCCTCACAGCAATCTTAACTTTTTTGTATTTTTAGACCAATGCTTACGGTGGGCGGTTCTCTAGGATCAGAGCAGTTGTTGAAGTAGCAGGTGAACATCCTTCATTTTTAAAGCCACCAGAAGGAGTTGGAGATGGACCTCTAGAAGATGTTCTGCTTGGTTCCCGAGAAGTGTTTTCATCTAATTCTTTTGATCTCCATGATAACAGGTTTCTGAAGTGATAAAAGTACTTATAGAAAACTTTCATATCTACAGAGAACACATGAAATATGTCAGAATGAATAACTCAAGCTTCTTTAATGGTATGTAAGGAATAATTAGAAACACAAGTACAAGAAAGATATTGTAGTGTTACACAAACAGACCAATGCCTAATATTTTACTAAAACATTTACACATTATATAAATACTATTTTAGAGCTAGTAACATGGTGAATTTCACATTGCATTAGCCAAATCTAAAAAAGCATTACTAAGTTTACAGTTAATATTAAATAATGTATTGTGCATGTAATACCTAAATAATTACATCTTCCCAAAATAATTTACCAGATTTAATGGGCTTCCAATTAAAAAAAACAACAACTGATCAATGGACAACCAGAACATAGCTTATATAATCCATAAACTTACCAGCTATCACTATAAGTATTTTACAATTAAAACTCTAATCACCATATAACTACGAGATAGCCAATTATACTTTAATTTTGTTGCTCTTTTGTTTACCATTCACTTATTATTCCTTTTATCATTTAATTCAACTATGAATATTTAGTTTAAAGCACTAAATCATCTTCTCTTTGAAATATGCTAATTTTGAGAATGTAGATATTATGGAACTAACACAAGATTACCTAAGCAGTGATGTACATAATATTCATGTTGTGGAACATTATGTAGATTTATGGTAATAGCTTGTCACATGAAATATAAAGTTACAGTCTAACCACCAGATAAAATGCCTTCTTGATTTTAAAAATGAAAGATATTGCTTGATGCTGTTCTTGATATTGAAACATTGTTTAATTTTGAAACACTGTGGTATTCTTTGGTTAATTAGGTTTTTATTCCTCAGGTTCATTTTACTAATTCCTTTGATATTTACTGAAATTGATGTCATTGAGATTTATGTTGTACCTAGCCTTGTCTAAGCGTGGGTTTACTAACTGTATTTTGTAAGTGATAAAATCTGTACTATTAGTTGTTTGAAAGTTGTTTTTCTGTTACATTTAATATGCTGTTTTTGTTTAACCCTGGTTGAAGCACTGTTTTGTTTAATCTGTAATACAAATATAATATAGTTTAAGTCATTCTGCAACACATTACCAGCTACAGTACGACTACAAAGGTTTGAATGTCCTGTAAGATACAAACTTATTTCCAATTCAATGGTTTGAATGCCCTGTATGTCACACTCTACATACATTTTGTGACACTTAATGCATGATTAAGAACCACTTGTAAGAAACCACAGAATGGTACACAAACAAACAGAAATTATATATTAGACACCATATTATATTAAAATAAGTCAATTAAAACTTTTATTACATTAGTATTGTGTGTTTTCTTATAGCAAAGCTATGTCAGGCTATCTGCTGAGCCCATCGAGAGGAATCAAATCCGTGATTTTGTGTTGTAAATCTGAAGACATACCACTGTATTAGCAGGGGGCTTTACATTAGTAATCTGAACTAAATAACAATTTAACAAAATTACAAAATGAGCATAATAATAATTACAAAACATACAAAAATTAATCACAATCACTGATATTTCAATAATTAAACATTACAATAACTAAATGGTTAATTATGGTACTATAGTCACAATTTCCATATTCAAAGAAGTTTAAGTCTTTGGCTTCAAAATACATCACCACAAGTAATATGAATATATAGGTATGTAAATGAACAATATTCCTACAACACTAAAGAAAAAACACTTCAAACAAGTCCTAGTTCAAACCCAGTACAGCTTAACACAGTATATGCTGAAATCTTATGTAAAGTACTAATACTTTAAGTAAACACTCATACATCTGGTTCTTCCCTGATAATGATATGATGGATCTTCTGGACAAACTCTTAAGACATACCCACCTCCCAAATACCTTACATAACCCAAGTAGTGTGATGAGAAAAAAAATGAAACCCTTGACTGCACTTGCAAGTTCTGATTAGCAATACCATTATACTGTTTGGTTAAATTATACAATTTATCTGGAAAAATAATGTAAATCACAATCTACTCTTTAAATTATTCCACCTTAAAAAATGGGCTTGTCAGTTTTGTTAAACATCAAAATGTGATTTAAATTTTCCAGTGAGCTAATTTATATATCACATCTTCCAAACTATTAGAGTGCAATGTCTTCATTTTGGCCTATTCAAAACTACTTGCAATGCTATGCTATAGCTGCTTTGTTTAAACTACACAAATCAGTTCATATAACTGACTCATAATTTTTGCTGCCTGGTATGAATATAATTCTAAATCAATACGGCTGTGGAGCTAAGCCCCATTTCATAATTCAACCACTGGCCACTTTGGACCTTTGAATATATTATAGTTTCTAGTATAAATTCTCAATCATACAAATATAGTTTAGAATTCTGAACTGTGCATATTCTTCCCACATATTCATGCTCAAGAACCGAATATTTCCTCAACTATTTTGTGAATTTCCTTCTTCCAAAAGCAGCAGAAAATTCATTACCATCAAATTCCTGTAAAAGAACAGTACCAAATCCAGTGTCTGAAGCATAAGCATTTAAAATAAATTGGAAGTGAGGTAGATGAAAGATTGTAGGAATTAACAACTAAATCTTAGAAGTGCAAAATATCAAGCTCTTCCCCATAATATCTGTTTCATAAATTTTATTTCAGTTTCATCTTTAAAAAGTAGAAGTTACTGCAGCAAGGTTAGAGATGTGATTAAAGTACAACCTTATCAATCATATGAACGATCCTAGCCTCTTTTTAGTGACTGGTCACTCTGCAATTTGGACCGGTTTAACTTTGTCATGCATTGGCTTAATATGGCTAACACCCTGTAGTTACATATTCATCAAAATCAGTCTTTCTTGGGACATTAATTAACACTACTCAAACACAAGAGCTTTCTTGACTATTTCTACTTGTGTCAAATCTGAGGTAGCACTTATATGAACATTATTGACTGTTTATTTCACTCTGAGGGGAGTTATGTGCAGTAATTCCTCATGTGAATGAGGCCTAAGTACCTGTCACAGAAACACATGTTCATTCCAGCACACCTTACTCATTTTGAATGCTATACGTTTATGTTATAAATTCATGTTTCTAGCAGGATTTCAGTAAGTAAATATTAAGTCTTCTGTGGATGACTAAGAGTTATTTTACAGTCCATCAGAGTAAGTACTTTATCATCTACTAAAATTTCCTAGGCCTAATAAACTTATTGTAATTCTTCCTGCACTGTAGTTGGGTGTTTAACAACTCTTCTCTTGTTACACTACAAATGTTGTTTATTTTCTACTTTAGGTCATTTATCACTGGTACATAGATTCTGTTTTGATTGTTTCTATTTGACCTGTCTACAACTCTCGTAGTATGGCCATTGGTTCTCTGGCATTTCTTCAAAATAACAGTGTGAAGGTGGAAAATCCTTTACTACCATGTAATGTTTCCTTGTAAAAAGTGAAGCAACTTACCTATCCCAGTATACTAACTATATTTCATATAATTTCCTCTGCATTAACTTCAAGCTTCTAAGTAAAATGCTCTATAGGTCCATTGCATACTGTGTGGTATGGTTTAGTGCCTAAGTGCTTAATAAATAAAAGCCTCCAAATCTGTCAACAGCTTTCACAGAACCCCAACTTATGTGAAAACAGCAATTCCTGCTAATTCTCTGCATAACCTAAGAGAAGTGTCCTCCTGGTGAACTGATTTCATCTTTTTTACTGTCGCTTTTGTACCATCAAGTTCAACCACTTTAGGATCTATAAAGGGTTTTCTTCTGTTTCTAGCCTTCCTTCTATTCTCTACATTCTCTCATGAACTGTAACTGTATATTACCTGTCTGGTTTACTTCATTACATTCAAAGTTTGTACTAACTTCTCTGGTCAAATAACATCCTGCCCTGTCAAATTAGATTCATAGTGTCTCTTAACACCTGCACTGTTTTCCAGTACTAAACCACATATAAAAGTACACACACACATGGCTTCTACCACTCAGGAATAATAAGGTGTTTTAACATATACCCAAGCCAGGTGGATTCTTCTTTCTGTTCCATTTATAAAAATACAAATTTTCATAATACCAAAAAAGTGTTCATCTGATACCAGACTTGACATTGCTAACACATCCACTTTTTAGAACATATTAAACCCTCAAGTAATATTTCACTTTTGCTTGAATTACATGCTGCAGAACTTAACCTTTTACATTTTCCTACACTAAAAATGTACTTCCAACAGATATTTACCCCCATATTCACATAATAATTTTTTCTCTTCTACACGTGCAATTTTCATTGGCCACTAGCCCACACATAGAACAACTGACTGTAGCATGTCAATGCAACAACCCTGCATCAATAGGAATGCAATATACCCTCCAAGTACGGTTGACTTTATAATTTAGAGTACAATCATCACTTGCAAGATTAAATGAAGAAAAATGAACTAGAAGTGAGGATGGATGGAATGTATGAAAGGAGGCAAGTATCTATCAGATATTAAGTTTTGATAGAATACCTTACATCCTATCACATAATAGTTAGAATTCCACATTGAAAATACGAAGAGACCAGTGCAAAAGTTACGTGGATGAGCAGACTTCAGAAAGTACCCAAAGAGAGCCCAAGAAGTAAGATACCTTAAAATATACAGTAGTACTTGTAAGAATCCATACTCCACCTGTAGCAGTCCAATCAGTAATAAGATGTGCCAAATGATGTAGATTGGCTGAGACACATCATACCATAATCTTGGGTTAACTTTGGTGCAAAACCAGGCAGCATCAGGCATTTGTTGTCTGGTCTGCCGTAGAAGGAAGGTCCTAAATGTCTTCACCTCAGGCCAAAAAAACAGAAAAGAAAAGCAACTTTATTTTTGACAACCCAGGCAGAGCACAGGTGCAGACCCAGAATGTAATCAATACAATGGTGTCCAGGAACCCAAAATGCAGACAACAGTAAAAAAGGGAAATGCAACCAAAGAAGGGTTGAAACATTGTTCTGTACTTTATTTCAATTAAAGTTTTAACACCCATTCTAGCTTTTTTGAGAATGCATGTATGCCTTTGTAGTGGATTGACAAGGAATGAGGAAAAATGAACTGAACAGGAAAGAAGATTGGATACATGCAAAGAGAGTATGGAATACCTAACAAGGAACTGGTCCAAACACACGTGACGTAAAAGTGACAGACAACACTAGTGAATGGGAAAAGTCAAGTTGAAGAAGTAGAAAGAGATATACAGGAAGATAGGACAGGAAAAGGTGCAATAGAGGAGACCACTGCTGAGCCAGCTAGAAAAAGAATTTATCAGAAAGACTCAACATGAAGTGTCCAGAATGAGGGAAAATGCAAAAGAGAAAATGTATGGAAATGGTAGGCATGGTTAAAAATGTTTGTTCAGTACTGATGGGGTGAATCACCAGCTATAGCTGAGGGAAGAGGAACATATGACCACAAATGGTATAAGTAGGATGTTGATAAGAATGACAAAACAATCAATAAGAAGAATGTCTAGATGAAAACACAAGAACAAGGGACCAATCCACAGGTATTATCTTGGCAGATCTTGAAAGATGATCCACAAAAATATTTAGGAAATCTGGAATAGAACAATCTATTGGGATTTACTTGTATAGAAAGAACAAAGAAAAGGATGTTGATAGGATGGAAACAGAGAAAGTGAGCTGAAGTATTCACTAGGGGACTGATAAAGGAAATCACTGTTGGGTTGATATCCAGAGATATCTACAAACCACTGAAAAAATATTCAAAATTTGATGTAACACCAAAAAGTCTAAGAGATGGATTTAAAAAAATATGTTGTGGTACCAATGACCTCAATTCACATGAGAGTTAACACATGAAATGATGAAAAGTAAAATTCAGAAAAAGATGAGAAACCAACCTAATAGGGATTGTAGCCATTAGGACTAACATTACCAAGAGCCAATTAGAGCAAGAAAATGATTCTTTGGTGAATTCAAAATAATGGGAACATGAGGCACAGGAAGATAATTAAAAATAATGATTAAGGCTCTCCAGTAGAAATTTCATTACTCAACAGTTGGCCATAAATGGAGGAGATCTAAAGTCCAATAAAATAAGCATTTAGAGCAGTCACCACCAAGACTGACAGCACCAAAGTCTACAAGCAGGAAGTGAGTGGGAAGACAAATGGGAAGTAATGGCAGAGAGAGGAAAGGAAAGAAGAAAACAGAAGCCAAAAAGAGGCAAAGAGGACGCACCAGAAAGATAGTAAACCAGTTAAGAAAAGGTATAACACTGGAATGCAGCTCCCAAACATGACACCAGAGATACAAGTATGCTAGTAAAACCAAGTAAGCAGATGAAAGAAGCAAGAAGTCATGTGAGATAGAAGGGATGCAAAAACAATTGAATAATAATAGTTTCATTAATTTTAACAAAAGTTTAACAAAATAAGAAATGAACATGCCACTGTAAAAATAATTTTCCATCAAAAACAATAAATAAAAATGGTGGATTACCATGGAAATAAGGTTAAAGAAGGAAGAACAAAAAATGGTAGTCTGTGTATGGAAATAGAAGTTAGAAGATCTGACACCCCAGATATGCAGAAAATACTCCAGATTTTAGGAGTTAAAGAAAAGCAATATAACACAAAATCAAACCTAGTCACATGAGGCAACAAAAGGAAGGAAGATGAAGCATATACACCTCAAAGTAGTGGTAAAAATAACTGAATACGTAAAAAACATAGCTGTAAAACTTAAGTCACAAAATCATGATAAAATACTGAGGTAGAATAAAAAAAAATATGGGTATAAAATGAGACAAAGGTAAGTGGGAAAAACCAGTAAAATCTCTACCATTACATTTGAGAAATATACAGGTAGAGTTTTGTCAGTAACAAAAGAAGGCTTGGGCCACATGAAAGAGTCAACCACCTGCTACACAAAAGCCAACACCCTTAAAAATCCAAAACCAAATGCCATAATAGTTGATAGACTAGTAAGAAAAAACTGTATGGATTCATATCAAATAAAATGGAAAATACTGAAACTTATGAAACTGTATCTGTAGATACTTCAACTGAAAAACTTCTAAATCTCAAATGTTCAAGAGCAAAAAAATGCATGCCATTATACATGAATGACAAATTTAAAAAATTATGACTGTGCTCTACACTATAGAAGGAGTCAACTACACTAGAAGGATGTGTCTCACATGTAAACACATTATGTTAGGTGGAAGCCTCAAATGCAGTTGCAAGTAAAAAATGGACATTTAAAGGGTAGCACAAACCAAGAAAAGCTATTATGTACAAAGAGACGAGGTACTGAAAAGGAAAGAAATTTTAACATATGCTTATGCTTCTAATAAATTGCTTTCCAAGTAAGAAGTCTACCAATTCATCACAAGACTAGACAGTTCTAAGTAACTCAATCCATCTAGTCATTCTAGTGGCAAATTGAAAAGATGTTCTAAATTTTATATGAAATCCTTCTTCTATGATCTCATATCTTTCAAGATAGCTTCTTTCAATGCATCATGATCATTACCCTCATTTATGTTTAAGACAAAATAAACATCTACACCCTTACTTGTGAGAGCATTTTTAAGGTTAATAGTTCACTCTGAATTCTTATCCCAGCCTTGAACAGATTCATACAATTAAAATTATAGGAAAATATACACCTACATTAATTTTCTCTTAATGAAAAGGGGGTACACTTTTGGAGCCTTCACTTAATAATAGTGAACTATAGTAAATACACCACTTCTGTCCACCAAATTATTTTATTTTAATTTCTTTTTTACTTGTTTGAGCCTCATAAATAAATAAATATTTTTCATTTCAAGTTTTTCCTTATCCATTGTCAATTGATACTCTTTCTCCTTAGCTCCAAAATCTTGGTGAATTATTTACAAGAGATAAAAAATTTAATAACAGATGAAAGGATGAGGGGTTCTTCCCTAAATCCTGACTCAAATTCAGGTCCCATTTAAGTGGACATATTAACTTGTAACTGCTTGGAAGATATTGTAATAGAGTGGTATGTACTACGCTTGCAAGAAAGACTTTTGCCTCTCAGATGGGAGAGGGGAAACTCAAGGGAAGATACACAACCAAAGCAAACCTTGTATTTAAACATTCCAAATGGCTTGGAACTGGAAAGTAAGTTCTCACATGCAACATAGAAGAAAGGGAAGGGATACAATATGCATGAAGAACACTAGAGGGAGTGAATGGATCACTTTTATGAAACATAATCACCTGTAATTAGGTTCACACTGAGATTAAGTGCAATGGGTTACTATAACCAAAGAAAGCAAGTGCAAGCCAAGTGTAAGGATCAGAACATCACCTGGTGATCTCTTCTTTTTTTTGTACAATATAAGGAAATAGCCATATCAATGGTATAGATATATTGCTGAAGCATTTTGAAAAAAAATATAAAAAATTAACACTTGAACAGTGGACAATGAAAAGAGGCAGACATATTATTTCATGCTTGATGTAGATTTCAGGTATTTCCTATAAGGCAACAACAACTTGGATGGTTCCAATAGCACTAAGCACAGGTGTAAGGTGTGGTTCCTTAGCTAACAACTAATTTGGTGAATATTATTCAGTTGTTTTTATTTTTTATATTTATAGCTATTTTTTCATCCTTTGTTTTAGTTGAGCAACTTGTAATTTGTTGAAGTGTGTGCAAAAATCACTGTACACACATGAAAGTGTCATGAAATGTACAAACAAAATGGAGGTGACTGCATAACATAGTAGGTAAGATTCACCATAGTAGATCCTCTGAGTAAATTGGAGAATATGAAAAAAGGCACAAAACAAGAGAAATAGAAAACTGCTCAATGAAGCAAGTAATGCAAGATTAATGTGTTAGATGTAAGTCACATAGCCTGCAAGATCTCCTCCAAAAGCCAGTGATAAAATGAGGTAAGAAAAGTTGTGATATACCAAATTTGGTTAAAGGAATTACAAGCGAGTGTACAGTTAAATATGCACAAATAAAGATTAAAAGATTATGTGGGACAGGTAAGCTGGCAAAGTCAACTAGTTATAGTGGAAGAACACAAGTCCCAGAGGAAGTCTCTCATGGAAAAAATGGGTAATAGCAGTTTCTGTGAAAAGGGACAGGCCAGGAAATATGGCCATGGACAGCCCGAATAAAACAAAAATGCAAGGATTGGAATGGTCATAACATAAGGAAACAGAGGAGAGAGAAGTGGGGTAAAATATCCAACTGCTGTCTTAGGTAGTTCAGGTCTTTAGAAGAAAGGTGCAGTCGAGAAATAACATTAGTTAGTCCCTGTGATAAAAGAGTATAAGAGATGTCCAAAATATGAAGCTTAACAATGAACACTGAAGACGGCATGTAAGAGGACTGTTAGAACAGTCATGAGATAGAAGGTTATAGTCAATGGCACCTGGTAAGCTTGAATATTTAAGACAGGCCCTTGGGGAAAATACGAGTAAGATTAGGATGCCCTGGTTAAATGAAGCAGCAAAGAGCTCAGTGGCAGTAGACGTCCATTTCCACTGATAAAGGGTAAAAGGCCTACAAGAATTAGATAAAATGGGTTACACAGTAAGAAAACTTCATGTGTCACAAGGGACCTGGCCAAATATATGCATGAAGATGAAGGCACTAAACATTGACAAGAAAAGCTGATGACTGTGGTTCAAAAAGAAAAAAGATCTCCAAAGAGGAAATCACAAAAGAGCCCACAGAAGAGAATACATGTATGTACAGCAAAGAGAAATCAGGACTTCTACAGAAGCAAGAGTCCTCACATGTGAGATACAAAATTTCGATACCACAAATATACAAGTAAGAAGATTGAGCCCACTCTGCATGGAAGTTGAGGAAAATCTTCATGCAGACATGAAACTAAGTGGGAGTCAAAATGGATTTAGAATGTTCAAGAAAAAATTGCAACTATTAATTTTTGTGGAGACAAATCCAGGAGAGACCATACAACCACATAATAATATAAATGACGAAAGACATTTCAAATGTTTACCTTTAATAAACACATACTAATTTCTGTGGAAACGAGCCCAGGAGAAGTCACACAACCATATAATAATGAAAATGATGAAAGGCATTTTAAATATTTAACTTTAACAAACACACCCTAAGACAAAATGGTTCAATAGGTATTGACAGTATCATCCAACCAAAATTGAGGAACAAAGTGAAAGAAATGCAGAGATCAAGTATATGACAGGGTGCTAAACACAAACTAAATAGAGAGGACAAAAATATTGAAATAAAAGCACTGATGAGATAGTAATTAGTTTTCTAGTTCCTGCCATCAACAAGGAGAACAACATATCTTGAAGACACGGATACAAAGGATTGTTGGGAAGTGGATGGGAAAAGGATGATGAGAAAGAAGAAATAGATTATGGTTTGGTTTGAATTTTGTGCAAAACCAAAAAAGTGCTATCTATACTAGCCATTCTTAATTTAACAATGATAGGTTAGAAGGAATATAACTAGTCAACACTCACTACCAAATCTTGAATTACTCTTTTATCAATGAATAGTGGGGTCACATTTCACATTATAATGCCATCGTGGTTGAAAAAAAGTGGGTATATTCAGTAATGGAGGTGGATTATGATGAAAGAGAATATATGATGAGAAAAAATGAGCAGAACCACAGGGTCAATTGCTAAGTAAGAAGACAGGAGGTTAAAGTGGAAGAAGTGGGTGCTGATTGAACCAGAGCCAAAGATCAGTTCTAAAGAAGAGTCACCATCAAAAGACACAACACTCAATTGTATAGGAGTGGAATGACAAACAAAAGAAAGAGAAAGAAAATAGGAAGTCTAGCCTCACATGGCTCCTGAAAATGACTGGCAGAGAATCAGTGACCCAAGAACAAAATTAGAACATTTCAGACAAGCAACCTCATCTAAGGATTTAATGAGCAACTGTTGTAGTAGTGTGTTGGAGCATAACTTAAAAGATGATGTAAATGTGCTTGGTCCTTAACCACAGAGTAGCAGCAGGAATAAAGATATCATGGTGGTAATGGACTTTTTCACTATTAGAATAATTTAAGCAAGCAGCTTTATCCAAAAATTTCAATAAGTCAGGAATATCCCAAATGAAAAGATCTGAATATAAATGGGAAAATAAAGATCCCACACATAATAGGAAGGGATTTGGATACCCAAGTTAGATACAAAAAACAAAGAAAGCAAGTCAAAACAGAAAAGGAGAGTACAAAATGGAAACCATGGGTGTCTGTATCAAAACTATTCAAATTATAAAGAAGAACCTCAGGAAAGAGGTGAAGGAAAGAGATAAAAGAATAAAGAGAAACAAACAGACAGCTGGAAAGAGAGACAAAAAGAAAGATGAATACCCCAAAAAAGGACGGAGAAATCAAGAAGTAGATAATAACCATGACCTGGGTCTGCAGCAAAGAAGTCACAAAGGACAAATAGGACAAAAAGAGATATGGAACAAAGCTGACTTGTTACATAATAATTGATTGATTGATCTAGTGTTTTATGGCATAAACCAGCTAGGCTATCTGCACCAAACGTCCAGTAAAAAGGAAAAACAAATTAAATGTAGTAGAATATATAAAAGAAAATGAAGGTAAAACAAAACATCATTGAAAAACAGAAAAAGCATAAAACCAATATTAACACCTAGTTTACACTGTTAAGAGAGAAAGCAGAGTAAGAGAAGTTGTAAAGGACTTTCTCTAGCAAAATGGTAATGATCACAACCAACCAGGAAGACGATAAGGTAAGTACCAGAACCACCGTCAGTCACCTGAAGTTGGTCTTTCCAGTCTTGGTTCTGGGTTACGTGTCATTATGGCCAGTATCAAAGGGTAAGGCAATAAAAGTGTGAAAAGACATGCAGCAAAATTGTAATAACAACTCGCTAGGAGAACTAACAGTTAGTTTAAACAGCAGCATTAGTCACCTGAAGTTAGCCTTTCCAGTCCTGGTGTCGAGTTATTTAATGTTCTGGCCATTTGCCAATTTCAAATTGAACTAAAGAAATTGAAACTTTTGTAAAGAAAACCACAATTAAAAAGGTGTAATGAATAAATATCCAACACTTAAATGAGAGTAAAAAGATTAATGGCAATTAAAAAAATAAAAACTTTATCAAGGTGGACAGTGTCACCATCACCAATAACACTGTCCAATGTTACAGATAAACCCTAAGAAAAAAATATGTTTAAAATAGTGCCATTGTTGAGAGTCGTAATGATGGCAAGAAAGTAAAATATGGCTTACAGTGATTTGAGTGTTACATAAACTACACTCTGGTACAACAGTTTGAGATAAAAGAAAACGAGTTAAAAAACTGTGACCAATGCGTAGTCTAGTTAGAACAACTTCCTCCTTCCGAACCTTAATGATGCTAGATGGCCAAAGCCCAATAAAGGGTTTAATTTGAAAAAGCTTGTTGTTGCATTGCTCATTCCAAGTGGACTGCCAGCTGGCATGGAGCCGAGCCTTGAATACAGAACCATAGTCCATGTACAAAATAGGCACAGTGGTGATAGTGTCTGAGCAGATAGATTTAGCTGCTGTGTCTGCAAGCTCGTTCCTGCAAATACCAACATGGCCTGGTATCCAGAAAAACTGGATAGAAGTAGCAGTTAATAAGAAATGGGCCAGTCTGTTTTGAATATCAGCAAGAACAGGGTGTGAGCCAACGTGTAGTGATTCCAGGGCCAGTAAAGAACTAAGCGAGTCAGTATAAATAGTGCATTTGAGTACTGCTCAGCTTCAATAGGATCTGCCGCAAGAGATATGGCATACAGTTCAGCAGTGAACACAGAAGCTGTAGAGGGGATTCTGCACGCAACCACCAAACAACAGCCAACCATGGCAGAGCCCACTGAATTACCTGATTTGGAATCATCTGTATAAATTGGAATGGAATGATTGTTTGAAAGATGTTCATTAAATAGAAGACGGTACTTCCAATCTGGAGCACCTGCCTTTTTCAGATGATTGAAAGAAAAGTCACATTTAGGGGCTGTAATAAGCCATGGTGGGATGGGCTGACCTGTGGATTCTGCAGTATTATCCAATTCATCCAACTGCACCTGGATGTGAAAGCCAAAAGGAGCAATGGCAGATCATCTGTTCTGAAAAAGTACAGCCCAATGAGAAAGGAAAACACATCTCCAGGTGTGATGCTTTGGTAAGGAATGAAGTTTTAAAGAATATAGTAAAGACAGTTGTAAACGGTGAAGGTGCATGAGATTCAATGTATAAGCTTTGAACTGGAGAGGTGCAGAAAGCCCCAGTGCAGAGTCAAAGTTCTTGGTGATGAATGGGGTCCAGCATCTTTAAGGCTGAGGGTCTGGCAGAGCCATAGACCATTGATCCACAGTCGAGTTTTGATCAAATAAGAGCACAATATAACTTTAACATAGAACATCAATCTGCTCCCCAACTGGTAGTAAAGAAAACGTGGAGGATGTTCAGTGCTATTGTGTATTTGGGCCCTTGCTGTTTTAAGTGTGGTATAAAGGTCAGTTTATGGTCAAAAATAAGTCCCAAAAACTTGGTCTCAGGACCACTGGCAGTGAAACTTCACAGATGTGAAGTTCAGGATCAGGGTGAATACCCCGCTGGTGGCAAAAGTGCATGCAAACGGTTTTAAAAAGAGAAAAATTAAAGCCGTTTGCCATAGTCCACTTCAGTACACGATTAAGGGCAGTTTGTAGTTGCAGCTCAATATATCTCATGTTCGACAACTAACACGACATGTGAAAGTCATCGACATACAGCCTATTTGCAACAGTGAGAGGGAGTTGTTCAGTGATGGCATTTATCTTTATACTGAAAAATGTGACACTCAAAATACAGCCCTAAGGGACTCCAAGTTTCTGTACAAAAGAACAGGAAAGTGTCAAACCCACAAAAACTTGGAATCTCCTGTCCATGACAAATTTTTTAATAAACATGGGTAAATGGCCACATAATCCATATGTATGGAGATCTTGCAAAACGCCATACCTCCATGTTGTGTCATAAGCCTTCTCAATGTCAAAGAATATTGATGCAAGATGTTAGCATTTGAGAAAGACTTCTCAGATTGATGTTTCAAGTCAAATTAGGTGGTCTGTGGTGGAGTGCTGTTGTCGGAACCCACAGTGGGTGGGCATGGGGAGGTTGTTTGATTCAAGGCACCAAACAAGATGAGCATTAACCATCCTTTCTAAGGTCTTACAGAGACAGCTTGTCAAAGCAATTGGATGGTAGTTTGAAGTAATCTTGGGATCTTTTCCTGGCTTAGAGAAAGGTAAAATAATAGCCTGGTGCCAGGCATCAGGAAAAACATTCTCCTGCCAGATATGGTTAGAGACAATTAGAAGGACATCAAGAGAAGCAGAAGATAGATGGTGCAGCATGTCATAATGTACATCATCAGGTCCAACAGATGTACTGCCAGACTAATGATGGGCCCTTTTCAGTTCCACCAGTGTAAAGGGACAATTATAGTCAAAGAGACACTCAGTTCGAAAGGAAAGAGGTGAACACTCTGCCCGAGTCTTGATGGCCAAGAACAAGCAGAATGCTAGGTGCCAGGCAAAAGCTTTCACCTGAAGTATCAGTGATGCTCCAGAAATCAGCCACCTCCTGACCATCAGAGAGTAAGATTGAGAGAGGGACAGAATTGTAGTGCCCATTGACCTTTCAAATCCTATCCCATATGACTGGTGATAGAAGATATGCTAGTTGTAAACTTAATCCAAGATTCCTTCTGGCTTTGATGTCTTACCCACCTAGCATGTGCACGGGCTCATTGGAAAGCGACACGGTTTGAAAGTGTGGGATATCTATGAAAAGTATCCCAGGCCAGTTTTGAGCCTTCCATGCTAAGTGGTAAGCATGATTCCACCATGGACGAGGATATCGTGGAAAACATGTCGAGGTTTTAGGAATACACTGAGCAGCTGCTTGTATAATACAGTCAGTTACCACTGCCACACATTCGTCTATTGATGGCTGATTCACAATGACAGGATCAAGTTCTGCGAGAGCAGTAAAAGTGAACCAGTCAGCCTGATCCAGCTTCTACCAGGGCATGTGGGTAGGGTGGCATCAATCTCGGCCAGTCTCTCTCAAAAGTATAGAAAAATAATCACTGCCTAGTGGATTATTGTCAACCCTCCATGAAAAATGGGAGAATAATGAAGGGAAGCAAACTGAGAGATCTATAGCAGTAAAGGACTGACTAGATACATGGAAATAAGTAGAAGAATCAATACTGAAAAGAAAAAGATTTTGATCAGAGAGCATACGCTCTACAGAGTTACCCCTCCCATCAATAACAGCACTTCCACAGAGGGGATGATGTCCATTAAAGTCCCCCAGGAGTAGAAAGGGAGATGAAAACTGTTCAATGAGAGTACCAAGGTCTGATTGATCATATCTCTCCAGGGGACAGGTAGAGAGAACAAACAATGATGGTATGACCCAAGGAAACATGGATGGCTACAGCTTCCAAGGGTGTATTGAGTGACAAAGACAGGGTGGGCACATGCTGATCAACCAATAGTGCCACCCCTCCACGAACTCGTCCATCACACAGCCTGACATTTCTGTAAAAGAAAACTGTCAAATGGTGACTGTATCAGCAGGTTTTAGAAATGTTTCTTGTAAATAAAGACATACAAGATGGTAGGAAGCAATCAGTGTTTTGATATCATCCAGATTAGAACATAAACCTCAACTGTTCCATTGTATTAAGGTGGCCATTTTTAATGACGGGTAGGTGAAGTGGCTTGAGAACCCTTCTGTTTATGACCATGTCTTTTTTCCTTACTGTCCTTAGTCGGAGAAGGTCAATCAACCTTCATGGATCCTGCCCTGGGTCGATTGTGCAGGTCTTTTTTTATTGGAAGGGGATTCCAGTGACTGAAGATGCAAATGAATGATTGTTTTGCCTCTTGGAGTGGGAAAAAAAGGTGTACCAGAAGAAATGCCTGTACTTGAAACTGAAGGATGTGGATTTTAAGGTTTGTTGGAATGTATCGAAGAAACAGAGATGGGTGTAAAAGTCGATTCATCAACCTTTTTAACCATAGAGGTCAAAAGGCTTTTTATTTGTTTTATAGAGGTGGTAAAGCAAATGCTATTGCCAGGAGAATCTTTTTCCGGATTCTAAAATTTTACTAAAATGGACAACATGATAAATTTCTCAGTTATCAATTACTGCACATGGATACAGCTATGCAAATATGTACAATGTGACTAAAGCTATCAATGAGGTTACTCAATATTGAAAACACTGCAATATACATCAGTGAGTAAGGACAGCAGACACAAACTATACATTCTTTTGTGCATTTCAAGTGCAGAAGAAAATGAAGGTAAAACAAAACATCATTGAAAAACAGAAAAAGCATAAAACCAATACTGACACCTAGTCTACAACGTTAAGGGAGAAAGCAGAGTAAGAGAAGTTGTAAAAGACTTTTTTCAGCAAAATGGTAATTATCATAACCTGCCAGAAAGACTAACAGGTCAGTACAAGAACCACCATCAGTCACCTGAAGTTGGCCTTTCCAGTCCTGGTTATGTGTCATAACAGCCATTAAGAAAAGGTAAAATAATAAAAGTTTTAAAAGACATGTAGCAAAATCGTAATAATAATTAACCAAATGTCTGGTAAAAAGGTAAAAGTGTGGTAAAATTCTTAAAAGGAAATGAAGGTAAAAACAAAACAGCAATTAAAAACTGAAAATGGCAGAAAACCAATGTTGACATCCAGTCTACAAAGTTGTAAAGGACTCTTTATAGCATAATGGTAATGATCATAACCTGCCAGGAAGACTAACAGGTAAGTACAAGAATCACCGTCAGTCACCTGAAGTTGGTCTTTCCAGTCTTGGTTCCAGGTTATGTGTCATTATGGCCAGTATCAAAAGGTAAAGTAATAAAAGTGTGAAAAGACATGCAGCAAAATTGTAATAACAACTCGCTAGGAGAACTAACAGTTAGTTTAAACAGCAGCATTAGTCACCTGAAGTTAGCCTTTCCAGTCCTGGTGTCGAGTTATTTAATGTTCTGGCCATTTTCCAATTTCAAATTGAACTGGAGAGATTGAGATTCTGAAAAGGAAACACAATTAAAAAGGTGTAATGAATAAATATCCAACACTTAAATTAATGGCCAATGAAAAACAAAAAACTTCATCAAAGTGGACAGTGTTACCATCACCAATAACACTGTCCATTGTTATGGACAAACCCTGGGACAGAACATGTTTAAAACTGTGCCATTATTGAGAGTCATAACGATGGAAAGAAAGTAAAATGTGGCTTACAGTGATTTGAGGACTCTGAAGGAATGTTCACACAGAAAACAGCAAAATGAGTGACCACAAACCCTATACTAAAAAGCAGACCAAACCTGATTTATTCAATCTCAGGAGTGGCAACTATCCCCTTCTGCTTTACCAGTGAAATCTATGGATGAGTGAAGTATGGAACAGGCATATTTAACAAGCAAATATATCTCAAGGAATAACATACAAGCAATATTGCAGGACACCCAACTCTAGTATATTATAAAACAACAGGTGTTTAATGACCGTGGAAAAAAATCAAATCAACATGGCCTCTCAAGTGCATACTTGAGCAAAAAACTAAGTATGAGAAGTATATCTAGCTTGACACAACTTAAAACAGGGTGGGATGAAGATCACAACATGGTATAGGCTGCTGAAAAAGATAAAGAAAAAAGAAAAGAAAACTTACCCAGTCATAGTTGCACAGAGGTCTGAAAAATGGCAACAGATGGCAGGTAATAACCTGAATCAAAAGAAACAGCAACATAATACAGATAGTGAGAAATAAAAGTATGCATAGTGGCCAACATACTTACCAGAAGAATTTCTTCAAATGGATGATGCAGATGAGATGCCAGAGAAAAATATAAGGTGCCTAATATGATGGAAAGACATCCAGAATAATTTAAAAGAGAGATCACAAACAGAGGATGGTTGCCAAGAGAGGAATAGATGGGAACAATTGGGAAAGAAGTTGGGCATGCAACATAAAAACAAAGAACAGGAATGGAACATAGAAGTTTATTCAGATTAGATTGAAAAATGAGGTAGGTGAGAAGAAGGAATTATACTTCCTTGCCAAAAACATCTTGGAAAGGTAGGATCAATCCAGATGAAGGAGAAGATAGTAGGAATGATACAGAGTACATGAAATGCTGATGGCAAACAGATCTGACCAGCAACATCCACAACCCAAAAGGAAAAGGAAATATAGGAATAAAAGAAATGTAGAACAAGAAGACACATGTTCAAATGGAAGTAAAGTGAGGCAATGAAACACTACACAGATATTCTAACCCAAAAGAGTTTCATGCCATGGAGGACAATGAATCTAGATGAAATCTAACAGGAAGGACAATGTATGGGAAGCAAAAACTTTATAATACTGGGAAAAACAAAATGAGAGGTACAAGCTAACTTCACCTGATAACCTGTGATCTGAAAGATCAAACACTACCAAGTGAGGAAATACGTAAGAAAGGAATAGTGGGACAAGCAAGGGAAAACTTCTGGTCCAAAGGCCATTGTCTGAAACCGTTTCACTTACACTGATAAATATAAATGGTAGAAGGTTGAACAAAATGTGTCAACTATTAAGCTATTCACCATAATAAACTGAATTTTCTCACCAAGGGCTGGATAAAATCCAGGCACAAAGATAAAGTCCAACAGTGATGAGATAAGCTATCTCTGACTGAAGCAACTGTAGAAGAGATGGACTGTTGGAAAGAGGCACTGGTAGAGCAAACTGAATATGAAAATGCCACAGAAACTACAACTGATCTAACCAATACAGGTTATCAGAAAGATCTGACATGGCACACAAGTGATTTTAAGAAATTGGATGGGATGATTAACATAAAGGAATTTATCCAATCTTGACCAAGAGTCAGAGGGTACCTGCTCAAGTGCATAACCACTGGAAAACCTGAGGACCTAAAGATCTCTCCATCAGATAAATTCTGTTTGGGCAGAAAAGATAATCCTCAACCAGCTTAAAAGCATCTGAAATATGACATATAGGGAGATGAATACCTTGCATTATGGCCCAAAACAGGAGATCCAATGTTCAAAAACAAAGGAAGTAGAAGGGGTACCTCCATGATGATTGATACATGCCACACCTATCCATAGAATTGTCTGTAAAGATCATAATCAAATTACTGTAGGTAAGAGGAATCTAAAGCCCACTGGAGAGCAAACAGGATACTAAAGGCAAGAAATTTCTGTTGGAGACCACAGACTCAAAGAAACTTGGTGCTCAACCCATGTTTCCTTAGCTGTGAAGCAAAAACTACTTTAAAAAGATTTAACTCCAGATGAAGTGGAAGTCCCACCCAAATATGAGCATGGTTTACCAACAATGCACATCATCAACAAGGGAAGGATAAATGGCAACAGAAACATCCAAGGAATTCCACACAAGGTTATTACATTGATCATAAAAATCCACTTCAGGGATCTCATATGAGCACAACCAACAGGATTATGTGCCACCATAGAGGACCACATCTCCAAAACAGGTAAAACTCACAAGCAGATAGAAAAGATGAATACTGCTAGCTTCATCAAATGGAGTCAAAGAGGACAAACTGAGAGGAGTGTTGAATAAAACACCCAAATCAATATGATAATGATCAAAAGCAAGGTAGGATTTCTGCAACTTAATCAACCAATCTACCTAAGTCACTTTTGAAAGAAGAAAAGTGTGTTAAGTGGATTCCAGTTTATAATGAGCCAAGAGAAGCTAGTTGTCCAAGTAATAGTGAAAATGCTACCTTTGAGTGTGCATAATAGTTACAAAAGCCTTAACCACCCAAAAAGATATACAGGTCTATACCAAACTTAAATGGAAGAGTGCAACATTGATAAATCATACCATAATGAGCAAACCAAACAAGTGTCTTCACTGACTTTGTCTGGGAACATGAAGATAGGCATTCAAGATACCAAGCTTGATCATTCATAAACTTGAAGAAAAAGCCCACCTGAGAGTGAGAAATGACTCCATAATAAAACAATGAAGAACCAAAAAGTTATTGAGGCATGACAGTTCTATCATAGGCTCCCAGTCTGGGAACATGAAGATAGGCATTCAAGATACCAAGCTTGATCATCCATAAACTTGAAGAAAAAGCCCACCTGAGAGTGAGAAATGACTCCATAATAAAACAATGCAGAACCAAAAAGTTATTGAGGCATGACAGTTCTATCATAGGCTGCCAGTCTGGTTTTCTTGGGGACCACAAATAACCTGGAATAAAACACTGTATGGAGAGAATTGGAGAACAAGCATGTTGAGAAAGAAGATACTATACTGCTTCTAACAGGCACTTGTGTGTGAGAGGATCACAAAAAAATGGAAAGGGGATGGGTATCTGACACAACAGAGAAGGGGAAAGAAATAGATGACAAGTCCCTCTGATAAAACCAAAAGTACCCATAGATCAAGGACAAAACTCACCACAAATGGACAATCTAGGATAAGCAAGCCCTTATCAGAACCCACAGGGTAGTCACTGATACCACTAGCAATACAACATTCACTGTGAAAGAAAATAACAGGAAGATTCCCTTGTAGAAGGAATGGGCAAGAATTTGGGAGAAGGACAGAAACAGATATAAGGGATCAACAAAGTTCTGTGTGAGATAAATGATCAACAAATGAGGCAAGAGAAAATTGCTGTTACACAGATTCCACTCCAGACTGAAAAGTTACAAGAAGATCTCTAAAGACAAACCACAATGGAAAAAAGGAGATAAGCAAAAGTCTCAAAGATAGAAGATGGAAAATGAATGTGGAACAAAGCCACATCTCTCCTCCAAAGATCCTAACAACAAAGGACCCACATATGTAAAAGAATCAATGTCAACAACATTGACTCAAGGAGGTAATAAGGGCAAACATATCCCCAGAAACCTTCAGGCTCACCTCAAAGAGAAGATGGATGGCAAACAAGTACCAAAGGATAGACATATGACATAGCCTTAGTATTTTGACATCACAAGCATCTAATCTGAACTAGCACTGCATTCAACATACCATAACTCACAAAAATTTACATTTGATTATATTATTTTTATATCTAATTTTAAAATAAGAAATTAAATAATACATAATATTAAAATTTGAATTATAATCAAATCCACAGTTTGATACCAAACTTATTGACTTACGTTTATAAAATAGTAGTTCAATACAATTTTGAATGTAAGTTAACAAACACAGTGTCATCCCCTTTGACAAGCGACCAATCACAATATGGTTAATACTATATCATGTTTAACCAATAAAGGCGTCAAGGCTTTCATCTATCAAATAACATTATACCAGGCTGTTTTCTGTACAGAAAAATTTAACTTAGCTTTCAGTACAAGCTTTGTTCCCACAGGAAATACATCAACTATCTTGGATGAAATTGTAATGGCTCTTGTCACACATTGAAATAGCCCAAAAATTGTGATAATTATGTGACATTGTGTCTTTTGCAAGTTATCATCCTATGTTCTTTGATGCATTATTTAATTAGAAAAAATTATTTAGTGTACTATTTCCATCAATATAAAAAAAAAGTCGACAGCAAATTAAAAGGTCTTAGTAAGTACTTTATTTCTTTATTTTTGTGGATATTTTACATTTATTATTATAAAATTAACTAAAATGCAAACAAAGTATTTAGGCTAGTTAAGGCTACAGTTGGTAAAATAAATAATAATACCCATTTTCCACAAGGTAAGCACATGACCAGTTTGTAATTAATAATGCAAGTTCCATGCTCCATAACTTTTATTTACAACTTATACTATAATGGCATAAATATTACTAGTTGTTCGACAAAGTTCACACTTCAAGGCCAAGAAGAATATAATATTTAAGCATTAAGAAATGTATACTGTAATGAGTTTGAAGATTCTTAAGATAATCAAACGTAGTTTCACATTACAATTTGTAGTCACGCCAGAAAGTAAAGCCAATTTGACTTTTTTGGTGGTTACAAGTTCTGTCAAATTGACAAACCTTGTATAGAATTAATATAGAGAAAATAATAATGGTCAAATATAAAGTTTAATTGAAAAAAAGGTTTAAAATATATTTAGGGAGCTTTAGAGATTATGCAAATAACATTTGAGATGAAAAAAGTATTATTAATCTTAAAATGAATATTATTTTGAATTAGAACTGGTAAAAAAATTCAATATATTGAGGAACAAATCTTAATTAAAAATGCTTCATAAAAAACTGATTTTGTTTACAAACTACTTGTTTACTAATTTTCTGCCAAATATCGTGAAGATACATATACCGTATTAAAAGTTACAGTACTAAAACTATAAACAATTAAAAGTGGACATTTGAAACACAGCTTATATTGCTTTCAATATGTTTGAAATCATCTGAATGTTAAACATGCAATGCATATACTGTATGTACATACTCTAATCTTACTGATTAAGTTGTGGGCACCTACATGTGCATTACAAACTGAAAATATTGTATGCACTGTTTGGTATATCAAACAGGAATGTTAAGGCACTTTCACTTTGTTGTTGATGGTCTCAAAAATAGCATACAAGAAAAAAATGATTCATAAACTATGACAAGCAAAGATAAAAGTGATTAATAACTGAGTTTGTTTTGCTTCACAAAATGAAATGCAAACCCAGATATTTTGTTCCCTTGAAAGGTAAAGATAAATCTAATCCTTACTTAAGGCATCTACTGCCAAAGCCACAGGATATGGAACTGAAGACTAGAAAAATGTGCAGTTTCGTATTGAGATTGGTGGCAAATGCATCCAGAGGAGAAATACCAAATAGTGAGCATAACCATCAAAACACTAGAGGAGCAATATACCACTCCATAAATAGATGAAATATCCAACCTGCTATAAGATTAAGAGAACTTAGGATGTGAAAAGCAAGAAGAAAAATGAGCTGAGAATGGGACCAGCAAAAGAGATACATTGTTCAAAAGTAAAAAGAGCAGGAACGGGCATCTCTTGTCAATTTATATAATAGACAACAACAGAATTGCCAAAATGAACCAAGAACTAATGACCCCTTACTAAAGGTAGAAAATAATATAAGGCCTGAAAAACTGCAAGAAGTTCCCAAAAGTAGATGTGGAGGAAAGATTCAACTACTTGAGATCTACTACAAATCCACATATCTCCCCACTATGTAAAAAGAGGCTAATTAGGACAAGAAGGAGGTAAAGGAATGCCAACTCAGGCATGTTTCTCTCATGTCACCAGGCAAAGTCAAGTTGTAGAAGAAAGGGAAAAAAATGTTAGAGTTAATGGGTTTCTGAACAAGATTCCACTGAAGAAAATGCATGTGTGCACAACCAGAGTATGAGGGCATCCATGGAAGCCCAAATCCACAAAAAAAAAAGATACAACCTTACCGACAGGTAAAGAAGAAGAAATGGACCTGTTATTCAAAATCAACAGTTCTATTGGCCTCAAACAAAAAAGAGAAGGATGAGTCCTGCTGAGGGGATAGGTGAGAAAAACACCCACAAAAGGATAAAACAATGCATTGGACTTCTCCACCTTGACAAATCATCCCACATGAACTACCTCCTATAGGCAGACTTGGGTAAGTTAGTGAGAGATTTGTATGGATTGAGCTAAAAGAAGTCGATCATCCATGAAAAGATGGCACTACAAATCTTCACTGTGAAGATGATGAAAAAAAACTCTGATCAGATGAAGGAAGATGTATGTCACTGATGCCAGACCAAAAGGTATAGCACAAAACTGAAACACTTATCTCCTGAAAAAAATGAATATACCTACCATCTGGATGCAGGAAAGTGGGATTATGAAGATAAGTATCTGATACATTGAACTTGGACATCCAAAAATCTAGAGTGAACAGCAACTTACAAAAGGTGTAGAAAAGATCCATGGTGAACTGTAGAATCATGATGAAGAGACCGAGGTTTGAGAGATTGATGACAGAATGTCAGTTCCCAGTTTTCTTAGGAACCATGAAAAACATAGAACCCTAAAAAATTGTGAAATACTTGATTAATAGCATCCTTGTACACATGATCATGAACTGCCTCCAAGAGACAATGGCTTGAAATGGGATCCCAAGGGGGCAGGAGAGAAAACAGACAGTTTAGTCCTTCTACTTGAACCTGAAGAACCCAGAGCAAACCATTTCCCACAGTACCAGAACCCACAGGATAGTCACCAACAAAACTAGAATAAGAAAACATGATGGACAATTGTAAGCTTGCTGTAGAAACCCATGAAGATAGTATCAGCAGTGGAGAGGATGCAGGGAAGCAAGCCATGGAAAGAGAGGTAGAAGAGGTTTAGGAAAGACTAGAAACAAGAGAAAAGGTTTGACATGTAGCCTCTGCCCAAGACTCCAAATTATCGGGAAGATACCCAAAAGTAGACTGTCATAAAAAAAGGTGCCAGATGGAAATATGAAGAACGTAGGTGCACATGAGACAAGAGGGTATAGGTGCCAAGGAAATCCCACGAATACAAGTGTACCAGTGTGTAAAATAGAAGGGGTATGTATATTCTCTAAAAGACCTCTGAATAAAGATGAATATCCTTACAAAAGAATTGGATGGAAGAGTGATAATAGTTAAAATACTTGGGAACCATGATTAAAATGACAATGAGGGAAGTCCATAAAGGTAGCATGAGATAATGCAAAAAAGGCTGAAGGTAGAAAGACTTTCCAAATACTTTTCTTTAAGACTAGATTCTTCAAGAAATGGAAGATTTGGCTGACATTTGAGATACATGGCAGACAGTAAGATAGTTTATAACTTAGACACACCATGACTGAAACCTCTTCCACTAAAAGCAAGGAGTCCAAAGCCACAGAAGTAGTAAGTGGTCATGGATCACTAGTGGTACAACAGTAAAATTATGTGGATGTGAAAAAGAAACCCATTCCACAAATACAGAGTAGAAATGCATGAAACAAACTAAAAGTTGTCAAAGTACATAAGAATTAACTGAAAGTTCACATGACAATATTAGGTACAGAACAAAACTGACCATAACTACCAAATCAAGAAGTGATGATAGTGATCTACAATACAGAAGAAAGGCTACAATGGGGTGTTGCACTGTCTAATGGTAGAAGGTTCTTACATGCTCATCTGCACATTACAGTAATAAATTACATGAGATTAGGTGGGAGCATCAAGATTAATAGCAAGAAAAATTTGTACATACAAGGAGTAGCATAAATCAAGAAAAGCTATTATGTGAGAGGAGGTAAGGTATGGTATCAGAATCATATATATAAAGTACATCTAGTGAAACTGGTCTTAAACTTACAAAGACACAAAACTGATAACACAGTAAAATAGGTATACAAAACACAAACTTATATTCCTCTCATAAATTTCATTGTTTAAAGAAATTGTAAGATATCTTATTCAATTCAGTCATTACATATTATTTTCATTTTCCAATCAATGATCTCACGTATATATCCTCCACTAGAGATATATCAAACTTTTTTACCTTGGTAAAAGACCAGATAGACCTCTTCGCTTAGGTTTCACCCCTCCTTTGATGGACAAATCATCTGCTGAATGAAAACTAGTTATATCTGTCAGGTCTAATCCTTCTGCACCAGTACTTACTGATGATATACTAGTAAAAGAGGACGTATCAGTTTGAGGAAGAGAAATGGTTGTTTGACATCTCTGTAAGATATCTAACCTTTGTTCACCATCTATATCTTTACTGTCAACCTTGTCACTATTTTCTTCTTCTGTTATTGAAGAACTTTCACTTTTTGCAAGAAGTTCTTGTGAGGAACCATTATCAAAGTATGAATTACTGAATGGAGTACTTTCTGAACCCCTGATAGACTTTAACTTTCTACACAAACCTTCATATTCTGGCAAATCTTCAGAAGAAGGAGAATCAATATCCATTGAGAAACACTTGCCATCCTTCACAATAAATCCATCTGTTTTGTTTTTCAGACCAAGAAATTTAATCTGTTCATTTGGATGTAACTGTTTAGTAACAGGATTATACACAAGAGGTATAGATTCTAAAACTTCATCTAACGTTGCCTTGTTTGAACTGTCTGTTGTAAATTTTTGAACATGTCCATTGGGTGGAGACACAGAAAAAATCTTGTTGATGCTAAGTGAAGACTGTAAATTTGGGCTGTTTATATTACTGGTAGATTCACTGAAGTTTTCAGAACTAAAAGCAGTGGCTGTTCCAGACATAGAAGACCGATATTGGTACAAATTGAAAATATCACTGATTATCCTTCTTTACAGGAAAACACTTTGTTTGGATACTTCAAGTTTCATACTCAACTGAATTATCTCTAG
This sequence comes from Carcinoscorpius rotundicauda, assembly GCA_011833715.1. Classification (NCBI taxonomy): domain Eukaryota; kingdom Metazoa; phylum Arthropoda; class Merostomata; order Xiphosura; family Limulidae; genus Carcinoscorpius; species Carcinoscorpius rotundicauda. The sequence continues at coordinate 41,683,924 of CM022394.1, read as the reverse complement.
AGCAGCCAAGAAAGGTATTCGTGAGATGTATGCAAAAATGATACGAAACCTGCAGAATAAAGAAATGACAGCAATATGTTTGATCACATGATGATATTGTATATAATCAGTTGTAACTCTATTATGAAGGATTGAAAGATGTTTTATTGTTATTTAAATAATAGCTCCTTACACTTTTACAAGAAAAAATGTTAAAACCAACTAAAAACAAAATTTTATTTAATCCCAGCATTTATAGTTTTACAGATACAGAAAATATAGTTGTTTAGTAGCATATCACATTAATTATGTTGTAAATTTTATTTACATATTCTTCACTTATTTCTATCTTTCTCCATTTTAAGACATTTAACATTCTGTTGTTTTTGGAATATTAGTAAATTATCCAATTTAGCAAAGTAAGCATAATGTCTTATTTAATGATAAAATTGAGTGTTAGATACATCTATAACTAAACCTGTAACTGATAACTGTGTACAAGTGGCTTTAATTTTAGTTACAATAGATAGATTGGTAGCACAGGTTCTAATAAAAAAACACCTTAAGTGTGAAATAAATACGACTTAAAGGAATGAAGTCAAAATTGGGGCCAAATTAGTAGCTTATAAAATAAAAAAAATTCCAGCAAATATTCACTAATTAGTTATATAGGCCACATATTGTATTTTACTCATAATCATGCTCCATGTTAAACAAAAAGTGCAGTCTAGCCAACAAATGAATGATTATATGCTATAAAATTCTAATCCATACTATGAACGTAGCTCTTTAATTATGAGAACTTAAGAGTAATTGATTATTTTTTGAAAAGTTGGGTAAATTTGTTTTTCCAAGATTAAGAATTACGTGCACAGCAATGAAGGACTGACTTTTAGTCTGCAAAAAAATATTTAGAGAACAATGACCAAAGAGAACATAATTAGGTTTGATGTTTTGCTACATGTTGAAAACAGAAGAAATGAAATTATTAGTACCTAATTATCAGAAATCCAATTTTGAGTTTATAAGTCTATGATATTTCAAATATTCACAAAATTTTACAGAAAACAAAGTTTGTAAAATTAAAACTAACAACAACAATTAACCTTTTCATGACAGACTCAGTATAACATACACAAGTTTGTCTACACATTTGCACTTTAATTTTTGACACGGCACATTTCTTTTCATAAAATACAGTATATTTTTTGTACAGATCACAAGCATTTTATATACAAAAAATCAGATTTCTAATAAAATAAGTTTACTAAATATTTGTTTACGAAAATATTAAGTCTGTTTTGTTTCAAGTCTTAGTGCAAAGTGATTTCATGTTATGATTAAAAAAATATTTTTCATCCTGTTTGTTTGTTTCTTTTTTGGAATTTCGCACAAAGCCACTCGAGGGCTATCTGTGCTAGCCGTCCCTAATTTTGCAGTGTAAGACTAGAGGGAAGGCAGCTAGTCATCACCACCCACAGCCAACTCTTTGGCTACTCTTTTACCAATGAATAGTGGGATTGACCATCACATTATACATCCCCATGGCTGGGAGGGTGAGCATGTTTAGCGCAACGCGGGCGCAAACCCGCGACCCTCAGATTACGAGTGCACGCCTTAACGCGCTCGGCCATGCCAGGCCTTTTTCATCATGAAAATCTAAAATATTATTACTGTTTAGTCCAAGTAGTATAAGTCTCATAATACTTTATATTTATATTTATTATTTTTATTATATTGAACTTCTAGTCATATCTATCTAACATTACACAGCTTGCATTGGCATGGTGCATATGCACTCATGTTTTGTATCCAATACTATAACACTGACCTTTAGTTTTCCCCAGCTTAGCTGTGTTTTAGTGGACTAGAATCTTCTAATATACAGTAACATTTCAAGTATTATACATATGTGTATAAATTACTACTATTTAGAAATAAATTATTGTTTGTTTTTAAAATATAGAATAGTAAATGAAGAAGTAAAGCAAACAGTTATTTCTTCTCACTATGACCTTTGAACATAGTTACTGCTGGACACAGGTTGCTAAGCCTTTTAAAATTTTGCAGATGGAGAATAAACAAAACATGTTATAGTTTCAGACATATGTATAGATGAATATCAAAAAATCATAAAATAATGACACTGACATCATAAAATTCCACTGCAATTTTATTGAGCTTAGTACCCAAGAGATAGAGATTTAAAAAACATGAAACTTTGAGCAGACTTAAGACACAACTTCCTTCTTAAAATCTGTTTGAAACATGATAGCCTTTTCGTGCATTAAAATGACTGAGAAAACCATTAGGGGGACATTCTAAGCTGCTGATTGGTTATTCACATGGAACAGGGTGAATTTGTTTGATTCGGTATATTAAGCCGTATTTCAGCAAAATAAATTGATACGAGGTTCTTATTTTATACTCTAGCTTGCAAATATCAGTAATTTCAGTTTCTAATTCATACAAAATTACAGACTTGGTATTTGTACATCACAAACATCAATTTTAAACACTGCTGCATTCAACATACCACATCACTCACTAAAACCTATATTTAGGTGTGTTCTTTTGATATTTACTTTTAATATATAATATTAAAGTTTGATTTATAATCTTCTACAGTTTGATTCCAAACTTAATAACATAAATTCATAAAATAATATTTAAATGAAATTTTGAATACAAGTCAACAAACACAAGGACATAGCGTTTAACCTGTCATGAAAGGTTTAATATACATAAAAGATAAGTAAAATGTTAAAATGGAAATTGGCTGCAGATGGCATGGTATTTGTTTTCACCAGGTGATCAAGTTTTCAGATGATTTATTTCCTTTATATTTTTACAAGAGGGCATGACTAATATTATTTCACTAACCTGAATATTATATGGAAATATGAGGACTGACATAAATCATGTAGACATTAAATTTTTTATAGTAAAAATGTAGACTGAGATATTTGAAGATGAGTTTAAAAAACCTGGGAGATAGCTTGGAAAGACAAAATGGTCTCTTGCTACCCATATATTATGGAGAGGCTTAGAATCTCTTTGTCAAGTTCATTTATCAAAAATATACTACAAAAAGGGTGTACAAGTCTTTTACAGTAAATGTGATATTCTAAATCTGTTTTACAAGACTGGATGTTAGCAATATATCAGGCCATGAGCATTCATTAGAAAATACTAGAATGAACCTGAATCATGTACATATTAATTCTTTGATGGTAAATGAAACAAAAATATTAAAAATAGAACTGCAAGATCAGTGTAGAATTTTAAAAGAGATCAAAGATTAGATGTGTGAGTCACTCTTTCACTTTTAATAGATCAATATATACAATGGGAACATGCCACAGGATTGGAAAGTTGCAAATGTCACTACTATTCTTAAAGTGGTTGATACAAGTACTAGAAATGACAGAACAGTTTAATACTACATATTCAAAGGGGAAAATTCTAGACAGTTTGATAAACTAAAAACTTTGGAAACTCAGTGAAATTATATGAAAGAAATTCAACATCGAAAATTAATAAATGGTAATACTCTTGAAATGTAAATATTTTTAAAAATATTCAAAAAAGATATGATCCTCAAAGAAAAAAGCATAGCTGCAATTAAAAAACAGGTTAGCTAACAGAGTATAAGGAATAAAATTAAGGATAAGAGACTTAAAAATCAAAGCAGATCAAACAATGGGCATTGAAATAGGTGTACAGACTTTGAAGAATAACAACAGAAGGTTCATTTCTGATGATAATGAGATGGTTTTCTTCTATTTTTACTCATGGCAGTTGGCTGTTCTCTCACTGATGTACTCCAAAGACAATTATGGTGAATGATCTTGGACTTGAGAAATCCCCATCCTTCTGAATTCTGTAAGCCACATCACTGATGTTTGATTACTACTGGTCCTTTCTAACACCCACCAATCTTTGGAGTTTGTCCTTTCTTGCAGAGGGAATTGTTCAATCAAACCAAATCATTTTGAAAGAATCTAGTCTTATTAACACAAATGTCATAGTGACTTTTCATTTTACAAGCTAACTTAAGTCATTCCCAGGTAAAGCATATTGAACATCTTTATTCTCAGATTCATGAGAGTTCTTCTATACACCAATCTCTCAAAACATGTCAGAGTGTTTAGTCCAATTATACCCTATTCACAGGGTGAAGAATCATTGTTAATAATTCTGGTACAATGAGCACTCTCCCTGTTGTCTTTAGAAATTCAATCTCCAGTGTATTTACTACCATGTACAATATAACAATATCCTCACCACAGACTTTGAAGCTAGCATAAGCACACATCTATGTCTTTGCCGGTATGCACTTTTCCATAACTGAGACACAAAAAAGCTTCTTACAATAAGAGTAACTTCCAACTTCCCATTTGTTGGAACTTTTATCCACCTGATGTTTGCAACAATTTTTCTTCATTGACAAACTGGGCCAAACAATTGTAGCTGTAGAATAAATGAGGTTCTTCCATCAATAAACACACAGGCTCATGGATGATTTTCATAAAACAGTGAACTTATTTATCATTTGGAGTATATGGAGTATTATCCAATTGAAATTCATCCCATAAGTTTGGCTAGTTGCTGTATTTTGGATATCTGGTTTGCCTTGATTGTTCTTTCAATCTTATTTGGATCAAAGACATATTCAGGATAACGTCCCCTTGAATTAACAACAGCTTTTAATTCCTTAGTCTCAGCTATAATAAATTCCCTCTTCATAGTATTTTCTGGAAGGAGTTGTTATTCCATACAGGCTGTAATCAACAATTTCTTGTTGTTACATCTATACTTTTATTGTCTATTTCTTTTGTTGTGTGTAGCTAGTTGTCATATTTTTTCAGTTATTCTAGAGCACTATTAAGGAGAAATTGCTTTAATATTACAGGATCTAATGATCCTATAGCTTCTATGTGGCCCATTAGTAGTTTATGTACAATTTGAATAGATTTACATTTTGTTGCCAGTTGAAAGGCTTCATTTAAAGATGAACATCTAATTTTGTTCTGCATAATTCTCATATATTCATCTGTTGTGACACCTATAACTTGGTCATGTGCCAATAAATCCATCATTTCAAGATAATTGTCCATGAAAGATGATTTGCAATTATTTCCAAATTTTCTGTAAGTTTAGCTAAGACTTCTTCATTCCTTTGTGAACTGTTATGGAGCTTTAATCTATATATTTCCTTCTGGTGTGTTACTCCAAACCTGTTAGATAATGCAGACACCACTGTTTGATAGTTAATAAGAATCTCAACTGGAAGGCTATTTAATATCTTTAGAACACATCCTTTTAAATGAGCATGAAGATTAATAGCTTCTTCACTACTCCAACCTGCAATTTTGGAAATTGTTTTGAACAGAGCCAGACATATCTCCCACATTACCTTTTGAACATAGTATATTAATTTACAAAATTGGTAAGTAAAATTATCAGCTCAATCCTGGAACTCAGTTTGGTAGTAACAAGGCTCTATTAATCCAGAAAATTCCTACAGTAAGAGACAGTGCAGAAGTACCTATAATAGGTGTTGCCCAAAGAGGTTCTCATAGTTCATGTTTAATAGTATACGGTGTTTTGAACTGAAATTCTTGGGGAGTTGTAGAATGAGGAGTTAGTATGTGCTTTGCATTTGCCAATTCTTCTTCCATTGGTTTCTCACCTGGTTAATGTCATAGAATTCATCAGCAAAATACTAAAATTGGATTTGGTAGTAACATGACTGGATTAATCCAGAAAGGTCCTACAGTAACAGATGGCACAGCAGTACCAGTAATAAGTGTTCACCAAAGAAGTTTTTCTATTCTATATTAAATAGTAAATGGTGTTTTGAGTTGAAACTCTTGAACTGATGTTGAAGCAGCTGATAGCTGCTCTATATTAAACATTTCTTTTCACAGATTAATTTTCTGTCATTAACTTCTCTTTTTACACCTTCAATTTTTTTCACTACATTATTTCTATACTTCATTCATTACTTTTTGTATTTTTATTGATGTCTTTTTGTACATCTTCAGTTTTGTCATTACAACCTTCTTGATGTCCTACTGCATTCTTCCAAACTTGTTGTAATTCTTCTGTACAACCAAAACATCTTCATAAATCTAATCTTCAATAACATTTATCTTAAATCTTCTTTAAATATTTTATTATTTTGTATATCTCCCTTTTAAATTTCTGTCTCATTCTTCTTTTATTTTTCCAAATAACTGCTCTTGGTTTTCTTTAAACTTTCTATCTCACTGTCCTAATTTTCTGTTGCTGCTTCTTGGTTATTTTTAATCTCCCAACTCATTTTTGTTGTTTTTACCTTAATTTTTTATTTTACTCTTCATTTTCTTTCAGCTGTTTCATTAACTCCAATATGTCTCTAATATTGCTTATTAAGGTCACCTTGATAGTCAAAGTTTAATCAATGGGTAAAAATTAGCCCATTTTTTATAGTGGTATTGTAATACTTTTTCTCTTGTTGGGCTTTTATTTTGAATAATTTTATGAAGTTTTCTTTAAAGTCCAGTAAACTTGATAATAAATTAGTTTATTTGTTCCTAACTATTTCTAAAGGTTTCTATACTGTTGTAAGTTGTAGGCCTACATTTACTAATAATATTCAAATGAAAATACAATGCTAACTACACCATAATTAATGTTGAAATACATTTACCTGAACAAATTTACAGCTGATCCATAAAGTAATTGAATTATAGTGAATATACCTAATAACTAGCAATGACACAAATATTTCACTGAAACTGGCACTCTAGCTTGTTAACAAAATAATTTACTATTAGCTAAGATACTTGAATGGCCAACAATTACATCTAATGTTTCACTTATAGCTATATCTAAAAGTTACTAGATTTTTGTGATGTCAAAGTTAGAATGTTCTAGGTATTCTAGGACTACTTTTATATTTCTTTTAACACTGAAACAGCAGGAATGTTGTAGGTAGTAGCTTCAATTGATAGTGGCTGCCATTTAAGGATTAATCTTAACATCGTGTAAAATTTTGCTAAAATCTAAACTAAAACATTCAAAATATATCTTATAATAAAGTAAGTGACAAGGTGCCATGTTAAAACTTGGCAAACATTATCTCTTGTAATTTTGAGGGGCAAGTTGGTTTATTGGAACAAAAAATGGCTGAACAAAAGAGTGCACAGTTGTTATAAATAGTCTTCAGTCATCTGGATTAATGTCACAACATTCAGTGTTAGAGCCTTTTCTTGTTTTTGATTTATATCAGTGACACAGTTGAATGAATGTTCAATAGATTACTTAAATTTTCTTATGAATGTTAGGTACTGATTCTTGTTTGGGTGTACGAAGATTGCTGCTAACTTAAAAACGTTTAGATTATTTTATGAGTAAACATGTGCCAGATGCTTTTTAGTTATGATAAATCCAAGAAAATTTATAAGTATACTTTTTTATGAGAATAACCTTAACAATGTTGATGTCATGAAAGAAAAAGATCTTGTTCTGGTTGATAAATGTGCTGTTGCTATTGTTAGAACAAACAGCATTTTGGGTTGTATTCACACAAATATCTAATGCAAGTCTAAGAAGATTATTTCATTGTTTAAATCATTAAGTAGCTTCATTTGGAATATTAAGTCTTGGACTCTTACGTTAAGAACACCATTGAATTGTTTGAAAATGTTCAAAGGACAGCTACTAATTACAAGCCAATTGCCAAAACTAAATGTTTATTTTATTGTACCAATTAAAATTAATTAATTTACTCTTGATAACAGAAAGGCATGAATTAATCTAAATGAACTTTACCTATTAATGGGAGACAAAAAGGATAAAGGCTATGATTTCATTCCTTTGTGTTGTATTCTGAATGAGTAGGCAAAAGCTTAAAATTTGGAAAATACAGGTTATGCTTTAATTGAAAAAGTTTTGTTTTTATAAGGTAATTAGCTTATCAAATATGTTTCCATTAGCAATAAGAAAGCTAACATTTTACAAGTGCTCAAGAAGAGAACTGATTATTTTTCTAAAAATGGAGAATGAATTTAAATATACTATTTTTTCTTCAAATACATACAGGTACAGCATTAAATGCTTAAATATTAAGCTTAATATATTTTACAGTAAATATATCTAATGATAAACTTTGTTGTATATAGGAATATCATGCTTTATTATAATTTATTCTCTTACAATTACATTTTTAACTATGCTATAGCAGCTCCTAGAATGTCTCCAAGCTTTCTTCTAGTACAAACATTAAGCTCATAACTCTAATTACACCTGCAACTATTGAAGATTCCCTTGTTTATGCTGAAAATCATTCACACCTAAATATTATAAAAATTGGTGGTATACCTCTTTAGCATCCTGTGCAATACATTATGTCAAAAGTTGCAACATATATTTTTAAACATAATTTAACCTGAAAAGATTCAAGAAAATATAAGAATGATAGAAGTAAGAAATTATTTTGTATAATTTTTAGCTTTGGCCCTTTAACTAATCTTATCTCCTTACTTTGTCAGTGAAATATTTTAAAAGTTCTGTTAGTTTTTTAAAAGTACACACTGCATCAATCAAATTAAAGACTGAACTACAAATAACATTTTTATATACCAAATCATTTAAATGTACTTCATATGTAATAAAAATTGAAAGAAACATATATATAATTATAATGTATAGTTAAAAAATGTAAAATAAATAAATATCAGTGCAATCGAAAAGTATGTTTTCTTACTGAAACATGCACTTAACTTTTGAAAAAAGAAGTTGAACTGCTGTTATTCAGTGAATTATCTTAAAGAACTGCCCAATTTGACACTAGCACCATACAACTGACAATTGTATAAACTGAACTTTAAAGGCATACAACTATAAATGCAAGCCTTGAAAATTTGAACAGCTTTGGTCTATTTCTTCTAATTCTACAACTTTTGAGCTGCAAGTGCTTTAGTACAATATTCTGTATAACTATAAAACTACGATCAGTAATATCCATGTTCATTCACTGCGTGAATGATACAATGATACTAATACAACTTAATTTTACAAGCATAGCGTACACTACATTACGTACTACATAGTAGTAAAAATAAGTTTAGCGATGGCTTGAGTGTGTAAAGAAACAAAAATATTATAAACACGCAACGTTTCGACACGATTATATCATCATCATCAGATGCCTTTGTACATTTATAATAAAGTTTCATCATTATTAATTTAAACTGTCTTCAAACTGTTTTTATTTTTTAAAACATTAAAAGCAAAATTTGGATTCCTTGTCATCAAATTTAGGTAGTTACTATTAGTTGTAGGATGAATTACACATCTAAAGCTAAGACTATTTTAGTAATATTAATAACGAATTTCAAGCCTTTACGTCATCTATTTGTACCTATACGAATTTCGAAATTCTAGTGTTCTTTACTTATAATAAATACATATAATTAAAACAGGACATTTCTTACCATAAACACAAACACACGCCCCTGACTAATATATATATATATATATATATATATAATATGTATATATGTGTGTAAACGAAGCGCCATCTCAAGGCATAGTACAATTTTCTACATTCCCTCAAAATCTGAAAAAGAGACACACAACAATTGAACACAGGTCAAAACTGCTATCCAAAAATCTAGTTACCTGTCAGGTGTTTAGTTACTTGGACCTAATAGTATCTCAGTTTAGTGTTTACTAATCGTTTATTAATCATTAATGTTATAATTTGAAGGAAGTGTGAGAAATGTAATAACAATACAGGTTTAGGAATTGACCTCCGGCTAAGGTAAGGGGGGAAAAAAGTTGATACAATCGTGTTCGACATTAAAAGAGACTAAAAATAACCCATCTTTATTTATGAGCAAAGAAAAAATTGTGTAAGATACAGTGCAGTTGTCTTCTATTGGATCTGTAAACAGGCCTATCGATTGCCTTTCCTAGAAATGTATTCCCATCAGCCATGCATTTTATTGCAACAGGTAGGACTGGTCATCATTGAGTTCGATTTATACTAATTGCAAACAAATTTATTTTGTACTGGAATATTTTTATATGCTGCAGTGGGTAAGGCTCACAAACCGCCACTCGAGAAAGTATACGTAAAGAATTCACACAGAGACTAGGCAATATAAAAAACAACAACAGATAACTATTTCATTACAAAGAAAGCATGCAATAAATTAAAAACATTCTTAAAATGTACATTCGAAAATTCATTTACAATGTGGATACTCTTCTAGCAATTTTTCAAAACGGACAATAGTTCTTTGACCACATATAATATTTTACTAGTTAATTCAATTCTGAGTAAACCATCAAGTGTATTAAAATTAAAACTTCTAAACTGAGTAGAGAAGTCAGATTTTACCTTTAAAATATTTGAATGGTGAAGGTTTTCAGTATCAATACGAATAAACATTTTGGACAATTATTTTTATCTACCGGGATGAACTCACGATAGCCAGTCCAGAACGAGTCTGAAATGTAATCATTCTCTGCAATACTGGTAATATATCTGTACTAATGCTTCTATACCTTCCAGATATGATGCTGTTCTCTAAACCAAACCTGTAACTACATGTGACTAGAGCTATGGCTTTGATAAGTTGAATACACTTATATAATGCTGCCTTGGTTTTGCACGTGCAGTTGAAGCTCTTATTTTTCTTTATTCTTTATTTTGTTATTATTTTAGCAAATCCTTTCTGTACCTCTGGCATGCCTACAAATACAGATCGATCAACCTCTAACCTACGTCCGTTCTTCTTCGTTAACGTAGGCTCTGTGTTGATGGAGTTTACTGCTTTAATTTTGTTCTTTCTTCAATTTCGACTTTTTTTTCAGATGAAATATTTTATATTTGATCCATATTTTGGTAACTATATCCACATATTTCGTAAGCATTTTATCAGTTTATTGACACTTTTTAAACAACAATCTGACAAAATATTTACGAAAATTTTTAAGTCTGTTTTAATCTGATGAAATGGGCTGCTGGTTTTTCTTATCTAATGTTATAGGCGTGGTATGTTACTTCTAATTTGGTACATGTTCTACTGCATTAAATTTCTAATTATTTTAGTTGGTGACCCAATTCGCTATCACATCAACATTAAAAGTCTCTATTAATTTATTTGTTTAACTATTATATGTTGTTCTTTTTTATGATATTCCATTTGCCTGAATTACTATGATCCGAATTGCATGTAAAAAAATATGAAATACTAAATGTTTACAAATAAGCAATTATTTCACTACCCCCCAAATGTATTCTTAATTAAAACATTTTCATATAAAAACCTTTATTTTCCAATCTCAGTCTCATCTTCTGGTAGCGTTTATTTTATCAGTTTATTATTACAATTTACTATTTACTACTAAAGTACAATTCTAAATCATAATTTAAATCAGCTAACTCATATTTTATAACAGGACTCTTACTATTTATTCTGATTACTCCATAAACAGAACTGGTACCTTTATTTTGCATACATCTTGCTTAATGAAACTTAAACAACACAGTTTTCATGATATTTGTTAATGACTCTATATGTAAACACACGATAATATTTCACTTCCAGTTTCTTTTAGCATATATAAAGTTTTAATTAACAACCATCACAGCTACTACTGATTATGTATATTTAGGCATATAATGACGTCTGATTTCCATTATTCTATTCACTCATACACACACATAGAAGTACATACTTAACATCTGTATACATGGACATAACTTTATTTCTGATATTGAACTAATCATAAAGTATTTGTTTTGTACATCTTTTCTCCAAATTTAGTTAATCAGCACATTCCAAAACAAAAGAACATTTATATTTAGTATGCACTAACAGTAATTATGAGCACATGATAATGTTTCATACTGCTCAGTTTAAAACTCTTCAGAACATAAAAGGTACATGGAAGATTCTGCATTCATTCGTGAAAGATCATACTTTCATTATAACAGTGTTCCTTTGCTATTACATGATGGTTATACGTCAGTGAAATAATGTTTAATCGTTGGTAGCTGGACAAACACACTTGCCAATGTTAACAACCATTCAGGCAAACAGTTCTTCAAAAAACTTCACTTTATTGACTCTTTGTGTGTATATTTTAGTACATTCTAGTTCTATGTCAGCACATGAAAGTAATTCTCTGTGATCCTTAACTCTGCCATTCCAATCTAAATTATGAAGAAATGCTGTCGACAGTAAATCTGATTTGTTTGCAATCTTCTGTACTTAGATCAAACCTTGGAAAAAGGATATGAAACAAGAAAACACCGTGCAACGAAGATTTGCATGACTTTACGACCACACATTTAACAATATAACCTTTCAAAACACTGAATCCCTTGACCTCCATAATGGCGCTTAAATGAGGTACTATTCAATTTATGGTCACACACAGTCAGAACACTGTAAACATAATTTCAACTGTTATGAACATAATCTATTAAGTTCAGAATCTATATACTTCATTCATTTTCGTCCATCTTCGAGATTACTTCACGTATTTCGTTGATCGTATCTATTTTCACGCTTTTTATAAATTATCACATTTAGTATTCATTTCTTCAGTGGTCTCATTTATGTCATTTAGTTTGCTTCTCATTTTATACGTGAATGGTTTACACGTTTTTGTTCTATTAGTTCTTCTCCATTTTCAGCTTTATTTCTTTCAATTTATTGTCTTTTAATTGATCTATACCTAATAATTTTCGCTAACTTTGTAGAATTACTATGTGAACAGGAAAATTTTGTATCTCCCCTACTTCATTTCTCTGTGCTCTCCATTTTGTTGCCCTAAATCATTTAATTCGACTATTCTGTGGCCACAGAATGTGAAATATTATTATTGTTTTTCTTAGTGTTCTTTTTTTTTCTTTCCGAGTTTTAGCAATCTGTCAAGTTTATTTTGGCGACTCGAGGAATGCTACTTTGTCTCGTGCTCTATTGAACGATGTGTTTATTATAATTACTATTAAGCATAGCGTTAGCAGCAACAAGTTTGTTAATTTTCACTTACCCATCTTTTTCTTTCCTGTTGTAATCTTCATTTTTTTTATATTATATTGAAACTGTTGGATCACTTAGCTTACTCTTATAGGTGGTACATATTTAGTTTCTTCCAGTATAATAATTAGTTTTGAGATTTTTGAAATAGTTTCTATTTTTTAAAATAACTAACTCCATGCATATCATTAATCCTTACAGCCCTGTTACGTTATATTCAGTTTTCTAAGATGTACGTGGTCTTACTTCTGAAAGTAAAAGGTAAACTCATACCTTATCCGCGTGTTGAACAATTTCTTGCTAACTTTAAATAACCTATTCCCTTTAATTATTGGGGTTCAGTAATCAAATGAATGAACCGCAGGTTTTTGGCATACTATCGATAAAAATATTTCATTTTCAATATTGAATAACCATGCACTTGGTCTTTAGTTTTTACAAAAATGAAAAGTCTTGGGAATGATAACTTTTAATACATGATTATGAAATCTTATATTTTATCTTTGCAAATATTAAAAAGCTATATGATAACACAGATATAGTATATAATTTTAATGAGTTTCTCTATACATTACAGCATACTTTCCTTTGTCATTTCTAAGTAAGGGTCAAGAGCAATGCTACACTCATTGAAAATTTTATCAAATTTTAATCTATGATACCAAACACTGAAGATTATAATTCACATTTCAGTGCTATACATTATTTAATTTCTTGATTTAAAAGTAAATATTTATAAAACACAAATCTAAATATTGATTTTTGTGTGTCACGTGATATGCTGAATACAGCTCTAGTTCAAATTAGATGTTTATGATGCCCAAATACAAAGTTCATAGTTTGTTACGAATTGGGGACTCACATTACCGATATTTAAAAGCTAGAATATAAAATAAGAACTTTCTATCTTTTCTATTTGGTGAGATATCGCTCATGTACTGAATCAAACATAATGGCCAAGCCTACCTCTTTTCTTCTTTAGAAAAACTTCCTCATTTACAATTGGTTTTGTTATACTTATTTATTTTTCTATGTTTAAAAAAATAAGTTTTAGAATTTATTTGTAAATAGTTATAATGTATATACGTATATAATGTATTATAACTGAAATGTGGCTGAATTTTAAAAAATACTACTCCGCTAAAATATAGTGAAGACAGGTAAATTTGTAGAGGTTAGCTTTATATTACTGGACAAGTTAAAACGAGTGCACGTGCGTCGTAACTTCATTGTAACTTCCTTATTTTAGCTAAGCACGACTGAAAGGTCAATATAATAAATATATATAAATTTATAATATTATGCATTAAAGCTATTTAGACTAAAATTTCTGTTTTCAAGTTATGATTTGTTATCATCCTAGTACGAAAAATGCATAATTTATATTTATATTCCAGTTTCTTTTGTGATATTTACGAGAACGGGCAAATTTAGCGAAGCTGTATAAAAATTCGATAATGCAAAAAAGGGACAAAATATAAAGTTTTCTCTTTCAAAACGTTTGTTATTTACCTGTCGATTATAAAGATTTTACACATGAAATTTGGAAATTTTCTGATGCCTAAAAGTATTTTAATCTTTGAATAAAAATTACCTTACATGTTAGATAATATTTATGCAAACTTGAAAAAAGAACGAGAAAAACATTACTTAAAAACTTAATAAAAATCTGATATGTTTCTTACAAAAGCCTTCTAATGCTTACTAATAATATGCCAAATTTCGTGAGCATATGCTTAATAATTTAAAAATTATTGCATAAAAGCTATACTGAGCATAAAACGGCTAAGAGATCGATCCCAGCGATCGAACATGTACTGAAAGAATAGGAAGTGTGTTGATCATTCAAAACTATTATAAAGGGTTGCTCATTTTCTGCTGTTAAAGCTAAGGTATAATTTAGTGTCAAGGATGAAGGTATTAATGTAAACAATTAAATACCTTAACAGTAACCTTTAATGGTGTTTCTATAAACATTCTCGGCGTATTCTCTATCGCTGTTTTTTCACATTTCTCCATGACTAACGGATGTAAATCTGATCAATATGCCTTGAGATTACAAATTTTAGGATTGATGGTACGTTTTTACAATTTCTTCTAATACTAATCATAATTTTACTGTCAGTAAGAAATATGAACTTATCTTTCTAACTGCTGCTATATTAAATGTCTGAACTAATCTAGCTAATCCTGTCCTACTATTTTATACAGTAAAATCCATACATTTACAGACAGTTCTAAATGCCAACATTAAACAATAACATTCTTATCTGTAAATTTCCATTTGTTCAATTTTAGCATGCATTAGCTCTTGATTATGCATTTCAATGATCTTATTTAACAAAGTCGTTATTGTATGTTACTTACCTATCAAATTTATTATTTATTTTGCCATTTGTCTCTGATAACCTACTTTTTTGTTTAACATGCGTAACTCGTTTGTCGTCGTAGTTCTGAATAAAAGTTACAAAATACTTCTGCCTGCATTACTTAATTTGCGTTTCCGTCTTTTCTGAACTGAAATGGAAATGCTGTCTTTGATATTACTTGACTGTCTTAAAAGAACGGTTATTTCATTATAATGTTTTATAATTAGGTATTCAAAACCACCACCCGCTAGTACAGCTGTATGTCTTCGGATTTACAACGCAAAAATCAGAGGTTCGATTCCCCTCTGTGGGGGGAGCAGATAGCCCGATGTGGCTTTGCTATAAGAAAACACACACTGTTCAAAATTTTCTACTAATCTTCTTTGCACTGGTCTTAATTCTTCCATAATGGCTATTCTGGTGTTATATTCATGTGAATATTATAATTTCCTCTCTAGCCTTAGGTTTAACAGTTACACTAGTTTTGTCATTAATGGTTCACTGGAATGCACTTAATTCTTTTCATAATAAAGTATATTCTTAAAAGTATTGTGAATACGGTATATTTTCTACAGTTATCCGCTTATTTCCTAACAAAATAAAATGTCTATCTTCAAAAACTGCTATACCTTCCTATGGAACTGTGCTTACGTTTCGTCTTGTTTGTTTTTCTTAGAGCAAAGCCACATCGGGCTATCTGCTGAGCCCACCGAGGGTAATCGAACCCCTAATTTTTGCGTTGTAAATCCGGAGACTTACCGCTGTAGTAGCGGGAGGCTACTTTTCGTCCATTTACTATAGTTTGTTTTTGTTTATTTTGAATTCCGAGTAAAGCTACACAAGGGCTATCTGCGCTAGCTGTCCCTAATTCAGCAGTGCTACACTAGAGGGAAGGAAGCTAGTCATCACCACCCACCGCCAACTCTTGAGCTACTATTTTACCAATGAATAGTGGGATTGACCGTTACAAATAACACCCTCACGGCTAAAAGGGCGAGCATATTTGGTGTGATGGAGATTCGAAGCCGGTACCCTCAGATTATTTAATATAGTCAAAATGATTCCAATATATCTAAAAATACACTTACTAGTAATTTACATTTGGTTATTATTTTCACTTTATTTCTATAAACAATCTTTTGCTACTTTAAAGTTACTTATCCTAATTGCATTTTCTTAAATATATTTATTCTAGAATACTCAACAACCCAAATAAGTTTTTTTTAGATTTGGTGTTCCACATATTGATTTGTACCGAAAACCAACTGAAGGGCTTTCAAAGGTCTCACTCACTACACACCAAATGCAGTGTTACATTCAATAAAGCGCTTAGATTAAAGAAAATATTATCTGACAATATAAACTATGACTATCATATTGATTTGTTAAAATAGATAATAACAAATCCGCCTTCAAACAATCACCTAAAACAAATTCCTATCATGTTTCACTGGTTATTACCTATCACCCAAGACAAAAATAAAACAATAACTACTCCAAGTACTGAAAAATCACTTTTACCTTTTCCAACTAATGATCGATTAAGATCCATTTTAATTGAAGTTTCTATCGTTTCTTTCAGAAAAAAATAAAATTTTGAAATCACACTTGTTTCACGTTAAAATTAACTTTAACTCGTAGCCCAATGAAAGACACTCCTATTGCCACACTTGTGAGTTTAGGTGGAAGGAAATCTCTGATAAGGACAACCAAAAACAACTTAAAATCACTAAATCCATAATCTGATTTACCAAAAACGTTTTTACTTGATTCAGTACCAGAAATGTAACTTCCAATATCTAGTCTAAACCAGATAACAGTACGATAACAGTTTAACAACAATCTTCAATCAAAATGAACAAAGCACTTCTGGTTGCAAAACATTTTAACATGCCAAACCACTTTCTTAAATATATTAAACTGACGAACACAGAGACAAATTTTACATCAAACCAAAACAAGATTTGTTTGTTTTGGAATTTCGCACAAAGCTACTCGAGGGCTATCTGTGCTAGCCGTCCCTGATTTTGCAGTGTAAGACTAGAGGGAAGGCAGCTAGTCATCACCACCCACCGCCAACTCTTGGGCTACTCTTTTACCAACGAATAGTGGGATTGACCGTCACATTATACACCCCCACGGCTGGGAGGGCGAGCATATTTAGCGCGACGCGGGCGCACCAAAACAAGAGGATTAAAGAACCTACTGAAGAGCGGTATTATATTTTGTTGTGCAGAACAGCATCAATTTTGATCTTTAAAAAATATCCTAAAACAGCATTGTAATTATATTAATTTATTTATTTTTACCATTAGTAATATTCACAATTCTATTCGTGTTTATTTGCTTATATCAGCATTATTTCCAATATATATACATATAGTTTCACAACACTTTCTCTCATTCCCAACCCATTTTATTTTTACTGGAATTTTTTCTCCTACGAAAACTATTTTAGCATCTTTTTAGTTATTATCAAATCTTAGTTTCATATCATATACTCATTTCTTTAGTACAAACTAAATCTGGCATCAGCATCTCCAGTTATGATTGGTTAGTCTCCAAGACTAACTCAATTGAAACGTAAGGCAAATGTGACGTTGGCATATTAACATATATATATATATATATTAAATGTCGCTCACTAATTATCATTCTCTATATATCTGAAAGAGAATAGTGAAATATTTTAAAGCACTTGAAATTTGGGTCTTTTTTCTTTAATTCATTCACACATAGATACCTCTTCAAAATGCATGTGTAACAAGGTGAGGGTTAAATCTTATATGCTTGTTTCTCGCGGCCAAAGGTTGTTTGTTTTTTAATTTCGCGCAAAGCTACACGAGGGCTCTATGCGCTCTCCGTCCCATATTTAGCAATATAAGACTAGGGGAAGACAGCTAGTCATTATTACCCACCGCCAATTGGGCTACTCTTTTATCAACGAATAGTGGGACGGACCGTCACATTATAACGCCCTCACGGGTGAAAGGGCGAGCATGTTTGATGTGACGGAAATTCGAACTCGCAACCCTCAGATTGCGAGTCGAGCGTCTTGACCACCTGAACATGAGGGGCCGCGAAAGGTTGAATCCATGGTAGATCTTCAATTGGACTGAAGACCTTTAAATAAAATCATGTATCTGTATATCTAGCGAGGGCTCACATGTACCAGCCTGAGATATTTCTGAAGTACTTTATGTGCCTATTCCAGTTGATTCATCAGTTCTATCTATGGCCATGCTTTTGTTACTACCATTACTTGGTTCATTGCCGGTAATTTGATGCTTGACTCACTGTCATGTGTTTTGTCTAATATTACTACTTCAGCACCTATGATTAAGTCAATGTCTTCTAACAAAAGATCTGTTTTCATTTTCTGCCTGTTCAACTTCACTATCTCGCAATTCTATCTTATCGGAATTCTTGAATTTTGTTGTTGTTTTTACTTGTTTCTCGTAAATCAGGTGTTCTTACTCATATAATTTATATTCTTTTATTTTCTTTAACAAATTAGAAACTCAAAGTTCAAACATTCATAAGCTAAAATGTAAAATAAAAATTTCTCACCTTTTTGATTTGCTAAGATATCAACATATTTTGCGGGTTCGCGCCCGAGTCGCGCCAAACATGCTCGCCCTCCCAGCCGTGGGGGCGTTATAATATGACGGTCAATCCCACTGTTCGTTGGTAAAAGAGTAGCCCAAGAGTTGGCGATGGGTGGTGATAACTAGCTGCCTTCCCTCTTGTCTTACAGTACTAAATTAAGGACGGCTAGCACAGATAGCCCTCGAGTAGCTTTGTGCGAAATTCCAAAAACAAACAAACTTAAGTACATATTTGTAACCAATAGAAATATCACATTCCAAGCTATGAAAGTCTGAGAATCGTTTGTAGTTGGACTGAAAGGGAATTTTCAAACTGATAGGAAATGTTGAACAGGAATGGGTTTTTTAAACTCATATATAGCTTAGTTAGAAATATAGGTAAACTACTGTGGTTTTATATGTATCAATTTAGAAGCTTAAGAACTGTTTGGTTTTCTACAATGTATTTATTAAATCTGCATATATTAATTTGTTTCCTCCTTCTACTTGAGAAAAAAGTGAGGCTTACAGCGAGGCTAAGTAAACATTACTTTTTTTAAAGTAATTATTTTTATTATTAAGTAATTTTTTAGGTATTAGGAATTGCTGTTTTCTAAATATTTCTTATTTATTATTATGTTTTACTAAAAATAACTAAAAGCGATTCAGTTATGAGAACATAGTTGTAACATATATATTAATAAGCTCTCACATAATCACTTTGTACACCTATACTACTAATCTCCACCCACTTAAGGATGTTAACCAACACCTACCAATTTATATAACCTTCTCCCATGAATATATCTATATATTTATCTAATACTTTTAACAGTCAATACTTATATTTCCTAAGATATAATCCTAAACTAGCTTATTTTATCTTGCATGTTTCTTATTCTTTCCTGCATTATGGTGACCTACTGCAGCTATTTTGTTTCTATTGCTAGCCTTACCTACTTCTGTATGCTTAGAAAATATTACTTTACTTTCACTTGCATTTAAAACTTTTATAAGCATTGTGTGTTTCTCAGACACTCAACTAATGCAAGTAGCGACATACACTCCTACTTCTTCTATCACAACTGGCTTAGTTAGAGCTTTCTGATTTTGCTTCAACTCACCTGCTTTGGGCGCAACAGTAATATGACTTCTCTTAAGTATTGCATCTACTCTTACTAATCTTAGGACTATTATTTCTGTTATACTTTTGTGTTGGAATGCTCTGTTGCCTAACTTAGGTGCAAAGTTATATGAGGCATCTCTGTAGACATTTATCTGTCGAAAATTTCTTCCTCTACTTTATATGCTCTTCTTTTAGTTTGTTCTTTGCCTTTATCACTACTGTTACTAGAATACTACCAGTTTTTCAAGACTTTTTTATTCCGTCTAATATGATTCATTTTCGAATAGTCAATCCTATTACCATGCTGAATTTTTCATGTATCATTATGTTTAGGAACATCAGTGCTTTAAGTTTTGATTTTACAACCG
Source organism: Carcinoscorpius rotundicauda (assembly GCA_011833715.1). Classification (NCBI taxonomy): domain Eukaryota; kingdom Metazoa; phylum Arthropoda; class Merostomata; order Xiphosura; family Limulidae; genus Carcinoscorpius; species Carcinoscorpius rotundicauda. The sequence goes on along the minus strand of CM022394.1, from coordinate 41,663,446 downwards.
TAGCCTCGTTATTTTGCTTAATACTTTTCTACATACGTCTAAAGCACAGTCCCTTCAAATAGAGTACGGATGTCAAGTAACATACAATATGTCAAACAACACACTCCAAAAAATCCAAGTGCAACAAAACAAAATATTAAAATCCGCATTCAGTTTACCATCTTTTACGCCAACAAATTATCTACACCAAATTAGTAATTTACCAACTATAAAAGACAGAATAACAGAACTTTCTCTGAAATATTATCTAAAAGCAGAAAACAGAAACAAACTAACGGCATCACTATACAAATTATCAAGTGCACCAACGAAATTCATATCACCTTACAACATATTTCAAGAATCACAATCCACTCAAGAAAGAATCTAAATAAATAAAATACATGTTATTAACACGAATTCCTTTTTTTTCAGGTACAGGGCACACGACAGGCAAAACTTTCGGCGCCTGTCGTGTGAAAGTGGGTTTTCTCGGGGCACTCCCGTTTCCCCCCACTCCAAAATCTTCAGGCATTGGATTTCTAGATCCCAGCCTAGGCAACCTTTTTGCCAGACCCAGAATCGGGCCGTTTGATTTGATCTGAATTTGAATGAATTGCATTCATGTTCACATCTGCCGAACTTTTTCCTTTCGGGACAGGTCCCGGCCTTTCTTTCCACTGCTGCCTTTGCCTCCACCCAAAAGAACATTTGGTGAGACTTTCCCCACCCAAAAAGTCAAGAATAATAACGATAATTAATTTATTAAAAAAAAAACACCACTTAATCTTAATAACAATCCACGAAAGGGGACGAAGAGGAACTACAAAGTTCCTGAACACCCCAGTTGGAGAGAGAACTCTTCTGATTTCTCTCTCTCTAAACTGAACCCCTGCCACGTTAGTTTAGTTTAGTTTTCAAAACTTAAAATATGTCCCTGTGCTCAGCTCATCTTTAATAATGGATATTTCAGTGTCACAATCTCACAAGAAATTCTGTATTATCATACTATTTGTTTCTAAATCTATCTGTTTACAGGTACAAAATGAATGTTATAGTTCTAAGTGTCCTAGTTCTATTTTAACACTATGCTTTCCTACTGTTTCAACAGGACACCCTGTTGTGGAAGTTAAAACACATTTCTGGAACATCCTTCCATGTATTATATAATAATGTTAGATATTCCTTTACAAATTCTGAACTTATCAGAGAAAAATGGGATTTTGTGTGAACTTACAACTGATACTTTAGATCTACTGGAGTATCATTATTAACTGTATTAATGCTCAGTATTTTATTCCATACTGCTAAACGCATTTCTAATTTGGCTTATGGATGAAATTACATTTTCGTATCTCCATTAAACTTTGATTTTACAGTATTACGTATAAACTTTTCCTTAAAAGTTTTAGTTCCTTGGACATTTTTATTTTCTTTGATTGATGTCTGCAACTTCTGAACATATGGCCGTAAGATCTTCAGTTAAAATATTCTAGCTGCCTTTCCCGCTTTTTGTCTTAAAGTAATATTTAGTGATATACCCTAACTTACCACAATTTAAGCATTATGTGCCCTCTGGTTTATTTTGTTTCTTATTCTATCAAACAGTTCTATCACTTCTGTTATTTACAGTGTTTATAAAACAGAATGCTGGGGTCTGTGTGACTGTTTTTGCACAGTTCTTCTCTAGGAACTACTTCAGTTAGGTCTAGCAAAGTTGCATGTAGAGTATTCGCTTAATTTACATTTATTTTCATTACGTAACTTATAAAACCTCGTTCGAAATCTGACTTTAAAGTATTCTGAGTAATTAAGTCATTCGGGTGTTTACATGCCCTATGAAGCCTGCTACCTAGTTCCAATAGCTTGTATCCGAATATTATGCTTGATTCCCACCTTTGATTGGTTGTACTGTGAATTATGTTAATACAGTATGTGATATTTCTCGTTTTCTATGCTTTTGAGTCAGACTATATGCTAAATATTGAAAATGAATGGTGTTTCTTAGCTGGTCATAACCTCTAATACAGTACTTTGCCTCTATAGCTATCCTTAATCTGATGATATCGGTATTTTGTGCATCTATCTAACACAGCATTCTGGTAATTTCATTAATCGAGCTACAAATTTTCAACGTCTTTATCAATTTTACCACAAAAAAGTAGCTATCATTTGTTAAATTGATAGCATCATACTGTTCAATTGGAGCTGGTGAATATAGCGTGACTTCTGTCGCAGCTTCTAATCCTGCTTCTTCCATTCTACCATTTCTAGGAAGTGCACCCTACTCTGTTTAATTCATGCAATAGCCGTACCAGATCTACTCCTTTACGACTTATACTAACTATACTGACTTAAAGTATAATTTATTTCAGCTTCTTTTCCGTGTTTATTACAACTACTTGTTGGTTGAGCCAATATTCTGGCATTCTGCAATAATTTGTAACAGATGGAGTTAGTCATCATTGTATTGGACTTACACTTGTTATAAATAAAGTTATTTTATAAAAGAATATTTTATATGCAGCAGTGGGCAATACTTATAAATCATCAACTCGAAGAAGTTTTCATAAAGAATAAAAAATCACTCAAAGACTATGTAACATAAAAACAGATATTTAATTTACACTTTTATCATTCAAAAACTTTCAATGAATATGACAAACAACTTCAGGTAAATGTTTATTTATCCTAGCTGATGTTTCGGCTAATACTTTTTTCAAGGATCTACGAGCGTCACATGGATCCCTGAAAAAATATAAGCTTAAACGTTGGTCAGAATAGATAAACATTTATTTATCACAAATATAAACACCTGATTAATCAAATGCCTTTGTAAATTCGAGTTTTCGTTTAGTTGTTGTTGTTGTTTTGAATTAAGCACAAAGCTACACAATGAGCTATTTGTGCTCTGCCCACCACGGGTATCAAAACCCGGATTTTAGCGTGTAAGTCCGCAGACCTACCGCTGAGCTACTGGGGGGAATTTTCATTTAGAATATTTAGACAATCTTTTAACAATTCTTCTAATATGGACATTAATTACTTGACCACATCAAATATTCTAAATTTATGCAGTTTTGTGCGTGTGTTTTTTCGTATAGCTATCTGCTCAGCCCACCAAGGTGAATCGAACCCCTGATTTTAGCGTTGTAAATTCGGAGACATACCGCTGTACTAGCGGGGGACATAAGTTTTGACTAAACTTCCAAACTTATCCAAAATAAATGTTAATAAATAAAGTAGAGAAGCCAAATTTTAATTACACAAACTGTGAATGTCGGTTTCTAATATCAGCAAGTACAAACCTCTTGAAGGATAATTTTCTGCTAATGGAACGAATTCACAATGCCACTCAGGAACAAGTCTGAACTGCAATCACTAACTGAAGAACTGATTATATCTTTATAGTAGTGTTGTTGTTTTTGTTGTTGTTTTGAATTAAGCACAAAGCTACACAATGGGCTATCTGTGCTCTGCCCACCACGGGTATCGAAACCCGGATTTTAGCGTGTAAGTCCGCAGACATACCGCTGAGCCACTGGGGGGCTTATAGTAGTGTTTTTACACTTTTCAGACAGGATGCTGTTCTCTAAAGCAAACAAATAACCATGACATCTAGCTTTAACTTTGTCTTTGCTAAGTTTGCACGTTACTAGGATGTTGCAATGGCTTTGCACGTGGTACTGGAACTTTTCTTTTTATCCAGTCTTTTTGTAATTGGGCACGTCCTTTCTGTACCTTTGGTATGCCTAGAAATTCAGGCCGCTTGGTTTCCGGCCTGCATGCGTTCTTTTTGCATAAACATCTCCTTCGTAGGACTCAGATTTACTAGTTTAATTGCATTCTTTCTTCAACTCTAAACTCTTTTCCAGGTGGTGTGATATGTGATACTCCATTGGTATTTTGATAAATATACTCTTAGTTTGGTAAACATCCTGTCAACTTATTGATTAAATAGCATCTGTTTTGTATTGATAAAAACTGCTGGCGTGGAATGTTACTTCTATTAAACAAGTATTCTTTGAAGTTTTTAATTGCCTTATTTCATGACCAAGTTCACTTACTGACATTAGAATTAAAACTTTCCGTTTCTTTATTTAGTTAAATATTACGTGTTGTACATTACTCTGATATTCCATTTTATGTAATTATTATCATAATCCAAAATGGCCTTTGTTAACCAAATGACCTAAGAAGGTCGAAACATTGTTCTGTTATTTATTTTAATTAAAGTTTTAATAGTCATACCAGTTGTCTTAAGAATACAACCTCCTAAACTTTACCACTTGGTTTTCGATGTCCAGCTTCATTGAAAGTTAAACTATATATGTTGTTATAGATTTTCACCAAAGAAAGATACAACTACACTGCAAAGTAAAAAGACATCTATTTTATGAGCATAATAACTAGTTCCTTTTCCCCAGTCTACATTACCATGCATAATAACTTCTCATGGGTTTGTTTGTTTTTTAATTTTGCTTAAAACTACACGAGGGCTATCTGCGCTAGTCGTCCCTAATTTAGCAGTGTAAGATTAGAGGGAAGGTAACTAGTTATCACCGCCCACCGTCAACTCTTGGTTTACTCTTTTACCAACGAAAAGTGGAACTGACCGTCAAATTATAATGCCTCCACAACTAAAAGAGCAGGTATTTTTGGTGTGACGGAGATTCAAGCCCGCGTCTCTTAGATTATGAGTGGAGCGCCTTAACCACCTGACCATGTCGGGTCAGCTTCTCAATGGAGAAACAGATATATTACAGAATATAAAATATGTTTTCGTCCATGACACTACTTTAGAACCTTTCTTTGGAGATACAAAGAATAAATGATGAAGCGACATCTTAAACTATATCACACTAATCTTATTTAGCATTCTGGATTTTAGCATGTCGAAGCTACTTTGCATAATAACCTCCTACTAGGGAATAACTAAGCAAAAAAAAAATATGTATTTTTATCTGCATAATAGCTTCTCTATAATACTACTCGCGTTTCTTCCGTAGGAGACATACAGCATAAATTACAAAAGGACTTCCTAAACTTCGCCATCTTGATTTTATTTATCTTTTCAACCTTTTGATAAATGATATTTATAGGTTGCTAAATAACCTCCAACCATACAGACATAGATTCAAAACTATATTTCGTGAGCATAATAACTGGAGTCTTTTTTATGGGTCAGTGAGCACTGATTATTCTCCTTCTGTGGTGGATAATCCCACTCCTTAAAGATAATAAAACGTAGAAAGTCATTGACTGATAGGTAACCAGTATGGAATACTATTTTTCAATCACCATCTCTGACTGTTCCTTCATCTCGTTGTAAGTCTTTATCCTCTATATGACAAATACTTGAAGCAAATATCTCCTTTTTTATTTAGAAAAAAAATAGATAGATTTGTTGTCTCTCCAAAGTCAACCAAGAAATTATATTCTACTAACATCTTGATCGAAACATCTATAATACAGCTCAGTGACATACTCCATAAATCTATGAAAATTAGAGATGTAACTATTGAGTCTCCTTCCAATGTTAATTTTAATTTCTGTGGTAAAGTAATTGTTAAGAGTGATTTACTTAACATGCCTAAGTCAGAAGTTCTTGTTGGTTTCTCCAACCAAGGAGTTTTAGTTGTGCGTGTATCTCTACTTGTAAATATGAAATAATGTGGCCTACCCAAGTTGTTGTTTTAACGTTTACATCACCACGTTCACCTGCCTTTTCCAAGATGGATTATTTCAACTATAAGATGCGACTCTGTGCCTGGGTTTTAAATGTAAGTGGGCTAGGATTCTTCTAAAATAGGTGTCTGTGCCTTGTTGGCAATAAATTTGGACAACAGATAGACAGCACACAATTCACTTGCTTTAAAATAATATATTCAAAACAAGTCAAACGTATGTACAAAATTGTTTTACACTGAGGGCTATCAGTTGCAACTAAAACTCTAAATAATTCTACTTTCTTGTCAAGAGTCTACGCAGGTTGATTCATTTACTTTAGATTCCAATTGGCAAGAGGAATTATTGTTCTTTACACTTATAATAGTATCAGTGTATAATTCACTTATGTTACTTCGTAGGTTATCACAGTTGTGTCCTAAACTTTAAATAATTTCTCCCTTTCGTCAAAGCCTACATGGAAAAATTCAATTACTATAGAAAACCCTTTGATCGGACAGAGTATTCCCCTTATCTCTGTTAAACTATGAATCTCACTCTAAGATATCACACTTTAAGGCTAATCACTCACATCCCAGCTAACTTCACTTTTTTTCTGGTTGAATTTTGCTTAATTCTACTATCTTGGTCGCCTTATACATTACTCATCTGAAGTGTCGAGCTTTCTGCAGACCTTGAAACACTATGATGTTACAGTACTCATATACCGATAAAAATTTAGGTTTCAAGAACATTACACAAAGTATAACTTATACAAAGATACATAACAAACAACAATCCCTTTTAACATAATCAACTTTAACATTCTTGTTAAAAAACTATATAATCATTAAACATTAAATCACTAAACGAATTAAATAATAACTATCACAATAAGCAGCCTTGTATATTCAACATCATACATTCTTAATCAGCTCACATGTTTCCGGTGTCAATGGTTTGGACAATAAGACATCTTGTGGTTTTCCGATGTGAGCTCGTTATGGTGGCAATGGCCTTGATGCCTACAATTGTCAATTATGATGGTTCTCTCCTCTAATTCTTTTCTTCTTCCTCTAACTTGGTGAAAGAGAAAGAGTTATAGTGTTTATGTGCCGTTAATAACATCTCTTATTCAAGGTCTGGAAGTTGTCTCTTCTTCTATCTTAGACACATATGTTGCTGCACTCATTCTACTACTACAGTAGAAGTGAAGCTAGTTCTTTCTACGTCTCTTACACTGTAATTCTCACACAATATAAAGAGTCTTTTGCTTTCTATAGATGGAAGAGCTGACAAGTCTTTGTTGTCTATTACTGTCTCTGTTCTCATTTTCACATCCAGAGACAACTTGGGAGGGTCCTTTTATTTTGGCCCTGAGATGTAGAACCATTATTTGCTCGTGCACTCATTCATTGGGGTCACTTTAATCTGAAAAGAGATCTGCTCAATTAGCTCAGGACAGGCCCATGGAAGTTGGCAGATTAAATGGCGTGGTAACAAACAAAAGAGTTACCTACCTAGTTCTCCCCTCCTAAGAAAAAAATGCCGACCTTTATGCAACGAAATAGTTTGGGATTTCATTCTAATGTGGATGACATTAAGGCTTTGCTCTATTGTTGTCATTCCATGTGTGTGCCTCTCCTTACGTGAAACATTTATCAGACCTGCAGATGCAATTGCATCAACTCGTTGTTTGGAATGGTTTGTTTCCCATATAATGAATAATAAATTACAAGGTATATTGTCCGATAGTTTGTACAGTAGGATAATCAGAAGTTATTCATATTCTGTGTCATGATGAAGCAAATATGTGTATCAATTAATATTCTGGAATGATTTGTGCCCCAGCACAAAATATAATCCAGAAAGTGTATTATCTGAAAATGTGAATGACTTATATCACATGTGAATTTGATGAAAGAAGAAAGATTTACTGAACAGTGGTTTGGAATAGATTCTGTACTGTGTCTCCATGACCCAAGGGGGTTGATTTGGTTTGTTTTGAATTTCGCGCAAAGCTACACAAGGGCTATCTGCACTTGACGTTCCTAATTTAGCAGTGTAAGACTAGAGGGAAGGCAGCTAGTCATCATCACTAATGGCCAACTCTTGGGCTAATTTTTTTTACCAACGAATAGTGGGATTGATCGTTACATTATAACGACCTCTTGGTTGAAAGGGTGGGTATGTTTGAACAAAAGTTGGAATAGCCAGCAAGTTGGGAATAACCTTTTTATCGTATCATGTTGAAATAATAAAGTGTATACACTAAGGGTTTTGGATTTTTTGTTTCCTGTAGCAATATGAAGTACAATAAAGTGTATCGATTGCAGTTTGGAAATGATTTGTGTCCAGTTTCAGTATAAAAACAAAACTGTACAGACAGAGTGTTTGGCAAATTTTATGTCAAGTTGATATCGTGGTAAAATAAATGTATCAAAGTGGTTTGAATTTTTTTTATTCATCTTGGTAAATGATATTTGTTTGTTTTGGAATTTCACGCAAAGCTACACGAGGGTTATCTGCACTAGCCGTCCCTAATTTTGCAGTGTAAGACTGCCAACTTTTGGATTACTCTTTTACCAACGAAAACTGGGAGTGACCATCACATTATAACCCCCTACGGCTGAAAGGGCAAGCATGTTTGATGCGACGGGTATTAGAACCCGCGACCCCACCTGGCCATGTCGGGCCTTGGTAAAAATGTGCAAAAGTACAATATCTTACGATTTGAATCCTGTGACGTGATAAAATAAAAACAAATCATCGGTTCATATTTGGGAAGAATTTATGTCTTATACCTTATTGAAATAAAACAAATTATTTTCACTAACAATTTGGAATGACTCACGTCCTGTGTCATAATCAACAAAAATTTATCGACTGATGGGTTAGGGTAACTTGTGTCCATTCTCATAATAAAATAAGTTTATCGACTAACTGCTTGAATCTATTCATGTCTAGCGTCACGATGAAACAAAATTTATGGACTGACAGGGTAAAATAAATGACTTGTTTTTCTTGCAATGATGAAAAAACATGTGTATCGAGTGATAGTCGTATTAACATATTTCCCGTTATAATGAATTTACAAATTTATATTGATTGACTGTTTAAAATTAATTTCATCATTATACGAGACACAGTAGCAAAAGTTTAGCAGCAGAGAACTCAGAATGACTAGGGTCTTGTGTGATTTTGAAATAGAAAAGTATATTACTGAATGCTTTGAAAAACCTATATTCTATGTCATGACAAAATGTTTAGTCTAAACAAAACAAAAAGCGTTTCACTGATAGCTTAAAATGACTTATTTCCTGTGCCATGATAAAATTTCAACGGATTTAATATTATTTTAATATATATGTTTGTTTCAGTATAAAGTATATTTTTAAATGTATGTAACGTATATTGCTATATGTGTATTACGGAAGTCCAGCCTGTTCTCTAAATTTGTAGAAGATTCTAGAATGAAGAATCAACAATATTTGTTTTCAGAAAGCGCTGGCATATCTTTGGATATTGTTACCAACTGAATTTTCAAGGACATAACTCTAAACGTTTATAAATTGACGTACAAAAAGACAGTTTAATATATTATTGTTGGATTGCCAAAGTCAGTATATTCTTGACGTTGTCATTATCATCATGAATTTTCTGAGAATTCTAACACGCACTATTTTTATGAAATTACTCGATCTTGATATCAAGCACCTATACTAACATTTAAATTAAAACATTAAAAATACAGCTTACATTTTTTTCATTATTCCTACATTGTGAAGCGTTTCAAAAAATCCTAATATAAAGGAATGATAAAACACAATCAAATATTAATTTACTAGTCTTTTTGGTGGTTTTATCTTCCAAACCTCATGATATGCAGATGTGATGACTTATCACTGGTTCTCCTATTACTGTAAAAGTTCTTCATTGTGTGATCAAATCAATCCATTGATGGATCTATCCTCCATGATTCTCTAAAAGCAGTCTCAACAAAAGCCATAAGGTCCCCAGAAGTTTGACTTTATACAGATAAATTGTCCTCTGGAGTTACCTAATTAGCCGTTCTATCATCAACATAATTTTTTAGATGTTCATAGTGAATGGACCTTTTCTTTAATTTCCTATCATTTCAGATTATGAAAAATACATCACTTATTATATTTGGTAGCACATGCGGCTCTAATCAACACTTGCTTAGCTTTGAGCTTCGTTCTTTCTTGTGGTGAGAATTGTACGGTCGTACCATGCCACCTTGGTTGGCTCCAGTCTTATCAACATTAATATTATCGTGATGTCTATCATTGGTAGTCATGTATGACAGTAGTAATGTTCCTTGGTCCCTCTGATTATTCTGCATGATACTCTTCCAAGTGAATATGCTTCAGATAAGACATGCTTCCTTTAGTGTCCTAGTTGATGTTGCCTGTCTTCTGGGGCACGTTTCTCTCAATGCATACCTTACACAAGCTCATAATAGATTCCAAACGATATGCGATGAATAGAGCTTTCCAAACATATATAATATACTGTTGTTTGTGTTACGTTTTTCTAGTAAATCATGGAAATAAACAATGATGGGGTGTTAAAAGTAGCATGTCACCAGCAGAAAAAATTAATTTCAAAGCAATGAAACAAACACAAAAATTGTAAGATGACTCGAGCCTTTTTTGTGATTAATTATTAAACAATTAGGTTTTGACGATTTATTATTAGATTATTGTCCAATTATGACAAGGAACTACCTGTCTTAAGATATATGTTGTCCCATTACTTTTCCACATAAAAATATTCGAAATAACACTATAATTATATGTTGTTTACTGTTGTTTATTTTCAAAACTATTATAAATTTTTCCGTAAATGAAAAATTAGTCTAAGATAAATCCAGGAAGTATATAATTTGATTTCATCACACCCCAAACACAGGATATGAAGAGATATATTGGGTATGTCCATTTAGGACTTGTAATTAAATATGCATATATCTAGTGTAGATACTCAGATTCAGTGATGTCGAGAAACCCACTTGTTGAGAATTTTATATGCAAAAACGGCTCGTTTGGGTTCAGAAAATATTTTAAATATTCAGAAAGTGTATTACCTGAAAATGTGAATGACTTATATCACATGTGAATTTGCAATTTTAAATATTTTCTGAACCCAAATGAGCCGTTTTTGCATATAAGATACTCAGATTGTTATTTTGTGACATGAAATTACGTGAATTCCTTTACTTCAATCTTGCTTCAGAGGGGAATATGCAAAGTTCATAATGTTTTTCTCATCATATTTAATTTCCACTATGTGAAGATGATTAAGATTGAAATGCATGTCACAAACCAACTCATTTTACTACAAGAAAAGTCCTTGAAATTAGGATTACATACCATATGTGCCTCTCTTTAATTGTAGAAATACCATAGAAATGGCGATAGTTTTGGATTTAAATGACTATTAAATTACAAAGCTAAATCTGTGGGCGACAATTACGAGTTTACTTATAAAAACAGATAACTGGGGATATGGTGAGATAAGAGTTCATAAAATGGGTAATAAAAGAAACATTTCGATTCAACTTCTTATATATATATATATATATATATATATGCTTTGCACTTCTTAATATAAAGACACATTATAATGAAAACTTTCATTTATGACATGTAAAAATAGTCTAACACAAAACAACAGTTCTTATTAGTCTACCATAGTTAAACTTACTTTAAAAAGTTAAAGGAGATCACATTAATTTACACACCTGCTTTACTAATATACAAAGGTGGTATGCATTTCCATCACGAGTTAGGCTCGACATACACAGGTGGATAAGGCGCTTGACTCGTAATCGAGGGTCGATGGTTCAAATCCACATTACACTTTCAGCCGCGGGGCGTTATAAGTAACAACAAATCCCACTATTCGTTGATAAAAGAGTATCCCTAATTATTGACGGTGATGACTAACTGCCTTCCCTCTAGTCTTACACTGCTAAATTAGGGACGGCTAGCACAGGTAGAACTCGTGTAGCTTTGCGCGAAATTCTAAAACAAACAAACTTGGCCCGTTATCTTTTAATCACCGGTGTTTAGTAATTATTTTCATTTTTTGTAAACATTGATATCCCAATAGGTGAAAAAAAAGTTCTATCACCTTAATTTTTTGTATTGTTCCTGTCCTCGAGGCGGGCACACAACATTTAGCATATTGTGTATATTTCCATTTAAACAAACTTAGAACCCCGTCTCAAACTGCCAATAGCTAAATTTATTGGTTTGATCGGTAAGCGGACGTAATGCTTGTTTGTTTGTTTTGAAATTTCGCACAAAGCTACTCGAGGGCTATCTGTGCTAGCCGTCCCTAATTTAGCAGTGTAAGACTAGAGGGAAGGCAGCTAGTCATCACCACCCACCGCCAACAGGAACATTGTTAAGCAGACTTACGCAAGTATTAGAAAAATAAGCAATATTATAAGTTTATTTATTTATTTCAAACGTAAGCTCAGACGGTGGAAAGTGTGTAGAGGGGGATGGGACTACACAGCTTAACATAAAGACAACAAAGAACCATTCGGTTCTTCAAGGTTATCCATGTTCACTCATCCTTAAGAAAATGTAGCCTTTTATTTTTCACAAATTTATCAATTTAACTTTTAAACTCTTATAAAATGACGGCCTATACATCTGGAAGTTCAGGATAAAATACAAGACCTTAACATATCCCCATAGGATAACTTTCAATTTCCAGGTATCATTACAGTATCCCTCCTCTAAACCTTTTCGGTAAATTAATATCATTTTTAGATAAGGAGACGATCACTGTATACAACAATTTAAGTTAGTTAAAATTAATTACATGTATATAATCTAATCAATATATTTATAGTATTGTACAAAAGTGTTAGGACTAGAGAATATTTTTCATTCTTTTAATTTTATTAGGCTAATTCTTCCATACCATCACTAAATGTAAATGTCAACACTATGTTCGTGCTTCATTGGTTCCTGTTGACAATTGAATGAACCAGGGTGAGAATACTTAATTCTTGAGAATTCCCATATATTTGTACCAAGGGCGTGTCATAAAAGTTCTGCTTGAATGAGCAGAGTGAAAGGTCTGAAATAACTGTCATGGTACTCCATGCAGTGTCTTAACTACATAGAAAGAAGCTAGCAAGACATATGGCACTGGTATATGCTATAATACATCAATTTCATAGCACTTCATAAATAAATCTTGATAAAAACAATGTTAAATGCAATATATTAAGCTTTGTTGCCATGCCACAGCCTAAAAAGGGTAGAAAACTGTCAGTGGAGCAAAGAATTTCGCATAAAATATTTACGTGATTCCGGTTAAACTCTTTGACAAATATGCTACAAAGTTGAAATTCTTCCCAAACACTGTCAAGTACAGTCTAGATCATGAGACTGAGACGGCTAATTATGTAAATATGAAATAAAAAGACAGAAAACATAAACTTAATGAGACTGATGTTTGTTTTAATTTCGCGCAAAGCTACACAGGTGCTATTTGTGTTAGCCGTCTCTAGTTTAGCAGTGTAAGACTTGAGAGAATACGGTTACTTATCACCACCCACCGCCAATTCTTGGGCTACACTTTTACCAACAAATAGTGGGATTAACCTTCATATATAATATCTCCCTAAATGGTTTGGTTAGGTTTGTTTGTTTGTTTTGGAATTTCGCACAAAGCTACTCGAGGGCTATCTGTGCTAGCCGTCCCTAATTTAGCAGTGAAAGACTAGAGGGAAGGCAGCTAGTCATCACCACCCACCGCCAACTCTTGGGCTACTCTTTAACCAACGAAAAGTGCGATTGACCGTGACATTATAACGCCCCCACGGCTGGGAGGGCGAGCATGTTTGGCGCGACTCAGGCGCGAACCCACGACCCTCGGATTACAAAGCGCACGCCTTAACGTGCTAGGCCATGCCAGGCCGGTTTGGTTAGGTTTGTTTTGATTTTTGCGCTAGTCGTCCTTAATCTTGCAGTGTAAGACTAGAGGAAAGGCAGATAGTCATCACCACCCATCGCCAACTCTTTTACCAACGAATAGTAGGATTTACCGTCACATTATAACGTCTACACGGCTGAAAGGGCGAGCATGTTTGGTGCGACGAGGATTCGAACCCGCGACCCTCAGATTACGAGTCGAACGCTTTAACTAACCTAGCCATGCTGGGCCTCTCCCCGCAGCTGAAAGAACACAATTGGAATGGTGAATTAATTCTCTCTAGTATTGTTATTATAATACAATCTGTGATAGTTTCACTTTAATAATCACCACTATATGCTATTTATTGCTAATGAGTTTTTTTTTTTGCTTCTGAATTTCGCGCAAAGCTACACAAGGGCTATTTGTGCTAGCTGTCCCTAATTTAGCAGTGTAAGGCCAGTAGTTCTCACCACCCATCGTCAACTCTTGGGCTACTTTTTCAACTTCGAATAGCGCGATTGACCGCAACATTATAACGCCTCAAAGGCTGAAAGGAAGAGCATGTTTGGTGAGATGGCAATTCGAGACCATATCTCACAAATTGTGAATCGAGTGCCCCAGCCATGCAAAATAAACAGAATAATGGTCCAGTGTAAATACCATCAGATACTGTTCTATCATGGTATATCCAGTGGTTTGCATATTATTGGAAAAAAGATTCTACTACCAAGAAACTTATGACCTCAATACTCATCGAACTTATGCAGAAATCACCTAGGTTATTACCTTGAATTAATATAATTAAAGGTCATTTGCCAAATATTTATCAACCTAATCAATTGGTGCAAGTTGTTCTGCAGTTTCTTAACGTTTTCATTACAGCTAAAAATACAGGTCAGTGTCACTGGAAAAATTCACTGATTTAATTACTCATTATGTCCCTATCCGTATTATTAATGTTAGTAAGAAAAACCAATGGTTACTTCCGAGGCACTCTACTTGTCACTTTTCTTCAGTTGTTCAGGCACTTCAGTAGATTTGCACCTGTGGTAATAAACAAACACAGAATAGTACTTATTTTACAACACTATGTACTTATAAAATGATATCAAGATTTGTATGCTTTAAAAATAGCTTTAATGCGTTCTAAAAACATTTTTATTTTTGTTTGCGATATTAGCACATTGGGTTATAAAGTGCTTTTTTCTAATACCATACTAAAATGTGTGGTACAATAATTTTTAAAGCAATAATCATTTTTAAGCTGCGGGTGTATTATAATAGTGACGGTAAAATTCTGTATTCAATCTAAAAACCAAAGAGCTGGCGAAAGGGATTTTGATTAAAGAGAGCTAGCGTAAACAGCTCTTGAGTAAATTTGTGTCAATATTTGAAACAAGAAATCAATTTTCCCTCACCCAGTTTCAACTTTTGCAGTACTTTGCCCTATTCCGGTTTTTTTTTTTTTCACTTACAAGGCCTACTTTCATTATAAAGCAACTAAATGCTAATAAACAAACTGAAAATACATGCATATTTATATGCAAGTACCGTCCTTCTGGACAACAAGCAGTTATGACACGGAAAACTATTTACAATAAGTATATGTTAGGTTTTTACGTGGGTCAGATTTTTTACAGTAGATATCCGAGACTTATTGTCGATAGATTTGAACAATAAACACCATACAATCCATTTATTTTGAAATAATATACTAAAACAAATCAAACGTATGTACAAACTTTCGTTATTTCGTTACACTGTTGGTTATCATTGTATCCAAAGCTTTAAATAACTGTCTATTTTTTGTCAAAATACACACAGGCTGCTTCACCTACTTTATAACACAATTGAAATGGTGATTTATTTCTCTTTACTCTTGTTATTATAATACTATCTGTGATAATTTCACTTTAATAATCATTACTATATGCTATTTATTGCTAAATTCACAATAACGCAGTCTAAATCTCTCTCTCGAACTACGTTTTCGACCCGTATTTACACCCCAACAGAGGTCTGGAACATTCCACACTTACAAGATGTTGTGACGCAATAATATTCAGTTAAGAAAACGAAAAAAACTCAGATTGTCCCAGGAACATGACACAATAATATAACAATCATAAATTCATAAGTATTCGGCTGCACAACGTACAATTTGTGAAAAGTTACGTAAAACAGCGACAAACTAACGCTTCTAAAAATAACTAAATTTAACACTCCCTCTATACTTAAACTAAAACAGTTGAGTGTATCTAATAGTGGACCACAAAATATATTTACCTTTTTTCATAATTTTAATAGCAGTTAGTTTTTCAGTCTGTCTTAACACACTTTAACATATATCCTATATTTATTTAAATTTTAGTTTTGTAACTCTATGATTTCCTTGACACAGGTGTGCAGTGCCATGCAACGGGTTGTGTGCTCTCTGACCATCGCGAGAATGCGAGCCCTGGATTCTTATTTTTAAATAAAGTTATTAATATACAGGCAATTGCTTTTTTTCAAGATGTATTTAACAAGTGCTGTTCAGAAATATTTCATGATAAAATTAAATTTTAACTCTGTTTTATTATTGTTCTCCAGTAGATTAGTAGTAAGTAATCAAAACCCAGGATTTGATTCCCCGCGCTGGACAGAGTACAGGGAGCTCAATATACTGCTTTGCACTGAGAAAACAATCATGCATTTTTATGTGATGATAAAATTTTACAAGTGACTTGCGAATGCTTTCATAAAGTTGTCAAAAATTTATCTGTGCGCGAACGATATTTATAGATATAGACTTTGTACATTAAAGTTTGGACTCCTATCAGAATTATAACAATCTCTAGCCGCACATTTCTTTGATATATAGTAGGTATTCGTTTTTTTTTTAATTTCACACAAAGCTACTCGAGGGCTATCTGCGCTAGCCGTCCCTAATTTAGCAGTGTAAGACTAGAGGGAAGGCAGCTAGTCATCACCAACCACCGCCAACTCTTGGGCTACTCTTTTACCAACGAATAGTGGGACTGACCGTCACTATATAACGACTCCACGACTGAAAGAGCGAGCATATTTGGTATCACAAGAATTCAAACCCCCCGACTCTCAGATTACCAATCGAACGCCTTAATCCACCTGACCATGCCCAGTCAATGCCGTAAGTTTTATCAGTATGATAATAGGCTTTTGTTAATCGATCTATCAACACCGCCTTAAGTTCACGGCCTCTCCCGCATCGTTCAGTACGTTACTTCCATATATTTATAACAATTGATTGATTGATTTGGTGTTTTATGGCACAAAGCAGCGAGACTATCTGTGCCTATTTATAACTAATATATTTTAGTGTTTGCTTACATTTCGTTTCTGACACGAGCGATGCATGTTAGCAATCCGACATACAACGACAGATTACTGTTCCCAACATCGTTATTTCAGTTGAAAATTAAATTTTTGTAGATATAATTTTATTATTAGGTGAGCAACGTGAGCAGAAACAACAAAAAAGAGTAATTTTCATAAATACACTCGTACTTGTCTTTATAGATTTTTCTTAATATTCCATCACAGATTTTAAACCATTAATATATAGCAATATAATTTCTGTCTTTTCGTCTTCTTTTGCCCCCCAGTGGCTCAGCGGTATATCTGCGGACTTACATGCTAAAGTTCGGGTTTCGATACCTGTGGTGGGCAGAGCACAGATAGCCCATTGTGTAGCTTTGTGCTTAATTCAAATCAACATCGTCTTCTTTTGCCAAATGCAAATCGTTACTAAGAAGCCCTTTCGTCTAATACGAAAGCTTGTCAATTTGAATGAACAATGATGAGAGCCAAAAGTAACATTAAATTTTATTTACAAATATTTTTGGGTAGAGATTTGGCTGCTATCATAACTTTTTCAAAATGTATAAATATTTGAAGCATACATAAAATAATAATATAAAAAAGAAAAAGAAGAAAAAAGTGCCGGTCGTTTAGTTTAAACAATTTGCTAATTTACACCAGTGATTTGGCTGCTACCATAACTTACGGAAAATAAATTCACATTTCACACATAGACAAAAAAGAAGGAAAATGCAGGCAGTGAGAGGAAAATTGTTCATTTAGCGTAAACAATTTTCGAACTGAAACCAGTAAATTACTTATTTAGTTATTATAAATAAAACTAAGCCTAATTTTATCTCATTTTTTGTCTGAAAAGAACATTCATGAAGCTTTCAAACAAACTGAAAACATTTCCAAGAACGAAAGGAACGTATAAAAAATATTGAATGTTTGTTTGTTTTGGAATTTCGCACAAAGCTACTCGAGGGCTATCTGTGCTAGCCGTCCCTAATTTAGCAGTGTAAGACTAGAGGGAAGGCAGCTAGTCATCACCACCCACCGCCAACTCTTGGTCTACTCTTTTACCAACGAATAGGGGGATTGACCGTAACATTATACACCCCCACGGCTGGAAGGGCGAGCATGTTTAGCGCGACCCTCAGTTCTAGGATTCATCTTAAAGTCTTCTAGTTCTAAACTTCACTTTAGTCGCCTTTATTCTTCTCTGCAGAAACTACATTTAATTATTTCATGCAAAACAATAAATGACTGTTCAACTAACTTTATTTAGTTTATATCGTAATTACTTTATAATCTGCTTTCGCTAATCTTGTGTATTTCAGGGTGGCTGATATAAGTTCTAACACACTTTTACGTTGTTTTCTGCTTTATCTTAGTAAGAGTGTAAGTATCCATATCAGCCGTCCTGTCATACATTTTGACTTCAAGTTTGTTTCTCGTCATCACGAATTACGATTCAATCTTATTTAAATCTTGTCTACAACTATGAAAATAGTTGTGCTTTCTTAGTAATTGTTCAGACCACATGATGTGACAATATTTGGGTGAGATTCACGTTGCTAATAATAAAATCATTGTTTGTTTGATTTCGCGCAAAGCCGTCCCTAATTTAGCAATGTAAGACTAGGGAAGGAAGCTAGTCTTCACCACCCACCGCCAACTCTTGGGCTACTCTTTTACCAACGAATAGTGGAATTGGCCGTGACGTTATAACGTCCACAAGGGCGAGCATGTTTGGTGCGACCGGGATTCAAGCCCGGGACCCTCGGATTACCTTTAACCCACCCGGCCACAAATGATTATATTCACAAGGGATGATAGGGTATTAGTTAATATATTGTGATATTAAAACAAATTATAAAAACAAAGAACTTTTTACACATCTGAATTTCCTTTATTACGTAAAAAAATAAGATATTTTTCTTTCAGTTTGTGCATATAAGTGCCACAGAACTACAAAACATCAATTTTAAAATAATTTTGAGTTCAAATTTCTTATGTATGACATCCTCCGACGCATTTGCAATATTCAATTTTAAAAATACAACTGGAATTCATATTTCAGCCTGTTATTGATTTTTTATATTAAATTACATCATACCCGACGTATTTGCAATATGCAATTTGCAAAATGTCAGTAAGGTTGGAATTCATATTTGGTTTTGATATCGAACGAAAAGCTACGTTAGCAGTGACGGCAGACAAAACGAAATTTCAGTATTGTTTTTGCAACTCTCTGACATAAAATTTGATAATAACGAATAGTGAGAAGTATTAGAAGCAAAAATATGTGCAACAATAGGTGATTTTTTTATAACAAATGTTAGACCTATTTTTTTTCTATTTCTTGAACAGCGTTCGGGGTCTAGTGTTGCAACATAAATTGTATACTTGATAAATATAGAGCCACAGTTAATATGATGTTCTAATTTCATTTTCAGTTCTAAAAGTATAATTTGACAGTTAATTGAAACTTATATTTTAATTTAAGTTTGAATAAACTACCCGAAATATTTAACTTATAATGGATTAAAATACATACATGACCTTGTTTCACCTTTATATGCGCCTTCCCACCTAGCAACGCATGCCATGTTACATGCCAAATCAATGGTAGCTGTACAGCTGTCCATGTTACAGTCAAGGTAGAGCACGTGGGTATCCTCTACACCGAGATTCAATAAACATCTTGTGATTGGATGTTCATTTCGGCTATTTCCGGCTGTAAGTCCGAATTACTGACATTTTGTTTATAAGCCAATCAGAAATCCGATGACGTCATTCCTGTAAAAAAAATTTGGGTGTCCGAGGATATTTCGTATCTTTGTCGGCTCGTGCAGTGAGGAACGTGAATGATACGAAACAAAACAAACGTCACAGACGAAGGACGAGAAGCCCCAGATAGTAGATATTGGTGTTGTGTGATCGCCATATTCTTGTGTGATTTTAGGAAATTTTTACACCCTATTTTAAAGTAATAATGAGCATTGCTGATTTACTACAAGCTGCTGAATATTTAGAAAGACGCGAAAGAGGTAAGTGTACGCGCAATTACAGCTGACAAAGTATATTCAGTTTGTATTACAGAACGATAGTCCTCGGATGCGTAAACAAACACTGAAATTGAGTTCCTAATTTCTAAGGTTAGGCCTAAATCAGCCCAGTGCCTCCTGAGATTTTGACGATCAGCTGATGTAGATGTGTGATGCCTTTGAATAGTAGTCTACAGATAATTGTACAGAATTAATAATTAAAGATTTAACATTCTTCAACTGATGAAGTGTTAATTTTAATACTTTTACTGTATGTAAATATTTTATCATTTCTTTTTCAGAGGCAGAACATGGATATGCTTCAACAATGCCACATCCAAACGATCTCGCACGCAGACGACAGAAGTCAAAGAAGGCTCAGGGAAATAGGTATATTAATTAAAAATGTCTAAGCCTTAAAGTAGATGTATGTAGAAATACAATATTATGATTAACTTCTATTAGTAATAAATGAAAAATGTTTTTCTCCTGTCACTGTGAGGATGGGATTATTTGTATACGTGCATATCTCTGACATCTTACTCGTAAGGACGAACTAAAATTATTTACTTCAAGGTTTTTCACTTTTTGGTCTTAACTTAAAGAAATTAGTTTAAACTATTTCAGTGTTAACTTGATAGGTTAATATCTACTTTAATTAGAATAAATTAAAACAGAATAGGACTTGGTTATTAAAGTTGCATTGAGCCTAGTTTGTACGTTATATTGTGATAATGTTCAGAGAGCAAGTTAGATTGTGTTTCAATATTTTCACTTTTCTCATATCATTGAAAATAATACAGTGTGGGGAATGAGTTTTGTGTAGTTGATTTTTTTTTGAAATTATTAGATGATGAAACAAACTTGTAATAAAAGCAACATGTGTATATTTGAAGAGGAAAAACTTAAAGATTTTTGTGATTTATAAAAAGAAATAGTAAAATCTATCATTAAGGCAGAAAGAGAAGTTATGAATTTTTTATTTACTAAAAGTCAATAGTAGAGAACTTTTCAAACTTCTGTTTATGTTAAATGAGGGATTTATTTAAAAGAAATTTAGAAGCTTCTGAAGTGTAAAGATCTGATGAGACTTGCTTAAAACCTTGAAGCAGCTTAATAAAATGGTGGGACTAGTTAAATGTTTGAGCAGTGTTTTTATTGTGATACCTATCCAGGAAGGAACTGGCAAGTTAGACATCTATTAATTTGATTTATTTTACCAGCAAGGTTTTATGGGATTTGTTTTCAGATGTTAAAGAAAACATTTTTCTAAAACTGAATTTTAATTTGCATCATAGTTTTACTACAGGGCTTTCTTGCATTACTTATTTATTGTTTTTCTGTTGTTTTATTTTCCCTTTTATAAGGACCCTACATATGAGAGCATCTCATCTGATAACTGTCTTCCAGAAAGCTTTGTGTGAGATGCTTTGAAAAAAGCTGATCAGTAAGCTAGGTGTTTGAGATTAGTGAAAAAGTTGGCAAGTGGAATGAAAATTGGCTTACCATTTTAAATCAAGCAACAATGATAAATTGGCATTTTGGTAAAAAAATTTTGTGGGGGGGGGTCTGTTCTAGGATTTGTTAATAAATTGTTTGTTTTTGTCATTTTTTTTTAAGCAGTAGTATTTCTAGATTTTGATATGAAATTAATTCTGGGAAGAGTTAATTCTGTTTTAAAAGACTTGTTTATCCAAAAGGATGTAGGCTCAGAACATGGGTTAAAGAAAGGGCTTTCGTTTGTGTTACAAGAACATTGGTATCAGGTGGAGAGAAGGATGTTTGTGTTTTGTTGGTAATATCTTAAATCCCTCTCCTGTGTTTAAATTTTGTAAGGAGCTATTGCAGTAGTTTTTGCAAGGTTTTATATATAGTCAGTTAAAAACTTTTACTGTTGGTGTGGCATTTCTTTACTAGTCCTAAACTGTTACCACCTGAAGATAAGAAAAATCAAGGCTCAATTGAAATCACTCCCTCACCTAAAGAAAAAAAGTTTGAAATAATTTAATTCAAGTTAGGTTTAACATTTTGTGTTCACACACTTTTATAACAACATTTAGAAATAAACACTACACACCATAGCACAAGATTAAAAAAAAACCTAAACTTTTTAAAATTTGCTAAATTAAAAATTACTTATAACATGATGCACAAGTGGGTTTAGTATGTAATAGATTTCAATGAGTGAAAAGAGAATGGTATTGCATCAGAGTTTGACTTTTAAATAAATTTATGAATATCATATCAAACTCTTGGTCAGATTCATATTTTAGTTTAGTCAATTTTCCACATTATTACTATATCAATTATTAAATTGTGTCAAATTTTAAGACTAAAAATTATTTCAAATACAATCATTAATGAAGACTAAGGACAAGTGACTGGATTGAAGTGTGGAAAATAATTTTTAATATTAAAAAACAACAGTGCACTTTGGATGAAGAAGTTCAAAGAAACATATTTCATCTAAGAGGAAATTTGTTCTTGTGGATAAAAAAACAAAAGGGGTAGTCAATTTATAGAATGTGTTGCTTGCTATTAGCATAGGCTGTAACTAACACTTTACAGGAATTTAAGAGTGTAGTATGATAATTTCTTTAACTTCAAAGGATACAAGTGTAAGGAGACAGCCTTTAAGGATTAAATTGTCTTGTATTATTTATCTTATGTTAAATCCCATGCTTATTTTTCAGGAAATTACTGATTCTTTCTCAGACTACTGTAAAGTGCTGGTTCCTCCAATTATTAGCAGGTTTCTATAAATTAATTTTAAGTGTTTTAATTGGAACCTAGTCTGTTTTGACCAAATCTTAAATTTGTTCTCAATGTTCTCAAAAATCATATACCTCTATCATAATTATTCTCTAAATAATCTTGTAACTTTATTTAAATTTTTTTAAAACTTTTTTTGAGTTGAAAAGAGTTATTAGATTATTTGTATATCCCTTCCATCCTTGTAGTCTTTCTCTGAATTTTTTTTCCAATAAGTCAGCACACACACACACACACACACACACACACACACACACACACACACACACACACACACACACACACACACACACTACTAGACTACTGTGTGATTTGTATAAGGTAGATAATTTGGCTTTTTACTATGAAGTGTTTTCCCTTAAATTTTGCTTTTTATCTTCAATTTTCCTTTGTCTTTATTTAGTCAATCAGTTTTGATCTTCTGTTACACTTTCTTTTTAGGAGTGATTTCTTGAATTAAAAGCAGCTTATTCTCAAAGTTGGCTAAATTTTACCTACATCACCTTTGTCCCAGTTTAATATTTCCTGTTAATAAATCTTTTGTTGTGTCATGTCTCTTAGTGTAGATGTCTGTACATGGTAATGGGGCCTCCCAGTGAAGTTTCTGTTGGGGTGCCCCCTTTAGTGTCAGTCATGTGCCAGTTTTGGGCCATCTCAAATGTTGTGAACCTTGTGTTTGGTGGTGATGTTTGCATGTAGTATCCATGAAACCATGTCATTGCTGCTGAGTTTTTTGCTTTCAGCTCTATAGCATGTCCCATGGTGGGTGAGGTCAGTGGATAGTGAACCTTTCTTTTTCTCATGGCTTCTTGTACCTTTCAGCCATTTCCTGCTAAGGTTAAAACATCCCTTTATTAGTAAGTGACAATGCTTGGAAAGCTCTAATACTCAGTTCCAAGCTACAGTTGAAAATGTGCCTTGAGTCTTCATTTTATGCTCACTATCTGAAAAGTCCTTTGAGCAGATGTTGAAGATTTTTATTCAGAAGTGATTGGAAGGGCTCACTGCTCTCCCAAATCTGTCCAAAAATTAAGATTTGGAAACATTTTGGTTGAGAAACTTCAAAATTAGAACATGCTGAACTCCTCTTGAAGTCCAAGACTTTTGGGGATTTGTCTATTTAAGTTACTCCCCATGTTACTATGAATACATCTATAAGAATTATCACTGAAAGGGATCTTCTTGACATCACTGAATCAGAGATTATCACCAGTCTCTTCGAAGGTCACACAATTGAACCTCTATCTCCAGTTGCAAAGGTGGTGGACTTCTGCCTACCTGCTTTCTCAAATTGATGCTCATTTCTCCACATCTGTGAAGGTTGGTCACTTGCATTGTAAGGTTCTGCCCTGTATTCCTAACCCTTCAGTACTAGTAGTTTGGTCATTGTAAGACCTTTTGCCATAGCTCGTGGTGCTGCATCTTTTATGGTGGCAAGTACCATGAGGTGGATCAATGTGACCAGGAGCATTACTGCATCGACTTAGACTCCAACCATTTCTGTTTCCATTCTTGTCCCAAGTGAATTGAAGTAGAAGAGATAGAGCACTTGAGGCTGTTAACATGTCTTAGACTCTGACACTTTTGTTTTCTATGTTGACAAGGATACTACACTGTCACTATTCACTCTATCACCTTTGTGGATGAGCAGACCAACCTTTTCATGCCTCTTCGAGACACTTTTACCTCTTACCTTCGGAGTTTGTTCCATGTTGGCTGGTTGGGTCTATCTCCATTGGCCCCAAGGTGGAAAAAAAAAACCATTATATGACTGTACTTACAATCACTACACTTCCAGTCATCTGACAGAGATCTGCTCAGTCGACCTTGGACAGAATCAATGGAGATTGACAGACCTCTATTTTCTAAAGAGAAGCACCATGTTCTCAAATTAAAGGGTGCTGTGCTGTTATCTCTACTAAATAACAACAGCCACACTGTTTCAATAGAACTATTATGGCTATGTTCCAACTTGAATGGTATTAAAGCTCTGATTGGTTCATACCATTCAGTTTTTCTTTCCTTACAGGAAGCTTTTCCTCCATTTGTCAGTGCCATCATCCTTTGGCAGTTTTTCTTCTATCAGAAAGACAGGTTGTGTGATGATTGAACCCTTTATAGTGTGACTTTGCTGGTCACTCAGGATGTGCCTTCCACATCTGTGCCACTAGCCACTTGAGGCTATAGGAAATCATCTATTTTGGTCATATTATTACTATTTATTTTGACTACTTTTCTTTAGGAGAGACTTCCAAGCAGTCAGACCTATATCAGTTGCAATCTCCTATTTTTCTCTTGTGTGATTTTAATGGACTTAGCTTCTCTGGGATAACAATGACGTTGATGAAAGGTTATTTAATGGAGCATATACTCTCAGATCATAATCTCTCTGTATTTAGTTATGATTATTTGATTTGATTTGTTGCAACCAGTCAGTCCTTTACTGCTATAGATCTATCTTCTCACTTTTCCTCTATTCTTATTTTTCTTAGAGTATGATTTGTTTTTTGAATTTCATACAAAGCTACACAAGTGCTATCTGCACTAGTCGTCCCTAATTTAGTAGTGTAAGGCTAGAAGGAAGACAGCTAGTCATCACCATCCACTGTCAACTCATGGGCTATTCTTTTACCAATAAATAGTGGGGTTGACTGTCAATTATAATGCCACACAGCTGAAAGGACAAGCTATTTTGATGCTTGGCCATGCCAGCCCCATATTGGAGCATGGACAGTTATCCATGTGGCAGTGATAATTTTTTCATTATCTTCCAGGAAACATAACCTGCAGGGTTTCTATGAGGCTCCCTTATGCTTGAGAGGTATCCCAATTTCTTGGTTGGTTATGGCTTCACAGTGGTCACGTGTATCATTAAGTGAAGAGGTACTAAATCTAAATCTGTTTAAAAACCCTGAATCTCCATATAGTGGTCCTAGTTTGCCACATTCTTAGCATCCTGAACCTGGTTGTGGATTTTTGTTATCTCAACCCAACAAAATTCTTTTTATGGAATGTCCTGTTTGTATAATTGATTTGAGGCAATGATGCAATGCTATAATTCCAAGCTCCATTTATTATATTTCTTATTCCTACAGTGCTTTTCAGACTTTGTTCAGTTTAAGCTGCATTTCAATTTCCTATTCATAGTTCCAGTTGCTTTGTGTATAACACACTACTTACAGTTGGTATTTGTTTGTATAAGTAACATGTTCTACATGCTCTAACCATATTGTTTGTTATTCTGTATTTGTTTTCATCTTATTCATTCTGAACCTCCTAATTATGAAAATGAGTTGTAGAATCTTACATCTAGGTTAAGGTTGGATTATCTCTGTATTTATCCCAGATGTTTTGTTTTAGTGTGGATTGCACATTGTTGATTTGTATCTATAATTATAATTGCTTCTTTACACTGGTGGAATTCAAACTGGCCTTTTTTCTGTCTGGCATTATGTTGATCAGACCTTATAATGTACACTAGAAGATGCTGCTTCTCTTTGTTATTATTCTGTTGTTTTTAACTGAATCTTGCTGGAGTTTTTTTTTCTTGATATCTGGTGCTGGGCTATTGACCTACCTTTCTCTACACCTGGGAAGGATCTCAAGATTCCTTGAAATAACTGTCCAATTGCTTTGACGAGCTGTCTCTGTAAGACTTCAGTGAGGATGGTTAATGTTAGTCTTGTTTGGTTCCTCCTGTCACTCACTCAATGTGGGCTTTGATGACAGCACTTCACCATGGACCATGTAATTCAACTTGAAATGTCAGTCAAAGAAGCCTTTCTCAAATGATAACATCTTGTCATTATTTTTTGTCATTGAGAAGGCTTATGATACAACATGGAGGTGTGTTATTTTGCAGGACCTTTTTTTATTTGGTTTTTGTGGCCATTTGCCCATTTTTATTAAAAATTTCTTAATGGACAGATGATACCATGTTTGTGTGGGTTCGACACTTTCCTGTTCTTTTCTACAAGAACGTGAAGTTTTTCAAGGCTGTGTTTTGAGTGTCACACTTTTCAGTATGAAGATAAATGCCATCACTGAACAACTCCCTCTTACTGTTGCAAATGGACTCTATGTTAATGACTTTCATGTTTTGTCATGCATCAAATGTGAGGTATAATGAGCAGCAGCTACAGACTACCCTCAATCGTTTACTGAAGTGGACCATAGCAAACAGTTTAACTTCTCTCTCTCTTTAAAACCATTTGCGTGCACTTTTGCTGCCAATGGGGGGGGGTATTCGTACTGATTCAGAACTTTGTATTGGTGAAGTTATGCTATCTCTGGTCCCTGAGACGAAGTTCTTGGGGCTTATTTTTGACCATAAGCTGACCTTTATACCATACATCAAGCAGCTATGGGTCAAATGTACAAGAGCACTGAACATCCTCTATGTCCTCTTTTCCACCAATTGGGGAGCAGATTGATGTTCTATGCCAGAGATATATTGTGCGTGCTCTTCTATGATCAAAATGACTATGGATCACTGGTCTGTAGCTCTGGACCCTGTTTATCATCAGGAACTTTGGCTCTGCACTGAGGCTTTCTGCACATCCCCAATTCAGAACTTTGATCTTTACCAAAGTATCCCTTGTGTTGTGATTTTCTTCCTTGGTGGGCCATGCTTTTTCAAAACAGGTGATCTGCCATTGCTCCTTTTAGCCTTTGTATCCAGGTACAGTTGGATGAATTGAGTCTGTTCTTAGATAATGTTGCTGTATTTACTGGACAGCCCATCCCACCATGGCTTCTTACAGTTCCCAAATGTGACCTTTCCTTGAGTCATCTGAGGAAAGCAGATATTCCTGATTGGAAATATTGTCTGTTATTTGCTGAACACCTTTCAAACTTTTATTCCTATGTATATGGATAGTTCAAATCAGGTTACTGTGTGGGCTCTGCTATGGATTGTTGTGGTTCAGTGGTTGTGAGCAGACTCCTCTGCACAGTTTCTGTGTTCACTGCTGAACTGTATGCCATTTCTCTTGCCCTGAATCACATAGAAGCTAAGCAGTACTCAAATTTTCCTATTTATACTGGTTTACTTCATTCTCTACTAGTTCTCTGTTGGATTTTGGCCATCTTGCTTTTGTAAGGATCAGAAACAGGAAGTTGTCCTAACTAGACCATGCATTGGTCTCAGTTTAACTCACCATTTTCTTTTATCTTGGACTGATGTACCAATGTGTTGTCCATGTAACACATGGGTCACAAGAAGCCACATTTTAGTGTCTTGTTGTCCTTACCACTCTCAATGATCGCACCATTTTAAAACATGTTTAGTCTCGAGGTTTATCCATAACGTTACAGTCTGCCTCAGAAATGTTTTTAGTTTTTTAAAGGCCATTATTCTATTTATTCTTTTTTTTATACAGTAGACCTTTTTTAATGTGATTCCCTTTCAAGAATTAAAGTGTATCTAGTTCTATTTCAAATTAGAAAATGGCTGTAACATTAATAACTCAACCAGGACTGGAAAAACAAACTTCAGGTGTTTAACACTGATGTTTGAACTACCTGTTAGTCATACCAGTGAGTTTTAATAATTAAAATTTTGCTACAAGTCTTGTACAACTTTTATAACTTTCTGAAAATTGCTATAATGTCAAATAACTCAAACAGGAGTGGAAAGGCCAACTTCAGGTGATTAACACCAATTTTTAAACTTACCCATTAGTCATTGCAGCAAATTGTGATGCCTGCAGTTATGCTACAGAAATTCCTTTACAACTTGTATTACTGTTGTTTTTCTGTTACTGCTGTAGACTGATGTAAAAATTGGATTTAATGCTATTTGTTTTTTAATTCAAAAATTAAACTTTGTTTTGTTTTCCCTTAATTTCCTTTCATGAATTTTAACTTTTTACTGGATGTTTGGTGCAAATAACCTAGTTGCTTTGCACCATAAAATGCCAAACCAACCAACCAATCTACTCTGAAAATGCATTTTCAATAGGTACTTACCCACTATCACACGTTTCACACCTTTCCTACTTACTGCTAGCTTCTTCAGTATGAGTACAATTATTATTGGTGGAGAGTAGTCACATGCTGTATATATGTCAATTAATGGTGCAGAAGTGGTGAGGTATGTAAACTTAGTGTAAATGTTTGTATGAGTAGAGGTAATTACCTGTCAGAAATAAATTTTCATTGTAAGTAAATGTTCACTTCAAGTAGTTGACCCTTAGGATTGGAATATTCATTGCTTGAACATTACAATAGTTAAGGGCTTGAAGTGTCCCTTTATTATTTGTAGGTTTTTAAACTGGGATATATGTGAATGCCTATTTAGGATTCTTGAAATTAAACTCCCATGGCTTAACAATTTATTGTTACTGCTATATTGTTAATCCTTGTATTGGTAAATTTTTGAAAATAAAAGATAGTTTAGCATTTATTATTAGTAGAGAATCTCTAGTTATTTGTTTTATAATATTATTATTTTATATGCATTATGTAGACTTATTGTTCCTTAATTTTTTATGAAAGAAGTAAGAAATATTTATAACTTCATAATAAATGTTGTTGAAACATGCATATACCAACACCTAGGCAAAATCTAGACTTCATGTTAAAATTCCTGTTTCTAAAGTCTACTTAATTTTGACAGTTGAAAATGCCATGAAAGCAACATTCTGTTAATAACAGGCTCCAATAAAGTATAATTGCTTATTTCTGCTATTAGTCAAGATTAGTGAGGGAAATGTTGCATGATAGCTATAATAATGTAGATTTACAATTTGATGGCATGTAATATTTATTATTGTTAACTTGTGTTTCATTAATTTTCTCATCTTATACAGGAACTATATATAAATTGTGGTTCATTGTTCTAAATAAAGACTCAAGCTAAAAATACTAAAATATATATAAAAAAAAGTGTCAAATTAAGAACTAGTTTTCATGTGTTTTTGGCTCATGTTGGCAAAATGCCACATTTAAATGTATTGTAACAAATGTGTGTAATGGTCTAAATTGGCAGGTTTAATGTTTTGGTAAGGTTGACTCATTCAACCACCTTATGTTAGTGTTTTATCATAAGTGTTTTTAATGTAAAGAATCAGTACATTAATTACCATCTGTATTAATTAGTGACTTAAATTTTATTAGACACAACAGAGGACTTAAAAACACATTTATGTTGGATATGAAACGTAACAGATCAGATGTGCATAAATTGCAATGTGAAAATTTATGCGATAAGAACTAATCCATTGTAGTGTAATTGAATTACCTTAGTAAGTCTCCAGAGAATAGGGCAATTCCACTTGGTCAAACAGAATGTTCAGCTTATTAGATTTGGTAAATTGCTGAAAGAAGAGCATTCCTAAAAATACAAGAATTTACTGTTGTCTCAAATCAATTAAATGTTTAAGAATATTTGACTAAATATTTCAAGGTGTACCATAAAGTAATCTAATTCTAATATTTCAAGCCATAATTTTAGCAAATTAGTATTTTCCTTTAGTTACATTTTATAGTTGCTATATATGTAACATGATTTTTTTTTTATTTAATCTCCTTTTTTTATAATAGTAGTTTTTTCCCCATCTTACTAATGTCATAAAGGTGCAAACCCATTTGTTTTTAGAGAAACAGTTCACTTTGACAATTTTCTTTGGGTTTAGTTTTGGACATTTCATCTCAGGTTTAGATTTACAATCATTACCAGAAGTATCAACATGAGGTTCTGAATTTTAAGTTTATTAAGGTTACCAGTAAAGGAAAGTAGTTTTTAAGTAAGCAGTTCCAACATAGTTCAGATTGTTGCTGACTTTTCCAGAACTTTCAAGTTTTCATATGGCAAGCTTTAAGTGTGCTTGATATTGAGTAAGCTGATATATATATATATATATATATATATTTTGGTTTTTATCCAATGATTACATGATGTGATAAAGGGCACTGATAACATAATTTGCATGATGGAAGAGTACAGATAGTGCAGATATTTGCTAAATAAGTGAAAATTCTCAAATATTTTATACATGGATTCAGCTTGGCATTGTATAATTTATCGAATGGGATTGCAGAAAGTAGTAACCTAGTTAATAATAGTGCAATGTAATTATTTATTTGAATTTTGCATAAAATTTTGCTATTTATAAATAGGAAAGATCAATATTTAATATCTGAAACAAGTGAAATGTAATTAACTTAGTGGGTTGTAAGAAAAAATGCTTTCTTTCTTTCTTGTAATAGTAACATTTTTATTTTTTCCTGTAGAACAACGCACAATGAACTAGAAAAAAACAGGTAAGATGGTGTTTTCATGATGAGCTCATTAAAATTTTTGTCTTTTAACCTATTAAAAACTAATTGAATTTACTGTTTCTTTCATTGTAAATAAAAACAGATCATCTACACAGTGTTTTAAATGTTTCAGGTGTGTAGTTTTAGTATTATATATCTATTATCAAGATCTTGTTGCAGTATAATTTTAACTTTGTATTACATATGCTGAGGATAGTGCATTTTTATAGTATTGTACTTTTCACATTACAATTAAGTTTTCAATATATTTATTTTTGAATGATACACTGTATTCTGTGTTTTAATTTGGTAAAGTTTCAGATGTAGATTTGCTTCAAATTTTCTGCAAGGTTTACAGCAAATTTTAGTACTTTGTTCATTATAATATGTATTATATTAGATCATATTAATATTATATAAGAAAATATGAAATAAAATTTATTCCAGTAACCAATGAAATGAAAGAAAAAGAATTTTCAGAATTGTAAATTCTTGTTTTAGAATGTGGAAGTTCAGAACAGTGTGTAACAATGTCACTGGTGTTCCAGTTAACTTATTTATGCAATTAATTCTGCTATGTATGTATGTAGGGTGTGAGATTTTCAAATCATAAAACTTAGTAAATCTCTGAATTTTGGATCTTAAAATTAGCATCCTTTCTGTTTGGTTTCTTTGGTGGGGTTAGTGGCACATTTATATATTTGCAGTATCAAAATACGAGGTTCAGTTCTCCATGATAAGTGAAGTGCAAACAACCAGTTGGGTAATTTTGAGCTTAAAAAAGCCAACAACACAAGTCTTGTAATTCAGTTAGAACAAGTTAGTTTTAATTATGCATTTACTTTTCATGGCCTTGCATGGCCTCTTGGTTATGACTCTTGTCTCTCAATCTATTATGGATTCATATTCTGTTGCATAACTCCTTTGCTCTTTCAACTGTAGAGGCATTGTAATGTGATGGTCAATTTCACATTTATTTGGTGAAAGAGTAGCTCAGAAGTTGGCAATAAATGGTATCAACTTGCTGACTTATTCTCAATCTGTTGCTTTCAAATGAAGAAATTCTCATTTTTTGCAGGGAAATTATATATTTTTATCCAGTGAATTATGCAAATAATATCATGTGAAATAGATACATTTACTTACATTATTTCTGCTGTAGTTTTTGACTCGCTTATCAGACTGAGTTACAGTAAAATTCTGAAAAACTTTCTTTTGTGTTCACCCTCGAGTTACATTGAAAAATGACATGTGGCTTGAAATTTAACATGGGCTAAGAATGGCACCTGAGAATCACTTTCAATTTTCTCTGTTATTGCGAGTACAATATCATGTGTTCATTGACATGTGAAATTGTGAAACTGTCAGTTGCTACAATTTGCCTTTTGGCTAATTTTTCAAGGAAACAACAAAGGAAGTGCTGAGTTACTCAAAACTGAGGTGTCTGGTCATGCTGTGCATATGATAAATCTCAGTAAGCATTTTTAGTGCTATAGATATTTTTGGTTAAAACATTCAGGATATGTTTATGTATTAATGTGATACAAATAAAGTATCTTTTTAATAAAGTTGAATGTGAACAATAGGTAAATGGAATAAGACTAAAGGAGGAATATAGGTGAACATCTGATTTATAGATGTAAAGATAACCCAGTTTGTTGGGAATTATTGTGCACCAAGTTACAATAGCATTGAATCATTTATAAAGAGCAAGATATAATAATAATAATAATAATAGTTTTTGTTGTCTGTACTGTTTTTCAATAAGAAAGATTTTTATTCTTGCATGTGGGTGGGTGAGAAAATCATTAAGAGTTGCATTTTTGGATATTTTAAAGGTTCTTACTTTTTCCAGATGGTTACATATTTTGATTTTATAAATTATAGAAGTTTTATATGAGTAACTCTAAGCGTATTTGGTATTGGTTAAAAGTTTCTTCTTTTGCTGTGTTTTTCAGGAAGAAGAGTGTTAACCAATATTTTTTTTCCATGAGTTTTATGAAAGCTAACAGGGTGAAGTAAAAATAACATGCCTGACAAATTTTATTCAGTATCAGAAAATAATTTACACATTAATGGTTAATATAATTTTATTTTAATTTGCAGTGGTTCGGTTTTGTCTGTGATAAAGCTAGCATTTTTAATGTATTAGGATGAAAAGGCAGTGAGAAAAACGTACATGGCTGTGATCATAAGTTTACTACTGTAGATTTATTGTTTAGTTTATCATATCTTAGCCCTTTAAAATTGTTTGTGTACATACACTTATATATGTAGGTGTATAACATATGGCTGAAGGAACACACTATTCTCACTTTTTGCAGTTAATGTTCACATGTTGTTAACAATGTTAAAGATTTGCCTTATCCCTTCAACAGTTAGGAATTCATGCTTATTCATTTATATTCACTGATCACTAATATGGATGAAACTATGAGGGTATTTTGATGTAGTGGGGTAAGGGGAATAACTGAAACTTTGAAATATGGACAATTTTGATGATGAGAATTTCATTGAAATTCAGGGTTATATGCTATTCAATAGGAATAAGGTTGTAAAAAGAGAAGTGGCCTTTTATCCAAAATGTAAGGGTATCAAAGTAAAGAGGTTGAATGTACTTTGAGTTTGTAATAGCTGTTACAAGAGTAAATGATGTTTTAATTGAAGTTTGTCACAGACTACCTGAAGAAACTGACAAAAAGGAATGAGAAATTACTTTGAGATATTAAGGAGGTCATAATTGAGTGTTTCAGTTGTAGGTATTATAGAGTGAGGCATTTTAAAATCAAGCTTGAAAGAAATAGGTATTTAGAAACAATTCAGAATGGATTTCTTCAATGTTCAGAAGGGTTTTTGGAGAAGTTTATTCTCCTCTTTACACCACATTGTTTTGTGTATCTTATGAACTTATCTATTCTTACATGGTTTCCCCATTGTATACTTTGGGTTTTCAACTTTCTTGATCTCACTCTTCTATTCCTGCTGTGTCCATATCTCCCCATTCCATTTTCCTGGCCTTCTGGTCCTGGGCCTGTCATGATCTAGTAGTTAAAGTGCTGAACTTGCAATCTAGTGGTTGCAGATTGAGATCCATGCCCTTAAATATGCTCATCATTTTGGCTCTGCGGGGTTATAATGTGATGGTTAAATCCACTATTCATTAGTAAAAGAGTAACCTAAGAGTTGGCAGTGGATGATGTTGATGATCTCTTTCCTTTAGTTTATCACTGCTCAATTATGAATAGCTAATGCAGATGGCTGTTGTGCAGCTTTATAGGAATTTCAAAACAAATCAATCTTCTCCTCATCCTTGGAATTGTTGCTTGTCCTGTTGGTAAGTAACCTGCCACGTTTTACTCCTGGAAGCCCATGTATCTCTTTTGAACAGCTTTTCTTTCCACTTTTATTATTTTCTTTCCATTCCTTTTTTTTTTGTTAACTTTCATGTTTCTTCCATCCTCATCTCATGTATCTTTATTATCTCAAGGATGCAGTTTCATATCTTTTGGCCAAGAATACCCACAATTGAAATTATTACTCTCCTTTCTGTATACCTCCCCCAAAAAATAACTGGTATCCAGTTATTAGCCTGACTGCAAAAGACCAAAGTTAGTATTTTGGATGTCTTTTACTATATTGCAACTGCCCCATTATCCTGTTATTTTTCTTGTTTCATCCACTGGCATTGTGTCATCCAATTTTGTGCTTTTTTTTTTATATTGTATCTGCTTCTCATGTCTTTATTCAAGTCATGAAAGAGCACTTGCCTACTATGTTAACAGATTTTGGCTGAGGTTCTGTTGTTTTCTGGTTAAATGGTTCCCCCACTTCTTGGGAGGGCTGCTATATCTATCTTTGGGAGGCTATTTGGCTGGTCTGGTTTATCAGGTATTCTGAACTTGCACTCACTCCTACCCAATACTTTAAAGAAAATATTTTGATAATTATTAACAAATTTTCTTTTTATAACACTGAAAGTTCACCACAACAGTTAATATATTAAGCTATAAAAATACCAAATTTGAGGTAATTGATAAATATGTAACAACTGTACTGTTTAATGGCTTAATTATTATTTTTATTAATGTGATAATAGTAAAAGGTTATTTACAAATGCTTTCATGATTCTATGAAAAGTTTTGGTGCATCATATCCTGATATTAAATGTAAATAATCAGTAATTGAATTAACTTTTATTTCATGCACTGATATTGCTATAAATATTTGTTTATATGAATGATATCTTTATTCAGCATCAATAGGATTTATAACAACTAATGAATAAGTATTCATTTTTGCTTAAGAGTGACAAATTTTTCATTTCTAAATAGAGGAATAAACAAAATTTCCCTTAAAGGGGATTTGACGTAGTTCTAAAGTGTTAGTTGAATTTCATGATATATGATTAAAATTACTAATATATAGATGACATTCAAGTGGTGATGTTGGAATGGGGTTTTCATTTAGACTCCGAACCAAGATCATATAAATGGTTGTGGATCAGTACATATGGAATTTAATTAGAGAAAAGCTTAATGTAATTTTGGTGACCTTGTCTAAAAATGAATTTGAATATATTTCAGCTATAATTAACCATTGGGTGTGGTAGCAGCTATAAATTAAAAGTGACAAAGGCCAAGGTTAAGTGTTATCATAAGTTTCTGCATTGAGTTTACCTGTTGCTGAGCATATAAGTACCAGGTTAGCAGCTTGTATATATATTTAGAAATCAGGTTCCATTGTCAAGTACAGCTTGTGAACCTCACAGTAATAATTTCTGGTTCTGTGTATTAATATTATTGTCATTCATTGTTGTTTTTTTCCTAATCAAATATATTCACTTTAAATTGCAATCAGTTCAGTGTCAAAATATGTATTTTTTAATGAGCTCTTTTTAAAAATTTTAAATTTAAAATATATTAAGTAACATAAAAAGTATTTATGAAGCATCTTGTGCATTATATTAACTGTGGAATCAATTTTTAACCTCATTTTTAAGTTTGCAATTAAGAGTGATGGGACATTAGATTTTTACTTTTCAGAAGTATTTTGTATTTTAAAACCACTATTGCACAGACACAACATGGACAACCTATTTAATGGATTTTTCTCCTAATTTTTACATTGAACCAAAAGTCTTGCATCAAATAAACAGTATACAAGGAGATGACAACTGTTGTATGCTAGTTGTTACTGTGCCAGATGTAAGGCACACTTAGGTGATTCTCGTGTTTTCTGTTTTTTTACAGTGGTGTAAAGAGAATAAACTCTAACATTTATTGTAAACTTATCTGTATTGGATAATTATCAAAATCCTCTTTTGTGCTAAACACTAACATGACATTAATAAGCAAGTGGCACTGAGCTTCTTTATTTTGAAGCATATTTATGCATGTTCTTATATAAATGAAATGTGTAATCTAATTACATTACTTGATTAGAAAAAAATCTCTCTCTGCATAATATTTTTGCATGAATTGCATATTTTGAATAACTTTTCACAATCTGTGAAATTTATTTAATAATCTGAATAACCTTAACAGCTGGTTATTTATTTTCTTGAAGTTTTAATCAAATATTTAAATTTGAAATGTGTGCTATTTTACAAGTTATTGACACTTATGCTCTTAGTATATTGGTACATAATATGAAAAATGCATTATTTTTTTCCCATTAGTCATAGAGATATCACCCTTCAAAGACTGTACCTCTGCAAAGTTGATTTTTTTTTTAAAAATTCATGACGTAAAAAACTAAGAAAAAGTAAATGTAGGTTAGAGAATATTTGAACATAATGTCTTATATTGGTTTGATTTTAAAACATGCACATTTTTGACAGTGTAAGCAAAATAAAAAAAAATTCTTGCACTAAAATATATGGGAAGCTTTAACTACTGTGGACCTGTAATCATCTGTATTGATGTGTGGGGAATTGTTCATTAGTGTTAGCTGGGTGTGGTTTTGACCAAATGGCTGCCTCTGAAATGCCACAGTTTCCCAGTAATTCTGTTAAACGGTCAAGAAAAGATCCTTGTATACTTTAGCCACACCTTAATGTTGACAGATTGGCATTACTATTATAACAGTGCAAATATTTGGTAGTGTGGTACTACTGGAACAAACCTAAATCTGTTGCCATATTAATTAATGGCCCCAGTTATATTAGGTGCTAAGTTACTGGCAAAATTTTTTTTTATCCTGCCCAACACTCTTTATAAATTTTTCTTGTCACTGTGCAGTGATATTTCAGGATGTAGAGGTGTGTGCTGCTACTGCTATTTATCACACTATTAGGTTAAAAGGTTCTTTATATCAGAACTATGATAATTCCGTGTATGTGTGGGTTATCTACTTCTACCTGTTTAAGCTATGCTTAGTTTGTGGTACATAATAACTACATTATCAAAGAAACTTGTTGATTGACTCTTTACGTGTACCATTATTTTTGTGCACCTTGTAAGGCTACACATCTTGAATGTTAAGTCCATTCAAGTATATATAAATTGCCCTTTACCATTAAAATTTTAAATGCTAATCATGTTAACAATTAAGCCTCTGTTTTTGATATATTTTGGTGTTCACAGTATTAGTTATTACACTGTTTATATTTTGTGTATGAACCCTACATTCTATTCCTTAAACAGTTAAAAGAGCTGTGACTTGGCATGAAGCAGTGATGAATACCAAAGAACATACAAATATCCTTATACAAGTAGTCAAATCTTTTTAAGAAAAACTTTTAGCTACAACTAAATGTTGATTTCCTTTCATTTTCATGAACTTAGATTTGAATTAAAGCACATAACAATCATCAGTATACCTGGGAGTCCACATGGACCCCAGTGATAAATATTTTTAATATTTTTTCATTGATTAGTTAATTTTTTATTTATTTTTATGTAATTGTCACATTATCATTCTCTGACATGAAAATAGTAAAACTTTCAATATTTTGCAGTTGAATAATTTTTGTGAATAAAAAGTTGCATGGGATCTGTGCAGGACAATAAGTAATATACAGATTTGGAGCTCCATCTTCATCAGGCATTGTGTGTATGGACTCAGAGGTTATCCATCATGATAAACAGTAATTTCATGTTTGATCTCTCCTGAAGTGAAGTAATGCACACAA
The DNA here is from genome assembly GCA_011833715.1 of Carcinoscorpius rotundicauda. Lineage (NCBI taxonomy): Eukaryota > Metazoa > Arthropoda > Merostomata > Xiphosura > Limulidae > Carcinoscorpius > Carcinoscorpius rotundicauda. The sequence continues at coordinate 41,625,295 of CM022394.1, read as the reverse complement.
CCAACCTCAGTCATCTGCAGAATCCCAATGCAATGTAGAAAGGCATCAAACCTGCCTTTGTAGATCTTATATTGCTTGACACAGGGTAGCATGCTGATCAAGGTGTTCCAGCAACAAGAAATTGATGTTTTATTTGCCGAAGAATTGTGGACAGGAAAGTTCATCAAAGCTGTATGGCATGTGGAAACCATGTCTCCACTGATCACTCCACACCCAGTGTACAGTATAATGAATATTTGTAAAATGACAGGTAAAAGATATGAGACACTTTATGTTCACTCAGAATATATTTTGCTTACATGTTGTCCAAAATTTGGCAATAATTTAGCTTTAAAACAAAGTTTTGATGTAGTTCAACCCCAAGCACATTCTCCTACAGTTTGGTGTTTTTTTGTTACATATTCAAGAAATCTCTTTTTTTATTCACTATTCCCCTCCATATGGACAGTTGTACTTGGTGAGGGGATCTCCCAGGGAAGATTCTGTTCTTTCAGTTTACCTCCTCTGGGATCTAAACATCCACCCATGTGTTTGCTGTGCATAATGAACTGTGAAGGGGAGGAGAGGATCCTGGTGGTTGAGGGGTTCAACCCTAAGGTACCATTTTGTATTGATTTCTCTAGATGAGTGACCTTGGGGTGGCTTCCCCCTTGTATTAAGGTCATCCAAGTACCAGTATTTGATGTTCTCTATGGGTGTTGTAAACTTTGTATCTAACACTGGTATTTAGGTATATAGTATTCATGAAACCCTGGCATTGCTGTAATGTCCTTGTTTGACATTGTATTTTTTTTTTTTTTATTATGGATCCTTCAAATAAAATAGTGGAAAACAATCCATAGGTGAACGACCACGTCTTGATGATTGTGAGCAGCAGTCTTCAACATCTGTAACACCTGTACCACATTTTTTGGTTCTACATTCTCTTTCAGACAAACCTTTAGAACAACTGTCTCCCTTTTTTTATTCAAAAGTGATTAGAGGGATTTGCTGGCTGTCCAAAGTTAGTCAAAAAGCTTCACTTTGGTGACATATTGGTGGAAACATTCACATTTAAACATAGTGAACTCTTACATTTAAAGGCAATTGGGGACATATCTGTTGAGGTTATGCCTCATGCTACTTTGAATTTATCAAGAGGAGTTATTGTTGAGAGGGACTTGAAGAACCTCCCCGAGTCAGATATTCTCACTGTTTTCTCCACTCAAGGAGTTTCTGCAGTAAGGCGTATCTCCACTTGCAAATATGAAATCATGATACTGACCACTATCCTCATTTTAACATTTAAATTACATCCACCTGCTATTATTAAGGCAGGATATCTTAATTGCAGTGTCTGGCCATACAGTCCAAACACTTTCAGATGTTTTCAGCATTAGTGGTTTGGTTAGTCAAAAACATAATGTGCCTCCTTGACATGTGCTAGTTGTGGTGTGAAAGACCACGATGCCTATAAGCCTGAAATGGACCCTCATTGTGTCAGTTGCAATAGCTCTCACCCATTCTATTTTCATCTTTCCCTAAATGATTGGAAGAAAAAGAGGTGCAGCATTTGAAGAAGTTTCTAAACATTACTTATCCTGAGGCTTGAAATTTGATGTCCACCATTTCATCTTGGATGTATGCTGCTACACTTCATTCCACTACTACAGTGGGAGTGCAGACAGCTCTCCCTGTGCTTTTGAAAGAATTGTTCTCAAACCATATGAAAAGTCTTTTGACCTCCATTGCTGAAATCTCTGTACCTAACATTGATTCCAGCCAACACCAAGATCTACTTCCTTTGGTTCCTGGTATGGGCATTTCCTCGGTTACATCATCTTCTCCTGCTCCAAGACGCAAAACTATGATTTGTTTACATCTACAGTCTCTAGAATCCTCTTTCAACAGCAAAGACCTGTTCAATTGACTCAGGACAGAATCTGTGGAGGTTGATGGACCTCCCTTGAATAAAGAAAATAAAGAAACAAGACATGGTCATAAACAGAAGGGCTTTCCATTCAGTTTGCGTACACATAAACAAAAATGACCACCCTGATACAATAAAACTGTTGAAGTTTACATTTAAATCTGGATGGCATCAAAACATTGATTGCTTCTCATCATCCTGAATGTCTTTCCTTGCAGGAAACATTCCTGAAACTTGCTGATACAGTCTCCTTTCAGCAGTTTTCTTTGTACAGAAATGACAGTCTGTGTGATGGAGAGGTGGTACTGATAGTTGATCAGTATATACCCTCCCTGTCTTTGCCACTTGATACACCTTTGGAGGCTTCAGCCATTGGTGTTTCCTTGGGTCATACCATCACTTTTTGCTCTCTCTACTTGTTTCTTGAAGAGATTTATGATTAATCAGTTCTTGATGCTCTCATTGAACAGTTTTGCCATCTCCCTTTTTAATCCTAGGAGATTGTAATGGACATAATCTCCTTTTTGAATGTAGTGATATTGATGGGAGCAGTTGCTCCATAGTGTATGCTTTCTGCTCATTACCTTTCTAATTTCAGTATTGGTTCTTATACTTATTTTCATGCACCTACTCAGTCCTTTACTGCTATTGACATCAGTTTTCCATTTCACTATTCTCCCACTTTTCATGGAGGGTTGAAAATAATTCATAAGGCAGTGTAATTTTGAGATAGACTGGCCATTTTCAATACCACCCGACCAGTGTGCCTTGGTGGAAGCTGGATCAAGCCAACTGGCCCTCTTTGACTGCTCTCCCAGAACTTGATCCTGTTATCATCTGCAAGCCATCAGTAGATGACTGTGAGGCAGCAGTAGCCGACTGTATTATACAGGCAGCTGCTCAATGTATTCCTGAAACCTTGACACATTTTTCATGATATTCTTATCTGTGGTAGACTTCTTCCTACCACATGACACAGAAGGCTCAAAAATGGGCCTGGGATACTTTTCATAGGTATCCTTCACTCTTGCACTTCATCACTTTTGAGGAGACCCTTGCACATCCTTGATGGGTACAACATGAAAGCGAGAAGGAAACTTGGTTTAAGTTTACAACCAACATATCTTCTGTCACAAGTTTCAGAGTTATATGGAACAACATTTGAAAGGTCTGAGGGCAATATAATTCTTTCCCTCTCTCAATCTTACATTATGATGGCCAGGAATAAGCTGATACCTGGCACATTGCCAATACTCTAGGTGAAAGCTTTTGCTGGGTATTTAGCACTTCTGCTTCATCCTCTACCTTCTTAGCTGTCAAGACTCAGGCAGAGCATTCACCTCTTTCCTTTTGAGCTGATTGTTTCTATGACTTTAATTACCTCTTTACACTGGTGGAACTTAAACTGGCCCCTTCATTGCTCTGACAGTATATCAATTGGACATGATACTGTACACTATGAGATGCTGAGCCATGTTTATCCTGATGTGTGGTGCTGGGTTATGGTCCTGCTTTTCTCTAAGTCTGGGAAGGATCCCAGTATTCCTTCAAACTACTGTCCAGTTGCTTTGACCAGCTGTCTTTGTAAGACCTTACAGAGATTGGTTAATACTAGTCTTGTTTTATTCCTCAATTCAAACAATCTCCTTTCACCCATCCAGTCTGGGTTCTGATGACAGCTCTCAACCCTGGACCACCTTATTTGACTTGAAATGTCAGAGAAGCCTTTTTCAAATGATAACATCTTGTATCAATGTTCTTTAACATTGAGAAGGCTTATGATACTACATGGAGGTATGCCACAATGCTATAAGAAGCCAGTATGCTAGCCTTTCAACATCATGTTCATTAAATGTATGTGGTATCTGTATGAATCCCAGGTGTACTGAAAGGCAGTTATTTTAACATGTACTGGAGAAGGTTAAATTGAATAATAATATGAATTCTTGCAATAGTTAATTTCTTTAACCTTTTAACATTGACTTATTAGTAACTTGTGTAATGATTTTAATGTTTTTGTTGATATTTTCCCCCTATATTGTTTCTACATTGCCATTTTTACACCATCCTTTTTTGTTTTTCAATTTATTTTTCTTTTTTTTTTCAATGAGTGAATGAAAGTTGCTTTGAAAGTGTGAAGTAGTCTTGATGGACGTCATGTGTTGGAGTTAGTGAAACTTTCTTCTGTTTCTGCACTCCCAGAGTTAAAATGCAACATGTCAATGTGAAAATCATTGAAACAACTTCAAACATTGGTGAGCTAGCCTTTCTGATGCCAGAATTAGAATAATCAGCAGAACATTTGCTGTTACATTACTCATCAGTTCTCTACATCAGTAATGTTTTGTGACTACAATGGAAGCCTTCATAGCTCTTGAAAACCTTTAAAACCTAAGTTAGATATTTATAAAAGTTTCTTAGAGTGTTATAAAAGAGATTTGAGACATTTGTTTCATCCATACTCAATAAGCACCACCATGCTTGGTGATAAATACCCATTTCCTCCATTAAATTGATTTCATCATTAGTTTTACTTAATATTTCATTAATTTTATTCTAAGGTCTACAAATTATAGAATTTTTATTGTTTTAATTTATGGAAAATGTTACATGACAATTTTGGGTTGTAAAGTTAAGTTTTTTTCCTACTTTGATTTGTTTACTTTTTTATCATCTGTTATTTTAGTATATTTTTTCATAGCTGCATCAACATGAGAGGAGAAACCTCTATCTAATGCTACATTTTTTATTAATAACAATTCATTTTTAAGTATTCCAGATTGGAACATATCTATAAGACCTGTAAATGTAAGAGTGGAAAAACTGGCATTTCATTTGACTTTATATGACATGATTCTTTGTGTGTTGGCATGATAACAGAAATAGGTTTAGGATAGATTGTTGTTCCTAACTTGTATTTGTTTTTCTTTAGTGTGTCCAAAAAGGGTTAACTGTTATTCAACTTCATAAATAAATTAAAGAGCAGGCCTAAAACTATTTAAGATATTATCAAAAACTAACGAGTCTTCTTTACCATGTCCCCACTCTTTGAAAGTGTCACAAATACACCTAATACATATTTCTAGTTTAAGTTTAGCATTCTGTAAAACATCAATTTTAAACTTGTTAATAGAAAGATTACATAGCAAGGGAGATAATGGAGGACCCATCGCTAGGCATTCTGTATGTTTATAAATTGTATTATTAAATTGAAAAAATGAATTTTCCACACAAGTTATTGCTAAATTTATCATGTCTAAAATTTCGATGACTGGTACATTGTTGACTCATAATTTGTCGTCAAAAGAATTAACAGCTTTATCAGTAGGTACTTCCATGAATAGTGATACAATATCAGAAGATGCAAGTATGTCATTATTATATAGGTTCAACTTATTTTTCTACAATTCCATAGAATGTCTAATGATGTTAATTTTTTTTTGTTCAGGAAAAAATACTTTCATTATAAAAATGTAGCTACTTATAAAAGGATAAACCTACATTTGGTACTATTGGTCTATAAGAATATTCTTGGAATGAGATTTTTTTCTTAAGGGTTGTGGTAAGCTTATACAGACTTTTTTTTTTTTTTGATCAGTTCATGAAGTCTGTTAACCCTCACCAGCACACTCTTGAAAATTCATTGAACATTTTCGGTTCAGCTGTACCAGGCCCAGCATGGCCAGATTGTTAAGCACTGGACTTGTAATGCTCATCCTTCAGCTTAGGGGCATTATAATGTAATGGTCAATTCCACGATTTCTTGGTAAGAGTAGCCCAAGAGTTGGTGGTGGGTGATGATGACTAGCTACCTTCCCTCTAGGTTTTATGCTGTTAAGTTAGGGATGGCTACTGCATATAGCCTTTGTGTAGCTTTGTGCCAACTTCAAAACAAACCAAACCAACTGTACCCCAGCACAAAATTACTATTATAGTGAAATCTGTATTTAAAAATCCAAAACCAATTGTATTACAATTTTTATCAAAGTTAGTATGCAATACAAACAGCATAAACATATATGTATTCTAGAAAAAATATGTTAAATTAAAAAATTACAAAATCGCTTTGTTCTCTATATATGAGTAAGTGGTATTAAACAATTTTTTATACAAACAGTGTATCAAAAATTCCCAAAGTTTTATTACACTCCTATACTCAACTTATTACCCATCAATATGCAAGATTGTATGTTGTGGGTCATCTTAGGTCTGATCAGATCCCAACAAAAATGTATCATTATAATAGGGTTTGGACTGAAAACCCAATAAATAGGTTATTTATGATGATTATGAAACAGGGTTTATTGAAAAAAAAATATTATAAGCAGTTGCCACAGGGAACACCTGTTTAGGAATAAGATACCATGTATGCATACCACAAAAATGTTGTACTTTATCAAAGTAATCAGACTTGATACTGTACTGTTTTGATCAGTTATCTTTTACAGGAACTTGTATAGTGGAATAAACATTTAGAAACTAAATTTATATGCTATAGCATAAATTGCATGGATAGTGATGATCAATGATATGGTGTCTGCATGGACCCAAGATAAATGGTAAATTATAGCTACACACACTGTCTATTTTAAAAACAATGTTGTATTAATTCAGTGTTTTTGCTTAACAATTACATGTATGGATATAAAATTCTAATAATTATCTAATAAAAATAAATACAATTGAAAAAGTTGTTGGAATCTATTTAGACCACATGTTCTGATGATTGTTTTTTTTAACTTTTTCACATTTCCCTTCATTTACCAACTCATCATTCTTAGCATGATTCTTTTAGTTTTGGCAGTGATTTGACTAAATGTAAGAAATTAATCTTATTTAAAGTCAGTTTGATGAAACGTGAAAATGTACAAGTCTTAAAGTTGTTAAAAAATTTGGAAATTATGATTTATAAAGATCATAAATGAAGTTAAATTGTCATCCAAAATGAGAGAGGATTGCACTAAGAATGTTGGAGTTGCTAATTGAAGGTATATATGTAAAGGTTAAAACCAACACTTTTCACAGACTGAATTGATTAGAGAAATAATACTTGGTTCAAAGGAATTTTGTAATTCTGAGATTTTGTTTTGCAAAAGGTTACAAAATAAGAGATTCCTACAGACTCGTTATATCAAATGTAGGTTCATCCTTTCACTACATAGTAGAATATTTATCATTGTACATTTTTGATGACATAGCAAAAAATCTTTGCTGTTTGAGTCATTAATATTTTAGTCTTGAACAATTAAATTGAAAATAATAGTTTACCGTTCATGGACTTATGAGTTAAGAAAAACAAATATAAGTTAAAATCTACAGCCTACTGTAAACCTTTTCGACATCATACTACCACACAAAGAAGGATAGCATGTAGTCAAAAAAAAATTTTTTTACTCTTATGTGTTCAAGTCTTTAAATCTATGCTTTGATCCAGAATATTTAAAAAAATATATACTGTTATTAATCAAAAACAGAATTAGAAACTTTGCACTAGCTGAACATGCAAATATACTATTGTGTTATTCACTGAGAAAAAAAAAAATATTCTGTCCCAACTGAATAACAGGGCAGTTTGAAATGGCTTAGAGAAACCAGAGTAATTATGAAACTAATAAAAATAATTTCATCTTAACTAAGGATGAACTGTTAGAATGTCATAAAGTAAGCATATAGTATGATATTTTTTAAATATGTAAACCAGTAGTCAGATTTGTTATCTTGTTTTTTACACTCGTGATTACAATGTAAATTGCGTCGGAACATTTGAAGTCTTTTTGGCCAATGATCGATTTTCATTGTGTATTGTACGACGTTGATCACTTGAGTATTTCAGTATTCTCACAAAAAATATATATTAAAAAATTAAAAACAAAAAAAACTTGCTATGGTACCAGACCTAAATATTTGCAAGTTTATATTAAGGCTGATGGTTTTTTGGAATGTTGTACATAACTAAGTTAAAGGTAATCAGTGTGAAAGGTATAATAGATTCGTAAAGTCTCATTTATTGTCACTCAATTTTTTGTTAAAATAAAAAAAGTTGAGCTTATGTTAAAGTATATTCCAGCATAAACAGAAATGATAATCGTTACTTAGTGCTTGTTCAAATGGTTATTACAACATTTTTTTCTTTACAGTTTACACTCGTTTATGTAGTTCCCCATATCTAGTCATACAGATAACTTATTTGTAACTAAGAAGTTCAAGGACAAATGAAAGGCAAAAAATTACTAGTTGATCGAAGTAACGAAAACCACAAAGGGTTATTTGAAACTTATCTGTGCACCTAGTGTGTATATATTATATATATATTATATTATACTGCATAATTATGCGGCACAAACGAACATGATTTGCAAATTGTGGTAATTGCAGAAAATTTTATGAATAGTGGAATTACACTGACAAATATAATTACGTGACAATCAGAATAATTTGTATTCTACAAGTGATAAATCACGTCTACTGTTAATATTAAAACATGTCAAGATACCAACAAAGATAATTGGACGTTTCAATGATGCTCAAAACGGTACGCTAGGTCTTCAAACGCAATGACTCATTGTAGGATAGCTGAAAGTCTTAGAGTGGTTAGCAGGATGTGAACTTGCTTGCAGACCACTAGTACAGTTAAGTGAATGCCTCAAGAGGACGGATCATTTTCTAGAACTGCATAAAATAACCATTACTTGACAGTTTGAGCTATAAGTATCTAACAGGCCTCAGCTTCCCAACCAAATCAGCGGCTTAAAGTAGCAAGTAGGCAATTGATCAGTATACAAACTGTCTGAAACAAATTTCGTAAGTATTGATTACTCATCGACACAAAACAGTCCATCTTCAATAGTGTCAAGACCATAAGGAGTGCTCAAACATTATCAGAGAGGATATTAGTCATTAACACAAAACAGCCCATCTTCTACAGCGTCAAAACCGTAAGGACTGAACAAACGATATCTGAAGGGACATTACTCATTGACACAAAACAGCTCATCTTCAGTAGCGTAAGGAGCGTAAGGACAGATCAAACTATATTTGAGGGAACGTTACTCATTGACACAAAACAGCTCATCTTCAGTAGCGTCAAAACCACAATTATTGTTTGAAAGATAACTGGGTGATCTTGGTAGTGGCTAGATTCGAAACATTTACGCATGTGGAGAATGCGCAGGACTAGATCTAACACTAACCTTAACTTTGCTACTATATGACGTTATGAATGTCATATGATGCAGGGATAGAACTATTAGTTTGCTATATGCATGAGCATTTGGTCAGAACGTATCTCGCCGTACGTAACTGTTAAAGTATTAAAAGATGAGGGTATCAAGTAAATAGGCTGGTTGATACATTCGTGGAACTTAAATTTAGTTGAAAATATCCATGATGCTATAAGAACTCACTTGTGTTGGTGATGGAGTGAACCATATTGAACCAGCAGCTCATTGATCCACTCATTATCAGCTTGGCACATCCACGTACGACTTGCATTAGCTTTCGAAATGGTCGTTATACACTTTGCTTTTTTTGTGATGTGGTTGCAAAGCCTATATGCCAGTTAAGCGTTTTTAGACATGGACTTCAGCAGTAGATATTATCATGCATAATACCTTGCGGGTGACTAGTCGTGATTTGATATGTAAAGCTGTAGTAATGGCATTATTTTAAGAACAGTAGTTGTGCATTATTTGAAGAATAGAATATAGAAAGCTTGTGATCATCCCTTAATTATATGAGTAGTATATTTAGAAAAATAATTGTTTTAATCGGTTGTACGGTGAAATAAATACATTAAATATCTAGCCAACCATCAAAAATACATTCTAACAACTAAAAACATCAATTAAATATTGAATGTATTTCTTTCACCGTATAACCGGAGTAAAATATTTTTTCTAAGTATGCTGCTCATCACTTAATTATCCCTTAATATCCCTTGAATGTCTAGTTGATGTTTTTAGTTGTTGGAATGTATTTATGCTTAGCAAGATATCTGGATAAGTATTAAATAAACTTCCCATATACATTGGTGTATAATATATATCTACACGTGACGTGAATTTCTCATTTTATGTTTCTGTTAAATCTTTGTGTCGAAATATGTCTATCTTTACAGTATTTTAATGTTTTCCATGCTGAATCTTTAATTGTATACAAAATTGGGCAAATAGTTTGTAATTTGTCAATATAACGTTTTCTTGTGAGGTATAGGTATTATATGGAAAAGCAGAAACCGATAACTCAATTTGGCAGGTTAATTAATACAGTTTGCTGATGGAGAAAACTGCCTATTGTGATTTTCGTGCGTGTGTGAGCGAAATTCATATTAAAGTGCCCCCCACTAGTACAGCGATAAGTCTGCGGATGTACAACGCTAAAATCAGGTGATCGATTCCACTCGGTGGATTAAGCAGATAGCACCGATGTGACTTTGCTAAAAGAAAACACAAACGCTCATGCTTAAGTGTGCTGAAGAATATTACTGTAACTTAGATGTGATATGTATATAAAAGGACCAAAAAATACGAGTCGCATTTAAATTCATATAATTTAAACAAATGCAGAGGAAAGCATTAAATTATCTTCCTTACATTCTCTCGACCTTCAAATCTGAGTTCTTTGATATATTTTAAATAACAACCAATGTGCGTAATGAAGTGATAGCTCTTTTTCTTTGCCAATCCTGATTGATCTAATTATAAAAGTACTTAAAATAAAAGTCATAAGTATTGATTCAAGTTGAGTATTTGGGTTAATTTTGAAATGAGCACTCTGTTTATTAAGGAACAAGATTTTCATTTATGTATTATAGAATACTCAAGAAGATTTACTAAGTTATTTACGTCGTTGTTGAAAGTTATTTGTGTAGTTACTAGACGAAAGCTGGTACAGTACAATACCAACTAAATTTATTATCAGCATACTGGACCACTTATTCCCTTTATTGGCAAAGCTAGATGTGAGGCTGGGGTACCAATTTTATTCTAAAAGATTTAATGGATATTTGTAGTATAAATTAGTATTTGTTACAAGTTTTACGTTCGAGTAGCGTTTACATATAAGTTTTAATAGTTGATTTATCAGAGTTAATGGTTATTTAAAGTAGATGTGATAGTAAGTACTCGTATTCGGTGTTTATAATGAACCTTTTACCATAACTTACCTACGCTCGTGATTCCTGTGCATCTTTCACCGTGTCGTACACGTATTGAACTCTGGGAGATTTCAATCACTGTGCAAAATATCGTGACCGTAACATTTCGAGTCGTGAACATTGTGTATACGTTAATTGGTTTTGTTAAGATGTGTAAATTTATTATGTTAAATACAGACATGAATATGTGAGCTCACAAGTTGCAATTGTAGAAGCTTTTCTTTAGGTTCGAGAAATCAAAGTGACATCTAGTTTGTTTATAATATGAGAAAAATTGTTGAAAATATATTATTAAAAAAACTCAAACATTCGAAGACCGTATTTCAGTTCGAATATTTGTTAAAAAATAATATTGCGATTTTCATTTTAAATGCGTCATGTTTACTTGGTTGAGTTCATCTGAAATGTAGAACACTAACTTAATGTTAAATTAAATTTGATTAGATAATGTGCATCAAACTGCTGGTCGTCAGAACGTGTTTTTTTATGATACGTGTATGCATAACCAACTTTATCACCTTTAATAAAAAGCAACTTTCTTTTGATTCTTACTAGATAATCATTAAGAATACTGTATATATTTTACACTTTTATTGTGAAACAAATTTTTAGAATATAATGTATTCAAGAACTATTACTTATTTAAAATAAAGTTAGAGAAAATTGCACTTACCTGGACACTTCTATAAATTATTGATTTTGGACGAGTTCAACATCGTGTCTCGAAGATCTGCATCAGTTGCTCGAGACATCGCCCTGTATTTCTTAAATTTGTGTGATAGAAATTCAAATAAAAGTTCTTAATTCTGTTATTTTTTTTATATGAAATAAGTCTTACACGGCTGTCTGATGCAACATCCACGGCCAAAAGGAGCTTTATAGAGAAGTAGGATATTTGAATGTAACAAAGTATTGTATGTTGTGTGGAGCTCAAAACGTGTGTCTATACTAATAAAATTTAATAATTTCGGGTACGAAAATGTTTCGTTTGTTGGTTTTTGTGTTTTATTTTTGAGGGAGTGTTTTTGAATTTACTTTGGTCTCGTAATCTGTACTGGTAAAATATGCATTAGACCTCCAATGAAAAAGAAGTTTGCCAATCGTCTTAAGAAAGCTGTGAAGCAATGATATGCTTGGAATGATTATCAGTATTAGGTGAAATCATCCAACAGTTTTATGAAACGGTCAAGTAGAGAATTATATTTTGTATTTTTCATTTGATAGTATTGTCTTCCAGTCAAACATTCAAGTTTGTTGCATGTTATTGTTCCCTGTTTCATTATGAGATAGATTAATGGTAAAAACTTGTCTCGGTGCGTTACATCCTTGTTAATGTTTTCTCTTTACTGTGCAGTGATATCCTGGAAGTTGGTCAAAGATGTTTGCTATCGCTTAGCAAACGGATTGGGCTACAAGGTTCTCTGTCTTAGAAATGTGGTAATTTTGCACTTATTTGGGTAGTTTGCCGCTAACTGCGTGGGGATCTGTGCAAATGATTTTCCCTCTAAAAAGTTGCTGTGCAACTGAGAAGTACATGCACTTATTACATTATGTAATAAAAGTTTTACTTTTTCTTGTTCCTGGGCAGAAAGTGTTATTTCCAAATTGCTTATGCCTAAAGGAAATGGAAAAGACCTATTTTTCTCTTCAAACTTTACTTTTGTGACCTGGGAGCACATAACGAAAACATGATGGGGAGACTATATTTGGGGGTTGATACGTGAAAGTGATTTACATTAGTCGCAAATCTCGAAAAACTACTCACTTCTAAATATTTTTGTATGACTTTAGTATAAATACATGTATATCTCGATTCTAATGTTTTATTCAGACTTTATGTAAATGAAAATGGGCAAATTTGCCCGTTTATAAATAGAAATTAGGTTAATTTTTAAATTTCATTGTCCAGGTCACAGAAGCAAAGTTTGAAGGGAGTAATGGTCATTTTTTGTTCTTTTACAAGTAAGAAATAACACATACTGTCAAGGAACAAAATTTGTGTTACATAGTGTTATTGATTATGAACAAACATTTTATAGTCTGACAGACCTAGCTCTCTGTTCTGACAATCTAGTAATTATTTTTTTGTTAAACAGAACTTCTCGCTTCACAACGGATACTAGAGATTTTTGGTTATTAGATTTTTTATGCAAACGTTACTGTTCTTTCTAATTGGTCGTGTTTCAACTTTTTTTTCAGAAAGCAGACAAACTGTTATAATTGTCATTTATGGCTTACTTTAACAAACCTAAACTTGTATTACTCTTCCCCCCGTCATGAAATAATAACTGATTTCCATAAAGTTTTGAAGCAGATCTAAACACGACAACGTGATTGATGAAACTTGAATATTCACATTGTAGACATTTAAATAGATTTATACTTTGTCTGCTCTGATTGTTGTTAATATGCACACGCATATATAGATTTATTAAGAAACAAATTAACTTTACAAACTTGGGTATGTTCATATATTTTTATTATTATGATTTTTTTTGTTAAAGCGAATAAACAATAACTTCAGATACTTCTCAGATAATATCATTGGCTTATATCGCTAGAAAGCGTATTTCTATACCCTTGGTGAACAGAACAAAAACTGTTCTCTGTGTAGCTTTGTTTTATTGCCTCGGTCTTTCTACTAGTAAGGTTCACCAGGAATTCGACGCACAGGGACGAACACATGAAAATGTCGTTATGAAAACGTGGAATATGTTTCAGAGGTCATTTTAATCAGTACAAAAAATATATAAATCTGTATTCTTTGTTTAAAAAATTAATCAGGTTTCTTTATTGTTTGTCAATTAAGCTGGGTCGTTTGTTTGTTTTGGAATTTCGCACAAAGCTACTCGAGGGCTATCTGTGCTAAGCTGGGTCGTACCATTGTTCTGTGGAAAATATTCACCTCCTTTTGAGAAAACAAAATCTGCAGGTAAATTTTAATGAAAACTCTTTAAAAATGAAATTTAAATTCAAGAGGACCGAGTGATTACTCTGCCGACTGTGAAACTAATGTTCCATGGTTTGTTTCTCGTTATCGCACAAAGGAATAAGAACAGTCGCGCCCTATTCTTTGGTGTTGTTAATGCTCAGTCAAAGTAACTGTCAAACTCCATTATTCAGTCTGATAAAAGTAACCTAATTGCTGGAGGGTTGTTAACTAGTTGCTTTACAAACTAGCTTATCACATCAAAATTTAAGCTTGGCGTGGCCAGGTGGTTAAGGCACTTATCGCTCTATTTATTATATCTGATACAAAGTTTTTGTCCGAAACATATACTCACGCTGGTTATCCACTTGTTACGATTTCTGTTTTAAATTATTTTATCTGTATCTTGTGCTGCCATAACATTATCGTTAACATGTTCAGACACACTTTCCAAAATAACCTCTTTTCTTTATAAAAAAAATTTATTTTCATCTCATTTGTTCATAGTGGCGTATTGGAAAACTTTGGGATTCATAACATTAAAATTTATAATTCGATCTCCGAGGAAAACAAACAGTGGGCCCGGCATGCTTAGGTGGTTAAGGCACTCGACTCGTAATCTGAGGGTCGCGAGTTCGCATCCCCGTCATATCAAACGTGCCCGCTTTTCAACGATGGTGACGTTATAATGTTACGTTTAATCCCCCTATTCATCGGCAAAAGAGTAGCTCAAGAATTGGCGATGGGTGATGATGACTAGCTGTCTTGATCTCTAGCCCTACAATACTAAATCAGGGACAGTTAACACAAATAGCCCTTGTGTAGCTTTGCGCGAAATTCAAAGGTAGACAAACATAAACATAAAAATTTAAAGATGGGTAGTGCTGTTAGCCTTTGTGTAGCTTGGCACGAAATGCATGAAAACAAACAAGAATGTTTCTAAGAACTGTTATACTTTAAAGTTTGACACCGTATTTTAGTACTGATTTTTTTTTAGGAGCTAAGAAATAGTGACTCGAGCTCATACAGTATGGTAGTAAATGGTCAGGTGTTGTTTATTTTAAACATAGTCAGTGAAATGAAAATTAAAACTTGTCACAATGAAAACTTGCCAGTGGCTTAACGGTAAGCTCAAGGGCTTATAACGCTAAAAATTTAAGTTTGATACACATTGTAGGCACATCACAAATGGTCATTTTGTAGCTTTGCGCGCCATTTAATAATAGCTTCTCGAGAGTATTATAATAATAATAATAATAATAATAATGAGATAAAAAATATAATTTTAGTTAAAGGTCTTTTTTGACTTACTCTGTATATCGACCAATATTTCGATTACAATACAAAGCTCAATGTTTTGGACACTAACTTCTAACGTGATATACATCAGATAGTGTATGCATTTATGTAGAAGTTTGTAAAAAATGCAGATTTGATTTCCGTATCGCAGTAAAGAGTGTTTTCTCTTCCAGTAGAACTAATGTTACTCTGCATTGTTTATTTTAGAAACGAGTGATTAACAATTATACTCTGCATTTTCCGTTTAGTGGACTTCAATTGATAATTTCCGAATTTCGAACTTTTGTTACGAAAAATGTATTTTGGCTATGCGGTAACAAATCACTGTCAGCTTCACTAGTTTCTTGATTTATTACGTTTGCGTAGTTCTGTGGAAAAAGCGAACTTGTCTCTCAACAGTCGCATCGTATATTGCAATATGTGGTAAAGAAATCCACCTTTTAAACATTGACAGTGGTAACGAGACATTTTTAAATCAGTGTAAGGATGGAGGATGGTCAGTAGTTAACGTTAGTAAAGCTGTGGAAGTTTGTTACTGTGGGTGTTTCAAAACTCGTAGTTGAATCATTTATGGTTTCTTTCCAACTGCGTGCAGCATAAATTCTGCTCAGTTGCATACTAGTACTTGTAGTAATTATACAGCTATAAAGAAGAAGGGAACTTTAAATTTGAATTGACAAGTAGATGAAACGTGTATTTCGAAAACTATGAAAATCAAAAGGACAAAATTGTGGCAAGAAAAATGAAAAATAAACTACAAACATCTTGTGCGTACGTCCTTGAGCCTACCTGCACGTGGTGTACAAGGTATACTTCGATAACTTCTAAATATGTAAAACAACAGACGTTTTACTCAATTATGATATATCTAAGTAAAACGTGTCAATGTAGACAGATTTTAAGAAAAAAATATTTATAATATATTTGTTAATACTCGTGAGATTTTCAGTGTGATTGTTGTAAATTTAGATTAGTTTGGTTGTGTTTAAAATTATATATTTCAGACATACCATTGTGAAATCTTTGAAAGATCTAATTCTTAAGCAGATCAAGTGTTTAACAAATATATGGAGTAGTTCAGTGCTAGGAGTAAAGTTTCATAGAATATAGTAGAATGTTGCTTTAATCATTATGATAATTTGGCTGTTGCATCCAGCCAGCCCTTTGTAAAGCAACATACAAATGTCATAACAAAGTGCATTGTATAAAATACATAACCTAGTTGAAATACTAATTCAGTATGATATATTGTTTGAGAACGTTTTTTTCTGAAGTGTTGCTTCTAGTCTTGCTCGTACTCGCCAAGATTATTGTTTGTTTGTTTGTTTTGAATTAAGCACAAAGCTACACAATGGGCTATCTGTGCTCTGCCCACCACGGGTATCGAAACCCGGATTTTAGCGTGTAAGTCCGCAGACATACCGCTGAGCCACTGGGGGGCCGCCAAGATTAACCGACACAAAGTGACAAGTGCTCGTACTGACATGGTCTTCAGTTAATGATTAACTAATTTTTATAAGAACTGTTCTAAACTGTTCGAAGTGTTCTAAAGCCGCACGAGAAACAATTAACAAATAATATCTACTTCAAAGAACCCAAAATTCACTTCAGCTATGAAAGTAAATGAAGCATAAACATAATTTGTATATATATACCGGGTTGTATCCATCTACAATTCTTAGTATGATTGACAGAAAAGTTACAAAGCCAGGTAAAAAAAGTAGAAAAGAAAGGAAATATAGTTAAAATATATCTAGATGTACAATAGACATCAGACTTGACACTTAAGTTTAGATCTTCTAGTCACAGCAAAGTGTCTTATAGAATAATCCCGACTTATTTTTGTTAAGTATAAACTTTTAGCTTATACTTCTATTTCTTGATCGATTTGAGAACTAGTTTTAGCTGCGGCTATTGAGGATTCCCTCGTGTTTTGAGAAAGAGAAGTTTAAGCTTCAAAAATAAAATTATAGACCAGCTACAGAACGTTGAGTTACCTTGTGCTTCAAAATCAACTGGAAGTCTATTTAAATATAAATGACTAACGACTATTATGTTCGTAGGTTAAACTGTAAGCGAGTTCTAACTAAATAATCCCCTTGATTACAGACGAGCTCACCTGCGGAATTGTCTAGAGAGATTAAAGGAGATTGTACCTTTAGGAGCTGAGTCGAGTCGTCATACAACGTTAGGTTTATTGACCAAAGCCAAGTTATTTATTAAGGTAAGGTCCTAGTAGTGTGATATCCTAGGCTTTTATATATTTATTTCTGACGTAAGGGAATCAGGGTATTGTTGCTATTCACTCTGTGAGGGAAATTAATGGTAACTGTATATTATACAGTTTAGTTTTCCTACAGATAGTTAACATTGCGCACAATCTTCGTCTTTTATATTTGAAGAAGTCGCAGGTTATTTTATGTAGCCATTTTATAGCAATATGTAAGCCTTAAAATAAACTAAAGGAGCATCAATAAAGTGTCAGGTTTTAAACTAATTTAAAAAAAAATATTGTTTCTGTTTTATAACACACTATAACAGACTGTGCAGTGACTATCATGACGTAATTACGCCCATGAAAGAGTGATTAATCACTGCGTATTATTGTGATAACCAGGATATATGACATTACTTAATTTTACCACTTGAAAGTGATATAAAATATATTAATTGTTTGCTGTAAAACTAAATAGTAACTTCAACCTGAATATTTGTTCTATAAATGTGTTCCACTAAATATGCCATATTTTTATGGAATGGTACGAGAACCATGTTAAATAACGCATAAAAAATCAATATTTTCGAGATGTATTTGGAGTATATACGTGAGGTGTGAAACTTTTTTTTAAAGCACTTACATATAGATTGTGACGTTTTGTAGTAGCTGGTGATATATTTATATCTTCCATACCTAGAATTTGGAAGAAAAAGAAAGGAAGCAACAATCTCAGAAAGATCATTTATTAAGAGAACAGAGGTATTTGAGACGAAGATTAGACCAGTTGGAGGGCCCTGTAGATATCCACAAGCGTAGAAGTGTCAGTGAATGTAGTACGTCCACATCCATTTCTGCCAGCTCTCCCTCAGAAACAGGTGGGCCATTTCGTTCTTATACTGTGTTCTAATTGCTGAGATTAATTATGTGGGAGAAAGCACTTATAGTAGAATCATATACTTGTCTAGTATATAAAAAGTATTCATAAATGCTGAAAATTGTTCTGTTAGTTTATTAGTGAAGTTTTACCGAAACGGTTCGTTGAATGTGCAATTTTAAACGAAGGCCCGCCTGAAAATATACCAGTATGAATGCTATAGAATGATAGCAGTAAATTAATAAACGAGAACAATTATTATTGGTCGTTTGAATTTCATGGCATCACCCCTCTATTATGTTTATAATTCGTACTTTTTAACTAAAGAACAAGAGTTTTTTTGTAATTGTTCCCTTATTTGTTTGAAATTGATCAGTAATTTCTGAGGTCTAGTTAAGAACTCTGATAAATTGATAAAAGCTACTGAACAATAAAGCGTAAAAAATGCAACTATCTAAATCCATAATCAAATACTTCGTTATAATTCATTAAGCCATAACACACACAATAAAATGATATACAGGTTCATTAAACTTACACTAATATACATAAAGATCATTAGATGACGTAGGATGACAATTCTATGGTAACGTTATTACATACAGCGTTAACAAGCTTACAGTAATATAAAAGTGTTAGAAACCGTATATTTTATGAAGATTTTAAGGTACTGATATTACTCACAGCATTAACAAGCTTACACTAACATAAAAATATTTTTACAGACCGTATATACCATGACAGATTCTAAGGTACTGTTACTTTTTAAATCTAAAATAACAAGTCTATATAAAAACAAACGAGAAAACTAGTTTTGCTGCTGATTGGTAGGTACAGTGTGTATGTTAAACAGACAAATTCATTATCCCATTGGTTGGGTGAATGCATAGTTTTACAAGTTGTTCCAATACGAATAATGGGATGAGTTTTCTTTTTAAAAAGTGTTAACTCCTGGAAATTTTGGTGTTAACTAGGTGGATTCTGTGTTATAGATGTCACTCAAGGGATATTAAGGGTGCAATCTGCGATGAAATCAAATGTATCAAAAAGTAAAAACTACACTGGTGTGAAAATTGAGAAAGAATAATGAAGTCATTTTTAAAAAATAAAATGTATTTTACATTGAGTTCAAAGTTTTTATAACTTCTGAAAGCATTAATTAATACCATAAAAACCAAAACTTTCACATTAATCCTTCAATAATAATAATAATAATGCAAGTTGCAACTTCGTGATAGTACCGACAACTATAGAACCTACCATCATTCGGTTTTATATTAATGTGATTTATTAAGCACATAATTTTAGAAAAAAAGCAAATACAAGGGTTATATTTTGCTACCTGTGAAGTATAAATACTTCGATCCAGCTCTGATTTGTAGTCGAACCTAAAGTTTATGGTATTGGGTATGTTCCCTTATTTAAAAACTGTATAGGGAACTGGCTTGCCTTTTATTCAAGTTTCAAAACTTTTGCTTTTCAGTGATGCCTAAATGCTAGAACTAGGTTCACTTGCTTCTCAAGCATAAAAACATAGGAGTCAGGTTGCACCTTGCTACACTACTAAAACTACACTCGTATGTGGTAAACTAAAATATCTGGTGATCTAGACTGGCCCTCCAGTGGCTCAGCGGTATGTTTGCGGACTTACACGCTAAGATCCGGGTTTCAATATCCGTGGTGGGCAGAGCACAGATAGCCCATTGTGTATCTTTGTGCTTAATTCAAAACAAACAAACAAATGATCTAGACTGGTTGAATAACTGTTTAAATCTAAATAGCAATGAATATATTTTCTTCTCGTTTAGCTGAAATTTTAGGCGTAGGTTTATTTGTAAGTAAACATTAATAAGGATAAGTTCAATTTTAACCTTACATAAGCGATAGTCAAGTTGCATCCGATTTAAACGCTTATAATATTGTGTAGTTAACATTTTTCTAAGCTTCTAATATTGAGTAAAGTAAAATTTGAAAAATATTGTTTCTTTAATACAGTTTTTTAATTTAAGTACTTTGAGCTTTTATAAGGACTTTTGAGACATTCACTGTTCAATGTTAGGGTACAAAACGGCAATCATGTTCATGGGAGTATTTGTTGACCCCTGAATTTCCTGTATCAGCAAGGCGAATGCCCTAGAGAAGGGATCTACGCTTGACTGATTAGAGCTAATAGAAAACTGAATACGTGTAGAAAATCGAAAGCATTGAAATGGGTGTATCCCTTCAAAATGTTTAATAGTTGAAGCATCCGTTGCAAATCGCAAATCATCAGTTTTGTGGTTACACCTGGCGATCATTTTCGGTGAGAAGCAATAAGCTCAAATCGTGTCATGGTGATTGCAGCAATAAGTTGTGTATCGAGATTTAAGTAATCAAAACCTGCACGTGTTTATCTAGTAATTACGTGAGCATTAATTATCAAAAGTTTAGTTTTTGTGAAAAAAATTATACATCGTATATTTCTCAAACGTAAATCCTCTCGAAGCATGTTAAGAATTACCACAATCGGTCTTTATTTGCTGACTGTTAATGATTTTTTTAAACAAACTTAACTGATTTAATTCCTATCCACAAGTATTTAACTAAAGAACAGATGCTTGATATACAAAATTTTAGGGTTTCTGAGATAATTCTTGAACCAGTTTCTCGTTTATGCTGATTTTAGAACTTGTAAAGTTGACAAAGAAACTACAAAATAAAACTTCATTTTTTTCTCCGCCAAGCTAACATTTTTATCGAAATTTCGTTTTTATGACTACTGGTAAATAATCTCATGACGTTTAGTGGACAATAGTATATAATCTAAAATGCTTGGCCTTTAAGAGAGACAAATATTGTCAGAGTTTTAAGGCTTTAACGAATGGTAGGTTTGACCTTCAAAAATCCGACTCGTTACTACTCAAAGATTCGAAACTTTGATAGTACTAATTTGCTGATAATGCTACCATAAGTTCTAACTACAATTTGATTGATGATAATGCTACCATAAGTTCTAACTACAATTTGATTGATGATAATGCTACCATAAGTTCTAACTACAATTTGATTGATGATAATGCTACCATGAGTTCTAACTACAATTTGATTGATGATAATGCTACCATGAGTTCTAACTACAGTTTGATTGATGATAATGCTACCATAAGTTCTAACTACAGTTTGATTGATGATAATGCTACCATGAGTTCTAACTACAGTTTGATTGATGATAATGCTACCATAAGTTCTAACTACAATTTGATTGATGATAATGCTACCATGAGTTCTAACTACAATTTGATTGATGATAATGCTACCATGAGTTCTAACTACAGTTTGATTGATAATGCTACCATAAGTTCTAACTACAGTTTGATTGATGATAATGCTACCATGAGTTCTAACTACAATTTGATTGAAAACCCTTTTAATTTTACTAATGATCCATGTAAATGAAAAACAACATTCGCATGTAGGTTTTAAAATATGGCAGATAGAACAGTAGTGTTTGTATGAAAATCACATACAGACGTTTTATTTAGACGTCGTTTATGCTACGTGTGGTACTTGTACCTGCAGTAAGATTGCGTTGAAAGACTGCCCCATTGCAGCAAATTGAAAGACAGAACTGCAGCTGACTTACAAGAAAGAAACATTTGTTTAACGGTTCTCTCAAGCATGTTCAAACTTTTAGAATTTTTAACATAGTTTTTGTTAATTAAACATTTAATAAGCACAATAGTAAGTAAGCAACGAACATAACAGAGTGATAATAACACTTACTAAATAAAGACGGACTTTCAACTGTAACAAAAAATTGCAAATTATAATATTATTAATTACATGTTTAAAAACTTTATTAAATAACAAAGCATAATACTGGGGAGGAAATTATATGTAGAGCAACATCGGTGCTCCTTTATCAACTCTGAAATTGTTGGTGGTATTTTTAATTTAATAATCATTTTACTTCAATACTGGTCATTTAGTACATTCGCACGGCGACTTGATTGGGACCTTCGAGGGTTAGGTTTGATATTTTACCTCTTATTGTTGAACATCGCATAAATTATGAGGGTATTCTTATCACTTAGTAAATATTATGGCTACAGTACACCTCCCATTAACATTTATGTCCAACAGTCATCATTTGAATTGGTAAATATTTTTGCTTTATTTCTTATTTTCAGTTTTGCATGTCGCAGTTTAGCCTATGTAATCCAATACTGATTCATCCTGTAGCATATGTACGGCTGTACATTGTATTGAAGTAACACAGTCGTTAAACTTCTCTACTCACTATAGCCGTCTGCATGAAAGGAGTTGCTACGAATACCGTTTCTGTTGGCACGTGCAAGCGTGTGTAATGAATACACACACACAACTTTTATTTAAGTAATAGACATCACTAAAATCAAAATATTATAGTTTCCATTTAATGTGTGATTACTATTGAAACATTATCAAATAATTTATGTCAGCAAGAGACAATAATCGAACACAACTTGACTACTACCTTACGAACTTTCGAATCTAGCACTGGAGATTTTGGTTATTTCCAATGCTTGTATTTAATTGAATATTGATGTAAGAAATTATTTTTATTCTCCTAAGACAAACAGGCTCTTTTTTTCGTTATTTTGTGTTTGATGTTAAAGTGCTCTAATTGTGTTATTGGTAAGCTCATACGTTTTATCAGTCACAATATGCAACTTCAATGGCACGTTCCGTTGACTTGATTTACTGTAGAACTTTGCATGCTCAAAGCAGTTAATTCTGATGTTTGTGCTGGTTGGAATAAATCGTGACCCGTGTAAGTTCACAGTTGAAAGCCAATCCTATCCAATCTTTACTAAACAGTAAGTGCTTTGTCACGAAAGTTGTTGTGGAACAGGTCAGTCATATGATAGTATTGACGTCATCCTTTGGCTCCGTGCCAAGTTAATAGAAAAAGAATGAAAAAGGTCTCTGTGCATAACGTCACTGTAGATGTGTGCGGTCGCACTTTTACTGTTGTTCCGAAGAAAACCGCCAACACTTCTAGTGATGAAGTGAAACAATAGTTACCATTTCTAATGAAGTATGCTCCAGACTGGTATAAGATAAATACATGTTAAGATTGTGTTTAATGATTTAAACATAAAGTTGTTTAAATATGAAACTATTTTTTGATGACAATTTACTGGATTATAATATAATTATAAAGAAGAGGTTTAAATCACTTTTGTTTTGATATGCAATCACGTCTTTAAAAACGTTTAAGACATTTTTGAAGTGCATTGTATGGTCAGTTATTTCAAATGTACTTTAAGTAATCGTTATTCCTGTCGGACCTTTTGTTCTATCCGCGAGATAATTTCTTAGTTTACAGCTTAAACTTGTCAAAGTTTTAGTGTATTTAAGTTGCAGCATAAAATGATCGAAGTATATATGCTACACCTTAAGATAATATTTCGCCAACAAATTTTAAATGAAAGGCTTAAGGGTTTGTTACGCCTTAGTCGATGTGGCAGTTTAGAGATTTATATCCATTTTATTTGTATGATTTGTGCAGAATTACACGAGTCTGATAGTATCATGGTATAATAAATAAAAGTGAGTTGGCAGAAAACGAAAGCCTTGCTTTGAGTTCTGCCGTGAAGGTAGGAATTATGTATATAGTTCAGATGAGGTTAGAAAATGTTTTATTGCATATGAACATCAGGATTACACAAACCACTTCAAGGTCTCAGACCCAACAGATACTGTTTGTGGTGCACTGACTCTTCACGACCTATAATTATAGTTTCCCTATTAAGTTTTTTTTGTCACTTGTGACATAAAAGTTCATAATTCTGTGTGGATAATTTTTATTATTGGTTCTAAGGAGGAACAGAAAGTAAATGCCAGATCGCTATACCGTAGACCTTGTACAGAGGTTCGTTTGGGTGAAATCTGATCTATATAATATTATGTTTCTTTACTCTAAAGCACACTAAATTAAACTAAAATATGCTACACCTAGCGGCCACAAAGTTGGTTGACCTTGAATTTCCCGCGTTCGGAGAACCGCAATGACCTTGGAAACTACCCCTATGAAGTCCCTTCTAATGATTGTGTGAGAGTTTGTGACTTTGTTTTGGCTAGTAACCTCAATTTGTACCATACTATAAGTTTGTTAGTTCCATTCTAGCTGGGCAATTAAATTATATTTAATTCTCCCATCCTAACAGTATAGTGAAAGCAAGTTGTGTTTGTATCCAGTTTGATATATCACATATAAATCGTAGGGATGTGATGGCTATATTCTTGTTCATTAGAATTCACAATTCAGACATGCAACAGTGTCAACAAAATGTATAATAGTGTATGATTTTACTGCAGTTTGGTTTGTATTGAGTATATATTTTGATTCCCCACTCTACAATGGCTCTGATGGTAAATCTGAAGGCTTCTCATGCTAAAACCTGAGTTTCAATACCAGTGGTGGGCACAGCACAGTTCACTCTGCTCACCAACAAAGCAAACGTATATTTTGTACAGGAGAACCAAATTAATTATAATAAATTTTCTATCGTGAGGTACAGATGGACATGTATGCTACATTTAATTCCCTTATAATTACTAGCTACTTATTACTTAACAAATATGTATATCTGAATCCTAAAACTGCACTAACATCTTTAGTTTTTGTATGTCATATATCCACACTGTGAAAGGTATGTATAGGTATATTATCCATGTTCATTTGTAAGTTATTTTAAACTTACAATGAGTTCAATTCAAATGCAGATTTTTAACCATAAAAAAATTAATTCCAGAAAATAGTATGTCTGCCACACAAGTTTATTTTACAGTTACATATTTAATATAATCACAAAACAAAGTACTGGTGCAGTGTTCTAGTCTGCTTTGGCTATGCTTATATCACTGTCTCTAATACTTCAGTGCCTTAACTTTGACCCTTGCCACCCCTTCTTGTCAGTATTCCTCAGAGTGAGATTTGATAAGAACAAGTAAGTCTGAGAAGTCAAATTTGTGTAAGACACTTTCCCCTTTTTTGTTTCTGGCAAACATCAAATAAGCTGTGTATGAGCACAGTATTATACAGCCAATGTAGAAGGTGGTTTTAAATAAGTTTTAGGGGTTAATACTAAAAGTTTTTTTTTTCAGAACCATGATTTTTAATCACATTTGATATATTCAATTTTTATAAATGAGATAATTCTTGTTTGATGAGATCAACATTGTTGACACATTTGTTGGTTCTAGTTTCAACAGTGAGTTAAAGAACTGAATTAATTGCCATGAATGTAACTTCTGGAAAAAAAAAATACTTAGATAATGCCATTCAACATGGTATATATGTATTTGATGTCAGAACTATCAGTTATTCAAGTCACCCTACATTACTGATTTAGTGATGATTTGTGGCAGAGGAGGATAAATAAATAGCAAATATACATGGATAATGAAAATTTCTAAATGTGCATTCCTGAGGTTTAAGATATTATGTAAATATAATATGTAAATTGTACAATGGAAGAAAGAGTATTTTTGTTCTTCATGGAAATTACCTTGCACATAAGTTGTCATGAATTCAAAGACTATTGTAACAGGGTACCTTTATAATCATTCTATATAGCTGACACTCTATATAGCCTACAAATAAATTTTATTGTTTTCAGGATATTTAAACAATCATGGGTTGAGCTTACATATTGCCAACCTGAGGAGGTTTACATAAAGAATACAAAAAATCACTCGGGGATTGGTAAACAAAACAATGCATATACTTTTATTATTGAATAACGTAAATACAAATGACACATTTTTATTAATAACAGTTGCCTTTATAAAAGCAAGCGATTATCCTTCATGTATGTTTCTATTAACCCTCTTGCTTCAGGTATCCTTTACTGCATGTGACACAAAGTTTGTGTCTTACATTCAAAATGTTATTAAACTACTCTTTATGTTATACCAGTTATTGTAGCATGAACTCTTATCTAATAATTCATGTTTTGAAAAATTAAACTTAATTCTACAAGGCTATTTTTAGAAATCCTGAATTTCCTCTTGTGTGAGGTACGTGAAACATTATCTTTTAACATCATCTGTATATTTTATCTACCATCCATCAAAAACTAGGAAATTTAACGTAAATTACTTGCAATGTAATTATCACTGCTTAGAAACACCATAACTTTCATAGCCTTAAATTTTGTATAATTACAGAAAATCAAACTTTTCTGATGCACCCATGTCACATCCTCTCTTTCAGGATTTGTTAATTGTTGTCTTTTATATTTAATTATATATTACCTATAACCAATAGAAGGTCAAGGATTTCATCTGTCAACTGATTTATAATGTGTTCTGAACAGAATATATCCAATTTTACTCAGTGCACAAACTTTGTTTCCAGAAAGCCAGTAATTTCTCGAGTATGGGTAAATAGACTAATAATGGGCAAAAAGTAGACAGTGTTGTTTGGTATATTATTTAATTAAACAAAAATTGTTTAGTGCATTACTGCCATTAGTATAAAACAGTAGGCTTACATGTACTTGACAACTGACAGCAAGATAAAAGATTGTTTCAATAATTTATTTCTTGTTTTTCATGTTTATTCTTTATTTATCATTTTCAAATTGACAAAAATATAAAAATATGGATCTTTTCAGGTTAGTTGCGATTATATTAGGTAAAATAAATAATAATAACATGGAAAATGTCACAGGATTGCACACAAGCAGCTCATGGATAATGTAATTTGATTGTGTAACATGAAATGCATGTGCCACAAGTGATTTTTATAATGGCATGGATAAACAGGTTCCAAAGAGCAATAAACAATTAAATTTAATTATAAATGTATACTGTTAGGAGCTTAAAGCCACTTAGGATAAACAAATTAAGTTTCGTGTTGCAGTTTAATGTCATTCTAGAAAGAAAAAAAAGGGTAATTAAGATTTATTTCAGTATTATTTTTTTCAGTTTTGGTGGTTATGCGATTAGTCTCATTTTGTGATGGGTAGAATAAGCAACAGGTAAAATATAAAGTTTCACTGAACAAAAAAATGTATTTAGAAGGTTTTAGGAATCACACAAAGAAAATTTGAGATTTTGTGGATGAGGAAAAGTATTTTTAATCTTAATGTGAAAATTACTTTGCACACAGTCTAAAACAAATACTTAGCATATTAGATGAACAAATATTTATTATAGTTTATCAGTGAAGTCACTGAAGATATAATTTTTGTATGTGATTGTAATGTTAACTGAAAGACTGCGAAGTTTTGTGAAAATATACCTACTATGTTGAAATTTAGAAGTATTAAATCTGTAAAGAGCTTAAACAAATACATAAAGGTTATGTGGTTAGTCATATTGACCAAGCTCATGTTAAAAGAATTAATAAATTCAGTTAGAACAGAACATAAACAATTAATTATTTTGATTGGATCATCTAATTCCCTAGTCATAATTACTTCTAAGTTGCCAGATAGCATACAGGCAACAAAGAAATTATTTAGAGTAGTTGTATAGTGAAAGTTTCAATATTTGGTAGCTCTGGCCATTCATTTCACTTCAGTTACTACTTCAAGATAATTGGGAGAGACAGACATAGGTTCATCATTGGAAAAATCAGGGAGAGAGCTTCCTAAATATTGGAGAGTGCTTAAAGAGTGGCTGAAATAGACTATGTTAACCTAGAAAGGCTCTCGGATAAGATCTTTGTAATATCAAACTATTTTCCAGCTAGACTGTAGGCCACAATATGACCAGTTTGGCTTTCCACCATTGAGCAGTAGTCTCTCTAGGCACTCGATCTTTCTGCCCCAAACAGAATCCATCAAATAGTCAATTGCTGTTGCACTAATTTTCATTTTAGCTTTCATAGCATTAAATTATGTTACAAGGTGTCTTATCAAAGTAAGATGTACTGTATTTTAATGTATGCTTGGTATAAACATTTAAACACTGCCCTATTTGTATATCTTGACTTTCTTATCATTCTTTGATTATGTGTCTGTGTGTCATCACCAAGACTTGTATAATTTCTGTAGATTGATCATACTGAATCATCTCACTGGAAGACAAATACAGGCTATTGGCAGCACATAGTCTACTCATTTTGTACAAAGTTACCTCTTTGTGTATTATTAAGCTATGTTAGAATAATAAATAGGTGTGATGAAAGAAAACTTGAACACATTTTAAATACTTTCATTAACTCCCTCGATTGGTCATTCTTCATGCTTACATTATACATCTTTAACACCAAAATTCAATTACTTAATGTGTTCCATTTGGCTGTGAGAAAAAACAAGAGTTTATAAATTTAAAGAAAATTTATGTTGAAGAAAATGAATTTCTGAAACATTTTCATTGTAAATGAAAAAAGTTTCAATCATGAAAACTACATTTTAATCTTGGTTCGTCAGCCATGAACATTTACATGACTTGTTTTTCTTATTAACATGATTGAATAATATTATTTTAACCAAGTTTAGAATCTGATAAGCACTCTTGCATAAAACATACATACTCATGTCATAAGACCCCTTGTGATTCTTACCTATCATGAAAATTGTAAAGTCAATGAGAGAAGAACAATGGGGGGGAAAAAACAAACTAGTACCTAATAATATATACACATGTGCTTATAATTAATGTTTCAAGTTCAGTTAGATATTAAACTATCAATTATTCTGATCAGATTATCTTATTTCCTAGTTATAATTACTTGTAAGTTGCTAGATATCATAGAGGCAACAAGGAAAACAAAAATAGATTCATTGTGTGTAGCATGTAGAAAAACATTTAGTACATGATTTTAAGTTATTTAATCATGATGCTTATTCACTATTGTATTCCATACATGTACGTATGTACTGTTATGTATTGCATTTTATTTCAGATGAGTCTCCAGTTTATTGTGTTACTTACGTTAATGTATTACTATTTCAAATAACTGGAAATTTGAATTTAGAAATTAATTGAATGTCAATACGTTTCAAATTTATGATATCTGCAAACATCTTAAGATTGATACACACCATTTTCTTTAACACATATACTATAATATACAACAATATAATATATATTGTATATTATAAATACAATAATAAATATAATAATGGTTATTACTGATAGTTATTACAAACTCACAAACAGTAATGAGTCTTATACCTGCTCTGAAACTAATGCTCTTATTGATGTTCCTGAAGAGCAAATTAATTCCTTGTCAATACACTTGTATACTTCTTATGACAGTTCAGTAAGCTTTAAAAATTTCACTGGTAACAATATTCGATGTTCTTGCAAAATTACTAATGTTCAAAGTTAATTCACTGAATTTAAATGGTTTTTAATGCTCAACCTATGTAAACATTACTGGTCTAGTTTTATAGTTTTCTTACTAATAGGTATTACTCACATTTATAGCTTCCGAGGTCTATAGCATATTGACTGAAGTTGTTCCATAATATTCTTCTTTTGGTATATTGGTTTTGTATAGCAATCATGCAAGTTTCTCAAAATTTTAACGACTTTCTAGTATACTATCATTTTCATAAAACAATTGTTGGTTCTTTTATATGCAAAAACGGCTCGTTTGGATTCAGAAAATATTTTAAATAGAAGAGTGAACAACGTTTCGACCTTCTTCGGTCATCGTCAGGTTCACAAAGAAAGAGGTAACTGACCGAAAGCTGCCCACATGTTTGGAAGGGGTTGTATAACTGAGTGTCGCAATGTAGAGGGTGCGGTTAGATGTTTGAATATATAATTTTATCTATAATATTAATATAGGTATAATGGCGTTCCTTTATATTGGTTTATTTTGGGTTTAAGTTGTTGTATAAGTAAGGCTTCTTTAATTTTGCGTTTGTTTATGTTTGTTTCTTTATTTAGTATTTTAGTGTTTTCTATGGTTATGTTGTGTCCATTTGACTTGCAGTGTTCGAAAACGTGTGAAGGTGACTTTTTATGTTCTTTGAATCTGGTTTCCATTTTTCTACTTGTTTCTCCAACATAGAAGTCGTGGCAGTTATCACTTTGTATTTTATAAATAATGTTGGTGTGGTGTTTGTCAGTGTAGTTCTTACATAGTATAGACCTCAGTTTTGTGCCTGGTTTTTGAATAAATTTAGTATTAACTGGAATGTTATATTTTGTTACTAGTTTTTGCCAAATGTTGGTTATTTGTTTGCTGATGTCAGGAATATATGGTATACAGCAGTATATGGTTTCGTGATTTTTTGATTCGTGATATATATTCACTTTTGTTGGTTGATTTTGCTTTCTGTCTAGGTGTGTGCGTATAATGTTTTCTACGGTTTGTGGAGGAAACTTATTGATGTTGATGAAGTATTGTTTTATTTTGTCTAATTCATCGTTAATTTTATCTGGTGAGCATAGTTTTATGGCTGTGTTTATCTGGTTTCTTAGTATGTTTTGTTTTGTTTCATGTGCTGAGTCCCAAGGAATGTATAGTCCAGTATGGGTGATTTTTCTGTGGATTTCTGTTTTGAATTGTGTGTCGGTTCTTATAATTTTGAGGTTAAGAAATGATATTTGATTGCTTTCTTCCTGTTCACATGTGAAGTTAATGTTGGGATGTATAGAGTTAATGTGAGTGAAAAAATTAAGTATGTGTTCTGTAGATTTGAATCCTGCAACTGTGTCATCTACATATCTGTACCAGTATAGTGGTGGATGTAATGCTGTATTAATTGCTTGTGTTTCAATTTGTGTCATAAAAATATTGGCTAGAACTGGTGGTACTGGGTTGCCCATGCTTAGTATAGACTAAAGTCTATACTATGTAAGAACTACACTGACAAACACCACACCAACATTATTTATAAAATACAAAGTGATAACTGCCACGACTTCTATGTTGGAGAAACAAGTAGAAAAATGGAAACCAGATTCAAAGAACATAAGTCACCTTCACACGTTTTCGAACACTGCAAGTCAAATGGATACAACATAACCATAGAAAACACTAAAATACTAAATAAAGAAACAAACATAAACAAACGCAAAATTAAAGAAGCCTTACTTATACAACAACTTAAACCCAAAATAAACCAATATAAAGGAACGCCATTATACCTATATTAATATTATAGATAAAATTATATATTCAAACATCTAACCCTGCCCTCTACATTGCAACACTCAGTTACACAACCCCTTCCAAACATGTGGTCAGCTTCCGGTCAGTTACCTCTTTCTTTGTGAACCTGACGATGACTGAAGAAAGTCGAAACGTTGTTCGCTCTTCTATTTAAAATATTTTCTGAACCCAAACGAGCCGTTTTTGCATATAAAATTCTCAATAAGTGGGTTTCTTGACATCACTAATTGTTGGTTCTTACTCTCAAGAATCTTCTACAACTTTCAAGAAAGGGCAGGACTTTTACAATGCACAGTTAACAAAGTACATCACATGCAAAAAAGAAAACTATACTGAAAGAGACATAGGCACTAAAATGAATGTAGGACAGTAAATCTGTTTCAGTATTTAAGTGTAAAATGTTTGAATGAATATTTGAAAATATAATTAATTTATTTCAATTCATGTTTAAATTTAGTTTTATTCCATAAGTTTATAATCTTTTACAGTTTTTTACTTTTCCATGCCATATATTTTGTTTTACCCATCATCATGCCTAAAATTGAACAAAAATGCACCCTGGTAAACTAATGAACAAATATTTACCAAAAAGTTATCATCAATGTTATAAGTGTAGCTGCTACTTTATCAGCTTGTTTAAATTTTATTCCTTCAAATTACATGTTTAATTTTTTTTTTTTGCCACACCTTTTTCACATTTGAGGTGTTTTTGATTACATAACTACTAAGCATAGTGTTATTAAAACTGATTATTAGCTTTTAATTATCGATTATGTTTTGTATTGTTAATGTTCTAATGTTTTATGTGTGTTGTTCAGATGTTTATTTAATTCCCACCAAGATGGGGTAAGCATTTAGTTTATTCAAAAAAGCTCTTCAATGTTGAAATTTTAGAGTTAGTTTCTAATTCTTCATACAACTGAATATTTTTCTCATGTTATTAACTTACAGAAAGGAAATCTTTATGTTTCAAATAACCAGTTCCCTATAACATTTTGTACCCTACGACTTACATTGTTTTGTTTAATATTTTTAAATTAAGAAATTAACTGATGTATAATAATAAAATTTGAATTATAATTTACAGTTTTATACTAAACTTAATGGCATGCGTTTATAAAATGGTAGCTCTATAAAATTTTGAATGTAAGCCTACAAATGTGATAACATGCTCTTTCATCCCTGAACATAGGAAAATCTATAGTGATAGAATTAATTGGTAGATCTTTTAATTGCTTCATCCAGACATAATATATAACATTTTCAATAACATGCATTTCTACTATGATGTCTCTGCTCATATAATAGTTTTTCTCATTCACTACTTGTCTCTGTGTGAACAAATTTTTTGTATGCCATTAGCCTTGACACTTCTATATGTTTAATGTAAAACAGCTATGCTGTAGTATGCAAATAAGCATGTAACAACTTTCCACCTACAGGAGTATGACACATCATCTTATCAAAGCTGGCTTTTTTGATAATGTAGAATCTAATCCTGACTTCTCAATTTGGCATTGTAGCATACAGACTTGTTCAAATTTTGCTTCTGGTTGAATTCGGTTTTAGATTTTTCAATATTCTTCAACTTTTAATTATTTTACTACAATTACAGTTGAGTTGCTGTAGATTGTTCATTTGTTTTCACTTTCAGTTGAATTCTGAATACTGAATTTCATGTTACTACTACTGCCATCTTCACAACAGTTCATTTACACAACTGTTGCACCTCTACTAACAATTTCTCAAGTTTCAGACTCCACAATTTTGGCTGAAGATGTCTTAGTTTTAGTACACACTGACTTGAAGTTCGTTGTGCAGTCTGTGATGTCTCATAATCTCAAACCAAATATTCATTTTCCTGGTGGTGGTGATTTGGATAGCATATTTTTCTTTTCTTTTTTATCTCCATTGCTTGCCATACAATGCTACTATTTTCCTGTAGATGACCAGAGACTGTCTTCAGCCTTTCTGGATATTATGTAACAGCTGTGTTACTTATTGTCTATGTTATACAACTCCTCTCATTCCATTTTACATGCTACCCCTTACCCTGACTACCTTCTTTTCTCTTCCTCTCCAAATGTTGAAGTTCATGCTCACCTATTTGTAAAAGTTATGTTCTGGGGTCAGTGTGCCTTGTTCCTCCTGCACCTCAGATATTTACACTTTTGTTTTTCATCATTTCCTGACTCTCAGACCTGAGAGTTTTTGATGGAGGTGTGAAGTTCTAACTTTAATATAGCTGTGAGATTTATTCATAACCAAAAGTCACCTCTTAGTTGTCCTTCTCCAATCTTTTGAGATATCTTTTATTCATCTTTCTCTTGTTCAAAGCTATTTATCAATTCCCACTAGGTTGCCAGAGGATACTTGCTCTCTCAATTGTTCCATGTTAGCATGCTTGTCTGCCCCTGGCAGGTTTGGAAAATGGTTTACCAAGTTTGTGCATGCATATAAGGATTTCACTTAAAATAGTTGGATTGTTTGAGGTGTTGTTGGAAAGTCTTTCCCTTGAACTTACTGATTTCCTCTTTTATCTCCACATTCTGACCCCACATCATGGGATCCTATTTCTTGTTGGTGTCTTTCTGAAGCAGCTCATTCTTTATCAAGGATGCTATAGAACCTACTAGTTGTCACTAGTTGTCTTTCTCTAGAATTGTATTTCAGATAGTTTGTAGTTCCAAAGGAAACTGAGGATTAGTACCTGTTGTAGATTTTTTCCCATCTAAACCATCTTATCAGTCTCCCTCATGATTTGGTGGACATTTACTCTGGGTATTTGAATGACAGAGATGAATGTCATAGATAAATGGCTTTAAATCCTTATTTCTCCAACATCCACCTGTTACCTTCACTTTACTCACAAAGTCAAGTTTATCAGTTATGCATTTTGCCATTTGGGCTGTTATATGTTCCTTTGAAACCCTGAATTGTTAGTGCCCTTGCCTAGCTTATGTATTATTACATTATGTGGTTCCACCATTACATGGACAGCTGGCAGCTATTTACCCCATCTTCTCATACATTTCATAAGCACACTCAGTTACTTCTTTGAAAAGTAGCTTGAATTGGTTGGCTTGTTAATTTAGAGAAATATCATGATCCAACACCTCAACCAGTTGGAGATGTTTTTTCAGCTGTTATGTCATTGAAGTCCAGCTTCCCTACTTCATTTGCAGGCAATGAACCTATTAGTTCTCAAATATCAGTTCTCTCCTCCTGTTACTGCACACATGGTTCTTTTTCTTTTCAGGACTTGGACTTCTATGAAAGCACTTATTCCCTTAGGTTGTGTTCAAATGTGCACACTTAAGTAGGTGTTGCACAGTTAATGGAATTATCCTTAGGACTTCTCCTGGTCTCTGTTATCCTTCTCCCCCCTCACTACATTTCAGTTTAGCATAGTGACTCAGCAGAAACAATGTGACAACAAGTGTTCATCTTCCATCTCCCAACAAGAGTTATAAGTGCTTCTTTGATGGCTTACTGAGCTTTTCTTGATGTACAAGAAATTGCTAGTTATTAGTATTCTGTAGAGTTGGCTATGCACATCAGTGTGTTGTAGCTTCTTGCCATTCATCTGAATCATTTTATGCCTTAAATATGAGGCAAAAAGAGGTCATGATTCATGCTGAAAGTTTGACCGTTGTCATGTTTTTCAATCAGTAATCAACCTACTCATATAATGTATGCGTACTAATATGTCATATTCTGGGTACTCTGAATCTCATTGTGGATTGATTGCCTAACCACAATGAGGCTATCCCCATGGAGCTACCGATCAGGTGTTTTGGTGGCTGTGTGGCCATTGGGGTACTCCTCTTGTGGATGCATTTGCCAACCACTTCAGTGGTACCTACTCATATAATGTATGCATACTAATCTGTCATGTTCTGGGTACTCTGAATCTCGTTGTGCCTAACCACAATGAGGTTATCCCCATGGAGCTGCCCATCAGGTGTTTGGGTGGCTGTGTTGGCCATTGGGGTACTCCTCTTGTGGATGCATTTGCCAACCACTTCAGTGTCAAACTGCCCCATTTTTTTGGCCCTTATACCAAATCATATGATTTTGGTGATAGACACCTTAAGTCAAGATTGATTTTTCCTTTACTTTTATGTCTATAAGTTGCTTTATCTAAGTTTCATCTGTTATCTAGTCCACTTTGTGAAGTCCTTGTCAAAAATTTATGGTGTGATCAACCTTAATTTTTTTACCCTCCTTTAGTCAGCACTTTTTTCTTTTTCTTTTTACTATTTCTACTGTCACAACTCTGTACTTTAGCAACCTCAGTCACTGATTTATCATTCCAACATCATCACTCTCTAGTCCCACAAGTGCTAATTGTCCAGTTCCTTTACAAGATGATCTTGACTTTTCATACAGGTAACTTCCATTCTCCTTTCTGATGTATCAGAAAAAACTTCATATTTTTTTAGTGGTAATCTCTGTGTCATGGTTATGTTCTTTTATGACCTTTTGTCCTTATTTTTTGAATTTTTGATGTGCTATTCGACAGTAACTTTCCTGTGTCTGCCATTATTGTCTATAGAGTTGCCTTGTCCAGTACCTCCTCTTTCTGTCATTCCTGTTGAGTGTTTTCTTATCTGGTCCTTTCACCTTTGTTTCATTCACTTCATTCTCCTCATCCAGTGCTCCATCCCTATTGGAACCTCATTATTGTTCTCCATGTTCTTATGTAACCTCCTTTTGAACCTTGGTTATTGGTTTCCTATGCCATTTGGACTTCAAGACTTGTGTTACTTATTGCTTGTGGTTATCATAGGTTGGATGTTTTTGTTTTTGACATGTCCATTATCACAATATCTGTATTCTCCTGTATCTGGATTAGTTTTTTCTCAAGACTACATCTTGTGAAGGTGACATCATTTTTACTCTTATTTCTCCATCTTCCATTTCCCATTTGTATTCCCACTCTGATCAAGATCATCTTCTCTGTCCTGGTTGCCTCTTTTTCATGGTTCCCATTTATTTATCTGTTCCAATCTTTCTTACCATGATGTTTCCTCTAACACTCTTATGGGATGGATTTGTCAGTTTATAATATTGGCTTATTCCTCCTTGTCTCTCACTTCCAAATGTCTTTTTATGAGTGTCCTCTCATCAGATCTGGCATCTCTGGATTATTCTGATAGTAACTAGCTACTGTGACATTGTTAGACCTACAAGGATAGAAAAAGTTGTTGTGCTTTCAAGTGATTCTAAATCGGAAAGTGATGATAATTTGACAGATGATCCTTTTAGCAATTTGTTTTCCTGTTGTGATAGTGATAATTGATCAGAAATCTATATTCCACTGAACTTGGAAATATTTGAAGGAAATCCAGGGGTAACTATAACTTCATTTGAATCCAAGAGTATTGCTGCCATGACAATCCTAATATTTAGTGATGACGTTTTTGAAATGTTTGGTGAGGAAATATTTACCTACCATAATTAAACTGCAGAGAAACATAGGTTATCTAAAGGACTTCAATAGTCTGAAGTTACATCTACAGCCTTGATGAAATTCCTAGGCAAAGAAATATAACTGGAAATGTTATTGTTCAACAGATTCTCTTCTGATTGATCCAGTATACTTTCAGATAATGAGCCAAGAGACTTGAACAAATTTGCAAATTTTGGCATGTCAGTGGTAATTAGAAAATAAATGAGTCTTGAGGCAGGCTCTTCAGAATTCAACCATCACTGGATAATTTCCTCAATAAATTCAAGACACTATCCAAACCAAAGCAACAGTTGTCATTGAATGGCAGCATTTTTCCATTGAAAGAATGTCTAAGATACCAAACATGCAACCCTGCAAAAATTGTGAAGTATGGCCTGCTGATAGGAATGGTGTGCAACATGGAGATTTATACTGGTAAGAGGAAAATTTTGAGAAAACTGTTTCAGATTTTGCTCTCAGTCTTGGATTGTGGCACCAGAACAATTATTACAACAGTATTTCCATTGTAAACTTGTTCCTAGAACACAAGACAAGAGTGTGTGGAATAATCAGAATGAAATAGAGGGTTGCTCTCAACCATGGGGGCTGAAGTTTCATCAACACAAAAAATAAAAATAAAAAAGTAAAACACCTTTTCTACAAAAAGGTGATGTTTTCATTTTCATATGGAAAGATGAGAAAAGCAAAAATATTTTCAGCCATCCATGACTCATCTATTTCTACTACAGAAAAGAAAAATGGAATATAATTGGGAAAGAAAACAAAAGAAACCTGTGTTCTCCAATACATTGCTCACATGAAAGATGGTAATTGTTCAAATTGGTACTTCTTGTACTACACCATTCTCTGAAGGGGACTACTTTGTTTAATAAATTGTAGCCTTTTGAATTCATATGTAACCTATAAAGCCTTGAATCAAGAGACAAAAATAAAATATAAGCAGTTCCTCCTTTCTGTGCCAATATATCTGATAAAAAAACAAACAAAAAAACTTTCTGCAACTAGAGACAAATGAATCCACTTTATCATCTGAATGTATAAGGAAAGCCTCACATAAGGATCTCCTGGGAAGGCTGTCAAGTGACATGACAGCATAATATTCCTGTTTTCATTTCATATACAAGAAAACATGAATTTCTTACCAGAGCCTGCAGAATTTCTACTGCTCCTGGAAAAAAAAGTGAGATGCAATACGTATGCAAGCTGTTTATGGTTTCATTTCATATAGGGAAATGTTTCACAAAATATTACACTTTAAAAATTCACTAGGTGTATTCATATATATACTCTGTGAGTATTTGAGATACGAATGAAATAGAATGCATCTGACTCCACCAAACTCAACATTTTAATAAATGACACACAAAGACACTGTACACAAGATGCAAGTAAACTCATGACACATTAGCAGTTGGTTAAGTTATGGTGAAAACTTGTAAATATTAACTTAGTAACCAACACAGATCCAAATATTTTACAAAAACACACTGACCGATTTAACTCTAACTAGAAAACATCTATACATTGTACAACTACCTTATTTTTATAATATAGCTTCAAGTAAAGCAGAAAATACTTAATGTTGCATCCTTAGAACTTTATATATATTCTAGGTTTATGTTATTAAACTTATAGATCTGAATGGTATCATTTAAGACCTACAGCAAACACATAAATTACAATATTATAAATATAGCTTATATCACTTCCCCATTGACATATAAAGTCTCTTGAATTATTTTGATACAAAAAAAATTGAACACTACAATAAGCTATCTATTCCTCAACTGTGTTTGTTAGTTTTATTTTTCAAGGCCAGGGTATATGTATAGAATGACATCTTGTCCCTTGTAATCATTGGCCATCTTGTTGTTGGGGGAGTTCTTTTTGGGAAAGTGGTGGCTC
The DNA here is from genome assembly GCA_011833715.1 of Carcinoscorpius rotundicauda. NCBI lineage: Eukaryota > Metazoa > Arthropoda > Merostomata > Xiphosura > Limulidae > Carcinoscorpius > Carcinoscorpius rotundicauda. The sequence continues at coordinate 41,586,420 of CM022394.1, read as the reverse complement.
TAACCTTGGTGATTTTCTTGGTGAAAGTACTCTTGACAGGAATTTCTGGCTCCCAGGCCAGTTGAGGTTTTGTTGACAAGTTCTTTTCTGGAGTTACCTAGCTGGCTATTCTCACTTATTACCTCCAAAGATGATCAAAGTGAATGACGTTGGACTTCAATTGCTTCTTCAAACTCCAACTTTGAGGTTTATCCTCTTTCATCACAAGAACCAAATATGCATATTATTGCATTAAAGGTTTTTGTATTGGCCAGTTTGAAACATTAGTTTTTAATTTTGTGCTTTCAATTTTTCCAGTGATAATTTAATTTTCTAAACATTTTTAAAATAAACTCAAGAACAAGGTAAAATGTTTCAACAAATCTGAGAAATGTTCATCCATATCTAGACTGTTTAATTGGTAGAAGCTTGTACCATTATTTTACAAAAATAGATTAAGTGTTTAGTTAGGTGAGGCTTTTTCATATAATCTTAAATATAATAAATAATATCAAGGTTAATAAGCTAAGTTTATATGCGTACTGGGTTGTTATTACATTCAGTTTATCTACTGTTTAGTCTGGATGATGTAAATTGTTTCACAAATCATATAATCACACATAACTAATTTCCTCTTCTTACTGAAAAAAATCTAAAAATCACTACCTAAAGTGAATGATCTACTTGCCTATTTCAATGATAATGTGTAACATGCATATAAAGGTCTATGCACAGCAGAATATCGCAGGCAAGTTAATAAAGGATCCTGTTCATAGAAAGACTTAACATTGAATGTCTAGAATAGCCTACAGCCATCTTAGTTGCACTCACTTGGATATGTGTTATATAGACCTGTTTGATACCAACAGATGCCAAGATCACATTCATGTACAACAGTGCTGTTGATTTAGTTTTATAAAATCTGTATGAATTTATTTTTTGGTTATTTGAATCTTTACACTATGCAATGGATTGTTGCATCTGACCTAGGAAAAATAAAAACCTTCATATGATGAAAATAGTTAGCTATTGCTGTTTGCATCATACCAAAAGATATCAGAATTTTTTGTTTTAGTATCTTTTTTGTGTGGAACAACTATTATTTCTTATAAGTCAAGGATACAAATATGAATTAGTATGTCTTTTGGAAGTGGGTTATGAGACAAAGTGTTGGAGTTAGGATGGACCAAGTTATATGTAATGTGAAATAATTTAAGCTACTTTCTATTTTGGTTTAGTTTTCTAGTTATATGGTAATGCAGCCCTACAGTTCACTTCCAAAAGTGGAAAACCAAATATGAAACAACTACTTTCTTTATTGGTAAAATAGTAAGGTGATTAAACACATTTGGTTCATATTTGAGTAAAGCTTTTACTGAAAAGTGTGTGTGTAGGACTTAATGTATCCTGTGATAACTACACCTTTTAAAGATTATTAGAAATTAGGATAAAAAATTTTTAACATTTTTATTGCATGTGCAGAATAACTGTATACAGAACAGAATAAAAATGCAGTAGCTTGAAATGTTTGCTTAATTTTGCAAAAACTTCACCAGCTTTATTTTGGGCCTTTAGGCTATTTTGTATCTCTGGTGTCTTAGAAAATGACAAGTTCTTAGGTTCTTTGTATGAAACATTTTGTGACTTTATGTACAGAAAATCAAATTGAATGTATATTACAAAGTTTAATACTATACCTACGGCTTGCACAGAAAATTGTCTAAGGTTACTGGCTCTGGAACTATATATTTGTCAAGTTACTTAAAGAAAGCTTTAGTAATATATCATATATATTACAGGTCTGGGTAAAACAGATCAAGCGTCTTTGTTATTGTTTGTATTAGGGAATTTTGGCTGTGTGTTATTATGATGAGTCACTATTGTACTTGATGGTTTCATGTGTATGTTTCTCTCTTTACTCTTGATTTTAACATGTTAGTATTTGCAGCTTAAAAATACTGTTTGTAGTATTGCTTGTGATGTGTTATTTTTTTTATTAAACCTACAGATGAGGTGGATATTCTGGGTTATAACAGCAATCAAAGTGACACAGATGACCACAGTAGCATCCAAAGTATCACTAGTGATGGTGGGGTCACCATCAGTACCAAACGGTTGACATTAGAAGAACCAGGAGCAGCATCTGTCTAACATTGTTTACCCTGCTCAATACAACCACCGAGAATGACCTTTTCCTGACTTCAAGGTTACAAGTTGTGATGATTGGTTACTGTAAGAATGAGATCTCTGCCATCCATTATTGTGGTGGTTTTTTTTGTTGTTGTTTTGTTTTCCCAAAAGTTGTATCTATTTATCCTTTTTGAACATTGAGGGGAACCAGGTGGGCTCTCACATCATTTCAGGTGTTTGTATGTAGAATTTAAAGAAATGTATTTACTCTTCTATGTGAAGTAATCTTTTTTGTGGCTAACTGCAGGTTAGAATAGGGAGGCTATAATTTGAAATTGAAACTTTGTGGCCACATTTTATCCACAGAATTTTTTTTATATAACCATAGTTGTAACAGAAACAGATGTATATTTAATATAATTTTAAACCTACTGCTGGAGCAGTAATTTTTGACCATTGAAATATTAAAAAAAAGTGAATGTTAAAAGCTGTTTTGTAATTGTTTCTGGCCAAAGGAATTTTTTTAACATAATGTATAAATTACAAGCTGTAAATGCTAATGTTTGGAAAGTATGCATATATTTTTTGTGTTACCTATGAATGAGCAATTCTAAAATTATTTATTTTAAATGTAAAAAGTTTTGTTTTACTGCATATTTCATATTGATTTATATTTTGGCAGATTGCCAATGCCTTTTGGCTTTGTATATTCTGTATTTTAATACTCTGCTGATCAGTTCTGAAACTGAAATGTTTTTAAACAAGAAATTAAGATATCTTAAACAATATTGTCATCATTGTACTGTAACTGCTTTTTATCCTTAAGAATTGTCTTTTAACTCTCATAAGTATTACTTCTTTCTAACATTTCTTTTTAATCAGTCTAGACATATTAGTCATTCTTTATAGTTATACATTTTGTGGTTATATAGCTTGTATGCACTTTATTTCCATAAGCAATTTTGAAAAGATAACTGAAATAATTTTCTTTAAACATTGAAATTTGTAATGACCTTACATTAAAAGTATTTGTAACTCCATGTTTCATGTTTAGAGAAAGATATTCTTTACAGAATTTACAGTACTTTTTTTTTTCTGAATGAAATAGTAAATGAGTATAATTCCAGTTTTTATAGTGCATGTACTGATAAAAATAATTATTTAGTCCATGAGTCCAGATCCCAAAAATTAGTCCAACAATACCATTTGCACATGCAAAATGTACCATTTATTTTCTGACAGGTCAGGAGTTTTAACTTATGAAAATGCTTAGTTGGTAATATCAAGTATGTAGATTAATGGTTGAAATTCATTGTCATGGCAACCAAACAATGTTTCAAAGATGCATCCAAAAACATAAAATGGAATATCTTTGACATTATGAAAGCTATATACATAATTAAAGCATTATATATATCCATTATTATGCTGACTATGCAGTGATCAGATGATCTTGGTAATCAGTGGTCAAGTTTACTTGCCGAAATGAAGATCAAAGTGAAAAATACAGTTTACATACATTAAATATCTATTTGTTACAACTCTTAAAGGGTTATAAACTTGATAACAGCATAGAATGTCTCATTGGTTTATATTTTTATTTGTTAACTTGACTTTTCAGTATTCTGTATATAATCGTAGGTAAGCATTGTAAGCTAAAGTCAAGATAATTCGCCACAGAGAAGTAAATTGTAGACCATGATATGTTTTATTATACATCAATTCAGTTACTTTTTTAAATCCACTTGGTTTTATTTTATTTCTGCATCACATCAAACTTACTCACCCTTTCAGCTATGGAGGCATTATAACATGATGATCAATCCCATTATTCATTGGTAAAATTGACAGTGGGTGGTGATGACTAGCTACCTTTCCTCCAGTCTTAAATTGGTAAATTAGGGATGGCTAGCAGATATAGCTCTTTTAGCTTTGTGCAAAATTTAAAATAAATGGTCTTTCTGTACACTAATGGTTATTGTAGCAATTTTCTATCCGAGTTGAAAGTCTTTTTATATCCAGTTTGGAAATGTTGAAATTTTCTTTGTTTTTCCATTTTAATGGATGTCTTACTACCAGAACAAAATGTAACACTCTTGTAGAATACATTTTTATCATACTAATGAAATTCACCAAAAATTTTGTAACAAATGTCATAATCACATATGTAATCACACAAGAAACATAATGATAGGTTTATGGAGTAGATTACGTGCTAAACACGTAATTATCTGAGCCTTATCCTACCCTGCTTATGAACAAAAATCTTCTGAATAGAAATTCTGTAATTATTGTATTAATTATAGTAACTGATTTTTGATAATAGCTGAAATGTTTACATCTTATCTAGTTGAATGTTCAGTTGATGCCTTGCACTGCTTGATTTCAATGTTAATGACCACAATATATAAATCTTCACACTTTGTTCAGTGTCATATTTATTATTTGAGCTATTTTTTCCACTAAATTCCACATTATACTCATCCTTTGGCATGTTTTTATGTGTTTGTAGCCTACATGCTGCAGGATATTTGAAGCTATTTGCTAGGTATTTATAGTCAGATAGTCTACATTCTATGCTGCATGGACAGTTGTGTATAATTCCAATACCATCTTGGGAGCTATCAGACCTGGCATCCATTTTGTGGAAGGTTGAATTACTTAAATTATTGTTATGACTGAAATCAAGACTTGGTTTGTGGGGATACCTATAAGCTTCTGTACCAAATAACAGTCTGGTAATTAGCCCTCAGAGAATAAATGTGAGAACTCTTTACATGGAGGTAGTTGGCTGGACTGAATGTTTCCCCCTTTGGAAAATAATAGTTGTCAGTGAAGTTCTCATCTTTGTGATATCTGATCCAGCTGCAGATAAGCTTCTGAATTGCACAACAGAAGATCTTTAGATAATTAATAGTTTTTCACAACTTTCAAAAAGTCTTGTGCTTTGTAATCAGTTGTAAGCCAGACAGGTTATCTTTTTTTCCAAACATAGAGAAATCAAGGACAGGAATAATACCATCTGTCTCCAGGAACCACCACAATATTTGCATCAGTGTTCTCTGATGCATGCGTTACATGCAACTGTATCCTTGTATCTGCCTTTTCTTACGATGCCATAAGTTTAAAACTTGGAAATTATTTTTATCTGATCAGCTTCTGACACTCTTCCAAGACTGCTCTTATCAAGTTTCCCCCCCACATAAGGAATGGAAGAACTTGCCTTGGTGCTAAAACACCCTATAATGTACATCCATTGTACTATCTTCTGGCCAGGTGCAGTACTAATCACTAGCTCTTCAGGACTGAATCTTCTCTCTTATTTTTGTGTATTCTTAATTCAAATGTACTTGATCACATCAAAAACTGCATTCACCCCTTTTGCACTCAGTTTTATTCTTCAGTACTGAACCAGATAATTTATGTACCACACTTATTTTGTATATCAGGCTCATTCTTATTATTCAAACAGAAGGACTAGAATTGTGTGGACTTGTGAAGCTATCTTCATCATGTCATGCTGTGCGATAACTGCTTTGCTTATGTCCTTAATTGTACTATCACAATTGGTAAGAGCCCATGGCAGTGAACATAATGGATGCACCATTATGTTATGCACCATTGGACTTCACCAATTTCAAGGTTTCTACTTAATGCTACCAAAATCAAATGTCCAAAAATCTTGTGATCTGCCTTCAGTTTTATTTTTTTAATTTGAAGCTTTCTAGTAGATTTTCAGTTTTTTGTTTTGTCATTGAATTTCTTAGTTGAATTTTTTTCAACTTGTTCCTTGTTCTGTCTAAAAATTTTGTATTGTATATTTTTTCTTTGCATACAAAAGATCATATTGAACATCTGTAAGGGTGATCTCTCCAGTGGAAAAATGTACTAACAAGAAAAGGATTAACCCAATTGTTTTCTATTATATCTAACAATGATTGCACATCATCCTCATCTCTGTATCCTAGCAGGTTTAAGACCTGCATGAGATATGCCTGATTGCTGACGTACCATCCACCTCAGATTTGTAATATATACACTTCTGTACTATGTATTTATATAGTATCTGTCAAATTCTCCATTGTTTAGACTAAGTTCCATAGTTTCACTTGTGATATGGATGTCTTTAGTTGCTGCATGGTCATTTGTCTATAGTGAGCCTCATAGTTTTGTATATCATAAACAGATATCCAGGGTATTATTGCTCTTATCTTAGCAAGATGAAGAAACTAGTATCTTTCCCTTGATGTGTGAATGAATCTAAAAAGTATCTAAACCATATTAGTATATCAAAACTGTGACAGATTGAATTTTGAAACTTTAAGAAAGTCAGATACATGTTGAACAAGTGGAAGATCCTGACACATTTAAGATGACTAAGAAGATAGCTCACCTGGTTCTGGATATTGTTTTTGTTCAGGTTATCCAACTGTAATATAATGTCATTGAAATTTACCAAGTCAGTTGCATATTGCTGTTCCAGCTAGATATTTAAAGCATTTTCTAGTTGTTATCAATAGGGCTTCATAGACTAATTTATGCAATCTCACCACCAAGTTATATTTGCATTCTTTCAATATACCATTAATGGACTCTTCCTCAGTTACACCAGGTTCAACTCCAAGATCTTTGAAATTAGTATCCTTGCATCTCTTACCAATAATTAACATTATGTTGCTACTGGGCAAAATGCTCCAGTTCAGAGTTTGAATTTGTCAGCATTCTTTTGTACTATCTTGGTAACTTTAGTGTACAATGCTTGGACAAAGACACGTTTATTATTGGCAAATAGCTAATATTGTATACTGTTATGTTGTCACTGTTGTTTGTCTGGATGTTGAAATTAGTCCAGGTTTTGGTTATTTACATCTATCTGCTTGACCATGAACAACTATTGATCTTTCAGTTGAGCATTAACTACTTCATAGCTCTCTGTCATAGGTTCCATAACAGGTTGGACCTGTATGAATACCAACATTGTATGGGAATAACTCCAAAGGCAGATAGTTACTGCAGTATCTTTTAACTTCCAGAGCAAGTAGAGCCTTCTTCAACCACTCAGCAGATGATGCCTGAGATTTTAATGCAGTACTATTTAGCTTATATTCCCTCATTTCAGTTATTGATATCATAGACTGGGCTTTCCTAAATACAGGAAAGGAGAATGTTAATTGGTATTACCAAACATTACTCATTTTCGTTTCCTAACTTCTACAAACAGAGGACAACGTCAGTTTTCTCAAGTTGACTGTAAAAATCTCATAAGCTGAATGATTTAGTATCTTTTAACTCTGCATTTACTGTTAGAGATTTTACTATCCATGGTAAAAGAATGTTGGCTTCTACTCTATTGTGTTATTACATTATATAAGAGAGAGAAAGAGGGCCTTCACCAAAGGACTGAATTTGTGTTTGAATTATTGATGATGATGTGGTGTTATTTATTCCTCTTAAAAACACTTTGAAAAAGCAAGAGAATTTGGCAGCTGGAGGCAAGATGTAATTATTTTGAAACCTTTTTGGTATGGTAAGCCATAATGGCCAATTTTAATTTTTCTCTTCACCTGTTTTCAGGTTAAAAGCACACTTTTTTGAGAATCTCATCTTTCTTGACTTTTGGGATTCCAGCTCAGCTGCCTTTCTAATAATGTCCTTGGCTAACGTAGCTTTAGAAAAGTTATCTGGTATAGACAAAAGTTTTGTTTATCATCTGATATTATTTCAAGTTTGTCACCAAAATCTTCCCGTAATTTTCTTTTAATATATTATTTTGTCTTCAGTACCTAACGAATTCATTTTTACTATGCAGATATAGTGTGAAGTTCACCGTTGGTTCTTTATGAAGTTGAGTGAGCAAACTAGTTTAAATATAGTTGAAAAAAAAATTAAGATATGCTTCTTTGCCTTTCTTATAGTGTACATAATTTTTGTTATGTTTGTGACAGTTGGGTTTTATCACTTGTCTTCTGTATGTCCTATAACAAGTAGGTAATGTTGTTGTGCTGCTATGTGGTCCATAGATTTAACAATTAAGACCTGTTATCATCCTTTACCTCTGCTACTTTCAACAGTTACACCTGTTCTAAGACCTATGCCCAATACAGTGGTTCCTGGTAATGGGCCTTTTTCTGGCACTTTGTGTTCTCACAAAAAATACAGTTTTTTTCATAATCACTAGAGGATGAGTTGATTCTCAAAGGAATATTCTCAATAGGTGAAAGGCCGTTTTTTTTTTTACGTTCACGCTGTTGAAGCATTTTCTTGGATTTTTTTCTACAGTCGAAATTATATATTTCGTGTATATTACACTATATATATACTGTCTTATGGCTACATATTTTTATGTTTCGGCAGCCTTCAGAAATTTAGTCCATGAATCCACGTTTTTTGGATTAGTCAGCTCTGACTGAAGTCTCAACTCTACATATCAGATGTCACAAATGCCCTTTGTCCTAGCCATTGCTGTTTTGTAGAAAGCTTTGATTCTCATGCCCTTACTGTAGGCCTGTTACAAATCATCTCATCCTCACACTCAGAAATGCAAAAAGAATTATTTAGTACTTGAAATAGACACCAAAACTTGTAATTACCTCTTTAATCACGAAAGCGCACTCATCCTCACTCATCAGTGTACATGCACGTACGTTTGCACATGGACGCGCGTTTTGTATATGTGTCTTTCATAGTGCCAGAGATATTTCGTTTTGTTTTCTCACATTTTTTAAATGTTTCAATTGTTTGCCATGACAACGCATTTTCAACCACTAGTCTACTTCATAGTTGACATTTCCACTAGATATTTTCAGGTATAGACTCTGGACTTTCAGAAAATGTTTGGTAGATTTTGCCCACCCGAATGACATCAACAATGTCTCTGTTATAGACTAGCTCATGTCTTCAGCTATTCCAATGAGGCAGAAGGTATGTGTATTATGGGTGGTTGTATTTTAAAATTCTTAACAGTATTATATGTAACTGTTTTGCTTGGATGTTTATATTGGTTTCCATATGCTATTTGAGATAGTATAATTAAAGCTAAATGCAGTCATTGGGTTTTTAAGTGTTACTATTGCTCAGTTGAAAGCGTGCAAATTGGAGTCTTTCCCTTGGAATGTTTCGAACACTCTTGATTTGATGAAAACGGACTAACCAAAGCAAAAGAGATTGTACTTGGAATTGTAACAAAGGATACTTTAGTATAAATTTCCAAGTTGAGAAGGTCTGACATGGAAGTGGAAAATAATTATAACAAAACTGCTGAAGTGTTTAAGTTGACATTATTATGATTACTTAATGTTATATGCGTTATAATCCAGGCTATTACCTGGACGTTCTAAAAAACACTGCCTTTGGGTTGGGTTCCATTTGCTTTAATGGGTGTGGTGTTTATTGTTACATAAGGAGGTTACTGATTCTTTAGTTCGCGATTCTGGATTAATTAAGCAAGAGCATTCATTCTTTCAAGAAGCGTGGAGGACTTATGAGATATAAAATGGTGTAGAACACTCGTCTGGACTTAAAATATTATAACCAACTTCATTTAAAAAAAAATTTAAGACCACAAAATTTCGAAAATAAACTGTTTCTTAGAGTTAATAGTATAACTGTGTGTTTGGTTAGTCATGTACTGAGCGTCCTTTAGATTTAAATGAGTTTAACTGTTCATTCAGTAAGTTAAACAGGTCTCGTTTTTTGACGCTATGATCTATGAGCAGTTTAGGTTATTTTCTTTTTCAAAAATCTAAGATCGATTATTAAAATCGGATTTTTATGTTAGTACGATACGACCCTACCACACACACTAAACCTGGCTTCACATAAATGTAAACCCAAGTACAGATTCCCGCAACAATAATTGTAACTTTTGTTTAACATACGTGGTAGAAACTTTGTTTAGGTAATTGCACAAAGTACAGATGTAAATTATTTTAGAAAAAGTTCTTAGTGTGCTTATAATATCTGTTGTATAAATTAATAGTTGATTAGCAAAACTTTTATTAAGCAATAACCTTATCAGACATCTCTGAAGTTTCTGTAAATCTAGCTAACATATAATTTTCAAAGAAATGGACACAATAGCTTAATGTTCCAGTTCTGTTACTTGTGATTATGTATGACTGGTTTGGGTTTTAGGTGAATAATTAGGGTCCTAAATTAAATATAATAAAACAAACATAATGTCAACATAAATAATAGTGAATGTTATACTTGAACAAACAAGGCAGAAGTGTCCTATTTAAAGTTCAAGTCATAAAACTGCGTTGGTTGTACAATGTAGGTAAATTTAAGTTGTTTCACTTTAGTCATGTATGTGGGGGCATTATATATATGTGTGTATATATATATATTCCCATGGTGATAGTAATAACGTATGAAGGTAATATGTTTAATTATTCACGTCCACTTAGTGGCAAGCTTGTTATCGAAAGTGAATGATGGTCAAGGAGCCCACGAAAAGCCACCGCCTCAAGCGCGTGGTGGTTTGTTTTAGTTAATTAAGCCTTTTTTCTCATGACGTAAGTTTCGTTCCTTTTCTTTATTGTAAAGGATATGTACCGTCTTTAATATTGGTATCAGTTGTTTGTTTTTTTGTCTGAAAATAGTTTTGAAGCTATCGTTTACTTTTGTGTTAACTAAACTTTTTCTTCCATTTATTGTTATTGGCATGACTTTGGATTATGAAAAAATAAATAAATAAAGGAGACGTAATGAAGGAAAATACCTTGTACAGTTCTGTAATGTAGATGTCTTTCAAATACACGTCTTCTTAACTTTATGTATCCGATTCTATTTTTTGTCCCATTTTCCAAAAATAAATATTTAGAAAATTAGCGGATATGAATTATTTCTTTACATTTCAAAAGTTGCTGAGTATCACTGGCTGTAAACGTTATTTGAAGTATTCAGATTTTATTACTCCTCGTTCTAATGCGATAGTGCATATGGAAGAAAAAATGTTATGTATATATATATGAAACAGGCACATACATATATATGTAAGGAAGTCGAATTTTAATTTTGTTCTTTTATTCAGAATTGAAAAGTAAAATTAAGTGTTTTCGCAGTGTTATTTGACTGCTCTTCAATTTCATAAATTTCGTAATTAATAATAAAATCCACTGTAAAATTTATACAAATGTATAAATCGTGTACGTGCACACATACACATTTTTTAAAATTAAAGTTTTAAATAATAGCTTAATCTCACACCCAGAAACAGAAAACATATGGTTGTCTTAATTTACCATGTATTTTCGTGATTTCTGACACAGTGTTTCAATACTTTAACATGAATTCTAAACTTCTGAGCCTGGTCCACAAACTAGGCGAGTACAATACCCTAATTGACAGTTAAAATGGGCCTAGCAGTGGACTGATAGTTAGATCGCTCGCCTAGCAATCTGCGGGTCACGGATTCAAATTACCCTCATTGAACCCTATCAGTCGTGAGGGCGTTACAACGTAACTGTCAATCCCAATTTTTGTTGGTAAAAAGTAACCCAAGAACTCGCAGTGGGTGTTGATTGAGTGACAACCTTCCTTTTATTCTAGCATTATTAATTTTGAAACAGTTATCATAGATAGCTCTCAAGTAGCTTTGCGCAAAATTAAAAAAAAAATCAGACAACTAAAACTGCTAAATTTAAAAACTTTCTCTTCTTAAACAAGTAATGTTATATTATTAGATATATCTTAAATTCACTCTTTTTATAAGTTTTAATATCTGATTGATTTTTTTCAACGTATTACATCAGTGTCCTTTTTTTTTTTTTTTTTTTTTTTTTTTTTTTTTTTACGAGATTTAGTTTGACAGTAAGATTCTACTGCATATTATTTACTAAATATTACTTCAATCTTTCGGTACAGTGGCTTACAATATTACCAATTCTAACTCCATTAATGAGTGAATAGTGAATTTGAATAATAACTGGTAACACCTCCATGCACTGCATTGAGTAGAACCTAAGTTTTTTTTTTAAAAATAAATATTGTCTAACACGGGAAGTATTGTTTTTAACTAAGTTTATTGTCCTTCTGTTAGGATTTACTTTTTATTCGTGTAACGATATTTCATATTTTTGTTTATATTATTCTTCTATCTAAAATAAAAAGAATTATCTGTTTAAAATATTTGAGAAGGTTACTTCAGAAATCTAGGAGCTGAACATGGTCCCTTCTAGCCAAAGGATGTGATAATGTGACAGTGAGTCCCATTATTCGATAGTATAGAGTGGTGCCGTAAGTGCTACTGACCGGTTTTCATCTTCTTGTGTGACCGGCTTGGCCAGGTGGTTAGGGCGCTTGACTCGTAATCTGAGGGTTAGAGATTCGAATCCCCGTCAAACAACATACCTTTCAAGCTGTGGTAGCGTTATAATGTGCGATCAATCCTACTATTCGTTGGTAAATGAGTAGTTCAAGAGTTTGCGGCGGGTGTTGATGACTAGCTGCCTTCCCTCTAGTCTTACACTGCTATATTAGGGATGGCTAGCACAGATAGCCCTTGTGTAATATTGCACGAAATTCAAAAACAAACAAACAAATCTTCCCTGTGACCAGCAGCTCAAAACTAGGAACAGCTTTAGACAGCCTTGTTATGTCACCATAAAAATACAGAGTACAGACCTCTAAATCAAAATTTGAATTAGTTTATAAAACGTATCGATTTTATTATTTTCACTGACAATAAGTTTTGTACGTAAAAACGCATTTTTTATTTTTAATCACAATGAGTTTAATATCTACGAGCAAAGTATTTAAAATATTTAAAAGCTTTATTGAGTGACACGTTTTCCATGACATATAACACTTCTTTTGTTGTAGACTATTTTCATTGATTTTTAGATGTTTTGAAGAGAACACATGCCATTTAGATCAAATAGGTTCTTTAAAGTAGCTCTAGAATACCTTGAAAGTTTATGATAACATCAAAAATCTAGTGAGTAATTTCGATTAGCGTTTAAACATTGAAATATTAGTAATAAATATAATTCCAGTAAGCACTTAGTTGAGTGAAGTATTCAATGTGTGAATGAACGATAGTCTGATGTTGCAGTTTTGTTGCTTATAATTATGTACTAGTTCACGGGTGTTGATTTTAGATTATTAATTCGGAGTTTAAAATACAGATAATAGAAAAGAAAATACAAAATAAATAACAACGAAAAATATTTATACTTAAGCAAACACAGAAGAAAATTCAAATAAAATCGAGAGGTAAGAGATGGGAGTTTAAGAAAATGATTTACGGAAGAGACACAATATTAAAGAATAATTGAATACATGAATGTATGACCAAGGGGAAGTTCTACGCGTTATGTTTATCGCAATTTCTAAATCTACAATAGTTCGACCCTGTGTGATAAAGGAAAGAAACAGACTCCAAAAACAAAACAATGGATAGAAGAGCGAAAGGTGTTTTGGGCCCGGCATGGCCAAGCGTGTTAAGGCGTTTGACTCGTAATCCGAGGGTCGCGGGTTCGAATCTCGGTCGCACCAATCATGCCCGCCCTTTAAGCTGTGAGGGTGTTAAAATGTTACCGTTAATCCCACTATTCGTTGGTAAAAGAGTAGCCCAAGAGTTGGCGGTAGGTGTTGATGACTAGCTGTCTTCCCTCTAGTCTTACGCTGATAAATTAGGGACGACTAGCGCAGATAGCCCTTGAGTAGCTTTGCGCGAAATTCAAAAACCAAAACAAACAGAAGACCGGAAAAAAGTATAAGAGCGAAAATAGAAATTTAAAGATAAAAACAAGATATATAATTAGAAGAACGACACAGAAAAGTAGAAAGTAGAATGAAAAACAAAATTAAACGATGATGGGGAAGAAAATCAACAGGTAAGAGATGGGAGTTCATAAAAATTTAAAGAAATACATGCATTATTAAATAAGTTGATGAAGTTATTCAGTAACAGTTAGTCCCTCTTTAAGGTAATCGGTAAGCTTGTCAGCACTTGTTATAAATCAAGAAACTTTTTTACTTTATTAGGTGTACTGTAGTTTCAGTTTTAAGTTGTAAAGTTTGTTAATTTAGGCTACAACTTAGCCTGTAGCAAACGTTATTCAAAACATAAATCAGTTATCGTTACATGAATTAGACTAAGTATTCTTTTTCCCAAATAATCGAAATAACTCCATCTAATGATAGGACACATTACAACGCTAGGGCTAGAGGTGGAATTTAATTTAATGAAATAACATAGCTCATTGATTAAATTTAAACTTGAAAATAACAGCCAAATGGTTCAAAGCAAGATATGAACTTGTTAGAAATGTTAAAACAGTAGAAAGAGATAGAACATTAGAAGAATTAAGGCAGAAATTTAAAAGCAGACAAAGAGGAAAGATTTATAAAATTAGAGAAACCAAGACAGAAAATTAGAAGAAAAAGACCAAGACATTTATGGACGATTCAAATCAATAGGAAAGGGATGAAAATTTAACAGAAAAATATGAGAAAGAAATGCAACATTAAATAATTTCAGTTGAAACACTAATCCTGACAAAATATAACTTATTTTATCTATAACGATTAGTAGGCCTGCATGGCCAGGTGGTTAGGGGCGCTCGACTTGTAATCTTAGGGAAGGGGGTTCAAATCCCTGTCGCATAAAAAGATGCTCCCTCTTTTAGCTGAAGAGGTGTTATAGTGTGACAGTCAATCCTATTAAAAGAGTTGGCGGTGGGTGATGTTGAGTAGTTCCCTTTCCTCTAGTCTTACACTTCGTATAGATTTGTGCAAAAATTCAAAAACAATTAAGCAACTATTACTTCCTCTGTTACGACAGCAAGATTTTCTGGACTATACCAAATTTAGTTCCACAATTTAACTGGCAATTCGACAACATTGCTTACTTGAGAAACCAAAAGAATATGATGAAAAGTCGGGTTAAGATTGTTTGTTTGTTTTGGAATTTCGCACAAAGCTACTCGAGGGCTATCTGTGCTAGCCGTCCCTAATTTTGCAGTGTAAGACTAGAGAAAAGGCAGCTAGTCATCACCACCCACCGCAAACTCTTGGGCTACTCTTTTACCAACGAATAGTGGGATTGACCGTCACATTATACACCCCCACGGTTGGGAGGGCGAGCATGTTTAGCGCGAACCCGCGACCCTCGGATTACGAGTGCACGCCTTAACGTGCTCGGCCATGCCAGGCCGCATCGGGTTAAGAAGTTATCACCTGCGAAAGTTGCAATGTTTTCAGACGAGACCCAAAACTTTTAAGTCGACACAAAGTGGAAGTCATCCGTGCAATCCCAAGTGAGCCAAACCTGCAAAATTTCCAAAAGCAGTTCAAAATCTGTTATATAAATATCATGTAAATGTTATGTAAACGACAACCATGTCCAGAGTGTTATGTAAATGTTGTGTAAACAACCATGTCATGTCGTGTTTGCATTCCCATATCTATTATATTTCCATATTTATATTATTTTTTCGAAGTTTAAACCAGAAAATATGTTATTCATTTAAAATAATATTTAGAATTATTCATGTAGAAATTTCTAGAACTAGGTAGATTGATCACTTGTATTGGCCTGGTGTTTGTACTGTGGAATTCTGGGAAGTTACGCGATTAGTATATAAACAGACGGCGATGCGAGGGAAAGAGTCATCCATTTTTACTCGGGTCAAGAAATGAGTCATCCATTTTTTACTCGGGTCAAGAAGCTGGTTTCGTTTGAGAAAGATTAAACGTTTGCCGTGTGACTATTCAAATTGAATTTGTGAGTAGAGCTAGATCAACTAAAGCGGTGAATTTATTTTACTGCGTCAATCTTTATAATTCAGTCGAATTACGGATTATATCGAAAGTCAATACGAATTGGACTGTGAATTTTTTTTTGAAATTACCCATTCAAACTTCGTAAATTTCTCAGTGGGACTAAATTCCCCGCCTAGATTGGAACTTTGGATTTCGGATTTGGACACTCATTCTGGATCATATTATTAAGGACAGGCCAGTACCTTTTTGTATTATAAGTGGTTTTGAAGGTTGAAACTGGATATCTGTTATTGCTATTGGATAATTTATTTTGTGTCTATCACATAAGTAGATCATTGTAATAAATTATACAAGCTGCTATCTGTGTCTTTCTGTTGCGTTCAGTTCACATAAAAAACGTAACAAATCACAAACCCATAATTCGCTGTACAAAAAAAAATGTTATTCACTGAATCCAGTGTCGAAAATACAACTTCCAACATATAGGTCAAACCGAAACAACTGTACTGTAATATTTTAATTACAAATTAATAATTGGAAGAACAAAGAACATCCGGCTACAAGACATTTTAACATGTCTGGACACCTTGAAGACATTAAACTGACGGGTGTAGAGAAATATTTAACATCTAATAGAAATGGGTAAATTAAAGAAGTTTACTGAACAGCACTGTTAAATACTGTAATGCCAAATAGCATCAATCTCAATCCCGGAAACGTTGACCTTCGCAAGTCTCTAAAAAAATTTTGAAAACAAAATTCACAGCTTAAACTTACTTTACATTATTAGTAATTTATTTGTAGTTAAATTTCTCTGTATTGGAATGGTTTACTATATGTTACGTCATATTATTTTTTCTACTTCCCGCCACCTTTAGCCGATACTTTATTTTTATTTCTTTATTTTTTTTTCATTTTATCTACGAAGAAATTAGTTAGTTATCTCATTTAAATATTATGTATTTTACACACCTTTTTTTGCACAAACTAAATCTGACGCAAACAACTTTAGGTTATAATTGTCTTGTTTTCAAAGCAAACTCATATTTAACTGTCTGTTTACGTGACGTCGTTATCTGTGCCCACATATTTCACTGCATTCGTTAAACATAACTTTTTATTCACCTGAAGAAGAATGGTCAGCTGTTCGAAAGTGCTGAAATTTTGGGTCTCGTTTACAAACATCACAACTATGATGGAAGTTACAAGTTCAAAGTGAACAGGTGGAAAAGTAAACAGTAAGTTATTCTTTTTGTTGTTTATTTAAACCATTTACTGCTGGCTCACTATACAAGCTGCCTCAGGCGAGTATGATTCGCGCGTTTAAAGCACCATTCGAAGGGTAAATAAGATCAGCTTTAGCAACATTAAGTAACCTTCCATTTCACAGTTCCATTAACTGTTAAGCATTCGTAGCTGCCCTAAACAAAAGATTCAGAGTCTTTTCCCGGAAAAAAGAGTGTCTATAGCAAAGTTTCTGAATAATTTACTTATGAAAGTAGAGATCACATTCAAACTTGTAAAGGTTAGATGATCCTCGTAAAATTATAGATTCGATGGCGCGTGGCAAATTTATATAAGCCTTGACAAATGAGGGCATGAGAATTAGATTGATTCGAAGTTGGATTGCATCTTTAAGGAAGCATTCCAGTTACTGATAAACAAGTAAAGATACTATTTAGAAGTTACGGGGCCATAAGTAAACAACAAAGGGCTTACTAGACATTGGGACAAATATTTATTTGAGTTTATTAGGGAAACTTCAGCTGGGAATATTTCAAATAAGATAGTGAATTTATTATTGAAAGAAACCAGTCCACAAGTTAATTGCAGTATGATGATCAACAGTTTTCTATCGCTACAGTAGTTTGACCCAATTTGATAATGAAAGACGAGAAATAGCCTTCATAAAGATTAATGTGTACGTAGAATTCCAGAAACAAGAAAGTTATGTTACCTTTACTGTAGGAAGCTTCTCTATACCTTATGAAAATACGATATCCTATTATAAACCACGCACTTTTGAAAGGTGGACCTCTCTTCTTAGGAGCACATTCACTATTTGTGATGATGGTAATTGAGAAACAGTATATTGGAAACTGACTTCATGTAGGGACACGGATGCGAAGTTAAGCTGTTTTCAAATAGCTTTCCATTTTATAACCAGGAAATCCTTGTGTCGTACATAGAAAGTACTTTACCAGAGTTAGAACTTCTAGTGACAGTATTACCAAGAACTAAAATATACTCGTACCAATATTTATTAGGAATAAATTTACATTTAGCAACTGAGCCATAAAAGAAACAACTCCAGCTTGTCCTGAAAGGTTAATGTTTAGAATAATAGAATAACTCGCAGATCAAAAATAAAGATGCCATCATTAAGGTTATAAATATAACGAACCACAAAATGCAAGTCTGAGTAGGACATTACAAGATCTAAGGCTCTGTGCGTAGTATTTTAACATTAAAGAACATTGTAATTATTTGCCTTTGAGGCAAGACGTAGGAATTGTGATATAAAATTGTCTTATAAAGAAGCCTTGCCACCTCACAATATTTTACAAATGACCAGTACCAAATGTCTTGCTGTCAAGGAGTATTCGTGTATCAAATACAAGTACGAATACTCCCAAAGCTGTATTCCAATGTATTCGAATACTTTGACAGGGAAAATTAAAGTATTCATGTTCGAATATAATTTCACAGTATTTGTATTTGCTGTATGATTTAGTAAGTATTTAATACTCTATGAGTTAAGGTCAACATTGTATTGAAAGAAGTTCAGATGGCTACTAAAACTGCCCTTAGTGGTACATGAACACTTCATACTTCCTTCTGGTAGATCTGGTCACATCAAGGAAATGTGTAAATATTGTGAGCTGACTATTTCTACTTCAGGAGAAACCACTAACCTGCTAACACATCTAAAAGTAAGTCGTTATTTATTATTTTTGTTAATATGAACTACAATCTATGTAAATTATACAATATAATAAAGAGAAGTAAAATATCTGATGTGTGTTCAACCATTTTTTTATTATTTTAATGTATTTAGTATAATGTGTTTTCATCATAAATTGAGATGTTTATTTATTATAAACTATATTTTCTGGTTAAACTAAATTTCTCATGTTTTGAACTATATTTATCACTTTTATATATTACGTAATAAACTTTTGTGTTTTTCCAGCTCAATTGTGAGGCAGAGCTACAAAAGTACACATTTGACTTCGGTACTTCTGTAAGATGCATGGACCTACAATGGCAGTGTACTTTATTGTATAAACTAAACATAAATCTGTATATCCTTGTCAAAAACACATCATCACTTAAGTCGTCAGTTTTATTGCCAATACTCTGAAACCGTTCTCAATCAGGAATTCTCGGTATATTCTTTCCAGTCACAAGGACAGAGGTAAGTATACGGATTTACAGCACTAAAATTAGGGGTTTGATTCCTCTCGGTGGACACAGCAGATAGCCGATAGCAGATAGTTGCTTGGAAAATGCAGACAGTCAGGCTGTCGTGTCAGCGTTTCAAGGGATGTAACACATCTAATAACATTATAACTCAATATGATGAAATAATAAGTGTCTCTAAACATCAACAACAAAGTGTCATAGGTGATGTCTGATAATGCATCCAACAAGATCAAGGATATCAGTTTTCAAACTACATATATAACCTTCAAATAGCACGTGTAGGTAACTTTGGCTTTAAAAAGTCACACAATTTTACTTACTTTTCCATACTTCTTTTACACTGTATATTTTACAAACGTTTGTAAGACGTATTCAAAATCGATTTCTTCCTTTTATCTTATAATTTTGTTATTGTTGATTGGAGAGTTTTACTTCATATGTCCAATATGTTTTAACTTTATTGACATCCAGTAACATTTATTTTGTTACTTTGTTTTGCCAATTACAGTAGTCACCAGTTTTAAACTAACAAAGATTTATCAGTGGCCCATTACGTATGTCGAGCTAGATTAAGATATATTTTGTTAACGATATTCAAAATCGTTTTATTATAATGTAGTAAACCCCTTTTATATTAGTAACGAGGTTCGAAGTGAAATGGAGATGGAAGAATGTATCAGAAAATTAAGGTTACGAGTATATTTCTTTAAATAGGAGAAGACACGGAAATATGTTATTTTGAAAATTAAGTCCAAATTCATATCAACTAAATGCAAAAATACAAGATAATTTTTTTTTAATCATGCTTCTCTTTGTTAACCTGTAGATGACCTAGAAGTTCGAAACATTGTTCTCTATTTTATTTTAATTATTTTTATCGACCGTCTTTAGAATACATTTTAAGCTTTTCTATTATTTCCCATTCTACGAGTCAACCAAAAACAAATTCACGGTACTGAAGTATGATACATGGGTCAGGTATGATCCCGGTAGATTATAAATATAGTTTTAAAAGTGGTGTCCTCGGGATCTAGAGGAAACCCAGGAACACAATATCTGGTGCCAGATCCGAATTCAATGGCCCTGCAAAAGTACTAATGAACCAACATCATGTTTGAGTGACCTCCCCGGCACATTTTATCTCCCCTTAATTCCTCAAATAAATTGGGGTATGAAAAGCAGGTGATATATAAAAGAACAACATCGGGCCATCCCGAGTCCAGCAGTGGATTTTAGTCTCGTTAGCTCCGAGACTGCAAAAGGAATTTGTGGACAAACAAGTTTACCAACACAGCCTGCAATAATATAGGATAGATGAAATACGAAAAAATAATACATATTAATAGTATTCTACAGAAGGTGCGGCACATAATGTGGGCGTCTGTACTGTTAACTTTAAGAATTTTTTTTCCAGAAATCCAACACTATTAGTTGAACCTGGTAGGTGTATCACACCAGCGGTATCTGATTAAGAAAATCCTAACTGACACACCATTCTAGATGTAGCTTTATGTTTATGATATTGATTCCAACTTCATTCTGGCAAACGTTTTCTGTTTGGTAGTTTACAAAATTCCTTACGTAAGTACAGTAGATCGAAAATTAGTTCAAAGGATTCTTGGTTTCATTAACAAGTCAGGATAAAACATTAAATGAAATTAACCTGTGATAGATCAGAAGTTTAGCTACTAATTTGAGGTTGAATAAAACAGCCAGTCAGGTGGCGTCTAGTCTTTCTTGAAATATATCAACTGTACATAGATGTGAGGCAGATATTACTACTCCCTGTATTATATTATTATTGGCAAATGCTTCCTCTATATAACATCAGAAAAACGTTTATTTTAAGCTCTAGTAACTATGCAAGCCACATATTTATATAGAATAGTACATGTGCAACTGACGTTACAAACAGAAAAGTCGCACTTTTCACGTCAACTAAACTCCTACACAAGTAATCTCACAAATTAATCACGAACATTATTTATTAAGAATCTATTATCGTACTACGAACTCTTTTCAGATCACATTTCATGGTCTCCAGTGGCATTTCTGCGGACTTATGACGCAGGAAACCGAATTTCGATACCTGTAGTTCGCAGATCACAGATAGCCCATTGAGTAGCTTTGTGCTTAATTACAACCAAACATATTTCGTGTTGTCGTCTGAAAGATGCTCGTTTAATAACCACAGTTCAAGTTATCATGTACACAAAGGCCTAACGCAAAATGTGCTGATATAACATGTAACTTGTCCAAATGACCATGTTTACCTTGGCAATACCTACCTTCTAGAAGTCGTACAAACTCCGCTACGTTACGTAGAAGATAAAAATATATGAGGCACAATTATATAAAAATGGTACAGGTTTTGCTTGTCTTATACAATATATTATAACTTGTTTCCTGTGTTTGAATACATTTTCCTTAACGCCTTTCAAGAAAACTGGTGTATCTTAATAGGCGTAGCGAAACAACACAAAACTGTAAAAACAGTGTTAAAAAATAACTGTCTTAACTGGAGCCTATCTTATATTTTTCCAGATCTTAAACTGGTGTCTTCTCTTCTTATTACCTTCAATATATAGCAAAAGGGAATCACAGAACAACATAATCGATTAATGTTTTTAACAAAAATGGTAATTATTAGGTTTCAAATATGATGTGTGTGCTGTTTTTTACTGTCTCATGTCTGAAAGTTTTTGGTATTATATTAGCACTATAAAATTTAGCACTACCCACTTAGAGCTCAGAGATGGAAATAGAAAGAAATCGGTTAATTAAAGCTATATGAGAAAATTCAGAACAGGTTATAAAGTAAAAGTGGTGAAGTACTTAAAATAGCACGTGTTGAAATAGCGAAATGAATGTGGTATCTAGTTGGCTAACGGTGATAAATTTCACGTGCACTTTTTTTAGTTTAGAAGAAAAAATGTAGCCAGTCAGTTTGCATCCAACTACATACTGAAACGTCAACAAGCATGTTACAGTTTGGGAATGTTTTCCCAGTCTTGTTGACGCGATAGTCTTTTCTCGAAGAAAGTAAAACATTGTTCTTGCCAGGGCTAGAAATATTTTTTTCTCAAACGGATATTTAAGAAGTAGGTGTAACAGTAGACAATTTGTCTCTTCATCTTCCAACCTGTAATGATTTTCATTCATCATCCTGTTTAACAACCGTATTGTATATTAATAGTAGGTACTAGTCTTACAGAAAGTTCTAACAAGAAACTGTGTATTTGCCACAAAGTGTGTCTTTAATGGTAGATTGAACATTTACAAAAGAAGGTAGTCCTAACAAAGGGCTGTGTAAGAAAGATAAAGTCTGGTTTTAATAGTGGATTGAATATTTGCAAAAGAACGTAGTCTTAACAAGGGCTGTGTAAGAAAGGTAGAGTCTGATTTTAAGAGGATTGAATACTTACAAAAGAACGTAGAATGTAGTCTTAAGAAAGGGCTGTGTAAAAAAGGTAGAGTCTAGTTTCAATAGCGGATTGAACATTTACAAAAGAACATAGTCCTAACAAAGAGCTGTGCTTAAACTACAAAGTGTGTTTTTAATGGTAGATTGAACATTAACAAAAGAACGTAGACCCAGTAATGGATTGTGTACGTAAGACAGTCTGGTTTTAGTGGTGGATTCAACATTAACAAAAGAACGTAGTTTCAAGTAGCGTGTTCAGTATGAACTATACAGTCTTGTTTTGTGGTTGACAAAATAATAGCAAAACGTACCACGCGTGACGAGTGAACACGAGACTGAATACCAAATAAGAAAGTATTTCGCAGAGGACATTAATGCTTTGTGTTACTTTTAGTGAATTCGTTGTTTCCGTGTGAAATACAATGTGTATACACGGAAATACAATAACTTAGCAGATCATACATTAAGTCACAGAAAAAGATGGTACTACATGATATTCGCAGACGTTTGTAAGTGGTTCCACTTGTAGATATGAAGCACAGGAGTGTAACAACTAGGTAGATCATTTATTTTATCATAGAGAAAAAGAAAGAAGCGACACCTATTACTGTATCTGTTTCAATGAAAGATGCTATCGGTGAACAATGTGCACGAAATGTACGACCTGAAGGAAAGAGAGAAGTAACTTGTATTATTATTGGTGTGCACGTGAGTACGAAATATCACGAGTATTTACGCGGAAGACACGCAAATATAGCAACTTGGGAAAACATATACTATTGTAATGGGATCAAGAGAGAGAGGTGGCCCGTATATACAGGAAGACCTGCTTGGAGAATCAGGAAAAAAGAAAACCATGTCACACATTACTAAAAATGTAGGCCAGGAAATATGTATATGTACTCACGACTTACATGTCTACATATAATAGTTGTGACGAAGGAGAGTTCGTGTCAGACCATATGACAATTTCATTTGATTATTCATTTATCATAGTTGAGGCGGAAGCAAAGATTAACACGAAAGTAAAACCATTTCTGTATGTCCGTTCAAGGTGACTGATTTACAATAAAGTGGTGTATGATGTTATTAATTAACTTGTTACCTAGCTGAGATAAGTAGGTTGTGTTCACAATCTTTTATGGGTAGGCTGTTATTATTTAGTAATTCTTTACCTTAACAAAGTAGTAATTTCATCTTTAAAAAGGAACACGTGTAAAGAAGGAATTAGTGGTTACGTGAAATACTTAACTCATTTTAATGTTTCTAACAAAGCGTGAAAATTATCTTGGTATTTTAACAAAATCTCACCACCACCACCTAAAACATTTTACTGAATTGCAGTTTTAATTTATTGTGATTTCATTATTCTCAACTGGTCCGAGCTGAATAATTTGCTTACATCTATACTAGCATATTTCTGCTTGAAAAATTCCATCCATAAAACCAAGTAACTGGAATGACCGATTGGCCCTTAACATAAACTGATTATATTATACGAGTATAGTTACAAACTTCGACCCAGTCGGTTTGTTTGCTTTCAGCCTACTAAATTTAGTGCTTCAGTCGTTCTCACCTGCAGGGTGTGAGAGTATGAGTTAAGATAAAAACTAATTTACACGACGAATACTTCGACTTTATTTTGTACACATGTATTAGTCTTTTAAAGTAAACTAGTACCAACTTACAACTAAAGATCTCGTTTATTTAAAGTAATCGATGAATACCCAAATATCAACACCAGAAAAAGAAACATTGAATTTACAGAAATTGTTTAATCGAAAATTTACACAAAACTGTCATAACCTTTGTGCAGAGCATGTTTAGAATTTTGTAGGTTACTAAATACAGTTGGTTAGTGTTAGGCAACAGTAACTTGCATTTATGATATAGAAACTTTTAGGGTTACTTTGACCGCTGCCCTGCTTTCGTCACTTTCTACATTCCATGGCGTAACCATTTATTCGTTACACTCAAGCTTATATGATGTTGCATATTTACTATACTACACATATATTTTTGAACAGAAGTGACAAACGAGCAAGGAACCTATAATGTATTTAAGATCAACGCAAATCATCGTCCTGTGGGTGTTGAGTAATAATATTATACTTTCACTTGTACTAGTGGTTAATGTATCTTTTAAGTTATTACGAACGTGTAATGCAATTAGTATATATGATAGAGTGATAACAGGTAACATGCTACGACATGCTTGATTATTTGCCACCAAACTTTTGGCATTTCAAAGTAATATATAATGCGGTACTGAACAAATATGTACACAAATTATATAATAAGGATAAAAACATTGTACTCGCATAAAAATCTTCTTTCAGCGAAATGTACTGCACCCAACATGCACAAATCAGCCAACCAAGATAAAATTATATTACTTACATACTACATTCCTTTTGGATCATTTTGTGTAAGGAACAAGTTCTGCTCATCTAGGGATGACTTTATTACTGGAGCCTATTCAGCAATAATAAATTTGTAGTAACGAACACAGATAAACAGAGGTTTTTACACCAAATATATTTTTCAAGTTAAACTATATTCTACTTCAATGCTGCTATTATAAGCATTTTCCTGGTTAATCTATCCATCCTTTCTTAAACTGGGAAATTTGTTTGTTTGTTTTTAGAACATGTTTAAATATTTGTTTGTATTACTGATTAATTAAACAAGAAGGAATCTTCAATAGTAGCGGGACTGGAAATTATTTTAGACAGGATTAGAGTAAATTAATCTACGAGACCTATCTTCCCCCGTTTTAATTAGCAATATTTTTGTGCGTCAGCAATACCAAGGGTGGAGCGCGCGTACCCCTTATTTGATTTTAATACTCATCAGGATCTCTACCAGCATACCCTAAATTGAAATTATGTTATGCAGAATTAGAGTAAATAAATCTACGAGGTCTTGGACGTTACCAAATGCGTAAATCGAACGGATTTTACCTCCCGAGTACAAAATTGTAATAGGATCTGGAATCGGTCAAGAAATAACAGAGCTGTGGGCTAAAATGTTATATTTGAAAAAACTCGGAGCCATTATTTGAGTTGCTATGCAGTGACGAAAAACAACAAAATTAACCACTTTTATTGTGTTGCTTCTCTGTTAAGTCCATCGTTCTACTAAGACACTCACAGCAGAAAATAAAGATAATTGTTATATAAATACAACCACACTCTTTCTTTTGCACACCTCAAACAGCATTTCTGTGTCGATTAATGAGGGATAGCTGGTCAGATACTATTTAGCTATCGTAAACGTTAAAGATAGACAGATAGATCAAACCTAAAACTATCACAGCCTTCATAATATAATATATACTTCAGCACTGATGGATAAGCTAGAAACCCATAAAGTAGCGGAATAATAAATTCAAACATTGAATTAGAAATAGTTCAACTATCATATTAGTTATTATTAAAGGATTTCGTACAATAAAACATTGTAGAAACCTTAAGATTATCTTCAATCTCTTTAATAGAATATTCTGTATCCATGGAGCAAATTGAAGTATTAAATATATATCTACATTTAAGAAAATTCGAAAAGCTATCATAACCTTTGAAATAATATATTATGCAACCAAAAAGCTACTAGAAGCTGCAAAATTTCCAAATCTAACTGGCAATGATGATTAAAGCTACATTAATTACCTACGACATATGCAACGTCCAGCACCCTACGTAAGAAACAGCCAAATATTATTTTTGTAGCAAACTTCATACAAGAAAGCCTACACTTATTGTACCAGCAAATCACTACAAATCAAGCTAAAATAATGATAAAAATTACAGTGCCTAGAAAATTTCAATCGTGTACACATTAATGAAATAAGGATACCGGCCACACTTCATGCAAAATAAAGCAATCAAAGTAGTAATAGATTATCATATTGACCTCAGACGAAAAAAAAAAGCATGCTTCACACGCAACCAAGAACATTTACAATATATTTTACAAGAAATTAGAGATACACTATTTTAATGAACATAACCCATAGAAATTCATATAATATTTTTTATATATATATGTAAAACCAAATAAAGACAGACTGTCATAAAAATAACGACATATTACTACCTTGTGTGTGTATAGCAAAGCCACAAAGGGCTATCTGTTCAGCCCCCCAAAGGGGATTGAACCCCTGATTTTAGCGTTGTAAATCCGGAGACATACCGCTGTACTAGCGGGGGAGTGTTATGTATATGTGTAAATATTTTGTTAACGACAACATGTCGTGTTGTGTTTGAATTTTCATTTTCTATTATTCATTTTTCCATATTGATATTATTGTTTTGAAGTTTAAACTAATATTTTGTTATTTAGAACTTTCTTGAATTAAGTAGACCAATCATATGTTGTAAATGAGTGCTGGTGACTTCCTGTCTAGAGTGTAGTCTCGTGCAAGAACGGATATGCGTGGATAGCTCTGGAGTTGTATGGAAATTGCAAGATTGTTCGAGAAGTAGGCCTATCGGTATAAAAGACGGTGACAAGAGAGAGATTGAGTCATCAGTCATCAGTTTTATTCGAAAAAAGAAGATAGATTCAGTCATTAGTTTTATTCGAAGAATAAGAGTGAGATTCAGGCATCAGTTTTAGTTATTTGAGAAAGATTAAGTGTTTGCTGTGAATATTCAACTTGGATTTGTGATTGAAATTAGATCTACGGAAGCTGTGATTTTATTTCGTCAATCTCTACGGTACATCTGAATTACTGCTTGAGCTGAGAGACGGCGATTTCATTGAACTGTGAACTATTTCGGAATTTCTTCGTGGGACCAAATTCACACCCTAGACTGGAATTTGAGACTGTAATTTTAGATCATTACATTAGTTACAGGCCAGTACCGTTTTGTGTTGTGATTTATTTTGAAGTTTGAAACTAATATTATTTTGTTTTGTAATTAATTTTGAATGTTGTAACTTAATATCTGTCACTATTATTATATAATTCATGTTATATCTGTTATATTTGTTAATAGTTTAGTGTAATAAATTATACAAGCTGTTATCTGCGTTTTTCTGTTGCGTTTAGTCTACGAAAAACATAAAACATAAACAAAAACGTAACAGGGGGTTACTATTATCATCTACAAACTAAAGTTCTGGCCACCTGGAGATTCCTCTTTACTAAAGCCCACCGAGCAAATATTACATTGTAGAATCTAATAGATGAAACAAAATCTCTTACACCAAATATGTTATTCAAGTTAAACTTTATATTTTATCTCTGTGTATCTACTATAAACATTTTCCATTCTTCTTTTTTTATAATACTTAAACTAGAAAATAATAAGAAAATTGAGAAATATATTCATAAATGTTGATTTGTATTACTGCTTAGTTAAAAATAAGTTTTTGTATTACTTTCCACGTAACGTCATCATTCTATACGTTGGAACTTTTAAGGTGTAGAGAGTGGACAAGAGGAAGTTGTTTTACAACTTTAACTTCGTGACAGACGTACAACGTTACGTTAAGATTTTATCTTCAATTACTCTATTCACACTTCAGTCAGTCAATATAAAAAAAAATTATCTTACCTACCACATTCCATACAACTAAATTTACGTAAAAAACAGTGTATCCTGCATTTCTGTACCTGGCAATGATTAACTAGCCTAAAACCATTTATAAATCGTAAAAATGTCTAACCGTAGATGAATCAGCTCTCAAATCCCATAATCATCATAATAATAATTACATTAATACAAATTTAAATTCTGTACAGGATATATTTTCATAATTTTGATGTAGGAAACATTCCAATATCACTACGTCAGCAAGGAATGTCATAAAGTTAGGGTAACTTGTGAGAATCTTATGTAAACTCGTATGAAGAGTTTCACTTCTCTCAACGGTCTTAATAACAGTCAGCACAAATATGTGCAAGCAAGTTTGTTTAATAATATGTCAAGGTCATCATGTATTATCATCTTATCAAGATACAAATCAATAATCTCTGTGTATATGTTGACTGCCAGAAATCATATGATGTCAGAAAACGTGACGTAAGACACCTGTTTCAAGCACGTTGTGATGCAAAATCTCAGCTTTGACTAGAACAGGAGAATGAACGGCTCCAAAAACTAATAAAAGCTATAAAACTCGGATACTTTGAAACCATAAGCTAGATACTGAACTAACACAAACAGTTTTAGAAATCATTTCGAAATTGCAGATAGAAATTCACATATTTGACATCTATTTCCTTCAGATTATGTGTTTTCAAACTACCCTTTTTAGCATTAACTTAAGTACATAAAATGATTTTCCAAGTATTCCATACCTAATGCTATAGTTCTGTGTATCAGTCTATGATTAAGAGTCGGTGCTGATTTTTACAAGTGTGATCTAAAACTACTTTGATATTTTTACTAATACAATATGAAGCACGTATATTTAGCTATTTTCAAAAATACTTTCAACTTTCTCTAGGACAATGTGAAAAATTCATATTATTTCTAATATCTTCATGTAATCAAAACGCTTTAGCTCTTGAAAGCAGTGTTGTGTATTCGATTAGTTATGACTATTTTCGGAAATATTTGTGGACTCGGTTACTGTAACAAAACATTCTCGGCACAATTTAGAATGCTACAATACCGAAAGTAGCAAGTGTTATTCTTATTATGTCAGATTTACACAGTTTAATAGTCTGCATCATAAAAATTACTTAAATACAGTATAAAAGTATCTGTGAAACAATAAAATTAGTATGAACCTATTTTTATTTACATCTCGTACTTTTGTTTTCAAGTACTTAGCAAAACGTATAATGCTGGAAAAGTAGCGTTAATTTTCGTATCAAAACGACAAGTTTGTAATTACGAAGTTTTCTTAGCTTTAAAAATTAGTTTCATATACTTTCTAAAACAATTTTAAAATCTGATATGCATTCATGCCATAAAAGGCGTGGAAAATACTTATTTTTTAGAACAACAGAATAAAACGACATATAGTTATGCTACACCATTTAAAAACAATTAAAGTGCATGTTTGTTTGTTTTCTAAAATTCGCGCAAAGCTACTCACGAACTTTCTGCGCTAGCCGTCCCTAATTTAGCAGTGTAAGACTAGAGGAAAGGCAGCTAGTCATCACCACCCACCGCCAACTCTTGGGCTACTCTTTTACCAACGAATAGTGGGATTGATTGTCACATATACACCCCCACGGCTGGGAGGGCGAGCATGTTTAGCGCGACGCGGGCACGAACCCACGACCCTCAGGTTACGAGTCGAACGCTTTACCCCACCTGGCCATGCCGGGCCATGAAGTAAGAAAACAGCATATTGTTAGTTTGAGAGATAGAATAGATAGTACATATATTTAGAAAAAAATGTCTAATTATGCAAAATAATAACTAATTAAAAATAACAAAGAAAACACACGTGAAAAATGACTTAATTTAAAAAGTGCTAATTTTTGCTGCTTTGTATGCCACCCTGATCAAGTCATCTGTAAATTTCTAATATACATTTTAAGAAATGTGATTAAAATAAAAAAATTGGATACAGTGGTACCTCGGTTCTCGAACGACTTCCTTCTCGATCAATTCGGTTTTCGAACATATTGTTTGAGAAAAAACAAATGTCCCTGTTGTCGAACATAAACGCGGCTCACGAACAAAGCTGTCGTGGCCCAAACCCCCGAAATAACCCGAATGATGACCCTTTGACCATTTTCGGCCTACACTAAGCTTGCCCAAAACATTTTACCTGCACCTGTCGCACAGTTTACACTCCCGCTAAAATCTGCTGTGAACGTTTTCGTTTTTTTTTGTTTTTTTTTATTGTTTATCTAAATATTCTGATTAAATAAGCCATCATGGGGTCAAAAAGGATAATGAAAACAGCAAACTAAAAAGAAAAGTTGTAAGTAGAGCCACAATAGTGGTGAAAAAAGATTTAACAGCGAAGTACGAGAGTAATGTTCGCGTCTCTGATCTCGCTACACAGTTTGGTATGTGAAGTATACAGTCTGCACTATACTGCTAAATAAAGAGGTCATCAAAGGAGCTGATGTTGTAAAATGAGTGACAGTGCTTACGAAACAATGGAAGAGGTAGAAAAACTGTTGTTGATTTGGGTAAACGATAAACCATGGTGATAGCATTTTGAGACTATCATTTGTGAGAAAGCAAAGCAGTTGTATGCTGACCTCCTGAAAAACGCTCCTGGAACGA
Source organism: Carcinoscorpius rotundicauda (assembly GCA_011833715.1). Lineage (NCBI taxonomy): Eukaryota > Metazoa > Arthropoda > Merostomata > Xiphosura > Limulidae > Carcinoscorpius > Carcinoscorpius rotundicauda. The sequence goes on along the minus strand of CM022394.1, from coordinate 41,555,523 downwards.
GTGCTGAAATACGAAATTTAAATTTCACAGATAATATTTATTATGCTAACTTTTATACTAAATAATTATTCACGTGTACACCTTTGGACGAAACGCTTGATATAGTTATTATTCTGCTTTATAATCAGGATAACCACAAAATGTTATCTAAAGAAATATTTTGAAAGTTATTGGTTTAGTTACGAAAATAATCACATTCAGTATTTAATCAAGAGATATATAATCAGTTGCTAAGGTATACTGATAAGTGTCTGTAACCATTAGCCTTCTACTATGTTAATCATGAAAAAGTTTGACGGATGATGCCAATTAGACAATTTAATCTCTCTTTTACTAACCACTATCACTAAGACAATTTAACCTCTCTTTAACTAAACATTATTAGTAACAAAATTTAATCTCTCTTTAACTAAACATTATTAGTAACAAAATGTTTGTAGGATAATTTAATCTCCCTCACCTCTTCATTAATACCCACTATTTATAATACAGATTAAATTATCTTCACCTCTCTTTTACTAACCACTATTAATCAGAATATTTAATTTCTCTTTTACTAACCACTATCATTAAGACAATGTAATCTTCCTTTGTGCTAACCACGATTAATAAGATAATTTAATCTCTCATCACCTCTTTTCTACTAACCACCTGGCTTGACCCTGGCCAAGCGTGTTAAGGCGTGCGACTCATAATCTGAGGGTCGCGGGTTCGTATCTTCGTCGCGCCAAATGTGCTCGCCCTTTCAGCCGTGGGGGCGTTATAATATGACGGTCAATCCCTTAATTCCTTGGTAAAAGAGTAGCCCAAGAGTTGGCGGTGGATGGTGATGACTAGCTGCCTTCCCCCTAGTCTTACACTGCTAAATTAGGGACAGCTAGCACAGATAGCCCTTGAATAGCTTTGTGCGAAATTAAAAAAACAAAACAAACAAACATAATTAACCATTATTAGTAAAACAATTTAATCTCTCTTCTACTAACCACTGTAAGTAAGACCATTTAATCTGTCTTCACCTCTCCTTTACTAACCACTACCATTAAAATAATTTAGTCTCTCTTCATCTCTCTTTCACTAACTACTATTTGTTAGACAATTTAATCACTATTCACATCTTCTTTACTAACCACTGTTAGTAAGACCATTTCATCTCTATTTTACTAACCACTATTGGTGAGACAATTTATTCTCTATTCTATTAATCAGTTTGAAAGACAATTTAATCCTTCTTCACCTCTTTACACTAACCACTATTAGTAAGATAGTTTAATCTATCTTCATCTCTCTTTTACGAATCACTATTGGAAGGACAAATTAATCTCTCTTCACTTCCCTTTTACTAACGACTATTTGCAAGACATTGTAGAATGGCCGGCAACTGCCTGTTGTTGAAACACAAGTGTAGAAGAAGACGTTTTGAAAGTCTTCTGCCTTTCGTCTTCAAGTCAGTATGTGTAAACTCAAACGAACGCGGCAGGGGTTTAGTTTAGAGAGAGAGAAGTCTGAAGAATTCTCTCTCCACCTGGGGTGGTCAGGAACGTTGTTGTTCCTCTTCGTCCCCTGACGTGAAAGATTACTTAATTTTCATGGAAATTTGTCTTAATTTCTTTAAGGTGAAAAAGTGAGTTGGATATGTGAAAATGACACGAGAGAAGGGGGATTAGACGAGAGCGACATTAGGGAAATGAGCCAGGCCTGAGCCCGTGGTCAGAATATCCTGACAGCTGGCGATTACTACACACTGAATAGAGATTGATTTAAAATTGACTAAAACTGGCTAAAACGGCTCTTTTTAGGACTAGGCAAGAAAACTGCCTTGGCTGGGATCTACAGATCCAATGCCATAGTTAGCTGTGGGGAGAAACGGGAGTACCCCGACAAACCCACTTTCACGGTCTGGGTGCTGTCTATCTATTATCCTTGGTAGTCGTTTAGGTTTTAAAGACCTTTAAGTGGAAGTCTCCAAGGCAAACCTGGGGCACTCTGAAACTTTTGTTTCTCTTCAGCCCCACGCGTTTTTGAAAGTCATTTCGATATGTAAAGTAAACACTTGGTTTGTTTATGTCTTGGTAGATTTCTGAAGGTCGACTTGGAATTAGTCGGATGTAGCTATGAAGTAGATAGTTTAAGCCAGATGGAAACAGGAGGAACGAGCTATAGTAGTGTTATGCAGAGAACCCAGTAAGCTGGGATTTTACTCGGGTGAAGTAAGGAGATCCAAACCGCAGCACGACGTACGTTTTCCCGGGAATCGTTAGCATAATTAAAGTTAGATGAGAGAGGGAAAAAATGAAAGAAGAAGAAGAGGGTGAAATAAAATAAAATAAATAAATATAAAGTGATAAATATAGAGAAAGAGGGTCCTTTAAGGGTCAGGTTGCCAGGGATCTATAGATCTAAGGGCAAAAAAATTTGATCTGGGGAAAGCTGGAGAAAACCACTTTCACTGGGTGGACGCCGAAACATTCTACCCACCCAGTGCCCAACCTGAAAAGGTAAAAGTTAGGGACATATAAATGAGATATTATTAATCAGAGTGATTGATGATCTGGTTTAATGGTGAGGTGTACTTGGCCCAGGCTTGAGGTGTGTCTGCTAGGTGAAATACCTGATGTGTTTGGGAATTTATGTGCTTTGCTTTAGTGAAGTAGCGTGAGCGCTGTGGAGGTGTTGACGACCTTTTATAGTGTCATGGTGGATTGTGGAGAACGTGTTGTGATTGGTTGGATTATCACTGTTTCTGACTGGAGGAGAGATTTTATGTAGATTTACCAAAATTAGAATCATTGGCACAGACAAATTCTGGAAGACAAGGTAAAACAAAGAAGCATTTTATATTAACACTATTAAACCTTCACTCAACAGAGATTCTGGATTAGAGGTGAGTAACCTGTGGCTACCATTGGTGAATCTACATAAAATCTCTCCTACAATCAGAAACAGATAATCCAACCAATCACAACACGTTCTCCATAATCCATTACGGATATTATAAAAGACCGTCAGCACCTACACACATAATTGCTGCAGTTTGGGTCTCTCTGCTCTATAGCAAATGTTCCGACTTACGAAGTCCTTGTTACAAAATATAATTCATTCTCACCAAAATAGTCCACCTATCCTCTCCTCCGCATTCTTAGTTTCTCAGTACTTTTCGAAAATTCAAGTCTTGTTTAACCTTAAAACGCGTGTGGGACTGAAGAGAAACATAAGTTTCTGAGCGTCCCTGGTTTGCCTTTGGGGTGTCCCCTCGAAGGTCTTTAAAACCAAAAGGACTACCACGATAATAATAAATAATAATACACACACTGACCACAATAAAACCTGTCTACATCACAAGGGAATTTACTACTACCACTCTAATTTAGTAAAAACGTGTTACTTCAGGTCAGTCAAGAAGTTTCAAAATTATGTGCTAAATTAACTCTAGTCGCGTGTAGGATGAAGAGGTATAAGAATTTCTGACCACCTAGGGTTATTTTTCGTTCCCCTAAGGGGAACGAAATAATAACTTAACCCAAATACCTACCAAGAAATACAGACACACACTTGAAGTTGAACAACTTTCGAAACGTCGTCCTCTACACTTGTGTCTCCACTTTCTATTAGTAAGGCAATTTAATCTCTCTTTCACTAACCACTATTAGTATGACAATTTTATCTATTTCAATTCTTCTTGATAAATCACTATTAGTAACACAGTTTAATATCTGTTTTACTAACCACCGTTAGTAAGACCATTAAATCTCTCCTTTACTAACCAGTATTTGTAAGATAATTTAAACTCTATTATACTATCCACTCTTATTAAGGCAATTTAATCATGTTTCGCCTCTCTTTTACTAACAAGTATTAATCAGAATATTTAATCTATCTTTCGCTAAGCACTATTAGTAAGACAATACGAACACTTTTATCAACCACTACTAATAAGACAATTTAATCTCTCTTTACCTCTCTTTTGGTAACGACCGTTACTAAGTTTAATCTCCCTCTTACTAACCACTATAAGGAAGGCTACTTGATCTCTCAATTACTAACTACTATTAATAAGGATATGCAATTTCTCTTTTACTACCCAATATCAGTCAGACAGTCTAATCACTTATTTACTAACCACTGTTAGTAAAATAAATTTATCTCTCTTCACTTATCTTCTACTATACCATTCTTACTAAGACAATTTAATCTCTACTTTACTAAACATTATTAATAAGACAATTTAATATCTATTGCAGTAACCACTGTTACAAAGTCAATTCAGTCTCTATTCACTGCTCTTTTACAAATCGCTATAAGTAAGACAATTTAATCACTCGTTTTACTAACAGTGGTTAGTAAAACAATTTAATCTCTCTTCACTTCTCTTTTACTAAATACTTTTAGTAAGACAGTTTTATCTCTCTTCACCTGTTTTTCTAACTACTATTAGTGAGGAAATTTACTCTTCCTTCATTTCTTCTTTAATAACCACTATTAGTGGTACAATTTAACCTCTGTTTTACTAATCACAGTTTGTAAGACAACTTAATCTCTTTTCAGTTCCGTTTTACTAACCACTATTAGTAGAGCACTTTAATCTCTCTTTACCTCTTTTCTATTAACTGCTATTAGTAAGACAATTTCATTTGTATATTACTAATCACAGCAAGTAAGACAATTTAATCTTCCTTTTATTAACCACTATTAGTAACATACTTTCTCTCTTTTAGTAACCAGTATTAGTCAGACAATTTATTCTCTCTTTTAATAACATTTGTTAGAAAGACAATTTAATCTCTTCACCTCTCTTTAACTAACTACTATTAGTCTCAGCTTAGTCTCTTTTCCTAACTGCTATTAAGAACAATATTTAATCTCTCTTTTACTGACAACTGTCAATAAGAATATTTAACCTCTCTTTTACTAACCACTGTTAGTAAGACAACTTGATCTCTTTTTCAGCTCTGCTTTAATAGACACTATTCATAGGACAACTTAATCTGTCTTAACCTTTTTTCTACTAGCCACTATAGGTAATACAATTTAATCTCATTTCTCCTCTCTTTTACTAAACATTATTAACAAGATAGTTCAATATCTCTTGCACTAACGACTGTTAGTACGATAATTTACTCTCTATTCTCTGCTATTCTACTAATCACTGTAAATAAGGCAATTTAATCTCTCTTTTATTAACCACTGTTACCAATACAATTTAATATCTCTTTTACTAGCCACCAATATTAAGACAGTTTAATCACTATTTTACTAACCACTATTAAGAAAAATATTTAATCTCTCTTTTACTAAGTACTACTAGTCAGAGAATATGATCTTTTTTTCACTAATAACTATTAAGAAGACAATTTAATATCTCTTGTACTTACCACTGTTACTAATACAATTTAACGCCTCTTTTATTAATCACTATTAGTAAGACAATTTAATTTCTATTCCCCTCTTCTTTACAAACCACTATTAGTAAAACAATGTAGCCTCTCTTTTGTTAACCACTGTCAGAAAGACTATTTCATATCTCTTTTACTAACCACTACTAGTAAGAAATTTTAATCTCTCTTTTACTAACCACTGTGAGAAAGACAATTTAATCTCTCTCCATTTATGTTTTATTGTCCACTATTAGTTAGACAATTTTAACTCCGCTGACTACTGTTACTAAGTTATTTCAATCTCTCTTTTACTAAGCACTATTAGTAAGACAATTCAATTTCTTTTTTACTAACCACTATTAGTAGGACAATGTAACCTGTCTTTTATTAACAACTATTAAGAACACAATTTAATCTCCTTTCATCTTTCTTTTACTATAATTAGTGAGACATTTTAATGTCATTTCATCTCCCTTTTATTAACCTCTGCTAGTAAGAAGATTTAATATCTCTTCACTTCCATTTTAGTAACCACTAGTAGAAAAACCGTTTAATCTCTCTTTTACTAACTATTTTCAGTGAGACAATTTATTACATCTTCACCGTTTTACTGTTCGCTATTAGCATAACAATTTAATATTTCTTCACCTCTGCTTCACCAATCACTATTAGTATGGCAATTTAATCTTTCTCCTCTCTTTTACTAACTATTAGTGAGACAATTTAATATCCTTTCTTCTCTCGTTTACTAACCACTATTAGTAAGATAATTCAATCTGTCTTCACCTTATTTTTACTAACTACTGCTAGTACGGCGATTTTATTTCTCTTCACCTCTGTTTTACTGACCACTATTAGTAAGACAATTTAAAATTCTCTTTTACTGACTACTATAAGGATATAATTTCAATCTCTTTTTTTACTAACCACTATTGGTAAGACAATGTAATCTCTCTTTTATTAACTGCTATTAAAAACAATTTAATCTCTTTATCTCTCTTTAACAAACAATTGTTAGTAGACAATTTAATATCGCTTCACCACTCTTTTACTAACCACTAGTAGTAAGACAACTTCATATTCCTTCACCTCTCTTTTACAAACCATTATTACTAAGATAATTTAATATCTATTTTACTAATTACTGTTAATAAGACAATTTGTCTTTTCTTTAAAAATCCGCTATCAGTATGATAATTTCATTTCTATTTCACTAACAACTATTAGTAATACAATTTAATCTGTCTACACCTCTCTTTTACTAACCACTATTACTAAGACAATTTAATCTCTCTTCACCTCTTTTCTACTAAACACTGTTAATAAAACGGTTTAATCTTTCTTCACCTCTCTTCCAGTAATCACGATTAGTAATAGAACTTAATCTCTTATCGTTTCTCTTATAGCACCCACTATAAATAAAACAGTTTCATCTCTCTTTTACTAACCTCTGTGAGTGAGAAAAAAATATTATCTATTCACCTCTGTTTTACTAACCAATATTATTATGAAAATTAAATCTCTTTTTTACTAACAACTGTCAGTAAGACGGTTTAATCTTTCTTCACCTCTCTTTTAATAATAACTGTTAGTGAGACAATTTAATATCTCTTCACCTCTGTTTTACTAACCATTTTTAAAAAGGAAATTAATCTCTCTTTTTGTGACCAGTGTTAGTTAGACAATTTAATATTTCTTCACCTTAATTTACTGAGCAATATTAGTATGAGATATTAATCTCCTTTCACCTCTCTTTTATTAACTATTACTAGGATAAGTTAACTCTCTCTTCACCTCTCTTTTAGTAACCGCTACTAATAAGACAATTTTTTTCTCTTCACCTCTCCTTTATAAACTACTGTTAGTAAGACACCTCTCTTCACCTCTCTTTCACTAAAGATTGTTAGTAATACAATTTAATCTCTTTTTTTAGTAACCAGTATTAGTAACACAATGCCTGTTTTACCAAACACTTTAAAAGAAATTTAATCTCTCTTTACAACTTTTTTACTAACAACTATTACTTAGGCAATTAAATCTCTATTCATCTAAACTTTACTAATCACTATTAGTAAGACAATTCCAAGTCTTTATTTCTGTTTAATAAGCATAATTAGTAAGATAATTTAAAGATTCTTCACCTTTCTTTTACTAACCACTATTAGTAAGATACTCCTCTTTTACTGTCTACTATTAGTAAGTGATTTTAATCTCTTTCCTACTAACTACTATTAGTAAAACAGTTTAATACGTCTTTTAGTAATCACTGAAAATAAGACAATTTAATTTCTCTTCGTTTCACTTTCAATATCCGCTATTAGTAAGACAATTTAATCTCTCTTCACTTCTCTTTTATTAACAACTATTAGTAAAATAATTTATCCTCTATTCCCCTGTTTTACTAACCACAATTACTCAGTTTAATTTCTCTTCGTGTTTTTCTACTAACTACTGTTCGTAAGACGGTTTAATCTTTCTTTTACTAACAACTGTTAGGAAGACAGTTTAATCTCTCTTCACGTCTCTTTTAGTAACCACTATTAATAAGACAATCTAATCTTTCTCTACCTCTTTAATGCTAAACATTTATAATAATAAAATTTAATCTCTCTTCGCCTCTTTCTTACTAAGCACAGTTAGTGAAACTCTTTAATCTATCTTCACCTCTTTTTCACTAACCACAATTAATAAGCCAATTTAATCTCTATTCATGTTTCTTTTACTAGCCACTATTAATAAGACAATTAAAACTATTTTACTAACCACTGTCATTACGTCATTTTATTTGATTTCGCCTCGATTTTGCTTAGAACTATAAACAAAACAATTTAATCTCTCTTTACCTCTCATCTACTTATCACTATTAGTAAGACAATTTAACATCTTTTCACCTCTGTAATACTAACCACTATTAATAAGATAATTTAATCTCTCTTTACCTGTTTGTTTTTGAATTTCGCACAAAGCTACTCGAGGGTTATCTGTACTGTCCCTAATTTAGCAGTGTAAGATTAGAGGGAAGGTAGCTAGTCATCACCACCCACTGCCAACTCTTGAATTACTCTTTTACCAACGAATAGTGGGATTGACCGTCACATTATAATGACCCACACGGCTGAAAGGGCGCGACGGGGATGCGAACCCGCGACCCTCAGATCATAAGTCACACTCCTTAACACGCTTGGCTGTGCCATGCCGGGCTCTCTCTTTACCTCTCTTTTATTAACCGCTATTAGTATGATAATTTAACTCTCTTTTAGTAACACTGTAGTAACACAATTAAGTATCTCTTCACCTCTATCTTACTGAAGACCGTTAGTAAGACGGTTTAATCTCTCTTCACCTCCGTAGTACTCACCACTTTGAATAATACAACTCAATCTCTCTTCACATCTCTTTCACTAAATGCTATTAATAAGACAATTTAATATTTCTTTAACTAACCACTATTAACAAGAAAATGTAATCTCTGTTTTACTAAACACTGTTAAAAGAGAACTTTATCTCTCTTCATAACCGTTCCACAAACCACTATTAGTAAGAATATTTAATCTTTATTCACTTATCTTTTACTATCCACTATTAGTAAGACTTTTTTTTTTTGGAATTTCGCACAAAGCTACTCGAGGGCTATCTTTGCTCGCTGTCCCTAATTTAGCAGTGTAAGACTAGAGCTAGTCATCACCACCCACCGCCAACTCTTGGGCTACTCTTTTACCAATGAATAGTGGGATTGATCGTTACATTATAACGCCCCTACGGCTGGGAAGGCGACCATGTTTGGCGCGACGCGGATGCGAACCCGCGACCCTCAGATTACGAGTTGCACGCCTTAACGCGCTTGGCCATGCCGGGCCATTAGTAAGACAAATTAATGTCTTGAGCTCTGTTTAATAATTACAATTAGAAAGACAATTTAAACACTCTTTACTTTTCTTATACTAACCAGTATTAGTAAGACAATTTAATCTCTCTTTTATCAACCACTATTAAAAACACAGTTTAATCTTTATTTACCTGCCTTTTACAAATCACTGCAAAAGGATAATTTAACATTTTTTCTGAAGACTACTACTAAGACAATTTAATATCTCATTTGTCAATCACTATTAATAAAATAATTTTATTCCTCTTCACTTCACTTTTGATATCTGCTGTTAGTAAGACAGTTTAATCTCTCTTTACTCCTGTTTACTAACCAATATTAGCAAAACAATTTAATCTCAGATGAAATTATTTTTACTAACCACTATTACTAAGGCAATTTGATCTCTCTTTCACTAACCACTATTAGTATGACAATTTTATCTATTTCAATTCTTCTTGATAAATCACTATTAGTAACACAGTTTAATATCTGTTTTACTAACCACCGTTAGTAAGACCATTAAATCTCTCCTTTACTAACCAGTATTTGTAAGATAATTTAAACTCTATTATACTATCCACTCTTATTAAGGCAATTTAATCATGTTTCGCCTCTCTTTTACTAACAAGTATTAATCAGAATATTTAATCTATCTTTCGCTAAGCACTATTAGTAAGACAATACGAACACTTTTATCAACCACTACTAATAAGACAATTTAATCTCTCTTTACCTCTCTTTTGGTAACGACCGTTACTAAGTTTAATCTCCCTCTTACTAACCACTATAAGGAAGGCTACTTGATCTCTCAATTACTAACTACTATTAATAAGGATATGCAATTTCTCTTTTACTACCCAATATCAGTCAGACAGTCTAATCACTTATTTACTAACCACTGTTAGTAAAATAAATTTATCTCTCTTCACTTATCTTCTACTATACCATTCTTACTAAGACAATTTAATCTCTACTTTACTAAACATTATTAATAAGACAATTTAATATCTATTGCAGTAACCACTGTTACAAAGTCAATTCAGTCTCTATTCACTGCTCTTTTACAAATCGCTATAAGTAAGACAATTTAATCACTCGTTTTACTAACAGTGGTTAGTAAAACAATTTAATCTCTCTTCACTTCTCTTTTACTAAATACTTTTAGTAAGACAGTTTTATCTCTCTTCACCTGTTTTTCTAACTACTATTAGTGAGGAAATTTACTCTTCCTTCATTTCTTCTTTAATAACCACTATTAGTGGTACAATTTAACCTCTGTTTTACTAATCACAGTTTGTAAGACAACTTAATCTCTTTTCAGTTCCGTTTTACTAACCACTATTAGTAGAGCACTTTAATCTCTCTTTACCTCTTTTCTATTAACTGCTATTAGTAAGACAATTTCATTTGTATATTACTAATCACAGCAAGTAAGACAATTTAATCTTCCTTTTATTAACCACTATTAGTAACATACTTTCTCTCTTTTAGTAACCAGTATTAGTCAGACAATTTATTCTCTCTTTTAATAACATTTGTTAGAAAGACAATTTAATCTCTTCACCTCTCTTTAACTAACTACTATTAGTCTCAGCTTAGTCTCTTTTCCTAACTGCTATTAAGAACAATATTTAATCTCTCTTTTACTGACAACTGTCAATAAGAATATTTAACCTCTCTTTTACTAACCACTGTTAGTAAGACAACTTGATCTCTTTTTCAGCTCTGCTTTAATAGACACTATTCATAGGACAACTTAATCTGTCTTAACCTTTTTTCTACTAGCCACTATAGGTAATACAATTTAATCTCATTTCTCCTCTCTTTTACTAAACATTATTAACAAGATAGTTCAATATCTCTTGCACTAACGACTGTTAGTACGATAATTTACTCTCTATTCTCTGCTATTCTACTAATCACTGTAAATAAGGCAATTTAATCTCTCTTTTATTAACCACTGTTACCAATACAATTTAATATCTCTTTTACTAGCCACCAATATTAAGACAGTTTAATCACTATTTTACTAACCACTATTAAGAAAAATATTTAATCTCTCTTTTACTAAGTACTACTAGTCAGAGAATATGATCTTTTTTTCACTAATAACTATTAAGAAGACAATTTAATATCTCTTGTACTTACCACTGTTACTAATACAATTTAACGCCTCTTTTATTAATCACTATTAGTAAGACAATTTAATTTCTATTCCCCTCTTCTTTACAAACCACTATTAGTAAAACAATGTAGCCTCTCTTTTGTTAACCACTGTCAGAAAGACTATTTCATATCTCTTTTACTAACCACTACTAGTAAGAAATTTTAATCTCTCTTTTACTAACCACTGTGAGAAAGACAATTTAATCTCTCTCCATTTATGTTTTATTGTCCACTATTAGTTAGACAATTTTAACTCCGCTGACTACTGTTACTAAGTTATTTCAATCTCTCTTTTACTAAGCACTATTAGTAAGACAATTCAATTTCTTTTTTACTAACCACTATTAGTAGGACAATGTAACCTGTCTTTTATTAACAACTATTAAGAACACAATTTAATCTCCTTTCATCTTTCTTTTACTATAATTAGTGAGACATTTTAATGTCATTTCATCTCCCTTTTATTAACCTCTGCTAGTAAGAAGATTTAATATCTCTTCACTTCCATTTTAGTAACCACTAGTAGAAAAACCGTTTAATCTCTCTTTTACTAACTATTTTCAGTGAGACAATTTATTACATCTTCACCGTTTTACTGTTCGCTATTAGCATAACAATTTAATATTTCTTCACCTCTGCTTCACCAATCACTATTAGTATGGCAATTTAATCTTTCTCCTCTCTTTTACTAACTATTAGTGAGACAATTTAATATCCTTTCTTCTCTCGTTTACTAACCACTATTAGTAAGATAATTCAATCTGTCTTCACCTTATTTTTACTAACTACTGCTAGTACGGCGATTTTATTTCTCTTCACCTCTGTTTTACTGACCACTATTAGTAAGACAATTTAAAATTCTCTTTTACTGACTACTATAAGGATATAATTTCAATCTCTTTTTTTACTAACCACTATTGGTAAGACAATGTAATCTCTCTTTTATTAACTGCTATTAAAAACAATTTAATCTCTTTATCTCTCTTTAACAAACAATTGTTAGTAGACAATTTAATATCGCTTCACCACTCTTTTACTAACCACTAGTAGTAAGACAACTTCATATTCCTTCACCTCTCTTTTACAAACCATTATTACTAAGATAATTTAATATCTATTTTACTAATTACTGTTAATAAGACAATTTGTCTTTTCTTTAAAAATCCGCTATCAGTATGATAATTTCATTTCTATTTCACTAACAACTATTAGTAATACAATTTAATCTGTCTACACCTCTCTTTTACTAACCACTATTACTAAGACAATTTAATCTCTCTTCACCTCTTTTCTACTAAACACTGTTAATAAAACGGTTTAATCTTTCTTCACCTCTCTTCCAGTAATCACGATTAGTAATAGAACTTAATCTCTTATCGTTTCTCTTATAGCACCCACTATAAATAAAACAGTTTCATCTCTCTTTTACTAACCTCTGTGAGTGAGAAAAAAATATTATCTATTCACCTCTGTTTTACTAACCAATATTATTATGAAAATTAAATCTCTTTTTTACTAACAACTGTCAGTAAGACGGTTTAATCTTTCTTCACCTCTCTTTTAATAATAACTGTTAGTGAGACAATTTAATATCTCTTCACCTCTGTTTTACTAACCATTTTTAAAAAGGAAATTAATCTCTCTTTTTGTGACCAGTGTTAGTTAGACAATTTAATATTTCTTCACCTTAATTTACTGAGCAATATTAGTATGAGATATTAATCTCCTTTCACCTCTCTTTTATTAACTATTACTAGGATAAGTTAACTCTCTCTTCACCTCTCTTTTAGTAACCGCTACTAATAAGACAATTTTTTTCTCTTCACCTCTCCTTTATAAACTACTGTTAGTAAGACACCTCTCTTCACCTCTCTTTCACTAAAGATTGTTAGTAATACAATTTAATCTCTTTTTTTAGTAACCAGTATTAGTAACACAATGCCTGTTTTACCAAACACTTTAAAAGAAATTTAATCTCTCTTTACAACTTTTTTACTAACAACTATTACTTAGGCAATTAAATCTCTATTCATCTAAACTTTACTAATCACTATTAGTAAGACAATTCCAAGTCTTTATTTCTGTTTAATAAGCATAATTAGTAAGATAATTTAAAGATTCTTCACCTTTCTTTTACTAACCACTATTAGTAAGATACTCCTCTTTTACTGTCTACTATTAGTAAGTGATTTTAATCTCTTTCCTACTAACTACTATTAGTAAAACAGTTTAATACGTCTTTTAGTAATCACTGAAAATAAGACAATTTAATTTCTCTTCGTTTCACTTTCAATATCCGCTATTAGTAAGACAATTTAATCTCTCTTCACTTCTCTTTTATTAACAACTATTAGTAAAATAATTTATCCTCTATTCCCCTGTTTTACTAACCACAATTACTCAGTTTAATTTCTCTTCGTGTTTTTCTACTAACTACTGTTCGTAAGACGGTTTAATCTTTCTTTTACTAACAACTGTTAGGAAGACAGTTTAATCTCTCTTCACGTCTCTTTTAGTAACCACTATTAATAAGACAATCTAATCTTTCTCTACCTCTTTAATGCTAAACATTTATAATAATAAAATTTAATCTCTCTTCGCCTCTTTCTTACTAAGCACAGTTAGTGAAACTCTTTAATCTATCTTCACCTCTTTTTCACTAACCACAATTAATAAGCCAATTTAATCTCTATTCATGTTTCTTTTACTAGCCACTATTAATAAGACAATTAAAACTATTTTACTAACCACTGTCATTACGTCATTTTATTTGATTTCGCCTCGATTTTGCTTAGAACTATAAACAAAACAATTTAATCTCTCTTTACCTCTCATCTACTTATCACTATTAGTAAGACAATTTAACATCTTTTCACCTCTGTAATACTAACCACTATTAATAAGATAATTTAATCTCTCTTTACCTGTTTGTTTTTGAATTTCGCACAAAGCTACTCGAGGGTTATCTGTACTGTCCCTAATTTAGCAGTGTAAGATTAGAGGGAAGGTAGCTAGTCATCACCACCCACTGCCAACTCTTGAATTACTCTTTTACCAACGAATAGTGGGATTGACCGTCACATTATAATGACCCACACGGCTGAAAGGGCGCGACGGGGATGCGAACCCGCGACCCTCAGATCATAAGTCACACTCCTTAACACGCTTGGCTGTGCCATGCCGGGCTCTCTCTTTACCTCTCTTTTATTAACCGCTATTAGTATGATAATTTAACTCTCTTTTAGTAACACTGTAGTAACACAATTAAGTATCTCTTCACCTCTATCTTACTGAAGACCGTTAGTAAGACGGTTTAATCTCTCTTCACCTCCGTAGTACTCACCACTTTGAATAATACAACTCAATCTCTCTTCACATCTCTTTCACTAAATGCTATTAATAAGACAATTTAATATTTCTTTAACTAACCACTATTAACAAGAAAATGTAATCTCTGTTTTACTAAACACTGTTAAAAGAGAACTTTATCTCTCTTCATAACCGTTCCACAAACCACTATTAGTAAGAATATTTAATCTTTATTCACTTATCTTTTACTATCCACTATTAGTAAGACTTTTTTTTTTTGGAATTTCGCACAAAGCTACTCGAGGGCTATCTTTGCTCGCTGTCCCTAATTTAGCAGTGTAAGACTAGAGCTAGTCATCACCACCCACCGCCAACTCTTGGGCTACTCTTTTACCAATGAATAGTGGGATTGATCGTTACATTATAACGCCCCTACGGCTGGGAAGGCGACCATGTTTGGCGCGACGCGGATGCGAACCCGCGACCCTCAGATTACGAGTTGCACGCCTTAACGCGCTTGGCCATGCCGGGCCATTAGTAAGACAAATTAATGTCTTGAGCTCTGTTTAATAATTACAATTAGAAAGACAATTTAAACACTCTTTACTTTTCTTATACTAACCAGTATTAGTAAGACAATTTAATCTCTCTTTTATCAACCACTATTAAAAACACAGTTTAATCTTTATTTACCTGCCTTTTACAAATCACTGCAAAAGGATAATTTAACATTTTTTCTGAAGACTACTACTAAGACAATTTAATATCTCATTTGTCAATCACTATTAATAAAATAATTTTATTTCTCTTCACTTCACTTTTGATATCTGCTGTTAGTAAGACAGTTTAATCTCTCTTTACTCCTGTTTACTAACCAATATTAGCAAAACAATTTAATCTCAGATGAAATTATTTTTACTAACCACTATTACTAAGGCAATTTGATCTCTCTTTTACTACCCACTATCAGTAAAATCGTTTTATCTCTCTTTTCTAACCACTGTTTGTAAGACAATTTAATATCTCTTTTCACCTGTGTTTTACTAACTACTATTAAGAATACAATTTAATCTTTCTTCTCCTCTATTTTAATAACCACTATTACTAAGACAGTTTAATGTATCATTTACAATCCACTGTTTGTATGATAGTTTAATTTCTCTTTTACTAAACACTTTTAGTAATACAATATAATTTCTATTCACCTCTGTTTTAGTAACAGCTATTAGTACGATAATTTCAAATCGCTTTATCTTTCTTTTACAAACCGCTATTAGTCAGACAGTTTAATCTATCTTTTACTAACCACTATTAGTAAAATAATCTAATCTCCCTTTTACTATCCAATGTTAGTCGATATTTATTCTCTCTTCACCTCTTTCTCGCTAACCACTATCAATAACACAGTTTAATCTCTTTTCACATGTCTTTCTCTAAATACAAATAGAGAAACTTTTACTAACCACTATTATTTAGATAATGACACCTATCTTTTACTTAGCACTATTAAGAAGACAGTTTGATCTTTCTTTACCTCTTTTCTACTAAGCTCTATTAGTAAGATAAATCAATCTCTCTTCACATTGTTTTTACTAACAACTGTTAGTAAAACAATTTATTATCTCTTTTACTAACAACTATTAATAAGACAATGTAATTTTATTCAAATCTTTTTTACTTAAACTAGTAGTAAGACAGTTTAATTTCTCTTTTACTAACCACTATTATTAAGATAATGGAAACTCTCTTTTACTAAGCACTATTAAAAATACAATTTGTTCTCTCTTTACCTCTTTTGACTGATCACTATCAGTAAGACAATTTAGACACTCTTTACCTCTCTTTTCACTAACCACTATTAGTAGTAGAGTTTATTCTGTTTTTTACTAAACATCTGAAGTAAGGCAATATGCTTTCACTTCACCTCTGTTTTACTAACAACTAAAACAGTTTAATCTCTCTTTAATAAACCACTATCAATAAGACAATTTAATCTCTCTTCACCTCTGTTTCATTAACCACTATGAATAAGACAGTTTTATCCATCTTTTACTAAGCAGTTTAAATAAGACAATTTTATATATCTTCACCTCTGTTTTACTAATCACTGTTAGTAAGACGGTTTAATTTGTCTCCACCTCTTTTTCTACTAACAACTATTAGTAAAACAATTTGATCTCTCTTTAACTAAACACTATCAGTAACACAATTTAATCTTTCTTTTACTAATTATTATTAATAAGAGAATTTAATACCTCTATTTGACTGACCACAATTAGTAAGACAGTTTAATCTCTCTTCACCTCACTTTTATTAACCATTATTGGAAAGACAATTTAATCTCTCTTCATCTCAATTTAATAACAAGTGTTAGTAAGACGGTTTAATCTCTTTTCAAATCTATTTTATTAATCACAGTTAGTAAGAGAATTTAATCTTGTTTCATCTCTCTCTTAGTGACCACTATTAATAGGACAATTTTATCTCTCTTCACCTATTTTTTGTCAGTCACAGTTAGTAAAATAATTTAATCTCTCTTCAACTCGTGTTTACTAACCATTGTAAGATGGTTTAATCTCTCTTCACCTCTCTTTTACTAAACACTATGAGTATGACAATTTAATATCTCTTCACCTCTGTTTTACTAACCACTATTAGTAAGATAATTTAATCTCTCCTCACCTCTTTTTATTAACCACTATTAATAAGACAATTTATTCCCTCTTCACCTCTTGTTTACTAACCACTACTAGTAAAACAGTCTGATATCTCCTTTACTAACCACTACTAGTAAAACAGTCTGATATCTCCTTTACTAACCACTACTAGTAAAACAGTTTAATATCTCCTTTACTAACCACTGTTAGTAAGACAAATTAGTGTTTCTTCACCTAAGATTTACTGATCACTATTAGTACGACAATTTAATCTCCTTTCACTTCTCTTTTTGTCACCACTATTAGTAAAACAATTTTTTTTTGTCTTCACCTCTATTTTACTAATCATTATTACAAAGACAATTTAATCGCCTCATTTTTGCAAACAACTGCTAGTGGTACGGTTTAATTTTTTTCCACCTCTCAATTACCAACCACTATTAATAAGATAGTTTAATGTCTCTTCACGTATGTTTTTCCTCACCACTATTAATATTACAATTTAATCTCTCTTCACATCTTTTTCATTAATAACAGTTAGTAAAACGGATTAATCTCTCTTTACCTCATTTTTATTAACTATTGTTAGTAAGACAGTTTAATATAACTTCACCTCTATTTTACTAACCATTGTTAGAAAGATAGTTCAGTCTTTTCCTCACCTCTGTTTCACTCACCACTATTAATATGACAATTTAATCTCTCTTCACATCTCTTTTGCTAACCAATGTTAGTAACACAATTTCATATCTTTTCATCTCTGTTTACAAACAACTGTTAGTAAGACTATTTAATTTCTTTTTTACTAACCACTATTAGTAGGACTGTTTAATCTCGTTTCATCTCTTTTACTATTCACTTTTACTAAAATAATTTAATCTCTGTTTTTCTAACCACTGTTATTGTGACAAATTAATATCTCTTCACCTGTTTTACTAACCATTATTAGTAAAAAAAAAAGTTTAATCTCTCGATTTTTAACCACCATTGATAAAACAATTCAATCTCTCTTCACATCTTTTTTACTACCCATTAGTAGTAAGACAATTTAATCTCTCTTTTACCAATGACTTTTAGTAAAAAGACCTTGTCTTTACCAATCTCTATTATGAAATCAATTTAATCTCCTTTATGGTTACTATTGTTAATAAGACAGTTCAAGCTTTCTTCACCTCTGGTTTACTAATCACTATTACTAAGACAATTTAATCTCTATACACCTCAGTTAAATAACCATTGTATCAAAAACGATTTATTCTCTCTTTATCTCATTTCACTAATCACTATTAGTAAAACAATTTAATCCCTCTTCTCCCCTTTTCTATTAACTATTAGTAAGACCATTAAATCTTTCTTCACCTTTTCTTTAGCAATCTCTATTCGTAAGACAGTGTAATTTCTTTTGCTTATACTGTTAGTAAGACAATTCAATCTCTTTTCACCTCTGGTTTACTAACTAGCATTAATAAGGCAATTTATTCTTTCTCCACCTCTCTTTTACTAACCACTATTATTAGTAAAACAGTGTAATCTCTCTTTTACTCACTATTGTTAGGAAGACAATTTAATCTCGTTTCATGTCTCTTTTACTAACCACTATTACAAGGAGAATTTAATCCATCTTCAAATCTTTTTCCTAATCACTGATATTAAGACAGTTTAATCTCTCTTTACCTCTGTTTTACTATCCACTATTAATACGACAATTTAATGTCTCTTCACCTCTCTTTAACAAATCACTATTAGTAAAACAGTTTAATCTATCTTTTACTAACCACTGGTTGTCAGACAAATTAATACCTCTTTACCTCTGTGTTACTGACTATTATTAGTATGGAAATTTAATCTCCTTTCATCCTATTTTTACAACAACTGTTGGTAGGATGGTTTAATTTCTCTCAACCTCTCTTTTACTAACCACTATTAATAAGATAATTTAATCTATCTTCACCTGTCTTTTAGTAACCATTATTAGTAAGACAGTTTAATCTCTCTTCACCTCTATTTTACTAACCACTGTAACTAGGACAGTTTAAGCTCCCTTTTAGTCAACACTGTTAGTGAGACAATTTAATATCTCTTCACTTTTTTTTTATCAATCACAATTAATAAAACGGGTTAATCTCTCTTCACCTCTTTTTTACTAATTATAGTTAGTAAGAAGGATAAATCTCTCTTCACCTCTCTTTCACTAACCACTATTAGTGAAACAATTTGATCTCTCTCTGACTAGCCACTATCAGTATGACAATTTCATCTCTCTTTTACTCACCACTATTAATAACAGAATTTAATCTTACTTCACCTCTGTTTTACTAACGACTATTAGTAAAACAGTTTAATTTCTCGTTTCTTAACCACTATTAATACGACAATTTAATATCTTTTCACCTCTATTTTTTCCTTTATTAACTACTGTTTGTGAGACGATTTAATCTATCTTTTATTGATCAGTACTAATAAGACAAAGTAATCTCTCTTTCACTAACCAATATTTAAAACAAAATTTGGTCCATTTTCATCTCCTTTCTATCAACTACTATTGGTAAGACAATTTAATCTCCTTCTTATTTACCACAATTAAAAAGACAATTTAAACTCTCTTCACCTATTTTCTATTAATAACTATTAGTATGATCATTCAGTCACCCTTCACCTCTTCTTTACTATTCTCCATTTGTAAAACAATTTATTCTCTCTTTTGCTAACCACTGTTAATAAGACAATTTAATCTCCCTTCACCTCTCTTTTACTAACCACTATTAATAAGATGATTTAATATCTCTTCAAATCTCTTATACTAACCACTATCAGTAAGATACTTTAATATCCCTTTTATTAATCACTTTTAGTAACACAATTTAATATCTTTTCTTCTATTTTTTACTAACCACTCTTACTTAAACAATTTAATCTCTATTGACCTCGACTTAATAACCACTGTTAAAAAGACGATTTAATCTCTCTTCACGACCTTTAGTAATCACTTTAGTACGAGAGTTTAATCTATCTTTTAATCTTTTACTAACAACTATTAACAAGGCAATTTAATCAACACTTCTCTTTTAGTAACTTAAAGTAACTTCAAGGCAGTATGACCAAGTAGTGGATGAACTATTTAAGTGCTACGCTCAGCTGTCAGATGTCAAAATCTAACACTTCAAGGTGTTCGTGTAAGTACTATCCACATGTGTATTATGTTAAGTTTGTTGTGAAATATATTTTTATCAGAAATATATTCTTTTATCTATACATTTGACTTTATGAGCCCAATAAAATTCGTCCCAAAGTGCATAACAGGAATGACCATATCACCACTTGTAAGGGTGTAAATGTATTCTGCAAATAATATGTTCATTAGTTACAAAATAAACTAAATGACATTTTTGTGTTGGCCTGGCATGGCCGAGCGCGTTAAGGCGTGCACTCGTAATCCGAGGGTCGCGGGTTCGCGCCCGCGTCGCGCTAAAACATGCTCGCCCTCCCAGCCGTGGGGGTGTATAAAGTGACGGTCAATCCCACTATTCGTTGGTAAAAGAGTAGCCCAAGAGTTGGCGGTGGGTGGTGATGACTAGCTGCCTTCCCTCTAGTCTTACACTGCAAAATTAGGGACGGCTAGCACAGATAGCCCTTGAGTAGCTTTGTGCGAAATTCCAAAAACAAACAAACAAACGTGTTGCACAATATTAGTGAAGAAAGAAATGAAAATTTTATGGGACGTTATATTTTTTAAAATACACACAAGTACATATATTTACAAAGGAGGGGCTGTGGTAAATATTATTTTGATACTTTGAAATATTTGTTTTGTTTGTATATGATGTAACATAACTAATGAAACTCAACAAATTTGACGCTAAAGAGAATACATTGTCAAGAAAAACTCGTACAACTGATTTATTAACCAGTATGTGTATGACTTTCAGATTCTCAGATTAAACCTGAAAAAATGCCAAAAGTGGTTTAAAAGAAATACTGTTTAAAATGATTATAGTTATACCAGGGCAGTTTTGTTATTCATTCTCAATAGAACTAATACTGTCAATTCTAATTGCAGGAGCTGTGGAGGATGAGGCTTCATCAGAAATTCCAGAATAATAGAAAGCGGAAGAATTCATCATTGCTTCTAGTCCAAGAAAGGAAGAAAAAAATAAAAACTGCAACAGATGAAACCCCATCTCCAAACCACATCTCAGAACAGAGGCTATATGGATTAAAGGAATACTTGTGTGAAAAGGCAGTTGTGGAGGATGAAACTTCCACCGAAAAACACAAGGAATGCATGAAAACTCGTCTGCATTGCAGAAAAAAAGGGCAATCTTTGTAAAGTGGACTTGCTTATGGATAAAACTTTGCATGATCGTAGGAAACTGGTCATTGACAACATTCCTGTCAATGAACTTATAGAGTATTATCCTTTCTTTATGGCATCACCAGCACAACTGTTGAATGAATTTAAGCGGCTAGGAAATGATGCAGAAAAAGGAATGTCCAACTTTCTATGTCAATATAAGGACTCAATAAATTCTCACCTGCAGGACAGAAACATATCACCACAAAATAATCCATTCCTAGCATTTCTTATGAAACAGTCCTCACACATGCCTGATGTTACATCTAGTATTGCCATTCTTGGTATCCCTTTGCTTCTAAAAAAAAGTGAAAGTATCATGGTGAGTACTGAACTTAGGAAACCTGCTGAGAGTGATATATATATACATTCAATGTGGCTCAATTTCTCAGTTTTGTGATCAGGAATTCAAATTATATGTTGATGGCTTTGATATTTGTGCCACTGAAGATTTTGTGAAAGCATTCACTATGTATGTAGGGAATTTTTATAGCTTCAACTTTGCATTTCTAACAAAACTCAAGAAAACTTTCAACTTTGTTGAAAGAGTTGTTCTGAAGCCCTATGATGAGTCCAGGAAAATTACCAAATCTGAAAAAGATGTAGACAGATGTGTTCTTCAGTTGCTTGATCTCTTGAGTGTCAGAAACATAGCAGCAGAAATCTGTCAAAACGTCCAAAGGTAAAAAAAGAGGAAAGTGTTTAAAGCCATAAGATTATATTAGATCTGGTAATAGTAACTTGTCATGTGTATTTGATCCAGGTTGAATTTTCAAACACCAAGTGTAAAGTTCGGTTGTTTAGTTTCAAATTGTTGCTGCATTTTGAATTTTATTTTGGTACATGTATATTGATGTACACTTGTGGTCAGTTTGGAATAAAAATGGTGCTGCTAAAATGCATTTTATATAATTCAGAATAGTGGCAGGTTACTGGGACTTAGGTTTTATGGCATGCGGGGTTGACTGCTCAGTGATGGTTCTGCTAACCACAACTGACTGAAGATGGTCTCTTTGCCTAATAGTGACATTGCAGAGATGGTCCTGACTGGGTCAACATGACTTATCTTCCATAGTTGTTGGATAGTCATAATGACAACAGTCCATTGTTAATGGATGGTCATAATGGCAATCGCTCCTTGGACAAATAGGGTCACACTGAATATGTCATGACTACTCTGTAGTGGTTTGCAGGTAGGCAATGAGACTATTGTCAGGTAGTCAGCATTGGTCAGAATGACTACCTAACGAAAGTCATAACGACTATAATAGAACAGTCAAATGTATTACCTGCCAGGTAATCACCTGACTATTTTCCGACTACACAATAGTAAAAATGACTAAGATTTAATAGTCATATTAAGAAGTCATCGATTTTAGCGACTACTTGGGGAGTCTTTTTGGCACCGTTTGACTACCTGATTTAGTATTCAAAAGTCGTCGCCTTAACTAGTTCTTATTTTGAATGGTGGCTCAGTGGTATGTCTGCATATTTACAACGCTAAAATCTGTGTTCTGATACCCGTGGTGGACAGAGCACAGATAGCCCATTGTGTAGCTTTGTGCTTAATTTAAAATAATAACTTTTTAAATAACCATTGCATCTCTTCACCTTTCTTTTACAAACCACTATTAATAAGATAATTTAATATCTCTTCAACTCGCTTTTACTAACCACTATCAGTAAGAGAATTTAATATCCCTTTTATTAATCACTTTTAGTAAGAAAATGCAATTTTGCTTTTACTAACCAATATTAAAGAGAAAATTTGATCTCTCTTCACTTCTTTTCTATTAACTATTTGTAAGACCATTCAATCTCTCTTCACCTCCTTTTTACTAATATCTATTAGTAAAACAATTTGATCTCTCTTTTACCAACCACTATTAGTAAGACCATTCAATCTCTCTTCACCTCCTCTTTACTAATATCTATGTTAATAAAACAATTTAATCTCTCTTTTACTAACCACTGTTAGTAAGACGATTTAAACTCTCTTCACCTCTTTTCTATCAACAACTATTAGTAAGACCATTCAATCTCTCTTCCCTTCTTCTTTACTAATCTCTATTAGTAAAACAATTTAATCTCTCTTTTGCTAACCACTGTTACTAAGACAATTTAATATCTTTTCACCTCTGGTTTATTAACCAGCATTAATAAGACAATTTATTCTTTCTCCAACTCTCTTTTACATACCACTATTAGTAAAGCAGTGTAATATCTCTTTAACTAACCACCGTCAGTATGACAATTTAGTCTCTCTTCAACTTTTCTTTTTTTATTAATCACAGTTAGTAAAATGGTTTAATATTTCTTTACCTTTTTTGCAGTGTAAGACTAAAGGGAAGGCAACAGATCATCACCACTCACTGCTAACTTTTAGGTTGCTCTTTTACCAACGGATAGTGGGATTGACCATCACATATAACATTTCCATGGCTGAAAGGGCGAACATGTATTGTGTGATGGAGATTCGAACCCTCGATCCTCAGATTACGGGTCGAGCGCCCTGACCACCTGGCCATGCTGGGTTTACTTTGTATATACATATATGCGTGGTATTCATTAAAAGGGACAATATCATCATATTTATACGATTATCTGCGTAAAATAAAAGGCTTGGAGGATTTTATGGTGTGTTTTGTTGTGATGATCCATAAAGAGAAAGATACGATGTGCATACAACGAACAAAAATTAGTTTAATTATTTCTCTGAAGAAATGGATAAAGGAAACATAGCTAAAAAGTTAACATAGTTAAACGTTAAATGAATTGAATGAACATAACAGGCTAAATATAGCTGAACTTAAAAACAAAAGCGAATTGAACTTAAATATTTCAGTGGCCCAGATGTGTAGATGTCTATTTAGAAACATGAAAAACAACCTAGAGGGCTGCGTTACTTCTGTAAACAAACCAATCACCAGCAGGTTTTAAAACAGGTCTATCTTCTCACATAATTGTAAGGTCAGTAATCTACAAGGTCAGCAGTATCAGCTCAGTAGGTCATCCAAGTTCAACATATCTATTAAAAGACAGAGACAGTCTATATTTGCAACAACTGAAGGGTGACAGACAACATGCGAGGTCATTTATGCAAAAAATCGCTCACAAAACTATAGGTATATTTTACAAAATTTAAATTAATTGTAATCTACATTTTAGAGAAATATATTTATAATGACCGCATGACGTGCGTTTTTTAATGAAGTTTATCACTTTGTGGCAACTACATACCTTGCATTTTGTTTAGTACATAGGTTTAAGGTTTATCAATATGTAAACTCGATACAATGTGTTCTGTGAATACGCCCTTAAATTGTGATAACACTGTTTGTATTGTAAACATATTCGATTCTTTGTAGTAAGTAGATATTGTTATTGTTTTATATTGCTTTTCTTGTAAAAAAATTGTTGCTTTGTAAATCTTGATATTGTGTTCCTTCTAAAGTGGCGTTGCCTTTTACGTCTAGACATGTATGTTTTTAGAACATGTTTACCACCTTATTTTGGCTAGAGATCTGAGAATAACACACATTCTTATTAGGAAATCATAACCACTGTAAATGTTTTAAATGTCTGATTAGTAGTTGCTAATGTTTGTTTGTGTTGAATTTTGCGCAAAACTACACGAGGGTTATTTGTGCTAGCCGTCCCTGATTTAACATTGTAACAGCTGGCGTAGATAGCCCTAGTGTAGCTTTGCGCGAAATTCAAAACAAATAAACAAACAATCTTACAAAATAGTGATGGCCGAGCGCTCGTAATCCGAGGGTCGCGGGTTCGCGCCCGCGTCGCGCTAAACATGCTCGCCCTTCCAGCCGTGGGGGTGTACAATGTGACGGTCAATCCCACTTTTCGTTGGTAAAAGAGTAGCCCAAGAGTTGGCGGTGGGTGGTGATGACTAGCTGCCTTCCCTCTAGTCTTACACTGCAAAATTAGGGACGGCTAGCACAGATAGCCCTCGAGTAGCTTTGTGCGAAATTACAAAACAAACAAAACAAAAACTAAAAGCTACTTATTTGAGAATTACAGCATCAAATACTAAATAGCTTAAACGTTCGTTTCTTAAGCATGTAATTTTACCTACTATAATAATATCGACCTCAGCCATCGTTGTTTGAAAAATGTTGAACAGCCATTAAAACAAGCAAGCTTAGTTAATACATTTTGAACTTTCTTGGTAATTTACATAGAGAAATGTCTGTACGTAGTTCACACTTGTCCTCTTATTTGTTGGTGAAAAACGTAAACTGAGATCGTTTCACCATAATATAATTCAGCTTGCTTAAACAGGCCTGGCATGGCCGAGGGCGTTAAGGCGTGCGCTCGTAATCCGAGGGTCGCGGGTTTGCGCCCGCGTCGCGCTAAACATGCTCGCCCTCCCAGCCGTGGGGGTGTACAATGTGACGGTCAATCCCACTTTTCGTTGGTAAAAGAGTAGCCCAAGAGTTGGCGGTGGGTGGTGATGACTAGCTGCCTTCCCTCTAGTCTTACACTGCTAAATTAGGGATGGCTAGCACAGATAGCCCTCGAGACATAAAATTTCAGTTTGTGAAATAACATATTGTATATTAGCGTCATATGTGAAGTACTAACTGATGTACTGAACATCAAAAACTAATTTTGTTTTGTTTGAGTTCAAAGTTAATAATTCTGGGATCATAACGCAATGAAACTTGAAAATTTCAATGTCGTATATAATTATAATTAATGTTGAAATCAAATCTATGACAATCGACTATTAGACGAATGAGTCTGTCCGAGTAGCGTTAAGCGCTAAAGCAACCTGTATGATGCATGTAAAAAGTTACTGACCCTCAGATACTAAACGGTGTTGTCCTTGTATCTGTTTCTACTACAGCGAGTCAACACAAAATAGTCAATAAAATAACCATAGAACTAGTTTCCCGACAATTTTCTCACGTGCAGTTCAAGATGTGACGCAACTGAAAAAACAAACAACAAACTATTGTTAATCCTTCTGATGAACTTTGTCATGTTACAGTGAGCTGGTTAACAGTATAAAACTACTCTGTGTGTTCTACAGTTTGATAATCTTTGTTTCACTATTCGTTGGTTTTTCGACAGGTTCACTAATTAACTGTTTTTGAGTTATTGTTCCTCACTTATTGCATTTGTTGTTTCAGACACTTCTACATGTGGTTTAAAGCATTATTAATTAAAAAAACAAATTACGAAACAACGACCATATGTTTTAGTATCTAGGTTTTAGTTGTTTTTTTAGTTATAGGATAAAGTGGGATGAGTAACTCCAGGCTAAACTTTTTATTTTTATTATCACTGATACTTACAGAACATTTCAGGTGTAACGTTTCTGCGTAGAACTAGTTTCCTGTAACAAGTAGAGATAACATTGGACGCATTTGCAAACTTATTACTAATTGCATACAAACCGAACACATTCATAACAGGCGTCGGTCTGTCTTAGTTAAACAATTCATTCAATAATTATCTAGATTCGACTTTTTCATTTGTTGTAGATTGTATAGGTGTTTCTGGTTTTGATATTACATTATTCTTATTGTCGATGGTATTGGTATTATTTTTTATAACGTTTACTGGATAAACTAATTTTGTTATAATTTCGTTTATCTTGTGTGATTTTTATATATCTGAATTTTAAACTTGCCCCTGTCTTCCCTTGGTAGATTTTGAGAGTATAGTAAGTTTATGTAAGTTATTGTCATTAATGCTAAAGCACAGATAGAGAAGTAGAAAGACCTAGCTTTAACTTATTATATTGTCTCCATCACACCAAACATGCTCTCCTTTTCAACCATGAGGGTGTTATAATGTGACGGTCAATCCCCCTATTCGTTGGCAAAAGAGTAGCCCAAGAGTTGGCGGTGGGTGGTAATAACTAGCTGCCTTCCCTCTAGCCTTACACTTCTATATCAGGAACGGCTAGCACAGATAATCCTCGTGTAGCTTTGCGCGAAATTCAAAACAAACAGAACAAATAATCACCCTCATTAAAACCTCATAGTATACCTTAATTTCACATTTCATAACTAAATGAAATAAATTTTGTGAAATTAAGCTTGTCCAAAAAAAAAAGAAAGAAAAGAGGCAGAAAAGTGCAGTTGAGGCAGTCACACGTTAGTAAATTCCTTTGTGAGCCAATCAAAATCAAAATCATTCATGAAATGAATTTGTGCCTTATTCATGGAATTATTACTGGTGAAAAAATCAGTTATATTAATAACTTTGAATACATATATGTTAGTGCGTTTTGATAACACTACATTCTAGCAATGACTTATGTGTTACCGAATATTGTTAGTCTTGTACTAAAATTATAAAATGAAACATACAGTAAACTGGAAAAAATATTTGTCAGTTTCGTAATTTAGAGTCTCCATTAATTAAATAGGTTTTTCTATGAACATTTTTGAGGATATAACAGGAAATAGCTTAATTCGGAAATGACTAAAGTTTAAAATCGAATCGATATTTTTACTTTCATAATAAATTTTATGCACATGGCTTTAGGCTAGGTGATCCCACATTACATCTTTACTTTAGGCTTAATTTACCAACACTCGCTACACTTATAAGTATATGTTATTCACTTTTTTTCAAAACCATAGTATATGAGTTAAATTATAAGTATAGTAACATCTGTGAAGTGGTATTCCAGGTTATTGCTTGTCTTGCAGCAGGCAGGGACTAGTAGTTAGAGTGCCTGACAATGTATCGTACAATTTACTCTTTGTACCGAGTTATACTGAAAAGTAAAGGTAGCATCGTAACAGGCGATTCCGATATTGTGATGAAATAAAGTCGTCGTCGTGACAGGACTGTTAGCTAGCTTTGTTTGTATGTTTGTTTTTTAACTTCGCGCAAAGCTATTCGAGGGTTATCTGCGCTAGTCGTCCCTAATTTCGCAGTGTAAAACTAGAGGGAAGGCATCACCTCCTACCACCTCCTCTTTTAACAACGAATAGTGGGATTAACCATCACATTATAACGCCCCCACGGCTGAAAAAGCGAGCATGTTTGGTGCGACGGGGATGCGAACCCGCGACCCTCAGATTACGAGTCGCACGCCTTAACCCACCTGGTGATGCTGGCTAATTGGCTAGCTAATAGGATGTAGTTCAGACTAGGGACAGTAGAAAACTCTTCAGTCCTAAAAATCAAGTTTATTTCTACTATTCACTTATAACAACGCTATAAGTTTGATTATTTACCCACTGATTACAACATACCAAAGTGATATTTCTTTGAATTTTTATACTGTTTACTTTATTTTGCATACTTAAAGAAAAAGTTTGAAATGGTCGCTTGTTTAAGAAGAATAGAAAATGATAAACTGTACATAATTTGTGAAATGTTCACAGATGTGTATTTATTTTTGGAATATTGTACCCTGGTCATCAAGTATTGAAGCCAAGATTATATCGTAGAGTCCATGATAATCCAAAGTACCAAAATCGCTTGGTTTAGTATTGATTTTGAATGTGAAAATGTTTAGACCAACTTTCATATTTATGAAGTGTTATACATTTAATATATTTATCGTTATAACAAAATCAAAACTTTTATAAATATTAAAACTGGTTAACCCTTGTTAACCTAAGACAGGTCGAGATAAAACGGTTAGAAGATATAAATGCAAACTCTCTACAAATCGTGAACACCAGACTGTTTTGGTCTTAATTAAAATGTTTGAAACAAGCTTTTCTAATCGGTTGGTAACTCGCGCAAAAATCAATAATTTCAGGTAGCTGATAAAAGCTAGCACCACTTACATACCGTTAGGTGGCGGTAGCTATCCCTAGAGACGATCGAGTTATCCAAGCTGGTAGAGTGAACAAAAACTGGATTGTTATGACAACTAGTTTGACGTTGTAGATGGCTTTAACACCAGCAAAGCTGTTAACTATGGGGGGTTAATACACGTGTGTTTAGAAGTGAGAGTGAAAATTGTGACTCCGGTATTGGTTACTTTTGAGTTCCTGTATAAAAATATGTTGTCGACATTATTAATGGAAACACAGTGACTGTTTGGAAACCGTTTTCAGTCAGGTACTGTTTCCCTTATGCATCAATTACAAGATAACTCTATATTAACAAAATAATTAAAACGCACAAGTACATCAATATTCGAAAAAACATATAAAAATATTTGATTTTACATCCAACGTGTGTGTTTTTTTGTTTTAGATAATAGATGTATATATGAGCTATCTCGTATATAAATAGTACACATTGACAGTTGTACCAAAGTAAAAACGTAAGGGGACTAGAATAAACTGTGATCCTATCTGGGTGTGTTATAGACTTATTGAAAGAAACTTTTTGACGTTTATCCGAGCATACATTAATGATAAATAACTCTGTCAAAAAATATTAAGATTTATTTTAATATTTGTTTCTAGTTAGGCTATGTTATGATACATAATTCAATTTCATAAAAAAGAACATCTATTATACAATTATTTTGCAATATCTTATTACAATGAGAGTACTAATATGATTTTTGTCTATCATCTTAATAGAACAGTTGGAAGATGCTACATTTTGGTACAGAACACTCACCATCACAGGGGAGCGCAGGATCTGCAACTCGACGAAAACCTTTTAATCTTTTTTCGAACATATTTCGGTATGACACTGTTCAGTATACTTCCATATCAAGAACGTAAATTAACTTTGAAAAGAAATTTAAACTTTTAATTCAGGAAATAAGTTTAATTTAAACGGTAATACCCACAGAAAATAAACTAAATACCGCAAATGGTTATAATTACAAACAGATAATTTAAAAGTTCATGTTTTTGACATAAGCTTTTAATGAATAAAATTCACACTATAATCCTTTTTAAAATATACATGTCTTTATCACATGGTCTTTTTGGTTCATTCTGTAACAGATCTACTAGAAAACCCATGTGATAAAAGCATCCATATCTATGAATATTGATTGTACTCAAACTAATGACCAAGAAAAAAATTACAAAAGGATTTCCTTTAACTAGAAAGTTTTATATAGAGCAAGAATGGTTTGTATTATTTGATTACTTAGCTCATTATTTTCACTCTAAACAGGAAAAAAACGAAAGAGTTAGAAATAGGGATAACCGACGCTAGTGACGAAACTGTGGAATACAGTGACAGCGACATTACTTTTGAGAACAGTGTTTCGCTGCCGGAAAACATAAAAGATGAACAAAATCAAAACTCTCGTCCTTTAACCCCACCAATACTTGTCATCCCACAACCGTGTACGACCTCTTGTCAAGAGAAAACTTTGGCAGAAGATATGGTGGCACTTCAATTGCCCCAACAAGACAGTCCAATTGTCCAAAATCATCTAGATCATCTTTCAACCCCGAACAAAAAGAATAAAATTTCCAGAATTTCTCCCACTCCTGAAATTGACAAGGAAGCGTTGTTAAACAGCAAAAATCTTAGTTCAAGTTCAGATAATTTGGATTCCTATTTACTTCGTAGTCCTGCCTCTTCCTATGACTGTTCTGCTGTTAATTTCACGTTTTCTGAATCAAATAAATCCGTTCTAAATGGTTACGACCCAACTGTAACATTTTGCAAGCGACCAGGAAGTGAACTGACACCTATGAATAAACCAGAAACGTCAACATCTTACGTAAGTTCAGCTTTTATCTCCAGTCTTCGTAGAAATATAATCTTTTACTACTGTTTTATTTTGTGTTAACGGTGTAATTCAGTGGCTAGAAAATAAATAAAAACATTGTATTGTTTTTAAAAAAACAACCAAGAAGTTCCTTACTTCTAATTTAAAAAGTGTGCGTATAAAGCATGCCGTCTGTGAAATAAAGTTTCAAAAACTAAAACAGAAGTGAAAAGTATTAATATAAATTTACCACAAGTTACCGAATAAACAAGAAAAGAAACTTTTTAACGAAAAATAAAAACAACTGCCATGAATACTTCGCAAGGCGAGACAGATTTAATCTTCAAACCGTTTAGCATATCGATAAGTAACATTATTGCGTATTTCTCATTAGTCACAATCTAGAGTGAGTAATTAATTTTGAGCAAGTCGCTCAATGTGCCATACTGTTTACAACTATATTTTATTCATTCACTTTTCTAACCCTGAAACACATATTATCATTTCGTTTTGTTAGATACCTTTTAATAAACTAACTGGTATGGAAGGTAAAATCAGCGTATTTCAAAATATTTGTATCAATGTTATCTATAACACATCAAGATGTCATATGCTGTGAGTTTAGAAACTTAATAAAAATTACTTCTTCCAAAAGAAAGCACAGACTGAAACAATAATAATTTCAACACGTTTGTTGTCACGTGTCAAATAACCCATATGTTTGAATTTCATATTTTTCTTCCTGGTAAGTTTATAGCTACGCTAGCCATCCTCAGTTTTGAACCGATAGACTAGAGAGTAGGCAGAAAACACCACTCATTGTCAACTTTTGTATTATTAGAATCGAAAAGTGGGATTTTACCATCACTTTAAGAATGCACACACGACCTTGAAAGTACAAAACCCTATCTTTAGGATAGAGTCCACCACAGAACTCCCAAATCGGCGGCCAGTCCGACAGATCTAACTGTGTTTTAGAGTCCCTTTGAAACTACTGACAGAACATTTTCTTTTCAAAGGTTTTTGTAGGTGAGTCTGGTTAATATTTGGGAATCAGAAAAGACAGACTCCTGGGAATTAATGGAATGATTTAGGATGTTCTGATGAAATTAATGAGTGTTTGTTTGTTTATTTTCGAATCACGTGCAAATTACACGAGGGCTATCTGCGCTAGTCGTCCCTAATTTAGCGGCCCGGCATGGGCAAGTAGTTAAGACACTTGACTCGTAATCCGAGGATCGAGGGTTCGAATACCTGTAACACCAAACATGCTCGTCCTTTTAGCCATGAGAGCGTTATAAAGTGACGGTCAATCCCACTATTCGTTGGTAAAAGAGTAGCCCAAGAGTTGGCGTTGGGTAGTGATTACTAACTGCCTTCCCTGTACTCTTACACTGCTAAATTAGGGACGGCTAGCGCAGATAAGCTCTTCGACACTCAGTTACACAACCCCTTTCAAACTTGTGGTCAGCTTCCGGTCAGTTACCTCTTTCTTGTGAACCTGACGATGACCGAAGAAGGTTGTTCGCTCCTCATCGTAAAATATTTTCTCAACCCAAACGAGCCGTTTTTACATACATATTTCCCTAGCGCAGATAGCTTTGCACGAAATTCAAAACAAACCAAACCCTAACATATACTCTAAAATGTTTAGTCGCTTGCCAATGACTCAAAGCATGAGTAATAACTTAAGTTTTAGAGCACGCAATAGTAGTCAGAAACTTGCAGGAATGTTACGTGATTGTGTCATCAGCTTACAAAAATGTTACGTGATTGGATCAGAAGCTTGCAGAACTGTTACGTTATTGGGTGAGGAGCTTGCAGGACTCTTTTGTGATTGGTTCAGCAAATTTCAAGACTCACGTGATGGGGTCAGCAGCTTGCAGGACTGTTTTTTTGAATAAAGCTTCAAGCTGAAGCAATGACGTAATAGTTGCCGACCAATCAGCCTGACCAGCTGTGTAGGTAAAATTCTCGAAAGAATAATCAGTAATAGACTCTCCACATTCTTGGAGACAATATCAAAGTTACCAAAAGAATAATATGGATTCAGGACATTTAGACAAACGACAGATCATTTAATTAGATTAACCGAAACTATAATAAATAGCGTCAATAAAAAAATGTATTGTTGCTTGCTTCCTCGATATCGAGAAAGCATTCGACACTGTGGTCTAAGGTTTCGAATGAATGAAATGGAACTACCGCGTGGAATTATTCGCTGGCTATCTACATTTTTGGAAAATAGAAAGTGTAGAGTGAATATAGAGGGTAACTTTTCTGAGTACTTTACTCCAGAAGCTGATGTCCCTCAGGAAGGGGTGGTTTGCCCTATACTCTTCATCATGAATGTGAACAATATGCCATTGAAGGATCCTCATCACGTATTCTCTTCACATTTCGCTGATGATATAGCAATCTGGAAAAGTGCCACTAACATACAACCGCAAGTAGATAGAATAAGTGAGTACTGACAAAAATATAGAATAAAAATAAACACAGTAAAAACACAACTCGCAGTCTTTACGAAATTGACAAGCACAAAAAGCTACAGCCAGAAATATATATGAATGGTACACTACTTCAGACTGCCACATCGGCAAAATTTTTAGGTCTAACCTATGATTCAAAATTAACTTGGATTAACCATGTAAACGAAATTAAAAATAAAGTCTGGCGAAGAACCAACTATGGTAGGAGTCTAAATGGCAAAAACAGTGGATCATCTACAGACAACATACTAAAAATTTACAAAACATATATTAGATTAGTAATAGACTACGTAGCTCCAGCGTGAATAACTGCAAGCGACAAAATAATTGAAACAAAACTACAAACAATCCAAAAAATATTCCTCACAACAGCATACAGAGTTCCAAGAACTACATCATCTCAATTCATACACAAATATTCGAACATACCAACCACACCAGATAGACTCCTACATAGTACAATAACGTACTTCATAAAAATTGGATGAAAACGAATTACTATGCGAACTAAATAGGTACCTCATACATGATGAAGTTAGTCCTAAACATCTCTCCCCAGTAAATTTATATTATAAACATAAAAAATAAATAAAAAATAAAATAAGTATATGATAAAAATGTATGCATACATACATATAAGGAGAAGACGTTATAAAGTTGCGGTCAATCCCACTATTCGTTGGTAAAAGAGTAGCCCAAAAGTTGGCGGTGAGTGGCGATGACTAGCTGCCTTCCCTCTAGTCTTACGCTGCTAAATTAGGGACGGCTAGCACAGATAACCCTCGAATACCTTTACGCGAAATTTGAAAAGAAAACAACATTACAACTGATATGTCTTTTAGTGATAAAACGTTCAAACAAATCATGTAAAATGCGTTTCGGTATGTTACGGATGAATATAGTGTCAATAAGAAGCTATTTCTGAGACAAGAATCATCGAAGTTCTATCCTATTCTATTTATACATTATATTACGACCACACAGAACGTATTCTCTTATGTGATGTTCAAACCAATCATTTAAAAATGCATTTCAACATGTTACTTCAAAATATAATATAAATGAAAAACTATTTTTGAGCCGCGAATTCTCGAAGTTTTGTCTTATTCTATATCAACGTCATATAACATATAAATAGCCTTTAATCCCAAAAAATTGTATGCTTTTATACGCTTTCGTAACTTCAGTTTGTTATAAAAAATAATACTTAGCATATTTATGAACCAATTGGTACTAAAAATAATGTTTTAGGTTGTTGTTATTTCAGTTAATTTCCAAGGTTGAGATATATATTAAAAGGCTCACGGTATTTTAACCGTACGTGCATACATTTAACCAAGGTTAAATAGTTAAATATTTTTAACGTAGCTGCATTCGATCTATTGAAAACGACGCGAGCTCTTGCACAACTATAGAAGAAACAGCATAGAAACAGATTTTTCAATCGCTGATAACTAATAAAAACATTTGGTAAACGTAAAATGATCTATGGATGACATTGCCAAAATACATGATTTTGAATATCAAAATTTAAAGTTATACTGTAAAATTCATAAGTATAAAATGGTTACGCGGTCGATCAATACGACCGACCTTATACCGAAAGAATGCAATACAAGCCAACCCCGCCCGCTATA
Source organism: Carcinoscorpius rotundicauda (assembly GCA_011833715.1). Taxonomy (NCBI): domain Eukaryota; kingdom Metazoa; phylum Arthropoda; class Merostomata; order Xiphosura; family Limulidae; genus Carcinoscorpius; species Carcinoscorpius rotundicauda. The sequence continues at coordinate 41,520,043 of CM022394.1, read as the reverse complement.
GGCTACCTCAGTCAACGCGAAATTCAATTACCGCGATTTGGAAAACTGTGACCATTTCCTGTTTTACACCTGTAATTATTCAGTTACCGCGAGAAATTTCTGGAAAACTCGAGATACAAGTAGATCGTGTGAACGGCCCTGAATAAAATATGCGCAGGTGACAGTAAGATTCAATATTTGCTTAGTCACCTTGGGACGCGAACGTGATAACAGTGTGTCTTTGACATACTATATAATCTTGCCTGCTCTAATTTGTAAAATAATACCCCTTCTATTAAATAGGGATAAAATGAAACGTGGAAAAGAATCTGACAGTAATATTAAAATGGAAAAAAAAAGTAATTACTTTATAAGAAAAACTTGAAGTTATTAAACGACATAAAGACGGTGCCATCAATGTGAAAATCGGACACAATCTGTACTACAATGAGCCAACGGTACGCACAATTTTAAGTAAGAAGCACGAATACAAAGAACAAGGTAAAGTTGCATCAGTTTCTCTAAGCATGTAAATTACTCGAAACAAATGTCCATTAATGATTGAAATGTAACAGCTACTTCCTCTTTGGATTGAAGATTGTAACCAAAAGCGAATACCACTTTCTACAAAAAATATTCAAACCAAAGCTTTCAACATCATTTCGATGCTTAAAGAAAATAAATTTCAAGGGGGTACGGAAATTTTTGCTGGAAGTTTAGGTTGGTTTGACCACTTTAAACATCGAATAGAATTACACAACGTAAGAAAATGCTGGTGAAAATGCTGCTGCAAAATTTCCAAAAATTTTTCAAAGAATTGTTGAAGGCGCCAATTACGATGATGGGCAAATATTTAATGTTGATGAAACGGGCGTATTCTGGAAAAGAATGCAAACAAAAACTTTTTAGCTAAAGATAAAGCATCTCAACCAGAATACTACGCTTCGAAAGATCGACTTACCCTTTTATTAGGAGGTAATGTAGAAGGGGACTTAAATCTTAAGCCTATGCTGGTGTACTTCCAATTACAATTATATTAAAATCAAGTATATATTTTAGAGTGTAACACTAAATTTCAATATGAAATTCATGTAGGGATGTTATATGTATAACATATATATATGTATTATCCCTATAACCTTTTTCGCATTTTTTACATTGTCATTCATACATTATTTTGTAATTACCAAACTATTTTCTTTACTTATTTTGTGACATTTTTCCCGTGACTAAGAGTTAGTGTATTCTGTGAATATATGTAGTAAAATTTAATATAATGTGTATTGATTTTTGTATTCTATTTAATAAATAATTTAAGGATTGGCTCCCTAAAAATACCGATTGTATTGTGTTCAAAGCATTAGGTATTCTATATGTTATTGCTATAAAATATTCATCTACTATTGGCTACTAGTTCCTATTTCACCCTGTACTTAAATTTGTTTAAAGGAACGCCAGATTTCTGTTTTAAAAAAATGGTAACTTTAAAGGGTAATGATAACATTGTTTACATTAGAATTATTGTTTTTTTATAATTGCTACTAGTTATTACGACAAATAAATGACATTGTGAATGACCTAGAAACACATAGAGGGTATTTAGATTTAATCCGACGTTAGTAATAACGTAGTTGTGGAGTTATCTCGACTGAAACACGAAGAAGAAGGATAACTAATTTGGTAGGTTGGCCACCTTCTGGCTTGGTATCTTAGCAATGGTTTCTTGTCTTATGTTTGAGTTTGTTTGTAAAGAGACAAATTAAAACAAGTGCAGTAATATTTCACAGTTAAACACTGTAATTTTTAATTTTGAACGTTAACATTTGTAATGTGTCAATTGAGTACCTTGGCCATTCCTACATATAAATTTCTACTGACTCTGTGATAAAACTGGAGTTATTTTATTAGAGCAATAGCGATAATGTTAAAACGTTGCTTCTTTGTTTTTTGTCAGATGAGTTTTATTAACTTTCACCTCACGTTTTAAATATACATCATTGTTGAAATATGCAACTTCTTATTAGGGAACTTGAAAATCAGCAGGAACAACAGAAAATTAAACGAATTCAACTTTTACAGGAATTAGAATGATCTTTTCTTAGCATTATTTCTTATAAATCAAATCTGTCCTCATTTAGTGTAAGTTGTAGACCAGCTAGAGTTTTTTTTATAAAAATTAAAACAAAACATATGGTTTATAGTTTTACTTTGTTTATATTTCCTGATTTTTACTATTCGGACTACATATAAAAGCAAATTAAATGTTGAATGCTTTTGTCCGTTAAAAAGTCACGGTTTGATCTTATAATTCGGAAATGTTATGGAGTACAAACATGGAAATTTCATTTGTCACTAATACTTAAACATTCATGAAGGTTATAAATAAACGACATCAAAAATTGTCCAATTTTAAAGTTTCGTTGTTATGAACCTTTGTGAAATTTTAAATATTAATGACTTACACCAAATGCGTTTATTCTGTAATTATTTAGATAACACAACTGATAAAGAAGTTAAATTTGGATAGGATATGCAAGTTATCTGTTTAAACTCTATTCTAATTGCAGAAGATTCAAATTTCAGATGGAGGAAACTTTATGTGTGTTTTCTTTGATAGAGGTTTGATATTTCCCAATAGAAGTTCATTTAGGACTATACATGGGTTGCCCCCCAGTGGCTCAGCGGTATGTCTGCGGACTTACACGCTAAAATCCGGGTTTCGATACCCGTGGTGGGCAGAGCACAGATAGCCCATTGTGTAGCTTTGTGCTTAATTCAAAAACAACAACAACAACGACTATACATGGGTAAATACAAACTTTCAGTTTTGTATTTTTTGGTCTTTATAAGTGGTTTTTACTTTCGTTTCACTCCTTTTCAGTGTATTTTCACCAAATTTAACAATGGAAAAATTAATTCCACTAGAAATGATGACGTTATAGACACCAGAGACAATGAGTTCATAGCTCAACGAAGTGGAAACAGAGGGCGCGGTTTCCTTAGAAAGAAGTGATACGATTTGAAAATCCTGTTACTATACGTGGATTATATTACTACGTTTATACAGATGGATGATCTTTCAAAGGCGGATAATGCATAGGATAGGACTGCATAGAGAATTCAACTTAAACTTAATTGCTTACATTTTATGCTTTCAACGTGTTTCACCTTTTTCATTTACTTATATTTCTTTGTCCTTAGCAAACGCATTTAATTTACTGCTGAAAAGCTTTAACCGCACCTGATGTTTCTACAAATATTGAATAAGATAGCCATTCAGGTTTATATGGCTTAGTACACGTTTCAGATACTGATTACAGTTTTTAAATTTTAAATGTAAGCATGTCTCACAATTATTAACCCGAAAAGATTGTTTGCTTGGAATTTAGCACAAAGCTACAGAATGGACTATCTGTTATCTGCCTTTCACGGTTGTCGAAACCCGGGTTGTAGCGTTACGAGTCCGTAGCAGTACTGCTGTGCCATTAGGGTAGAGGACATCCAGAAGAGAACAGTCAAGTTACAGTGTGTGTGTACCTATGGGGTGTCCAACGAAAGGTGTGAAACCGTAGACAGTTCATCGAATTCAAAGAAAGTATTCTTCATGCTGTTCTTGTCAAGTTTATATTAACAACAGCATCAACTCGACCTTTTCATGCTTTAGGAGCGCCATTATCAATGACACAATTTGGTTGTTTGTGTCTGAATTTTTGCGAAAACCTACACGAGGTCTATCTGTGTTAGCTATCCCTAATTTAGCAGTGTAAAACTACAGGGAAGGTGGTTATTCATTACCATCCAACGCCAACTTTTTGGCTGCTCTTTTATCAACGAATAGTGGTATTGATCGTAATATCATATCACCCTCACGGCTGAAAGGGCGAGCATGTTTGATGTGATTCAGATTACAAGCCGAGCGCTCCAACCACAGCCACGCCGGGCCCATGTGCTAAAAGAAAGGTAAAGTTAAAATTACCATACATTTTGTCTGTCGCTTACTTGTACACGCTAATAAAAAGGTTCTACTTAATCTTTTAGTGCCCACTGTTCGAGTCATTGGAGAAGAAGGAAACCCTGAAGCCTCTGTTATCAAAATCAGGCATTGGAGTCCTGGACACGAAAATGAAAGAAATTTTGGAAACACAAAAACAGAAATTATGTCTCAGTAAGTTGGTTTTATTATGCTTGTAATTATATATGGAAACATACCATTTCTTAAATCACTGCCAAATCCAAGCCAGTAAAATCGCCTGGTAACAATAAAGATATTATAATCTTAAAACCCTAACGCCAGCAATACGTTTAATATTTCTTTATATACGAATATTATTCTAATGAGGATTCAAAGGGTAATCTTCTGAAAAAGACCAGCACGTCATCAAAGGCTTAAATTACATCTCGCACTAAGCATCAAAGCACTACAATGTAAAAATGTCCATTTTTCCAGAACATTCAAAAAGGATTACTTTTATGAAAAAGGTTTCAAAACTATAGATCTTTTTTACTTTGTACATTTCTTTGGAATCAAGCACAAAGCTACACAATGGACTATCTGTGCGCTGCCCACCACGGGTTTCGAAACCCAGTTTCTAAAGTTGTGTGTAAGCAGACGTACCGCTGTGGCACGGGGAGCTTTTTCACTAAATTAAAGGGTTTCAATGAATCTTTGCATTTTTTGCCATAATTAACTCTTAGTTAGCTATTAATTACCATTCGTTATGAAATGAACAAAAATATCTCGAGAATAATCAAAATAGAGCTTTTAAGCATTAAATATAAATGTTCAGTAATTCATTTATTAAACTTTAAAAATACTTTTAGTACGTGACAGGCTGAAGGTTAATAAACATTGGCCATCACATGCCACGTCAGATTTTAAAAGAAAATCATTTTTGTTTGCTATAAATGATAACTGTGTCACTTGATCACAACCTTCCTTTTTTTTTTCTGAAACTGGCAATTAAGAATAAAGAGCTATTAAAACATTGAAAATAATATTTAAGGTGTTCTGTTTTAAATATTTGTAAAATTATACAATTTTTTATAAAATACAAGAAGACACGATATTCAGACCCATAGGTTATTGCAAATTACCTGTAACTTATAGGGTGGCTAGAGGCCTCATTATTATATGTGTGTGTATATCTGAAACGTTAGAAACGTTTTATTCTTAAGCATATCATAAGTAAAATATCCGAAAATGAGAACCGACTCTTTCTGTACGAAAACTACTATATGGCGGTGCTTTCGTTAGGCACCGGTACTGGAACGCTAAACACTTAACAAATAGGCCCGGCATAGCCAAGCATGCTAAGGCGTTCGACTCGTAATACGAGGGTCGCAAGTTCGAGTTCCGGTCACACCAAACATGCTCACCCTTTCAGCTGAGGGGGTGTTATAATGTGCGGTCAATTCCACTATTCGTTGGTAAAAGAGTAGCCCAAGAGTTGGCGTTAGGGGGTGATGACTATAATCTTCACCTTCCCTTTAGTCTTATACTGCTAAATTAGGGACGGCTAGCGCAAATAGCTCTCGAGTAGCTTTGCGCGAAATTCGAAAAACAAACAATATATTTATACACATATACGAATTGTGGAACTTTTATTTTAACGTTTTTATTGTTTCATTTGTTATATATTTTATTCGTCTTGAGATGATTTAGTATAATTTTTATTTTAAATAAATAAAAAAAAATCAAATCTGTAGAAAAAAACTTCTGCTAAAATTAACTTCGATCTCTGACGAGGCATTTGGAATTTGAATACTGCATATCTTTTGTTTAAAGTCATTCATAAGTTTCCTTTTATATTTTAATTATATGTTCAGGTTTTGGTAGCCTAATATAACTTTTATATGATTTTAATGAGTTTTTCATTTTACTCATTTATCAATATCTTCGCAACAGCTGGTCACATAACTGCAACGAACAAGGACAGCAATCGTAAGACTTCTCTTAACTCGCAACGAAACCTTCCTCGAACCTCTCACCAAGCCAAATGGACATCAGTCACAGAAACACGTCCTATGTCTGATTATTCTAATTCTAATCCATTGTATACATTAAAGTCGTTTGCAAGTTTGAATAGGCTAAGAAATGGCCGAGAAGAAACTCGCAGCAGTCTGAGACCTTTAAAGTGATTAGGTCTAAAACAGGTAAAAAGTTTAGAATATTTAAGTAGGGTGACCAGAATTCCAAACCGAAAGACTGGGACAGTCCAATATTTTTTCCTAATTTGTAATTGATTATTACAAGTTGAAATTATTCAACTTTAATTTATTTCAAATCTATTCAACTTATTCACAATAATTCCAAATATACTAACATTGGTTTCATTTTTTGAAATAATTACAATTATTATTATTACTTATATATTTGTTGTTTTTTTTTGTTGTGTTTTTGGTGATAGACAAAAAACAAATTAGCAAAAATAGTCAAATTATACATCCAACACAATTTTGGTTAATCACTTTATCCAATTCTTTTTAAAATAGGCTAGTTAATACCCGGTTTTATTTAAGATTCCATAACATTTTAAAATATAATATTTCGTTTTAGGTTTTTGCATTACTTTGACACGTTTCAGGTATATTTCTCCAGAGAATGAAAGGAGTATAGATGTTCTGTTTTGTGTTTTTCATTCATTAAATAATCATGAACTTCAGTACATAAATGTGTAAAATGTTTTAACAATGTGCGCTTATTTAACCTTTGAACCAATGGAGACTGGCTTCTAACCCTGCAAAGACAGAACTCGAGAGCACGTTTTACAACATTGAGCAAGTTACGTAGACTAGACCAAAATTCATGATGCGATGACATTGGCAGTTTGATGTCTTTATACCGGGAACTTTTCTCATAAAATTAGAGAAAATTACCAAATAACGTCTGGTCATCTTGTATTTAGAATACTTAAATATTTGTGTTTTTAAGTCGAACAAACAGAAGATAATTTCAATATAAGTTAACAAAAATGATTATATGCAAACACCGCATTCAAGTTGATTTTCTTACAGATTTGGAAGTAGAAGTACCATAGTTTTCTACATATTTTAAATTATAAAGGTAATTTGTATAGTTCACCTACAGAGTTCACATATTATCCTCATAGGTATTAATATGTGACGCTTCTTTCTAATTTTGTTAGTAGAGATGTTTAAATTTAGAAATAGTTTAAATGTTTCTTACTCTCACCAGAGTACCATCCAAACCAGTATTATCAACTGCGCTCTGAGAGAGATGACGTATTTTTTATATATTTTTGTTTTGTTTTTGAATTCTGTACAAAGCTACACCAGGGCTATATGTGCTACCCGTCCCTAATCTAGCAGTGTAAGACTAGAGGGAAGGCAGCTAGTCATCACTATCCACCGCCAACTCTTGGGCTAGCCTTTTACCAACGAATAGTGGGATTGACCGTAACTTTATAACACTCCCACGGTTGAAAGAGCGAGGCTGTTTGGTGTGACGGGGATTCGAACCCGCGACCCTCAGATTACGAGTCGAACGCCTTAACCCACCTGGCCATGCTGGGCCTATATAATGCCATAATTTTCCGGTGCAAAACGCAATCCCTTAAAACACTTTCCATTATTTTTTAGAGTATCTAGAAGTGCCTTCTGACATTCAATGCACTCTTGCTGTATGTGGCTTGTTGAAGATAGAGCTTGATTTTCCTCTGAAGATACACGTAACGTATTAAAAGTTACTAGTATCTAAACTGTAACGAGTATGAGTTATGAGTCTAGTCCGATAGGCCTAGGCAGAATTAACAAAGTTAACAGAGTTCACTCCTTTCTTGCAAACCAGTCGAGCAGTATTTTAAGTTTAAATGTTATAGTTATTTCTCTCTCGAACTTGTATTCATTAGTAGGGCTTATCTTATCTATTAGAAACCAGTGAACCTGCAAATAGTACAAAATAATACAGATAGGTGAAATGCTGGTTCTGCGACCAAGATCTGTTGTTGCAATTTTACTGATATTTGGCGGATGTATACCCTCCTGTAACATAAGTGTTGTGGTCCAGTCAGTGGAGGAGAAGATAATAAAGTCTAGGAGAAATCTTCTCCTAGACAGTAGCGTTTCATTGACGCTGCAAAGTTAAAATTTTACTAATTAGTAATCATGTTTTGTTTTGTGAATTTAATGGTGTATCTCGAAGTATCTGTATTATCTTAATTTTAGATTTGGTTTGTTTGTTGAGGATTAAACACAAAACTACACAGTGAGCTATCTGGGCTTTGTCCACCACGAGTATCGAAACTCGATTTATAGCGATGTGAGTCTGCAGACACACTACTATGCCACTAGGGGCTTCAGAGTTGTTTAAGATCGTGTTTTATTTAATATGAATTTTATTATTTTATCTGTAGAATTTATAATTCAATAGTATATTACCGTATTTTAAATTAACTACTGTTAATCACTCTTAAAGGGCTTACTTTGTATAGTGTAGTGAAATTTTTATAATATGTTTGCAATGCTCATTTGCGAGGATTCTTTTCATATGTACGTTTTGTATTACTCTATTAATGTGGAAGGATGATTACATAGTATCACCATACGGGTTTTACAGAAGTCAGTGAAAACTACACATTCACCACTACATCAATATTTATATCCGTGATGAAATCTTTGGCATAAAATAATGTTTTATCTGATTTGGCTTCCTCAAAATGTCACATCTTATATTTATCCGAGATGTGAAAGGATATGTTAGGCAAAAAGTTCAATGCTGACTTTTTTTTATTATTTTGTTCAGTTTTGTGTTTTTGAACTAGGAAGAAAAGAGAAAAGGGGTCGACTTTGTTACACTGTATTACCAGATAGGTTGGAATTTGATGGTACAGTACTGTACCTTGTTGTCCAGGTTGATCAGTGTTTACAAAAACTCAAGATTAATAATAGAGTTTTTGAGCCGGTTCTCATTCATGACATAGTAAAAGTATCCTGATATGACTCTGTAGAGGCTTAGAATAATTCATTAACAACATAACATTTTTTTTGTTGCTAATTTGAATATAACCTACCTTTATTACCCAAGCAATAACAACAATCCATTTTTATTTGTTTATTAATTTATCAATGGAACTAATACTTACTACTATATAGTATACATAAGTGTGTGTGTGTGTGTGTGTTTTTTCTTATAGCAAAGTCACATCGTGCTAACTGCTGAGTCCACCTAGGAGAATCGAACCCTTGATTTTCGCGTTGTAAATTCGTAGGCTTACCGCTGTACTAGCGAGAAACATGGTACATATAAGCTATAAATAAAATAAAAGTTTCAAACTTGTGTGTTAAATATGATGATGTCATGTGTAATTAATACGTATATACAACTTAGTAATTAATGTATATTTAATTGCTCGTTAATTAAATGTTACTCAAATAAATAAACGCAAATTATATATAAATTAAAATTAATATATAATAAATGGTTTGTTAAATTGAGGTTAATTAATTAATATTATCCAAATGATATGCAAATTAATAATCAATACAACATAATAATAATGTTTAGGAACAACAGGAGCCCTGTTTATCCATTTCGGCTGTCCCATCCTCTAAACCAAACTAAATCTATTAAATAGAAACATTTAAAGCCACCTTAAGTTTTCTTTTAAATTCACTCAAATCTACTGCCTCCACAACATTCGAAGGCAATACATTTCATAGATCAACCACCCTATTTATAAAATATAATTGTCTTAGCTAAAGGCGACTTTTACCTTTTAAAATCATAAATACTTCAATCAGGTCCCCTCCAACTCTTCTTTTTTCAAAATAAAACAGTTTTAAGGATCGTAATCTCTCCTCATAAGACAGCTCCTCCCTTCTAGATACCATTTAAGCAACCCTCCTCTGAATCTTTTCCAACAATCCAATGTCTTCCCTAAGGCAAGGAGACCAAGACTGAACATAATACAATGAAATTATAACCCTCTTTAAACTTGTATTCAATATTTCTGTTGATGTAAGGTAAAATCCTATTTATCTTACCACTAGCAACAACACACTGCTTCAACGGATTAAAATGCTTAATCATCCATTACACTAAAATCTTTTTTTTTCGTCACACTGATAAGGTTTTTCCCATCCAAACCATACTTAGGATTAAAATTATGATAACCCATATTCGATATCTTGCACTTATCTTAATTAAAACCCATCTGTCATTTATTTGTCAGCCCACTAGATGCTTTTGTAGAGCAGCAACATCTTCTTTAAAGCCGGTACCATCCAAGATCTTGATATTATCAGTAAATTTAAGTAATTTATTTACCATTTCTTCATCTATATCATAAATGTAAATCAAAATTTTAATGAACCCTAAGACTGAACCATAAGATACACCACTTGTAATATTAATCCTGAACTCCAGCTGTAACAAACTTTCTGCTTTCTTCCATCAAACAACTCTCTTTCCAATTAATTAACTTATCCCCACATCTATAGAGATAAGTTTCTTAACTATCCTTTCATATGACACTTTGTCAAATGCTTTCTGGAAAATCCAGATACACCAAACCTACGCTTTTACTCTCATCTATATATGCAGTAACATTTTCAAAGCGTGTCGAACGATTTTTAAAGTAAGAGTTTTCCTTTAGTGAAACCATGTTGACTATCCAATAAAATATCTAAACTTAAACTTTGTAAAAAACTTTGCAAAATATCCTTTATCAGACTTTTCAAAACCTTTTCCATGACTGATTATATTTAATGAGACAACTTGTATTACCTATCTTGAAGACAGGAGTGACACTAACTAATTTCCAATCTGTTGGTACTTGTACACTATCCAAGTACTTACAAAAATTGTGGAACGTTACTCATATATCCAATTTTTGACCTCCTTTAAAACCTTCTGGGAAATATCTGACCAAGGAGACTTATCATTCTTTAAGACACCCCATTTTATTTTAATAAGCTCGTAATTAATGTGAATGTCTTGTTCAACTTTGTTTTCATCTATTAATTATCAAAGATGAGGAATACTGCTCAAGTCTTCTTTAGTGAAACCTGAAGGAAAAAGCAGAAGTTACGAATCCAACCATTTCATATCTATCAGGTACAAGACTTCCTTTGTCATCTCTCAAGGGTCGTATCCCACTTCTAACATTTCGTTTTGTATAAGTAAAATAATACCGCATTTAAAAAATGAAAATATGCGATATGTTCGAATCATTTGTTCATTATAAAATAAAATCATATTCCAGTGAAATCATTGTATGTCGTTATTTTCAAATATAACTTCCTCTTAAGAGCGAATAGATGATATGCAATGCATTAATTATGGAAATGGACACTAATGAATGATAAGTGTTTTTTTATATATATAAATCATCAGAAAATGCAAAGAGTGTCATGCAAATTAAATACAAAAGTGAAAACAATATTTTAATATACTACAGTACATTATATATGTTAGTACTACTATCTGCATGTAACACAATTAAACATATAAATGAAAACTATGAACATAAATGGAGACGAGTTGAAATTTTTATGCAATACTAAGATAGTATAGTAATACGTTCTGCCTATAGAAACACAATACATGTGAGATGTATGCTGTTACTATTTGTTTTAGAATCATTAAGTCTGTGATTTAACTAACATGTATTAATTAAAAATATTTGCTTGAAACATATTGGAGTTTTATGTAAGTAAAAAAATAACTTATTTAAAAACATGAAATATGCAACATATGTTAATTATTTATTCATTATAGAGTAAAATTATAATCTACTAAAATCATTGCGTGTCACCATTTTTAAACAGAAGTACGCCTAAAGATTAATTATAAAAGCAAAAACTGTAAGTATCATCTAATAAATTAAAAAGATCAATACCAAAAACGCACATTGTAGTGATGATTACGTAATTATATGATGTCACCTAGCAATGCGTGCCCTAGTGTTGACGATGCATTCATAATTAAAATGTGAATATTCAATATTATTTGTATCCGAATCGAAACATTTAATTAATAAACTATTAATTAGCTATTAATTATTAATTTGGACATAATTTACGTATGCATATTTATTACACATGCTTCCATAACTTCTGCCTCCTTTGTGCTATGATAATCATTCAAGTTAGAATTTTAAGCATCCATAAAATCCAGTTTTTTTATTCTTATATTTTACAAGTTAATTAATATTAGTTCATTGTAATGAAATTATTACAGGAATGTCATGAGTCAAATTTATTTCCATGGTATTTTCTTTTCTTTAGCTCTAATGCTTTAGTTTGTTTTGAATTTTGCGCAAAGCTATCTGCGCTAGCCGTCCTTAATTTAGCAGTATAAGACTAAAGGGAAGACAGCCAGTCACACCACCCACCGCCAACTTTTGGGTTACATTATTACGAATGAAATGTGGGATTGACCGTAACTTATAACGCCCCCACGGATGAAAGGGCGAGCATATTTTGGTGCGCCCGAGATTCGAACCCGCGACCCTCAGATTACGAGTCGAGCGCTATAATCACCTGGCTATGCGGGGGTGTTTTTAAATGAAATATATTTGTCATTAATGCTGAAGTATCCAGTTTTTCAGGCTAAAGGATATAGTTTTTGTTGTCCCAAGAGCTGCAATAACAGAAGAGTTCGGAATTTTGCTCAGTTATAATAACAATCCAATTTTTCATTCGTATAAATCAACGATATTTCAAATAGCCAGAGAATTAGCTTCCATGACTGTTCACCTTAGTTCTCAAACTTGTAATGCAAACGTCACTAAACATTTGAATACTGGTGGTGACAGTTTAAATGAAGGAAGCTAGCAATGAGAAGTTTTTAACAAGGTAAAAATTCCAGGGTAATTCTTCTATACTTTGAATGTTCTTGAATAGAAATGAAAACATTTTAAAACTATGGCAGTGTAACCCATAGTTAACATTAAAAATGTTTTCAGCAATTTGTTCAAACACATTATTATTCAGAAACAAGGAAAGAAACTAAAGTGTACTAATTGTGAGTTTAATTATTTTATTTTCAGAGAACATTATTTCTTCATCACTTGTGCAAGACTTATTGTTAATTTACAGTTCAGTCCTTTGCTGGTACAGCGGTAAGTCTACGAAATTATAACGCTAAAATCAGAAGTTCGATTCTCCTCGGTGGACACAGCAGATAGCTCGATAGCGATAACAACACACACACACACGTTAATCTACAGTCATCAGTATGAACGATATTCAAGGATCGGATAAAATGTATCACCATTTATCTGTTTCTGCAGATATAACACAAATCCATAAAGAAGACAAGAAATGAACGAATGGCTTTGTTAACAATCTTAGTCCAAGCTGATGTTATTCGTGTAATTTTGCGTGTTGTGATATTGCATAACGGTGTTGATTTCCTATTCAGTTCTTATAAAATGTGACACATAAAAACTTAGTTGTTTAACACAAATTGCAGGTTTTAGGTTTGTAACAGATACACATAACAATGTGTTTATTGTATCGTAAGTTGCATATTTTAATATAAAACACGTGTTTTGTAGCACGTAACAAGAAACGAAAAAAAAAAGCGAAATATTTACCAAAATAAAAAAGAAAAATCTACATTGTACATTTGGGACACAGTAATAACATTATACTTTACCATTACAGAAGTGATATTTGAATCACTAGTCATTCTTCATTGTTTGTTTACTCATTATAGCATGTATTTCAATAATCGATCTTGGCTTTTAAAGATTTTTAGTAACACATTGTGCATGAAATGAATTATTAATGCTTAATTTGTATATTAATTTTCAGCTACTCTCTACTATCAAATTTTTTCCAGACCTCCAACTACAGTTTTAAGTTAATTTTGTACTTTTTAATAAATCGTTTTAAACCAAATTAGTCAATGCTATGGCAAAATAAAAGAGACAAACTTTTCACCAAGAGTTATTAATGCAGTTGAAGCAACCCTTGGATACTTCTGATGTGTCAAGCAGGATTGGGATGCATGTGATTTATCATGAAACAAGACTCTTTTACAATTGTTGAAAAGCTAACAAGCTAGAAAACAAGATACAATCAATAGTGTATAAACAGCTATGAATTGTTTCCCATTTCCGTGAAAATTGAGGATTGCAGAAACTAAGTCATGCAAAATATAATTTGGTGATGTTATCAGCTTAGCTCTAATTATTATCGTATTTGGTCATTGAACCATTTGAAACATTGATATACTTTTTATTTTAGACTTAAAGTTGTACTTAAATACTAAATTTCTGAACATTTTCTTCAAAAATAAGGTTATGATTTTTCATGCCTCCAATACATCAGTTTTACTTTCGAAAGATAATATTAACCTGAAGAAAGATTTTGATGTGTAATTTCATAATTACTTTAACAGAGTAATACATTTTATTTAGAGCATTTGTCTATTTATCTATAACCTTATCTTAAACTTCAAATTTATTAGTTTTCTTGAAAACTTCTTCTTACGTTATGTTTTTGTTACATATGTACTTAATAATTCTGAACAAGTTTGTGAACTTTGTGTTATATTTACACAAACTTATTTGTCAATAGTTAAACCTTTTATTGAAAATAATCCAAACATAGCATTTAAAATAAAGTGACCAACTATCATTGTTGTTATCGTACAAATAACCATAAACTAGTTTCTGTTTTATGTTAACTTGATAATCTGTTATTGGAAATAAATAAACTATCTTTTGTACGAAACCGAATTTTGACTCAAAGTGATAAGAATCGATCAAAACATAAGAGGACATATGCAGATTTTCTTACCTGATTTACTTTACTATAGATGCGTCACGTTAATAAAGAATTTTCAATCAACCTTGTGGCATTGTGCATTTGATTTGTTTGTTTGTTTTGAATTTCGCGCAAAGCTACACACGAGAACTATATGCGCTAGACGTCCCTAATTTAACAGTGTAAGAGTAGAGGGAAGGCAGCTAATCATCACCACCCATCGCTAACTTTTGGGCTGCTTTTTTACCAACGAATAGTGGGATTGACCGTCACATTATAACGCCCCCACGGCTAGGAGGGCGAGCATGTTTGGCGCAACTCGGGCGCGAACCCGCGACCCTCACATTACGAAGCGCACGCCTTAACGTGCTTGGCCATGTATATACTGTTGTACTTTTTCGTTTAAGAATCTGCTTAGGCCTCGATGATACGAAATGTTTATACTATGCTCGTTCCAGTTTTCATCGTCTCTTACTGTTACCTTTGTTAGTGAATAGCCTGCCACTTAATGATGGAAACTCGAGATTTCAACGTTAAATATGCCAACGTTAAATGTCACAATGTTCGCATATGATTATATGTTATGAATCGTAGAATGAGCAAGTTCTGTCACAAATACAGCTAGCAAAAATATAAAGCATACAGCAGTAAACGGTTCTAATGTGTGCTGACGTGGAGAACTATAATTAGTTTAAATTACAGTCCCAGTTTTCCGACATATACACTGAGCTTGAACAGAATTTACGTGGATGATCAAAGTAACCGTAGAAGCCAGATGCGGATTAAGAAAACTCAGGGATCTAATATGGGAAACATTGATTCATATTAATTATGTTGTACAAGGCATTATCCCACAGGGAAATTCACATCGTAGTCTACAGGTGAGTCTATTTTTATAATCAATTTTTGTATGTGTACATTTTTAAATGTTAATCTTATTTATAAACTTTAAGCTTGCTCAAAAAGCGATTTATTCATTACTATAATAAAATTTCAACGAGCATACTTCCAATAAAAAAAAGTTTTTTATAATAATTATTCCTGTTTAAACATCACACATTAATGAAAGAGGCATATTATTGGTTATTATAAATCATATTTTTTGACATTTTAAAAAGAGATTTCTGTGTATAATTCAGATGAAATATTTACAAAATGTCATTTTAAATTAATATGAGACAAAGACTCTTTATACAATATTATACTATCATAGAGAGCTCAATGAGACAAAGACTGTTTATACAATATTATACTATCATAGAAAGCTCAATGAGACAAAGACTGTTTATACAATATTATACTATCATAGAGAGCTAAATGAGACAAAGACTGTTTATACAATATTATACTATCATAGAGAGCTCAATGAGACAAAGACTGTTTATACAATATTATACTATCATAGAGAGCTCAGCGTCTTTAATAAGCATTAACTTCAAAAACGACCTTTTTCTGGTTTAATTTGTAATCATCAAACATAGATGGATACGCATAGCTGCTTGTATACAGGAAGATGTTCACTGCAGGCTTATTTTCCAATATGAAATAATGCAATTTTGAAGCTGAAGTGTTCGAACCAGAAATAGTTTTAGAATCGAATACAAATAAAAATGTTGAAATTTTTACTGAAAAATCGATCTCCAAATGTTACGTTTTTTTTATGTTTTATGGTTTTCGTAGACTAAACGCAAGAGAAAGACACGGATAACAGCTTGTATAATTTATTACGATAAGCTATTATATATATAACAGATATAACATAAATTATATAATAACAATGACAGATATTAAGTTTAAACCTTCAAAATTAATTACAACACAAAATGGTACTGGCCCGTATCTAATATAATTTTCTAGAATGAAAGTTCAGATCAGAAATCCAAAATTCCGGTCTAGGGTGTGGATTTGGTCCCACGAAGAAATACCGAAGCTTGAATGGAGAATGACGAAGTTCTTTTTACGGTGTTTCTTGATGAACGTCTCAAACTTGCCGCCTTCCAATTTTCCCAGTCTCCCCGACTCTCAGCACAACCAGTAATTCGAATGAATCGCAAAGATTGACGAAACAAAATCACAGTTTCTGTAGATCTAGCTCTAGTCACAAATCCAAGTTGAATAAAATCACAGCAAACACTTAAACTTTTTCAAACGAATGACTGACTCTTCTTTTCTTCGAATAAAACTAATGACTCTCCTTCTCGCAACTTCGTCTGCTTATATATTTGTAGGCCTAGACTTCTCGAACAATCGCGTAACTTCCCAACATTCCAGAATAATCTGCGCATGTCTGTTTTTGCACGAGACTTCTCGTCCAGACACTAAACCGCCACATTCCATTTATAGTCAATTGATTGATCTACCTAATTCTAGAAAATTCTAAATGTTATTTTAAATGAATAACAACATATTTTTAATTGGTTTAAACTTTGAAACAATAATATAAATATGGAAATATAAATAATAGAAATAAAAATTTAAATACAACACGACATGTTGTCGTTTACAAAACATTTACATAACACTCTCCCCCTTAAAAGCAAAAAAAAAGTTTGAACTTGTGAAAACCTTTTTTTGTTTTTTTAAACCAACTCAAAAGGGTTAAATCCAGTAGATTCTTGCATAACTTCACGAACTGCAAAAAACAACAAGGAAACACCCTCATCCCAGTCCTTTGAGTGTTCGTGGCAGTAATTTGGTGGAAACGTTCAAGGACACCTTGTGATTCAGGATGGTATGCACTGGATGAAACTTGATGGATGTTTAGTTCATGTATGGCTTGTTCAAATAGCTTGTACATAAAATTTAAGCCTTGATCTGATTGCACAACTTTTGGAATTCCGAACATGGTAAAGGATTTGACAAGAGCAGTGATTTTTCTCAAAGGGATTGCCTCAGGGAAACGTGTAGAAGCACACATGATCGTCAAGAGGTATTCATTTCCTGCTTTGCTTTTTGGCATTGGGCCAACACAGTCGATAATGACCCTTGAGAACGGTTCTTCAAAGGCAGGAATAGGCTGCAGTGGTGCTTTTGGAATCCCCTGATTTGGTTTTCCTGTCATTTGGCAAGAATGGCATGTCTTACAAAAGTCAACAACATCTTGGCGCATCCTAGGCCAATAGAAATGTCGTCGGATACGATCTAGGGTCTTTCTTACACCTAAGTGTCCCGACAATACATGGTCATGAGCAAGACTAAGAATGTCATTCCGATAGCATTTTGGAATGACGATTTGGTGAATAACATTCCACTCTTCATCAGCAGCAACGTCAGGAGGTCTGTATTTTCTCATTAGCACACCTGACTTCTGGTAGTAACAAATAGGGACAGTTCCTATTTCATTTTCATTAACAGCCAGTTGTAGAAGAGAACGAGTTTCAGGATCATTGTCCTGTTCCTCAATAAGTTTGTTTCGATGAAGAGAGTCGAAAAATGTCTTAGAGTCATCAGTAGAACTTAAAGTTGAGTCAGAAATCTCATCGATGTGAGACAAGAACGTATCAGACAAAGATAAATCCTCTTTGGACTCCTGAGAACGTGTTTGAGAACGAGTAACAGCACAGGCGGGAAAAACATCAGGAAACTCTTCAACGAGTTGCTCTGTACTGGGACTAACAACAGGTGCTTCAACAACACGAACCTCTGGTACCACCTTACTACCAGCCAAATCATTCCCCAAAAGCATAGACACACCTTCAACAGGTAATGGAGATTTAATACCCACAGTCACTGGGCCCGAAACTAAGTCCGAATGCAAATTCAATCTATGAAGAGGAATAGAAACGACGCCACCTTCTATACTAGAAATGAGCACATTGGCCCCAATGGATGACTTTTCAGAAAACGGAAGTACACTTTCCAAAATCAAACTCTGAAAAGCTCCAGTATCCCGCAGGATTTTAATTGGTTGTAGATGTGAATCGCCAACAAAAGAAACAAAACCTTCAGTGATAAAAGGCTTAAATTTGTCCTCAACAAGATTTTCAGGTACATCAAGAATATTGGACTTCGAATCCACAGTGGACTGGACAGGGTCAAAATCATTGTGAACCAATGATGTATCCAACGAGGGCGAAATGAAACTATGGGGTGATGGCTTGTTTTTGATCTTATAGCACTCAGAAATCAGATGACCAGGTTTCTTACAATAAGCACATGTTTTGGATGAGAATGACACGTTTTTAGCAGACGATGAGCTTTGAGAATAAGATGAAGTCTTTGTTTGAGAATCAGAAGTTTGCTCTTTTCTGTCTTTGTTGACATTTGCATAATGCTTGAATGAGTCATTGGGTTTCTTTGCTGTGTGATTTGTTTTGCTCTTGTACGAGAAATCTTTGTGAGTCAAAGCATACTCGTCTGCCAAGACAGCAGCATCATGAATTTTGGAAGCTTTTTGTTCGTCAATATATGTTTCTAGCTCTACGGGAATACATCTTTTAAATTCTTCAACTAACATGAGTTCTCTGAGTTTTGTATAATCACCTTTGATTTCTTTGGAATCACACCACCTGTCGAACAGTTTCTTTTTCACGAGCAAATTCGACATAAATTTGGTTGTCAAACTTTTTGTAACCACGAAATTTTTGTCTGTATGCCTCTGGCACCAATTCATAAGCATTCAAAATGCATTTTTTGACGTGCTCGTAATCATAACTTTGCTCGGCCGTTAGTTTGGAAAATACTTCCTGAGCTTTACCTTTGAGAACACTCTGAAGTAATACTGTTCAATATTCGGTAGGCCATTTTAGCCTAAGGGCCAATTTTTCAAATTGCTGAAAATATTTATCTACAGCCTTTTCATTGAATGGAGGCACTAAACGAATTTGTCTGGAAGCATCAAAATTATCCAACCGCATTTGGACAACCTTTTCTTCTGTCTGTGCCTTTCTCATACTGATTTCCTTATCAGCTTTAATGCGTTCTTTTTGTATTTCGGCCTCATGAACAAGGAGTTTGTTTTCTTGTTCTGCTTCAATACGTTTTTGTTCTGCCTAAAGACGTTTGCTTTCAATTTCTAAACGAAATTTCATTTCCATTCTTTTTAATTCAAAATCTGGGTCAAAATGAGCAGCGGGCAATTGTTGTACAACTTTTTGAGGTAAAACGTTTTGGCTGACCAAATGTTTAAGAATAATTCATTTGATATCTGCTTTCTTCATTGCTTGCTTCATTTCCAAATTAAAATGTTTTCCAACATAAAGCAATTTAGATTTTTTTAATTCACTGATCAATTCGAAAGAGGGATTCTGATTAAATTTGTCTATAAAATCTTCGAGTTGGAATGCCATTTTGAATATACAAACTGTCTATCTGTATAGAATATAAATCTAATTTTAGAATAGAATTAAATTGTTTGTTCGATATCTCGGCTGAGCCCCCAATTTTCTGTTACGTTTTTTTTATGTTTTATGGTTTTCGTAGACTAAACGCAAGAGAAAGACACGGATAACAGCTTGTATAATTTATTACAATAAGCTATTATATATATAACAGATATAACATAAATTATATAATAACAATGACAGATATTAAGTTTAAACCTTCAAAATTAATTACAACACAAAATGGTACTGGCCTGTATCTAATATAATGATCTAGAATGAAAGTTCAGATCAGAAATCCAAAATTCCGGTCTAGGGTGTGGATTTGGTCCCACAAAGAAATACCGAAGCTTGAATGGAGAATGACGAAGTTCTTTTTACGGTGTTTCTTGATGAACGTCTCAAACTTGCCGCCTTCCAATTTTCCCAGTCTCCCCGACTCTCAGCACAACCAGCAATTCGAATGAATCGCAAAGATTGACGAAACAAAATCACAGTTTCTGTAGATCTAGCTCTAGTCACAAATCCAAGTTGAATAAATCACAGCAAACACTTAAACTTTCTCAAACGAATGACTGACTCTTCTTTTCTTCGAATAAAACTAATGACTCTCCTTCTTCTCGCATCTTCGTCTGCTTATATATTTGTAGGCCTAGACTTCTCGAACAATCGCGTAACTTCCCAACATTCCAGAATAATCTGCGCATGTCTGTTTTTGCACGAGACTTCTCGTCCAGACACTAAACCGCCACATTCCATTTATAGTCAATTGATTGATCTACCTAATTCTAGAAAATTCTAAATGTTATTTTAAATGAATAACAACATATTTTTAATTGGTTTAAACTTTGAAACAATAATATAAATATGGAAATATAAATAATAGAAATGAAAATTTAAATACAACACGACATGTTGTCGTTTACAAAACATTTACATAACACCAAATTATTTTCTTAGAGTATCCTTGCCTAAAATATTTAGTGCCCTATTTGCCTATAGTCTCCTAAACTGCAGTCTTTTTTACTCTCATCTGGTAAGAGCTACACAATATGTTTATCGTGCTGTTAATGCTCAGTGTTTATAATTCGTTTTAATCAAATGTATGGAGGAAAACGAAAATATATTTTATGTTTTTGTTAAACAATGAAAATCTGAAAGGCGTATGTTTTAGTCTTCTATTGATATTTTTGGGCAACAGATTTGTAATCATTCATTTCTCAGTTGAAGGAACTAATAACCAAATTATAAGCTTGTTGTTTAAGTCTTATTACATTAGATGTATCGTGTTTGTTTGATGTTGTTCTAATTCATTTCACCAACGTTATTTTCACACTTACAATATTTTAGGTTAATGTTGGTGAATGAAGGAAAATACATTAAAACTTTCTACTACAAATATTGAATTTATCTGGTTCGCTCTCCCGTGCAGCACCAATGAGTTGTGAATTAGTAGCAATGAACCGAAACAGATGTTAGGCCTGTATGTTATTCACAAATGCGTTCTTTCTTCCACTGAAATTACGCGTTTTGGTGTAAAAAATTAATAAAAATAAATCATAAACTAGTCCAATGTATATTAATTAACTGTTATATTGGTGTTATAGCTACACGTTGTTTGACAAGATCAGTTATTCGCATTAAATGTGTTTCAGTTCACTGTGTGTGAAAATTATTCTTTTTAACATTCGTATTATAAATAATCATCGACATTAGCACAAATTACACAATATCCTCTTTCTTATATATTTTCCATTTACTTCTGTCAATGTGTTCCTACAATTACTACTGTTTTTAGGAACTTCTATCCTCGCCATGACAATACAAAATAATTGTTTACTCGGTCCGAGGAAGAAACAAAACGAAAGTAAAGCAAGAGAGAGTTAGCAGAAAGATTTATAAAATGACGAAGTTTTAGTATATATTTGAATCCAGGTGTTAGTAATATTTAATGCTATATAATAACTTTCGATCAGAACAAGATGTGTACCCAGAGCGTACCTGATCGTCTCTGTTGCTGATATACTTTTCTTATATACATACTTTTAAAAAATCAGAATGCATTGAATCATTATTTGGACACCCTTTCTGTTAACGATATTTTCGGCTGTAAATCCAGTAATATCTTATGAAGTTTGACCAGTTTATAGGATTTAAGTTAGTGGTAAATACAAATTTAAGCTAATACTAATAATCGATCTTTATACTACAAGTTTAATGATTATCAACAAATTAAAATAAACGTAATTATATCTGATATAGTAATTAGTATACCAACCTTATCAATGACTGGAAAAATGAATAAACAAAATGGTATAGGTAAGAACCCACAAACACTAGTTTCCCTAATAAATCACATCCGTTTGTCTATACTTCTTTGGAAACTACTTTTACTGCTTTTTATCTTTGTACCCCCCCCCACACTGTATTATTTGTTAAATGTGATAGAAACAAAATGGTGTGGTTGAAACAAAATCAATGTCCTTGAAGACACAAAATAAAAAGTATGTGTGATATTACATAAAAAAGCTAAACGTGATATGTATCTTTTCTGAAAACTTTAGTCTTCATATATTCTCCGCTGACTCCACCAAAGTATTTTAAAAATCCTTGTAATAAAGATTATTGTAAGAAATAATAAATAACACGCATTCCTCTTTAAGATGCGGAAGGGAAAGAGGATGAACGTGTAGAAATGCGAAATCTCTATACAATTAATACGTCGTGTGCAAGGCGTAATATGATAAAGAAAGTGTGTATAAAAGCCAATCTAATTAATCAAGTACTGTAAATTTAGACGCACCTGATGTTACGTATTATAATTTATCTCGGATAAGTCTCCAATTTATTATGTTACGTATTGCGATTTCAAATAGGTGGAAATTTTAATTTTAATTTAGAAGTTAATTAAATGCATTAGGTTTATGATATTTGGCAACAAGATTGATACACACGAATTTCTATGCACAACAGTATTCAAAACTTACGGTTCGAAAACCACTAATGGTCAGTTCAATGTTGTCATCACTTGCTCAGTCCACAAAATCTTTCAGTCAGCTGCAAGTAGAAAACATGTTTGAAGTAATTGACATTGGAAATTTATAACTCCAAACTTCAATGCTAGGGAGGGAAATATTTTTCCATCATGCTTTTTTTATTATTCTAAAAATAATCGAACTTATAGAGTTTTCCAACTTTTTCAAATATTTTTTTCTTTTCACAGAGAAATGAGTAAACATTACGAAAAGTGATGTCAGCATCACTTTTCATTTATAACATTTAAAAGCCACTGGCCTATTTAAGCCTATGAAGACACAAGGAAAAAACTGTCAATCTTGTTTAATTTCAGTAGATAAGATATAATATACAAACTTTTTTTTAGCATAAATGAAAAAAAAAACCACGTTTCCCATTTTATTTCCAATACAAAAACAATGTAATACAGTTTATTGTCTTGTAGGGTAGAACTCTAGTTATTGACTCGCTTCGATTCGTATGGGGCTCAAACATTGTCAAGTTGAACCTCTTCGAAACTGGTCCTTTTTTTGTCTCAACTGTGTATGAGACATGTCCCTGAGTTCCATAAATGTATTTTACAAAAGAATCAACATGAGTTTTGACTATCTAACACCAAAAGGAACCCTAAATACAAACTATATTAGTGCCATATATCTAACAAAAGAACTTTTTTGTTTGTGTCACTTATATGAACACCATTGGTGAAAGCGAAGGAAACTTTAAAACTTTCTAAGTGCTGTACATGAAATATGTAGACATTACCTACTTGTTTGTTATTACGCTTAAAGATACACAGTGAGCTGAGCTGTGCCACCACGAGCGTCGAAACCCCATTTTTAGTATTATAAGTCCTCAAACTTTCCACAAAGCTAACAATGGGCTGTACGGACAGACTTAGAGATTTTATTTAATATTGTGTACTAATAATTTGGAATAAAGAACTGAATATTATGAAACAGCATAAAACATGATCTCCAACAGAAATCGTGTTAATAATAAAAAAATCTTAGAATGCCAAAAATATGTATTTATTATTTTTATTTTAAGTGGTTTTGGTTGTTTGATATTCCATACTCTACAAGCAAGTTATAGTTTCATCACATTTAAAAATTAACCTAATATGGCTGCAGGATACTTGCTGTTTGATTTTTTGGCTTTGACCATCTTTCCAACCTCGAAAGATTCTTTATTATAAAAATTCATTTGTATATATTATATCAAAAGTGTTATGTTTTCAACAAAACTTTTAAACAATTATTTTTCATAATTTTTACACTACAAGAAATAATTTCAAATAAAATATCAATATTCTATTGATGTTTTTTTCTTTTTCGTTCGGTTAGATTTGAACATCGAGCAAACTAGTCCTATTCTTTTCATGAGACTCCCAGTGGCTCAGCGGTATGTCTGCGGACTTACACGCTAAAATACGAGTTTCGATACCCGTGGTGGGCAGAGCACAGATAGCCCATTGTGTAGCTTTGTGCTTAATTCAAAACAACAACAATTCTTTTCATGAAGTGTATTTGAGATTATTGCCGATTTTGTGTACTTAGGTCAAAGTAGCATGGTACTTCGTATAAAGACCATTGATCCGTGTTCATCGTTTTTCGAATTCACTTACAAATTGAAGATTCTTAAATAAAATTAAAGAGACAAAAAATGCACGAAACCGCTTATCAAACCATCATGTAAAATTAGATATAATTACTGTTGTAGGCCAGTCTTTTAATATTTTAATTTAGATGTTATGATGGTTTGTTTTTTGAATTTCGCGTAAAGCTACTCGAGGGCTATCTGTGCTAGTCGTCTTTAATTTAGCACTGTAAGATTAGAGGAAAGGCAGCTAGTCATCACCACCCACCGCCATCTCTTGGGCTACTCTTTTACCAACAAATAGTGGGATTGACCGTCACATTATAACGCCCCCACGGCTTAAAGGGCAAACATATTTAGTGCGACAGGGATTTGAACCCGCGACTTTCAGATTACCCAGCATGGGTTAAGGCCATGCCGGGTCGGTAGGTGTTATGAAGTGTGACGCCTAGAAGATTCCTAAATGTCTTGGTTTGGCGTGACGTCTTTAATTGACACGAAACGAAAAAACACAATATAAAATCGACAATCAATAGCTTAGTTCATTAAACAGCGAGTTATATACTGCGTCTGCTGTAGTTTTGTCGAGCGATTCCTCTATTAGCGAGTATTGTAAATATTTTCTTTGCTCTGTTGACATTGATACAAAAGACATTTAGCCACTACATGACTTAAGTTATGTTTGTTACTAGCCGTGACCTACACAGCATTTGCGCTAGTTTTTACGCTCTTCTTTCGTATTTTTCTTATTCTGTTATTTTCACGCACGCTATTAAAACTACGACTTCTTGCAGACATTATTTCTCAGAGTTGTAAATTCTGGTATATTGAAAAACATTTTTATGCAGTCATACAAACGAATTCATGCATAAAGTAACCTGATTTATTAAAGCTACACATAACTCTACATAACGCATACATAATTTTATTTATTAAAACTACACATCATTTTATTTAATAAATCTACACGTAAAGTAAACAATAAAGTTTTACGTATGATGTTTATAGCAAAGCTGCAGGGGCTATCTGCTGTGTTCACTGAGGGGAATCGAGCCTCTACTTTTAAAGTTGTAAATCCAAGGACGTACCACTATCTCAGGAGCAGACTTATAAAAGTGCACATAATATAAAATAGTTATGAGTGTTTTGTGTATGACACTTTTTTTCAAGAATTGTGTATGTTTTCTTTTAACAAAACCACATCGAGCTGTCTGCTGAGCCCACCGAGGGGAATCGAATCCCTGATTTTAGCGTTGCAAATCCGTAGACTTGCTGCTGTACCAGCGGGGGACTTCACGAACTGAAACAAAGAAACTCGCCAGAACATAGTAAATAAAATAGGAATTTACAGGTTTTTACGAAACGAACCAAAACAAAATTATTGTAAAATAAAGTAAATGGAAAGTTATAATGAAGGCAAACTTAGCTGATATACAAGAAGTCCAAATGTGTGTTTGTTTGATGACAGTTAAGCACAAATGGGTTATCAGTGCTCTACCAATCACGAGTATCGAAACCAGATTTTTATCGATGTAAATCCGCAGATGTATCGCTGCATCACTGTGGGACATAAATGTGTGTTCAAAGTCACATGATCAGCATGAGCGCAGGTGCAGCAGGTCAGGGTATGCAAAGGAAATAAATATGAACGTTGAAAAAAGTATGTTAAAGTCAAACAATTTGAGGGGTGCACCTTAGCTAAAAAAAATAAAATATTTCAAAAGGTGCCCCCTAAATATTTGTACTCTATGCTCAAACCTTGAAAGCCTATTGGTTGATATGTTCGTGTACTGAAGACATAAAACGAAAAGTAGAATTAAGAACAAAAGTAAATTTGATTGAAGATAAGGTCGAAGAAGCTATTGAAAATGTACAGATAGATTATAGCAGCAAAATTAAGTAAAAAAGAACATCAAATACCGAATAAAATACCGGAAAAATGAACGTGTAAAGGGAAAAACTATATCAGCCAAACTTTTCACGACATCTTCCCGATAATTTCAACCTTAAATACTATTAATTAGAAATATGGAAGATGAGAACCTATCTTACTTACACCGTGCTATTGATAACACTGGTTTACAAAAAAATATTTTTTGTCTGAGGCAAAAATGTGAATAGGTGTTTTTTACTAATTTGGCTGTGCTGAATTCAAATTTATAAACAGTTTTGCTCTATCACCTCTAGTTTTTTGGCTTTTAAATGGTCTCATTTTAGTATATACAGAGTATATACGTGCTTATTTCAACAGTTGCAGCAGCTTATTACAGATAAAACAGGATAGATAAAGAACATTGACGGAATAAATATACTTGGATGACACAATGTACACAATTCATAGCACCGCAGAAGTTAGAAGTGTGTTTTCTTAGATGATCTGGTGTATTTTGCCTCCGGGATGTCACGCAAGAGCATCCAGCAGAAGTCTCCCATCATGCTGGGGTTTCACTTGCCTTGGTAGTTGCTCTCCATCTTCGTAATGTCTTGGTGGAATCTTTCTCCGTGCTCATCACTCACTGCTCCAAGGTTAGGAGGGAAGAAGTTGAGGTGGGAATGGAGAAAGATTGTGTAACACAATTGTCGAGGGACACCAACCTCCTGCGCTGACTGCAAGTGCACTACTGGCTGTTGATTGAGACGTGTTGGCTACGCTTAACTGCCAAAATCCGTCTTGATATATAGCTATATATATATATATATATAATGTAATGCTATCACTTACATTTATTGCATAATAACTGAAAAAGAAGACATAAGTCACACAATATTAGAAATTAACCCTGAATGCATATACACCTTTATGTACAGTATGCATATCTAAAAAACTAGAGGTGATGAGTAAAAATGGATTTCAAATCTGAATTCAACACCCCCAAATTAGGTTAAAACAGCTATTTTTGTGCTTGCCTCAATTTCTTTGTAAACCAGTGTAATTACAAAATTATTTTAGACTACATACAATCGAGAAACTAACAGACTACGATGTAAAAGCACCATGGAAGCTACATCATGCTAAGTTTTTAATAACTTGCAAAATAAATGGATAGAAAAAAGCTATTCGTCTTGCAGCCCATTTAAAGAGACTAACTATAACAGTATTCAACGCCCCCCAGTGGCTCAGCGGTATGTCTGCGGACTTGCACGCTAAAATCCGGGTTTCAATACCCGTGGTGGGCAGAGCACAGATAGCCCATTGTGTAGCTTTGTGCTTAATGCAAAACAAACAAACAAACAAAAACAAAAAACAGTATTCAACAATCTCCAAGCTATGAGCAGTAACAAGTATCTGGTATTAGTGGCTTTCATACTCTACAAGTATGAAGTGTTTACACTAGAAAGAATATTGTAAAGAAAGTTAAGGAGTAAAGTACAGACAAAATAAGAGGCCTTAGCCGAATTTGAACAAGCATGGATATGACTGCCCAATTAATTCATGTAGGTAGTCCTGCAAAAAATAATGGATTTTTTGGCTCATGACCAATATAAAAATGACCCAGTGCATGAGGATATATATGCAGATCAAGTTTAAGAAAAACATTGGTACACGTTTTGAGGACGTTTTCTAGTTGGTAGTGGAACTTCAACCCCTTATATTTACATATAAACAATTAAAAACACCATCCAGAAGTTACCAGATTATCATATTAAGTAGAATAAAAACATCAACTTCATTTGTACGTGATGTAGAAGAACTGAAAAGATTAAGTAAACAATTTGTTAAACAGAATGGTTGAAGTAATCTATAAGAAAATACGTTTTCGATTTAAATTAAAAGTACTCTATGTACAGACACAAAACTACTTAAAAAGAATGTCAAAAAAGGGAAATGTCATAAATATGCGAAACATAGATATTACAACTGTGGAAGATCAATAGATGATAATAAAGTAAGGAGCCAATGCTTTAATAAATGACTTAATTCAGAGCCCAACAAGATCAAAGGAAAAACCAAGAAAATAGAAATCAGCTGCACTTAAGGGGCCAAATTTAACTGAAAGTAATCTACCTACCCCAAATGAATTAAATTAATTATTTCAGAAACCAGAACATGAGTTGATGAACTAATTGGTTAAAAACTTTGAAAAATGTAGATTAACATTGTTTTTTATGGCTATAGTTATTCAACCACACATAAAGATGATTTTGATGTTGCTGGAAATGGGCCAAGGATAAGTTGATGACAAGGAACCTGAAGCTGAATATCAAACGGTTTTAATTACTTCATCATCAAATCAGTTTCTTGGACAGATTATCAGTTTATAATTGACCAGTACCAAAGAACTTTCGTGAGGCA
The DNA here is from genome assembly GCA_011833715.1 of Carcinoscorpius rotundicauda. Taxonomy (NCBI): domain Eukaryota; kingdom Metazoa; phylum Arthropoda; class Merostomata; order Xiphosura; family Limulidae; genus Carcinoscorpius; species Carcinoscorpius rotundicauda. The sequence continues at coordinate 41,491,099 of CM022394.1, read as the reverse complement.
AGAAAATTTATTGGAATTTGTTTTTACATCACTGTTTTGTAAAATAATACTTGCCATAGCTCTTCCTCTGTAAAAGTTACTTGAGAAACTAAATAACTTTTCTTATATTATTGTCATACCAGCTCTCGAAAATCCACTCAAATTAGATACAGTGCCTGTAATTTTGCAGTGCGACCAGTATTATCACAAGTACAAAATTGGAAAGAAGATGTAATTGTTTACTATTATAAGGCAATGAAGTAGCTTTTGAATTTTTTACATTTCAATAAACCAAACAACAAGATGACTCAAAAAACTTCAAGAATACAACTTGAATATAGTTCGTCATCTTGGATGGAACTGATGCATGATTCCGAAAATTGTGTTTATGAAGAATATAAATATCTTCAAAAGGAGAGAAAAAGAACACGAGCTAGTAAAAACACAATCTAAAACACAACACAGTATAATCGAAACTGGAACATTCACAAAGACAAAAAAGATATAATGTGATTCAGTTTCAACTGAAGCATACTTAGGCAATGACTACAAGTCTGAAAAAAGTATTCAGTGGATAAAGATTTGTGCATAATAACCTTTGTAGTAAACAGCTGTTCCATAACAATCAAAGACAAAAAATATAATGGTTGAAGTGAGATTCGCTATGTCTTTGAGAAGCATTGCTATAACAGAAAATGGAAGATATCAGTAGATAGAAACTATGATTACAATTGGTACTTTTTAAGTCACTATAGCTAAAATCATTCTGTCATTTTCAAAACATTTCAACATCTGGACACTTTATAAAATATTTTATATTATTTGCTAAAGAAAATTTTGATATGGCACAATACTGATATGTGATGCGTATTAATATTCTATGTAATTTGATCGTTTTATAAGCAGTGAGCATAGTATTTATGTTATATATAAATTAACTAGTTAATCTAATCTTTATAAAAAAAAAAAATATTATCAAACAAAATATTTCTTTTTTCCCTGAAGGATTCCAAAAACCACCTGAAAGGATCGCCTGTTTTAACCATTTGCACCCCAAAATAGTGTATTGTCGTCCAGTCAATCAGCACTAAAATTACGTTGCAAAGGGACACTTAGCATTCCATGTTGTATTGTAATGACGTCAGCAAATCGTGCGCATGCGATTATGCATTCTGTAGACTACAATACAGCAAGTAATAAAAATATCTACTATCTCTAATTTTAGTTTTAGGCACAGTTGAAACAAAATCTTTCGTGGACCCTCTAAAAGTACATCTAGCATATATATTTTTACCTTGTGAGAATTATTGCTTTCAAGCAAACATCAACACCATAAAAAGAAAATATACACGTTTACATACATATTTCAATTGTTCACTTTCAACACATTGTAATATTAGTTAGGGAATATTTTGAAGAAGAAATTACGATGCAACAATTGTTGCTATCAATCACGAATGTTCACTAATGAAATAAATAAATAAAACAATATTTGTAAGCATAACTAATATGGTGTATATTTCTTTTCTTAAAAGGCTAACAATATTTTTTTGTTTATTTTGCCTTCAGAAGTTTTACATAATTAAATGTTCCAATAAAATTAATATATAAATAAAAAAGTCACAACTTAAATATTGTACAGATGAACCGAACATACACTTAATATATTAGAATCAAAAGAAACTATGTATAAACACAAATTTATGTCCAGCGATGAAGCATGCCAAAATTACACAATACTCTCACGTTTAACGAGGGATGTATCATTAGGAACGGGCTACAAACCAGTTCATTTTTTCCAAGAAAGTTATAAGGCAGGAAGTAACATTGCCAGTGCAGAAATTACTAGGATTATTCATCAAAATGGTATTTAAAATATTTTATCAAAAACTATTCAACTTCAAATTTCATATACTATTATTTTCATCGCTTCTACCATGTACAGTACTTTGCAAAAGTTAACTCTAGGACAAAAGAATACTTTGTCATTCTTTCCATTTTATGGAGCTAAGTCTTTCATGTCATTATATAATATAAATCCAAACACTACGGTAATGCTTCACTGATCTGTTGACAATTGAATGAACCAGAATTGAAATATTCATTATTCTTTAGAATTCACATATACTTTCACTAAGGGACATATCACAAGGGTTCTGCTTCAACGAACATACTGATCAAATTTAGGATCTGAAATAAACGTTATGATACCCCATATAGTGTCTTAACTATATAGAGAGAAGTTGGCAAGATACTAACATATGGTACTAGTATATGCTAGAAGAAATCAATCTTTAACGTTATGTATTATGTTTTGTTGTCATTCCATAGTCCTAGTAAAACTTAGAGAATTGTCAGTAGAGCAGAGAGTTCTCATAAAACCTTCACATGATGCTGATTGGTCTCTTCGACAAAATGTTTCATACTTAAAATGCTCTCCAAACGCTGTCAAGTACACCCCAGTTTGTAAGCTCGAGACAAGTAAATTTGAAAATACAAAAGGAAAAGACAAAGCACTTGAGATCCATAATACTTATGCTAAATATCTTCTTTTATGCAGCCTTAGGGACAGAAAGAAGACTAACTCTGATCTCAAGCATGAGATACTTTATTGGAGTGAATTAAAGACATTTGGATTAAAATCCCAAAGAATAGTTAGAATACTAAAATCTCGGGCTAAGTTTCCCACAGACAACAGAGTGAAGATAATTTATTGTGTGGCTTTACGTTAAAATACATAGACATTAAATTATTAACTAAATTTACAGAAAAAAATAAAATCACAATTTTATTTGGCAAAGCAAATACTTTTTTCTTTATTTAATGACACTAAACTTGTTTTATAGATTTCTTTTATAAGGCTAACAGTGAAAAATGCTCTTTATCAACACATTATTCTTGTATCTGGGAAGAGTTCTCTTCAGGTAGACAAATGAAGGAATCCAGTGATAACTTCATCTCTGCAGATACTCTGGAAGTGTTCTTCCAACCTATGTGACTGAATCCAACAAACTGGCTATTCTCCCATGTATGTTGCACCTAAAATTGGTTGTTTTTATTGTATTGAACTTCTGTTCTTGATGCTACTGCAGCTTCATCTGGTGGTCCACAAGGAGTAGTTGTATATAAATTATGAAATTAGTTAAAGTAAAATTAATCTCCAATCTATGATTCTTCACATAATTAGTTCCCATTCTTCATTCTCCATCAATGCCAATTGCTCACACATTATGTTAGGTATAATTTCCACACTCACAGTTTTACAGCACACTCGTATGTGTTCATTGTTTCAAATTCAGTAGCTCATTCAATACTGTAGCACACACGGCCCACTCCTTTGTAACGAAAACGATTAGGTTCGTAAGGCGTTTTTCAGTGTATATTCCAAGTGCACATCTCTCAATCTTAAATTGTTAAAGTCTGCATCATTCTTATTGTGTACTCAAATTTAAATTAAATTCTAACTCATACCAACCAATATAAAACTGGAAACAACATATTTATTCTAGGATATCGTCTATTCCCCAAGAGAGTAGAGATACTAAAAATTATTTAAACTAGTACCAAACTTCCCAGAATGCTTATTCAGGTGATGATTTAAGTAAGTTCCTATGTCATGTTTACAAGAATATTTACTAAGTATAGAACATTTGAGTGAAGAATTTAGAAAACATTCGTAAAAAAAACTTGATTCAAGATGCATTATACTTTAGTTATGAAAAATTAAAATATTGTCTCATGAATAATTTGGAATAATAGATTGGAAGCATCAATGTTATATATTATTTCAATTTTATATAAGTATAGGCTCCCTATGGAGAGCAAAATATAACTATAAATGCTATATATATAGCAGGCATTCCACCACTTTATGAAAAAACGTGTTTTGTCAGACACGTTTACTATCATTTTCACGAAGTTCACTTATTTTTCTGAGATAGATTTTACTAGTTCTTCAAGTTATTTACTTATTTATTTGAATGCGTGTATCTTGAGCTATTTTAGTTGACCAGTTTCAACTACAAGAATGCGTCGTCATCTACCTCCTGTTGTGGATAAGCTTACAATGTTTCCAAGCTGTCAAAGACCTGTCACCTAGGTCACCACTCAAACAACCAATTCATTGTGAACAAAATCTCATCTGCATTTCCCACCTTACTGCTAAATGTCTCATTAAACCTGATTATCCACACTTTAAAGACCTTCATCTGTCTCGATCGTGTGATAAACTGCATTCTACACCAGTTTGTAACACCTGTCACTAGAATTGACATCTAGGGAGACCTTTGCCCAAACATTTATGATCCTATTACGGTTAACTTTTTTAGTACCGTAGACCTAGTGACTATGTATAATAATTTTATCACTCAGCCTTTAATGCAGAATATTTATCCATATTAGCGTGAAGTTGTCTTGGACAACATAAATCATGCAACTAAATCTGTTCTTGGAATACTGATTTTGAGGAATACTAATTTGAGGTCTTTATGAAACCCAAGATAGCCGGGTTGATTAGAGAAAAATTGTCTGTTTCTCTTCATTTACATTTCTTTCATCTGCACTTGGAACTGTTTCTGCCTGCTAGTTTCACTCATTGCTTTATTCTTAATAAGACATTCCTTAAACTATCTCATAATAGCAAGATCGCTTTATTACATCTTACATTGCAGTTACTATCAAGTAGGCCAAAATAGGGGTGTAGTTACTGTAGGTAGTGGAACTATTCTTTAACAACATAGATATAAATTGGACCACAACCCTGAACAATTCATATATATGTATATATACACATATGCTATTCACTTTAAATCTCTGACCATCACCATTGTTACTGTCTACATTCAATATGCAGATCATTTGCCTTGTACCTTTTTCTTTACATAGACCATATTTTCTTAATCTGTATTTTTTCGACTGATAATAATAATTGATAGAAATCCTTTTTAATTACGTCATTTTCATTATACACTGGACAGTATCACTGAGTTTGTTTTATCCCTTCCATCCCATAATCATTCTGAATCTGATAGAGTTTCTGATGTCGTTGTGATATTGACAAATTTTGTTTCACTAATGCAGATTTATAGTATGTTTCTAGTTAATAGTGTTCATCTTCTTAGTCTAAGTTAGCTAATTACTAAAAATACCTTTGCGAGAAAAGCGACTCATAAAGGTTCTTTGAATTACTAACATGGTGAATGGCTTTCTTATCAGATTCTTATCAACAATACCTTTATTGATAAAATTATATGTGTCTCCTCTTACGAATTTATTAGTTATTTTGCTAAAATATTTGAATATTTACATATATCGTCCTGCTCATTGCATATTCCTACTCTTCTTTATATCCATATAATTCTCCATTACTTTGTTCAGCAGTACCGTTATTCTGCCTTTCCACATTTCTGTTTCTTGAATATTTTCGATGCAGTCCTTCTTCAGTGTCATAGAAGTATTAAACATACAGAATATAAACATATTCTCTTTAGTGGAGAAATGTGTGTAAACAACTTTATAATTAGTCCATTTCCTCTCAATGGGCCAGTTACGCTTTATCACTTACCCGATAATAGATGGCAATCTTACTCCAACAGAACCCCTGGACATAACCAATTTCTATGCAGCCTTTATCGAGACATACGTTCAAGTTCCACAAAAACACCTATGAACTTTGATACTTCGAAAGATAACTCCATGATATTTACTATTTGCCACCTAAATTTGCCTCCAATTTTAACTAGTTCCTCGAGAACACCTACATGAATACTACAATAACTATAGTTGATGTGCATCTGGCTTTACGCTGCATTAAGTTAAGAAGATTTACCTATACACTTCTCTGACGTGTTCCGAATAAGTTTTTATTTGCTTCTGACAATTGTCTTTACAATTCTTTTTCACACTGGGTTTTACTCCCAATTTGCCAAGTCCTCGGTGATTCTCATTTTATTAAACTTAAATTAGCCATCTGCAAACTTATATTACTGTCCAATACATCTCATGAGTGTATTTAGTAAAACTTTTGAGCATTTGCATTAATTTCTTGCAGGCAATAACCTATCATTGCATATACTGGCTGGATTTCTTATCCTTCTTTCTACGCATGATTAACATCTGCACCTCTTAAACACCGCTATGAATCATTTCAATACAAATCAATTTTCTTGCATTCTACTCTTCAATCGTAAAAAAGACCTATGGTTCACTTTGACATTGTAGTTTAATATTCAAGCATCGTTCTATATCTATTTGTCTTTCTTACGTTCGTGTCATAAATTCATTTCTTGTGAAATGTCAGACAGTCTTGTCTCAAGAAGATACAATCTCAAAATTGTTTACCCTCTGTAACGATGTTTGAATGATTCAGTTCTTTTACCTCTCCTCTATCTCCTGGACAGATTTTTCATTATACTGTTGTAATGGGCACCTGCTAGGCTATAAACATGATTCTATGGCTACCTGTTAGATAACAAATTTGATTCTAGAAACAATAGTTACTACTTTCTTGTTTCATGCAGACATGGAAAGATCACATTCAATTCTCATTAAACTAAAGCTGTTCTAATTTGTCCAAGCAAACAGAGATTTCGACTGTACCAAAATCATGATTTATTTAATGTACAAATAGATCATATCTCTCCAGTTTCCTAACACAGTTAAACAGCTGGCTTTCTCCTTTGAAAAATCACTTGACATAGAAGAGCCATCTTGCAACAATTAACTTTAAGGTCACATACGAACTCGTTCTTTTCTTGTATCTAACTGAAACCACTGGGGAATTGCCTCCATATCTTTATTTTTGTGGAGCCTTTATTCGTTCCTGTATTAACTATAGTTATACCATATGTATATCTGCTCCTTCTTTTTATGAAGAATGCATGATTCTCAATGAAACCAAAGTTTGCAAAATCCTTCATATTGTACAAACTAACTTTCACACATAGGCTTACCAGGGATACTAAATTTCTTACCGTGAGTTAAAACCTTCTTTCAGCATCGCTCAAAACACATTTTGAATAATTAAATATACTATTATGAGTTTATTTGATAAATGATTATTTACCTAACTGTTGTCTGTTTAACGTAAACATTTATTTTCTGTAGCATACACAATAATTTAATTATTTTGTGTTTAGAATGTAGAAAATCCAAACTTCCTTCTTTGTTTTACACCAATTTGAATATATTTTTTGGATTATCTTATTTATAATGCAAATGACTGTTTTTTTGACAAATGAAGTAGTTCAGTTTGTGTTCAGTGATATTGCACCGAGCAGTAAAACGAGAAATATTGTTAATATTTAGATTCATTCAGAAAATATAACTATAGTTTACTTTTTGAAAACTTTGAATGTAATATTTCAGCATTTCTGAATAGAAGTAGCACCGATTTACCGTATCTATATTACACGAAATTTGCAATTTACTATTAACTATCAGCCATTTAATTCTTTACTCTATTAAGTTTTTTAAGACAATATAGTAGATTTTTTTCTTCAAAGTTATCTTTAAATTCACTACCATATCCTTTTTAAATGTTCCAAACTCAAATAAAAATTAAATTTTGGCACACATATAATTTTGAGCAGAAAGGCAGGATTGCCATAAAGATATGTTCCTGACAAAAAAATAATAACTACTAACCACCATCATGCTTGACGTAAGCTTAACTATTGTTCGAACTGCAAAATGCCTACGAAGCCTTCAAATCATGATAAATTATCACACTTTTAAACAAGTTACTTTTAATTGTTCGTATCCTTAAAAATACTAAATAACTACTTAATCATTAAAGTTGTACTAACCCTTGAACACTGCAACCTTACGAGGCTTGATGCTTCTATTGTTGAAAACTTTTGTTAAAATGATTTTTATATATTGTTTCTAAACCTATTTTATAATTCGCTCCATTAAGGATTTGTTTTGTCTCAAAATCATTGTTAAACCCAATAAGAAGGCTTCACTCTTCTCGGCTGTATCCGTTGCAACTATAAGGAAATTAAACAGAAAAAAGTGAGAGAGAGAGAAAACTGAAAGTCACAACCAACTTCTGCCACACGTCAAGAGATGTCATCTCTAGCTTAGACGAATGGCAAAAAAAGGATAATTTTTTTTTTCGTTTTATTTTAACAAAACTTACAGTTTTCAAGAATTTTATACCCAACATAAGTAAAATACTGGATGTAATATCAGCAATAAAAAATGTTTTATTTGTTGCAGTGTTAGAGAAAGCACCACTCAGTCATGTTTCAATATTACGAGAGAGAGTAGTGCAATCCCTGAAAAAAATAAGTTACAATATCAAGAAATTCAACATTATAATATAAAATGAAATTTTAAAACTCATCAAGTCCCCCTCTGGTATAGCGGTAAGACTACGAATTTAAAAATATAAAATCAGGGGTTTAATTCCCTTCGGTGAAATCCGCAGATAGTCCTATGTGGCTTTGCTTTAAGAAAACACACACACACAAATCATTAATGAGATAAAAATACAGTGCAATAATGAATAATAAATAACACCAAAATTATTTCAAATACAATACAAAGAGAAGCAAACATTCTCTGAAGCCGAATCAGATTCCACTGTGGTATTTTTAGTTAGCACTAATTTTCTCTTTGATTTGCATGATAAAAGTAAATAGGCTGATAGAATAAAAGAAACGTAGTCAAAATAGTTAATGCAAAGTACTTCTATATACTCTGGCTAAATAAGCGCGTGATAGTGACAGAACACAAACGCACAATCATTGTTCAAAAAACACAATGCAAGTGTCCCATAGATAGGGTTTGTACGAAGAATTATACTTGAAACTGTTTCGTGATGTAGAAAACTAACTCACCTGAGACATTGTATGCAAAACCAACTCCATAGAGATCGTGTTAAATACTGAAAACTTTCACGTTACCTACTTAATCCGTTAACATCAAACTTATCTAGAGTCATAAGCACTACTCCCATCACTAATAATTACCAGTGAAACATAATGGAAGTTATAACCTCAAGAGATCACATGAACTTCAAAAGACATTTCCATAACTTATTATACTACAGACAACATTGAAGCTATTTTCATCATAGAAAAACAGATGTACTTCTCTAGCTGAATGTCATACAACAATAAGTACGTAGAGCAATAAGTATTTTTAGCAAATGTTTCTTTAAAAAAGAGTTCCTTTGTTAGAGTTCGAACTACCCGAAGTGTTGAAGGTAGCCAGAGGTAGCTTTTTTTTTTAAAAAAAAGGCATTTAATTTTCCTGATCACATTTGAAACTACCCCTGACTTTAAACAATTGCTATCAAAAATACATAATCTCAGGATTTAAAATAGTTCCAATGGTACCAGGTTACAAGTACTTGTACTCGAACACTTCTAATCAGGTAATTTCTGCAATTAGAAATCTAACTATCCTTTTCAGTGTGTTCTCATGAGAAAAATTTTCACAGATCAAACCAAATTATTAGTTATTTGTAATTCTGTGTAGTGTGGCGACTATGAGAAAAATCGTCTGAAATATAGGCTTTTTAGCTTTTTATTGCCTAAAAATTTAATAAGAGTCGACATTAGAAAAATATACTAGCAAATTGTGAATTAGAGAATGTCAGAGACAGGCGGGAAAAATGGTTCCTGAATTTTAATTGATTGCTGTTTAGCCCCATAAGATTAAAGAATGTAAAATTATAGCTTCATAATATCAATGACAAAATTATATAGAAATTTCACTTTACATTTCGTAGTTTCCTAGACGGTGGACAAAAATAAATTTAGAAGAGGAAAAGGCTCAAAAACAGATATCCAAATCTTCATAGTATGTAAATTTGAGGCTATTTTTAAATATTTCTTTATACAATTAAAAAACTTAAAACTTATATAAACATATGATTTATTATCTACAGTTTGATATCAGATTTGTTTGTATGTCATGATCGTTAAGTAGTTTAATTAAATTTTGAAGGTAACTCTCTAAAACACCGTGAAATGTGCAGTTTGACTTGCTCACCTGCTAATGGTTAATCATGCATTCATGTTATCTTTCGGACAATTGGAGACACCAATTTCCAATATTTTGTGCTATTGCCAATTTTTCCAATGAGATTCCGTTATCGACTGAAGTATGAACTCAAAACTATCACATCAAACATTTACAATTTGTGAAAAGCAGAGGTGAAATACCAGAGGAGGCTTTCATTCAAAACTCCAAAGATGGAGCATGTAATAACAGATATTATCTGTATCGACTGCAAATCCTGCAATACCTTTAATAAAGACTGGTCTCTATAAAGTACAATAAACAACGTAACACTGAAAACATAAACATAGAATTACCCCTTTAATACAAAAATTTGCAATACAAATAGAATATTTTAGTTTTGTTGTTGTTTGTTTTGAATTAAGCACAAAGCTACTCAATGGGCTATCTGTGCTCTGCCCACCACGGGTATCGAAACCCGCATTTTAGCGTGTAAGGCCGCAGACATACCGCTGAGCCACTGGGGAGCAATATTTTAACATAAATAAAAACACTTCACAAATAATAAAATTTTTGATGATGACATGAAATAATGCTAATACCACACATAAATTTAACAAAACAAGATCCTATAGCCTAAATTGATCAAAATCATTATGTTACAAAATAAAAGAGATAGAAAACTAAAAAAGGAGAAATAAATTGTGAAATTTTCCACGATAATTATTATTGTTTAAAATGTCATGTTGTCAAATATAAGAAAAATACAAATATACCATTAATGATAGTAATGCCATTATTACCTAAAACTACGAAATTAGGACCTCCAAAAACCTATGATAACAAGAATAGACAAAAACATAGAATAAAGAATGTTTTATTTAGATTATGAGATAAAACTGGATGTAATACAACTACTTGTTTTAATATACTTTTCAAAACTATCATGTAGAACAGTTTTACTTTTACACAAATAACACAGTTAGGGAAATATACCTGCAATATTTTTTATTTTTACAAAAATATATTTCTATCTTTTTAAAAGAAGATACTTAGTTGTGAGGCAACAGTCACCTTTTGATAAAGCTTTCACGTTGTTTCATTTTCTTCTTCCATCTTTGTCTAGTAAATTCTGCGGGGGTTGGAGCTGGTGGTGTTAGTGAAATAGGTTGCAGAATAGGAAGTATTGACCCTAAAACAATGTTAGTAGCTTCCTCAGTTTATCCTCAAGCAGGAAGCACAGACAACATTGTAACAATTATGGTTGGCATCAGTCACTGCTTTTGCAAACGCTAGGGTAGCGATAAGCTCTCATGTTCAAAGATTATCTACAGAGAATACCCTTTTATACAGGATTTTATTAACTATTTTCAGGCTATGGGACATCTCAGAATTTGCTGTTGCTTTCTTCCTTTAACAAAGATGCCATCTTATTTAATAAGAGTATTAGTAAGCTAAGTAACAGAATGAATGTTAATAAACTTCCAGCAACTCCAGTTTATCTCTATCAAATCATATATTATATTATGTTATTGTCTATAAAGATAGTTGTCTGTTTTCATTTCAAGTTCAAACTTTATTCCCAAGCGAAACACATCAACGATTTCAGTTGAATTTTTAATGGCTTTGTCACGGTCAGAAAGCAAATAAAATTGTTATAGTTATGAAACAGTTTTTTGCGTGATACAATTTTGTATTATTTGGTGATTATTTAATAAAATAAAAATCATTTGATGCAGTAGAACATTTAGTATAAAAAGTAAGATTAAGTATCATCTACGATAGACAGCAGAAATAAAAAAAGACCCAGGTAAGTACTTTATTTCGTGTTTTCAGCCCCCCAGTGGCTCAGCGGTATGTCTGCGGACTTACACGCTAAAATTCGGGTTTCGATACCCGTGGTGGGCAGAGCACAGATAGCCCATTGTGCAGCTTTGTGCTTAATTCTAAACAACAACAAAACAACTTCTTGTTTTTATTTAATATTCTTTATTATAAAAGTAACTAAAATGTAAACGTTGAAAACTTTTCACATTAGATAAAGTGAAATAAATAATATTATTTTTCTATGAGATACTCTCACGATTTAGTCCGAGCGTTGTGCAATACCGTAATGTGAGTTGTACATTCACTATGTGATTTGCAATTTATATGGTTCGAGTAATAGTTGGGCTGGCTAAAAGGACCGTAACATTTAAGTACGAATGGCTGTATGCTGCAACAAGCTATACGCTATTCAGGGCAATTATGTTTTTTTTTTAATGAAATGCAGTCATTTCAGAAAGAAAATAGAGTAAATTTATATTTTTATGATGATTACGTGATAGGTCAAATTAACTGACTTCATGGAGCTATATAGAGCTAGAGTAAAGAATATAGCAAATAAAATATAAAGTTTTTCTGATATTTATTTAAGAGTTGTTGTTGTTGTTTTGAATTAAGCACAAAGCTACACAATGGGCTATCTGTGCTCTGCCCACCACGGGTATCGAAACCAGGATTTTAGCGTGTAAGTCCGCAGACATACCGCTGAGCCACTGGGGGGCTTATTTAAGAGTATCTAGGAGTTATACAAACAATATTCTACTTTTTTCAGATAAAGAAAATAATTTTTATCTTGTAATAAAATTTACTTTTCTCTCATAAAGGGTTTGAATTTCGCGCAAAACTATGTGAAGGCTATCTGGGGTAGTCGTCCTTAATTTAGCCTGTATGACTGGAGGGATGGCAGCTGGTCATCACCACCTACCGCCAATGCTTTGGCTACTCTTTTACCAAAGAATGGGCCCGGCAGGGCCAAGCGCGTTAAAGCATGCGACTTGTAATCAGAGGTTCGCATCCCCGTTGTGCCAAACATGCTCGCCCTTTCAGCCGTGGGGGCATTGTATTGTGACGATCAATCCCACTATTCGTTGGTAAAAGGGTAGTCCAAGAGCTGGCGGCAGGTGGTGATAACTAGATGCCTTCCCTCTAGTCTTACAGTGCTAAATTATGGACGGCTAGCACAGATAGCTCTCGAATAGCATTGTGCAAAATTCCAAAAAAAACAAACATTTATGAGAAACAAAAGTAACAAACTGCACCTTTACTATAAACACAAAGCTTCGATACTTCAAATGTGGTTGAATGGCGTTGGTGATCTGAAGATTCAACGTTCGAACCGTGATATGCCGCTGATCACGCTCCGAATTTAGAGCCTTTAGTCGTTATACCTGTGATGATCATTTTGTTCTTCAGTAAAGAACAAATTTCAATTATCAAAGAATAGTGGAGCTAACTGTACCTTTATGACACCACACGGGGCAGAGGACAAACATGTTTGGTGTGATGGGGATTCAAACCCGCGACCATCGCATTAGGAGTTGAGCGCCTTAACCACTTGACCATGCCGAGCCCTAATAAAGAGAAAAAAACACATGAAGTGTAAATTGTAAATAACGTTTCTCATTGAACATTAACCTGCTCTTTCCACTTGCAGAAACTAAACACGTATCTAGCATGATAAATAAAGTGTTTCATTGACATAGAATTGCTTTTTTCCCATAAGATCCTACAGGAGTGTAATTCTAAAAAAAGAAAATAGTTATACTCATGTGAGTCAAGTGAACCTGTTTTTGAAAATGAAAATAAAATCTACGTGTTAGCAATAAAAAACAATAAGGTAGCTCAAATAAGTCCCGGTATTAATACCGCCTTAAATAATAAGTTTTGGTATTCATTGTAGGTAAGCATCGTTAGATTTTCACTTATGGGTAAGCGTAAGAGGTGGCAGTTCACCTAGTTTGCAATACATAGCTATTCGGGTAAAAATTATATAGCTCTCATTTGTGTAAAGACCCTTTCATTTCTATGCCTCTGGGACTTTTGAAAACAAAAAGTTGAGTGTCCTGTCTGGAACTCTTTATGTAGGACCATAGTGAGAACCTCGTTATATTAGTACGTTTTGAGTGAAACGTTTTCCTTATTTTGCTTCTGTAAATTTAACGACTTTAAATTAATTCATACTCATATGACTATTTATTGCCACTCTCAATATATTCAAAAAAATGTTTATAGTTCTAACGTCACACTTTTTAAAATGTATAATGTTATAATACTTACTGTATATTGCTATGTCATATAAATACAAAATAGGTTTACAAACACAATTGTGAAAGGATTTCCGAAAGTGTAGATACACATAAGCAATAAAAACACTACTGTTATGGTATTATAACGATCGAATATAAGAAGCAAGTCGATGAAAGGTTAGATATATTAGTATTAGCATTATTAGCCAGAATTAATAAACAGTAGTAGTAGTAAGACTTAAAACACATACCTAATTACAAATATAAAAAGTAAAATACATATTTAGAAAATTAGTTAAAACCATGTAACTTAGGCCTAACATTAAAACCAATACTGCTAATCATATTGTGTTATTAGTGTTTTTTTCAATTAAACTTAATGGTGGTCATTTGGTGTCATGTTACAGTATTAATTTCTCATTTTCTAGGATGAAAAAAAAGTTAAATCACCCGATTAATTTATATTATAAGATAATGCAAGCTCATTGAATTATAATATTATTGAAGCAGGTTAAAATATAGAATAAGTTTTCTTAGTCTATTAATTTTTAATTGTTACTTTTCTTCGTTTTTACTGTAAATCAAGCTAAATAATTTAATGACTTAAATGAATAATGGTTACAAGTTAGGAAAAACTTTAATATCAAATTACTTTAACTACCACTATAATTAATTACTATTAGTGTTAAGCTGGTGTGAATGTTACTGGTAAAACAGAAAACACAAAAGTTATTGATTATACATTAAATAATCAGTCATAGTTATAAAGCAGTTTTATGACTGAATGAAATATTCCAATTTGTGATAACTGCTGTTCAAAAATTTTTCAGTAACAATATTCACATGAAAATTAAAAAGATAAATTTACACTTACTATTACTTGTCTGCTGTATTACTATTTAGTCACCTAAAAATTGTCAGAAATAATTAGTCTGCACTATAAAATGCCCTTTTTTTACCAAATAAAGTAGTAGGTTTGTTATAGAATTAGGTGCTGAGTATGCATGTAAAAGTTATATAATTATTTACTTATCACATGGTGAAATTTAGAGATAAATGTGTATTTATTTTATACTTTTGAAGCTTATTATACTAAACTAAAATATCTATAACTATTATAATTATTGTACAATTAACAGTGTTCTAATTTTCAATTGTGATAGCTTGTTTTTCTAGAAAATATTAGATTAAAAGTAACTTAATATGTAAGTGTAATGTTTTAACTTTGTCATTCACATTTATTGTCACATAATTTAAGTTATTGTTAATCTCACTGCAATGTGAATTGCAATATGAATTTTTTAATGTTTTATATCTAAGTGTAATGAAAGGTAGAACTAAGCTGCAATTAAAGTAATTATTATTCAAATTAATTCTACTATTTTTATTTTTTTGATTGATTGATACAGAGAGGTTGGTTGTATCATTGAACTTTCACATTAAACTAAGTTTGCTCATGTAGATGAAATCTGTGTTTTTTAGTTTAATGAATATAAGAAGATAGCACTATAGCATTAAAAGGTTTCTATTCTTATGCGTATTGTGGATATTTACAGGGTAGCATTATTCTGTGATGATTTTGCATTTTGTAGCATGCAAGTTAGCTCATTAGTAATTCTGTTTTATGCATTTCGTGAGTACAGTATTCTCCTCTGATAGTTGTTTTTATTTTACATTTTCTTTTAGCTGGTTATTAAACACTTTTGATGTATGCTTGCAGATGCAGTATAAAAACTTGCAGATTATAAAGAAGATGCTCTAGGTTCATATATAGTACAAAATGGACAGGTTATACTGTATTTTGTTACTTGCAATTTACTTTTCTTTGGCATTTCAGGCTTTAGAAGCTGCATTGTGTTTGTTGTTGTTTGTACACTAACCACTTGCTATTTAATACCATAAGAATAAAACCATTTAATTTTTTTCTTTGCAAAATTGGTTTTATTTTTATCACTAGAATATTCAGCAAAATAAGTTTGCCATAGTGGCTAAACATGAATATGGTGAAGTCCACAACTCATATTTGACTGATGTTTAAGATAGATCTAGTACATATTTACACATAACCCTCAAATTTTCCAGGTTTTTTGAAGAATTATTTTTTTAAAGATGTAGGTATCTGTCTGTTGTCACGTAATCATCTCAAATATTATCATACACTTACATACTTACTACATTACAAATATATACCTTCAATTACAAGTTTCCTGTGTGTTTTGTGCTATCATCTTGGTTAAATTTAAACTAAAATTTGTGGTGCAATTTAGTTGTACAATGTATTTATCGTTGATTGCCATGTAACAAAGTGTTATATTAATATCTGTAAAAATGTTTCATTAGTATATACTGAGCTGTGATAAACACTTGACTGCCAAGTTGAGAGAAAAATTAGGGGTTTGTAGTTTTTGTTATTATTACAGGAAATACAATCTAGGTTTTAATTTACTGTTACTTGGTTGGACTTGTTCCTCTGTAAGTAAATGTCGTTTGTTACATATTTATGAATAGTCTTGTGTAATTCTGTTCTATATGTTAATAAACAGTTCTTGAAGTTACTCATTGTTATTGATGGCTTAGTCATGCATGATTGTGAAACACTTGTAGCAAACTGGCATACTACATATAAAAGAATCTTGGAAATTAACTAGTTTTTGTGAGGTCCAATAATTGGATAATGGGAGAGGGTCAGATATGGTGAAAAATGTAAAGTCACTTGCAGTATGACTGTCCACAGTGAATAGATTTCATTTTTATCAAAAACTACTTTCTTCATAATCTGAGTGCCAAAGACCAATAGAAGAGACTTCATTTCAGAAGGCAAATAGGGAGAAATGGTACAATCAAGTGGCCAGTGCTATCACAGGATAGGGACAAATGTCCTTCATTAACATCAGAAGTTATCTTCATAGTAGAGACTACAACAACAGAGTAGCTAAACAAACAGTCTTCTTCACTTTAATAATAAATTGACAGAGATGTGTATCACAAATGCTGTCACATCCTCTTGCCCTTTTGGATACTGTAATGTTTCATGGTTTATCTCAGTTTTCATTGTTCTCAGAGAATGGAAGCACCTTAGTTTGGCAGTTATTCTCTATGGAATTTTCTTTGAACCTTCTGCAAGCCCTCACAAAATATGGTGATATTTCTGTTATGATGTTGGGTGCCATTTGGAAAGCTAGAGAGTCACAGATAAGCATCTGTGAAAGGGCACTTGCTTGCTCATGACACAATACAGTTCTATATCAATGGACAACTTGCCAGACAAGATTGAGTTTCCAAGGCTACGGTATTACCATTCTCCCTTGGCCAATACACTTGCTGTTAGTAACATGTTTCTCTTGGTTATTTCCTGTGGAAGTGTCTCAAACAACAAACTGTTAAGGACATTCTCATCTAATTTCTTCACTAAGGATGACATAGTCTCAGAAGTCCATATTTCATATCTTGTAAATATATTGCATAACCATGTATCTGCCTTAAATGTTCCAAAGGGAAGATCTGTTTTTGTACTCCTTGTTTCATGTTTATTTAATAAATTGCATTCTTACTGGTCTTATTGCCTCTTTATTTTTGGCAGGCTGTATATTTCAGTACAGTATTTGTTTATTGACTACAACCAAGTGAAATCTTAGTAGAAAACTACATTCACCTGAACTTTTCTGTGATAATACTGAACTTCCTGTGTTTTTCTTATGCTGCAGTTTAAAACTTTAGAAATAATTTTTGGTTCTTCAGATCAAGTTCATTTGGATTTTACATTTTCTCTTATTGATCTTTTAGTATATTCTTATATAAAAAAAGAAAAAATCGTCATTTGCATTTAATCTGTGATATGAATATAAAAACATTTTGTAAAACTTGCAAAAATAACATTATTTTAAATAATTTACAGATTTCGGCAAACATTTTGGAAGAAAAGTGTTTTAAGACACGGAAAGTTATAGTAGTGCGTCTTTATTTACTTTGAAGGAATCATCTTTAATGTTATCAGAGAAAATTCTTATAACAGTAAAATGGGTCTGTTTGGAAAGTCTCCAGAAATATCTCCAAAAGATCAAGTTAGTCTGTTTTGGTTTCTTCATAAAAATCTGATTCTGTTAATTTATTTCCAAATATTTTGTTTCGTCAAGGAAAATCAACATGTTCAGTTCAACTTGTTTAATTTCTAAAACATGAGGTTTTGTTATGATTCTAATGTATGATACGAGTGTGTAGAAATTAATATCTGATGTTACTATAATAAATCTGTCAGTAAAAATATCAAATTTTGTTATTTTTTACCAAAACTTATTAATAGTCATATTTGAAATGTTTTGAATGAAAAACACTAATTTTGATGTGAGTTACATATTCAGTGCAGTTTAGTTGTGTGTTTTTATATATTTTGTTGTTGAACAAAGTCACTTATAACTAATGATATAAAAATTAGTTTTGAAGGAACTTTACATGAAGTTCCTTTATTTTTTGATCAAAAAGTCAAATTAGAAACCAGTATATTTGTCTATAATGATTTAAATTTAGTATTAGATTTTTAGTTTTTTGTAATCCAGGGAGATAACTATAGAAGTAGAACCTACATTGCAGTGGAGATACATTGTCTTATCAGTCTTAACAACCATTCACCAATTTCACATGGAGAAATATGTAAAAACAAATAATAGTAATAATAAAATAGTCAAAAGAAATAGAAATTAAGAGAGATATATCTCAAAGTTGTATCACCTTTCACTGCTTACCAACAGTTGTGGGAAGGTGGTTGCTCTCAAAAGTAAAGAACAGGAAAAAAATAAATAAAAAACAAAATAAGGTATTACCACTTGAGGGTACGTAAGATAAACTTATGTCTTGAAGTTGGCATACCAGTTCCCATTATGGTAGTAAAGTGCCAATTAGAAGCACAGTAGACAAATTATTCTAGTGCTGGAAGAAAGAAAAATTTAGCTCCAAAAACATAAAAAATATACTACGTTTCTGCATTTATAACAATTACGTTTCATTCAATAACCAAGTATATTTAAACAAGTAATAGGAGTTCCAATTGGAACTAACTATTGTACTTATGTTACAAATTTATATCTTTATTTTTTTGAAAATAGGTTTATTGAAAAGTACATAAATCAAGATGTTTTTGCTTTAATTTACAGATATATATAGATGAGCTAATTAGTATAAATAATTGTACTAACATTATTTATTAGCTAGAATTATAAATTAAAAATACTTCTAGAAATTAAAATAATTGATAATGATATTAATCTAAATATTTTTAATAAAATAAACTATTTTTCTTTCCCAATATATGATTTACTTTCTGTTATATGTTACAACTTCACAATTATTCAGATTTTGTGAAAGTTGTAATTACAATATTTTGTTATCAATGTTAATTAAGCACCATTCAGTTTCAATAGGGAAGAAATGAGATCAGGATTACAAATTTGGAGCTTTCTTGGGTTATGTGACGTCAACCTTCATTTTTGAACATTAGAATCAACTAATGCTTTCTTTGGAACCTTTTTCCCGGTTATAAGTTTAGTTCTAGCTATAATGTGATTTATAAAGTTTCACCATGTGGATCTTACTGTAACAGAGTACTGTATAGGCTAGTTATTGGAGTCTTCCTTAAATCCAGTTACAAATAGAATTCTTAAGTATTATAATTTATCTCAAATGACCTTTGATTTATGGTGTTACATACATTCCACATTATGATTTCAAATAGCCTGAAATATGAATGTAGAAGTTAATTGAATGTCAGTATGAATCAAATTTATAATAATTGTCAACAAGATTGATACACACAGTTTTCTTTCTTGACTCAAATATATTTTGATATATAAACAACAATAAAACTTATAATAATGGTTTATATACAAGAGTTTTTCAAAAAGAACTGAATCTCTCATTGATGTTCATGGAGAGCTAAGTTATTCTGTGTTGATACACATATACACTCATCTTGATGGCTTGGTACCTTGAAACACACAAGTTTTCACCAACAATAATATCAAACATCCTCATTTAAACACTAATATCTGAAGTTAATTCATGGAAGTTAAATAGTTTGTAATGTTTGAGGTCTAAAAACATTTCTGGTGAAATATCTGTAGTTTCTGATTAATGAGCATTTATCATGATTATAGCTTCTGAATTTTATAGGATACTGATTGTAGTAGTCCAACACATTGTTAAACTGCCTACCCACATGTTGTGATGGCTAACTTTTATATTCATTAGGCAAGATACTCGAAAATTCAGTTGGCAATAATATTGGAAACTACTAGTATGTTCCAAGAATTCATCATACACTGTTGATACTTACACTCGAGTATCTTCTACAAATTTATAGAACAGGTTGGACTTTCACAGTACACATTTAACACCATACATCACATCATTTCTAAATATATATTAAACTGAAACAAACATAGATATTAAGGTAAACAAGTATAATTTGTTTTTGTATAAAATAAATGTATAACATTCACTGGCTCAAGGTAGTTTACTGTTAGAATAAAGAATTGAATCTGATATTGAATTCAAATCTACTTCCCCTCGGAGTGGATTCCTGTACGTGGTGAGGGGACCTCCCAGGGAAGGTTCTGTTCTGTCTGGTTACCTTCTCTGGGATCTAAACATCCACCCACGTGTTTGCCGTGCGTGGCGACCCGTGAAGGGGAGGAGAGGATCCTGGTGGTTGAGGGGTCCAACCCTAACACACCACTTTGGCCTCGAATTCCTGTAGACGGGCGGCCCTTGGGTGGCCCCCCTTGGGTCAGTCGGCTGGTTCACCTGGGCTAGAGCCAACCAAGTACCAGTGTTGGAAGTTCTCAACGGGTGTTGTGGACATTGTGCCTGATGCTGGTGTTTGGGTATAGTGCTCACGAAACCCTGGCGTTGCTGCATTGTCCTTGCATGACTTTGTAGTGCGTCCCCTTGTAGGGCTCCATGGTGGGTGGGGTCAGTGAGTACCGAAACTTTTCTCTTTCCTATGGATCCTTCAAAAAATTTAAATAAAATTGTAAAAAAACAGTCAATGGGTAAGCGACCACGACTTGAATACTCAGAACAGCAATCTCCAACATCAGTAACACACGTACCTCATTTTCTGATATTGCATTCTCTTTCAGAAAAACCTTTAGGGCAAATGTCCCCTTTTTTTTATTCAAAAGGGGCTAGAGGGACTTGCTGGCTCTCCAAAGTCAGTAAAGAAGCTTCGATCTGGTGACATACTGGTTGAAACATCCACATCCCAACACAGTGAACTCCTCTTGAAATCAAAGGTAATTGGCGATATACCTATTGAGGTTACACCCCATGCTACTTTGAATACTTCACGAGGAGTTATTGTTGAAAGGGATTTGAAGAATGTTCCTTAATCGGAGATTCTCGCCGGTCTTTCCACTCAAGGAGTTTCTGCAGTGAGGCGCATCTCCACTCGCAAAGATGGAGTTACACTGCCAACAAATACCCTTGTTTTAACATTCACTTCACCACGAGCACCCGCCACCATCAAAGCAGGTTATCTCATTTGTAGGGTTCGGCCATACATTCCAAACCCTCTTCGATGTTTTCAATGTCAGAGAATCGGCCACTCAAAGACATCTTGTCGTGGTTCCCTGACATGTGCTCGTTGTGGAGGCAAGGACCACGATGCCTATGATTGTGACATAAACCCACATTGTGTCAACTGCAATGGTTCTCACCCCTCTTACTTTCATTCTTGTCCAAAATGGTTGGAGGAAAAAGAGGTGCAGCGTTTGAAAACGACACATAACATTAGTTATCCTGAGGCTCGGAAATTGATGTCCACAATCCCATCTCGGACATATGCTGCTGCACTCCATTCCACAACTACAGTGGAAGTGCAGACAGATCTCTCTGTGCCTCCAAAAGAATCGTTTTCAAAACAAATGAAAAGCCTTTTGACCTCCGTGGTTAAAACAGTAGATGAATCGACTTCCACACCCATCTCTGTTCCTCCCATAACTTCCAACAAACCTCAAGATCCATGTCCTTCAGTTTCAAATACAGGCATTTCTTCTGATACATCATTTTCTCCCACCACAATAAACAAAACAATTATTCGTCCGCGTCCTCAGTCACTTGATTCCTCTTCCAATAACAAAAACCTGCCCACTCGACCCAGAGCAGGATCCATGGAGGTTGATAGATCTCCTCCGAAGAAAGACAGTAAAGACAAAAGACGAGGTCGTAAACCGAAGGGTTCTCCAACCACTTCACCTGCCCGTCCTTAAAAATGGCCACCTTGATACAATGGAACTGTCGAAGTTTACGTTCTAATCTGGATGATATCAAAACGCTGATTGCTTCCTACCATCCTGTTTGTCTTTCTCTACAAGAAACATTTCTCAAATCTGCTGATACAGTCTCCATTCGGCAGTTTTCTCTGTACAGAAATGACAAGTTGTGTGATGGTCGAGTACATGGAGGGGTGGCACTTTTGGTTGATCAACATGTGCCCACCCTGTCTTTGTCACTCAATACACCCTTGGAGGCCGTAGCCATCTGTATTTCCTTGGGTCGTACCATCACTGTTTGTTCTCTGTACCTGTCCCCTGGAGAGACATGGAGGGGTGGCACTTTTGGTTGATCAACATGTGCCCACCATGTCTTTGTCACTCAATACACCCTTGGAGGCCGTAGCCATCCGTATTTCCTTGGGTCGTACCATCACTGTTTGTTCTCTGTACCTGTCCCCTGGAGAGACATATGATCAATCAGACCTGGATGCTCTCGTTGAACAGTTACCATCTCCATTTCTAATCCTGGGGGATTTTAATGGACACCATCCCCTCTGGGGAAGTGCTGTTATTGATGGGAGGGGTCGATCTGTAGAGCAGATGCTCTCTGATCACGATCTTTCTCTTTTCAGTACTGGTTCTTCCACTTACTTTCATGCACCAAGTCAGTCATTTACTGCCATTGGTCTCTCAGTTTGCTCCCCTTCATTATTCTCCCATATTTCATGGAGGGTTGACAGTAATCCATTAGGCAGTGATCATTTTCCGATCATTTTGAGAGAGACTGGCCGTGGTCGATGCCACCCTACCCACGTGCCCCGGTGGAAGCTGGATCAGGCAGACTGGTCCACTTTCACTGCTCTCGCAGAACTTGATCCTGTCATCGTAAATCAGCCATCAATAGACAACTGTGTTGCAGCGGTAACTGATTGTATTATACATGCAGCTGCTCAGTGTATTCCTAAAACCTCGACACGTTTCCCACGATATCCTCGTCCATGGTGGAATTCTGCTTGCAACTTAGCACGGAAGGCTCAAAAACGGGCCTGGGACACTTTTCGCAGATATCCCACACTTTCAAATCGGGTTGCTTTCCAGCGGGCCCGAGCACATGCTAGGTGGGTAAGACGTCAAAGCCAGAAGGAATCTTGGATTAAGTTCACAACCAGCATATCTTCTACCACCAGTTCCAAGATCGTATGGGACAAGATTCGAAAGGTTAATGGGCACTACACTTCTGTTCCCCTCTCGATCTTACTCTCTGATGGTCAGGAGGTGACTGATGTCCGAAACATCGCTAACACTCTAGGTGAAAGCTTTTGCCAGGTATCTAGCACTTCTGCTTGTTCCTCCACCTTCCTGGCCATCAAGACTCGAGGCAGAGCGATCACCTCTTTCCTTTCAAACTGACTGTTTCTTTGACTATAATAGTCCCTTTACCCTGGTGGAACTAAAAATGTCCCTTTATAGGTCTGCCAGTACATCTGTTGGACCTGATGATATTCATTATGACATGCTACACCATCTCTCTCCTGATTCTCTTGATGTCCTTCTGACTATCTTCAACCGGATTTGGCAGGAGAATGTTTTTCCTGATGCCTGGCGCCACGCTATTATTTTACCCTTCTCTAAGCCAGGGAAAGATCTGAAGATTCCTTCAAACTATCGTCCAATTGCTCTGACGAGCTGTCTCTGTAAGACCTTAGAAAGGATGGTTAATGCTCGTCTTCTTTGGTTCCTTGAATCAAACAACCTCCTCTCACCCACCCAGTGTGGGTTTCGTCGACAGCACTCCACCATAGACCACCTAATCCGTCTTGAAACATCTATCAGAGAGGCCTTTCTCAACTGCCAACACCTTGTATCGATATTCTTTGACATAGAGAAGGCTTACGACACAACATGGAGGTATGGCGTTTTGCGAGACCTCCATACATATGGGTTACGTGGCCATCTACCCATGTTTATTAAAAATTTTTTAATGGACAGGAGATTCCAAGTTCGTGTAGGTTCGGCACTTTCACGTTCTTTTGTACAGGAACTTGGAGTCCCTCAAGGCTGTATATTGAGTGTCACACTTTTCAGTATAAAGATAAATGCCATCACTGAACAACTCCCTCTCACCGTTATGAATGGGCTATATGTTGACGACTTTCACATCTCATGTCAGTCATCAAACATGAGATATATTGAGCGGCAACTACAAACTGCCCTCAATCGTGTACAGAAGTGGACTCTTGCGAATGGCTTTAATTTCTCTCTTTCCAAAACTGTATGCATGCACTTTTGCCGCCGACGAGGTATTCACCCTGATCCTGAACTTCATATCGATGAAGTTTTGCTGCCAGTGGTCCCAGAGACAAAGTTCTTGGGGCTTATCTTTGATCGTAAATTGACCTTTATACCACACTTAAAGCAGCTTCGGGTCAAATGCACCAGAACACTGAACATCCTTCGTGTCCTCTCTTCTACCAGTTGGGGGGCAGATCGCCGTTCAATGTTAAAGATATATCGTGCTCTTATTAGATCGAAACTTGACTATGGATCAATGGTCTATGGCTCTGCCAGACCCTCGGCCTTAAAGATACTGGACCCCATTCATCACCAAGGTCTTCGACTCTGCACCGGAGCTTTCTGTACCTCTCCAGTTTAAAGCATATACATTGAATCTCATGAACCTCCTCTACACCTTCGCCGTTTGCAACTGTCTTTACAATATACTTCTAAACTTCGTTCCTTACCAAAGCATCCCACCTGGGAATGTGTTTTCCTTCCTCGGTGGGCAGTACTTTTTCAGAACAGACGATCTGTCATTGCTCCGTTTGGCCTTCGCATCCGGGCGCAATTGGATGAATTGGGTCTGTCCTTGGATAATATTGCAGATTCCACATGTCGACGCATCCCACCATGGCTTATTACAGCCCCCAAGTGTGACCTTTCTTTCAGTCACCTAAAAAAGGCGGATACTCCAGACTGGAAGTACCGTCTTTTATTCAATGAATATCTTTCAAACAATCATTCAGTTCCCATTTATACAGATGGTTCCAAATCAGGAAATTCAGTGGGCTTTGCTATGGTTTGCTGTGGGTCAGTAGTTGCACACAGAATCCCCTCTACAGCTTCTGTGTTCACTGCTGAACTGTATGCAATATCTCTTGCCCTTGATCATATTGCAGCTGAGCAGTACTCCAACTGCACTATTTATACTGACTCGCTTAGTTCTATTGTTGCCTTGGAATCACTTCACATTAGCTCACATCCTATTCTAGCAGATATTCGAAACCGACTGGCCCATTTCTCATTAGCAGCTACTTCAATTCAGTTTTTCTGGATACCAGGCCATGTTGGTATTCATGGGAACGAGCTTGCAGACATGGCAGCTAAATATGTATGCCTCAGCTCCATCACCCCTATGCCTATTCCGTACATGGACTATGGTGTTGTCTTCAAAGCTCGGCTCCGTGCCAGTTGGCAGTACACTTGGAGTGAACAACGCGACAATAAACTTTTTCAAATTAAACCCAAAACTGGAGTTTGGCCATCTAGCTTCCGTAAAGTTCCGGAGGGAAGAAGTTGTTCTCACTAGGCTACGCATTGGTCACAGTTTTTTAACTCATCATTTTCTTTTATCTGGAACTGATGCACCAATGTGTAGTTTGTGTAACACTCAAATCACTATCAGCCATGTTTTACTTTCTTGCCATCATTACAATCCTCAATGACGGCAATACTTTAAACATATTTTTTCCCAGCGTCAATCTGTAACATTGGACAGAGTTATTGGTGATGGTGACTATGTCCACCTTAATAACGATTTCAATTTTTTAATGGCCATTAATCTTTTTAATCTTATTTAAGTGTGGTATATTTATTTATTACATCTTTTTAATTGTGGCTCCTTTTTAAAGTTTTATTCTCTCTCATTCAATGCGACATTAAACAATGGCCAGAACATTAAATAACTCGACACCAGGACTGGAAAGGCCAACTTCAGGTGACTAACGCTTCTGTTTGAACTACTCGTTAGTCTTCCTGGCGAGTTACTGTTATACTTTCGCTGCATATCATTTCGTACTTTTACAACCTTTTTGTATTGGCCATATTGACTCATAACCCGGAACCAGGACGGAAAGACCAACTTCAGGTGGCTGACAGTGGTTTATATACTACCTGTTAGTCTTCCTGGTGGGTTATGATCATTCCCATTCTGCTACAGGTTGTCCTTTACAACCTTGTTGACTGGATGTCGTCATTGGTTTTTGCACCATTTCCTGTTTTAATTGCCATTTTGTTTTTATCTTCAATTACCTTTACACATTTTACTCCATTTACTTGACTTTTATCTTTTTACTGGACATTTGGCTACTCTTTATTATGATTTTGCTGAGTGTCTTTTTAAACTTTTATTCCATTATATTTTGATAATAGCTACTATGACACATAACCCGGAACCAGGACTGGAAAGGCCAACTTCAGGTGACTGACAGTGGTTCTTGAACTTGTTCGTTAGTCTTCCTGGCGGGTTATGATCATTATTATTATGCTAGAGTAAATAGTTTATAACTTTGAAGACTGGGTGTCACCATTGGTTTTTACACCATTTTCTGTTTTAATTGCTGTTTTGTTTTTACCTTCATTTTCCTTTACAAATTATACTCCATTTACGTGACTTTTCTCTTTTTACTGAACATTTGGTTACTCATTGTTGCGCTTTTGCTGTGTGTTTTTAATACTTCTATTTTACATTTTGATACTAGTTGCTATGACACATAACCCAGAACCAGGACTGGAAAGACCAACTTCAGGTGACTGACGGTGGGTCTTGTACCTGCCTGTTAGTCTTCCTGGCGGATTATGATTATACCTTTTTGATAGAATACCTACCTTACAACTTTTTACACTTTGCCTTCTATCTTAACCTTGTAGACTAGGTGTCAACACTGGTTTTATACTTTTTTTGTTTTACCTTCATTTCCATTTATGCCTTTTACTACATTTTTACCGGTTGTTTGGCGCAGATAGCCTCGTTGCTTTGTGCCATAAAACACAAAATCAATCAATCAATCAAATCTACTTTGCTCTTTAATACAGCAAATCAAACTACTCATACACATAAACACTGGCAAAAATATCTTGATGTACTCAAACTTACTGTATATTATGAGCTCTTCTTAACACTGTATGTTTTACATCAACTCCTAACCATGTTATTCAGTTTGAAAGGGATAGCAGTAACTACTTTTATGAAGCTTGAGTTAAGACAATTTTGTGGTCCTTGCAAAGGAGACTTTGGTATAGCAGGTGTTCCAGTCTTAAATATAGTGTATTCAGTAGCAGTAGGTTGATAGCCTTTCTTAAAAAAGCAAGATACTGAATTTTTTGCCCAGAGGAGTTCTTATACCAAATTGTTTGGTGTCCTCATGACTTTCAAAATAGCATACATGTCTAATTCTATTATGATTACAACCCATATTTTTGTGCATGTTAAACTGCATCTTGTACAGAAATATTATTAGGAAAATGTTTAGAAAACTATGTGCTCTGTTAGATATATTAGTCTGCATAATTAAAAATATTTCATAAGAATGAAATAAAATGATGGGTACTTCATGTTCATTTTAGTAATGATACTTAACTATTTTAACTGTATAATTACAACCTACACAAATTGTAAGTAGATATGTAACTTTTATGAAGGTTCTTTATAAAGATGAAACCAGTCAGTGAAATAGTTTTAAATCTATTTTGCACAATCCTAAGATTACGTAGTTTTAGAAAAATAAGTTAATTTTGATTTTTTCTGTTTTTATATTAAACAATCATTACTTAATGTAGCTACTTCCAATCAAAATTATAATAGTTCATAAGCAACTTGATTTTCATTTCAAGTATAAAAATACTGTTTATCTTGTTTACAAATTTCATTTACATATAATCTCTAGAACCTTCTAAGTGAAGATTAAATAATTTTAAAGTAAATCTTTATATTTTATTTTCCATTTTCTCTATTATATCATTAACTATAGATATTATCATCAATGTACACTGTAATGAAATGATTAAGCTCAAGAAATGGAAATGTGTATGTACCTTTTAAATGTTTATAGATTGTTTTGTAATCTTTTTTCTCATGTGTAATTTCACATCTCTATCTTTTTACTTGTAATTTATTTTTAATTATCCTTTTCAATTTATTGTTTTTTATTATTGATGCAACAAGTGATTTTGTTCATGTTGGATGCCGTTTAGGATACTCAACTTTTTCTATAGTCTGTTTTATAGAGGAATGGTTTCTCTGTATCTGTGTTGTCCACTCAGCAGTCTTTTGATCATCTTCTATCTGGTCTAGAAGTATCCTATATACTTTCTTCCATCCACCAGTATGGAGACACCTACCCTAAGGACATTTGTTTTCTTTATTATAGACTTCATCATACTCTTTTAGACTCAAAACCACCATGTTTAGTTGTCGGTATATCATTTCTCAGGGGCTTAGACAGGTGTTGAGTTAATTGTCTTGCTTAGGCCTGCTCCTTTTTACAGAGTGGTCCATCCACCTTCTTATGTCTTCAGTGCATTTGCTCTAACTGTGGGAATCCTATTATCACTACCTTCCTGATCTCCATCAGCATCTTGCTTTCACTATCTCTTCTCCATTCTCTGAATATACACCTCTTGCAGATGAAACTCTGTTTCTGGATTGTTTAAATATCATTTTATGCCTTAGACATATTTTATTCTCTTTCTCATTTATAGGAGTCATCATTCTCACTTTTTTTCATAGAATTTTTTTTCACACTTATTTACCACAGAAACAGGTTATTTTATACCTTGGGATGTTTGGAAGGGTGTTTGATGTTCTCCCTCCAATTCACTTCCCCTTCCATTTCTTCTTTATATGATACTTTTAATTCTGATTAACTACTGTGTCTTGTTCAGAATGTTTATTCTTATCTTGCTTCCACCACTCATGTATGTGGGAATTGCAGTTATTTTTTTTCGCTATGGGATCCATTTTCTTTAACTAGTTGTGAGATTGTGCATCCAGGAATGTTTTCAACCTGAACATATTTGTTTCCCATTACTTAATCACAGGGTGAGTATATCTTCATCTGAATTTTATCTCTACAGTCACTTTTCTTTAGTCTTTCCAGAAACTAGTTATGTGATTGTTGATTATTTTGGTTGTTTTTTAACAGCTATGTCATTGTTATTGTTATATATCCATGTACATCAACTAGAAATGATGGAACCCACCAAATGCTTCATAGGAACACTTCTCTTTCCTAAAATTCACAGTGAGCATGGGAATAGAGAAAGTGTTTGTCCACTTGTCCTTGCTACCACCGCTGTTAAGGTGGGGTTTTCTGCAAGAATGTTTCAGGATTCCATATATATTTCTCTCACAGATCACATTTTGTATGGGAAAGAAGTGTTTGCCTACTGTCATACCTGAATAGCACTTGCTTATTTTAGTTGCAGTAAACCATCACACACTCTGTTTCTGTGGAATCTTATGCATACGTGTCATTTCCTGTTCTAAGTTTCTCTCTTTGGCATTGTCCACCATTCTAATTCCTTTTTTCTATTTTCTCTTAGTGAGGTTAGGGAGACCCTTTATTTCCAAAGTAACTGGAAAGATTAACATGGAGAGTTTTCCATTTGTACAATGTAATCCCAATGGTATGACAGTGAAAGTATACACTCCCCAATGAAGAGTAAGACTAGGCTCTTTGTTGTTTGAAAGTTTATTACAGGACACCCCAGTACATAATAAACTAACCTCAGTGTTTATTTCATTCCTAAAATGTCTTGTTCTCACTTCAGGATGCACATCTGCATTAATGTTTTCCTGCTCTTGATTATTGTGGTAAGTATTTCTCCAGATGTGTTGCTCAGCCAAAAGGTTGTTGATAGATGCTCATCTCTGCACGACCTTCCACCTTTCCTTCTCACTTCCAGTGTATTATTTTAGCCTCTTCAAAAAAGAGCTTTTATTCTGCTGCTAGTGCTCAAGTAGATTATTGTGCATGAAGGATGGATTTTCTTCATAACTATAACATTATAGACTGCTGTATGAATGGAAGTCTTATGGTGAGTGCAAAAATATTTTTCAGTGGTGTAAGGTAATAGCCATTTGTTTTTTTGTGTGTGTGTGAGATAATGTTTATTTTATACAAGTAAGTATATTATCATGTACACAGCTTTAATATACATAAGTTGTTTCTTGTGAACAACTTGTATATAGTTCATATTTATTAGTGTGTATCATGTTACTTTATAAAGATTAACATATTTCATATAGGTAGCTTCTGTATGTTTGTTGTTTTACTATCAAGAGGACACAACATACAATTAATTCTGTGTGGTGTACACAGGTTAGAGAATGGACATCAAAGATAAGGAAGGAAGGCTATCAGCTTGATAGACAGATACGATGTAAGTAATAGAAATATGTGTTGATGGAGTGCAATAAATGTTTCTTAAAATTACTGTATTTTTAACAGTTTATGTATTACATTATGAGTGGAAACTAAGTCACTTTGTGCAGTTACATTTTTCATAATATTTATTATTAAGAATAATGTTTTATAAATTCTCATATAAATGTGCAAACTCTCATGCTTTTGTCATTTAGTATATTTGTGTGAATTAATTGTACTACCAGTATTGTCAAGTTTCTGATACCTGCATATACGAGGTCTGTTCAAAAAATACGGGGACTGTTTGAATTGCGCTGCTCCAGTTTGTTCCAGGGGAATCCGCTTGGTGTCGCTAGGTTTGCACATATCAGCTGATTACGATGCCATTTTCCGATTGCAGATATCTTCATTTGTGTATTAGCTACGCGATTTTAAGTAAAGTGTGATTTTTTCGTTTGGCAGATTTCATTCTCTGAAGGAGCAATGACTTGTTGTGAAATTTTGTGTTAAACTTGGAAAATCTGCAACTGAAACTTTTGCTATGCTTAACACAACTTACAGTGATGTTGCTATGAAGCGTACAGCGTGTTTCAAATTGCATGAATGGTTTAAGGATGGTCGACAGTCCATTGAAGATGATAAGCATCCTGGACGTCCTTCCACGTCAACTGACGACCCACACGTCAACAAAATCAATACCCTGGTGTGGGCAAATCGACGTCTGACTGTCAGGGAGCTTGCTGAAGAGTGTGGGATATCAGTTGGATCTTGTTACGAGATTTCGACAGAAAAATTGAAGATGCACTCCATTTCTGCGAAATTTATGCCTCAGAACTCGTGATTTTTTGGCCAAACACTCGATCATTGTTCTTCCCCACCCCCTACTCACCTGAACTTGCTCTTTGTGATTTTTTCTTGTTCCCTAAACTCAAAAGACCCTTGAAAGGAAGAAGATTTGAGACGATTTTGGAGATTAAGGCAAATGCGATGAAGGAGCTGGAGGACATTACAAAAGAAGCGTACCAGGAATGTTTCAACAAGTGGAAACACCGTTGGGATAAGTGTGTGCATTGGGGAGGAGAGTACTTTGATGGGGGCACAAACCTTTAACTTCTAAATAAAGTACATTTTGTTTTATGACGTCAGTCCGCGTATTTTTTTTAACAGCCCTCGTATATCTCTCCTTATTGATTTTTGTTTACAGTACTATTAGGTTTTGGATTCAAAAGAATAGTGTTATCTGGCATTTAATAGTATTATTCACTGTATCTGTTCAAAACACTTAAGAATTGGAAAAAAATACAGTGTTATATAAGAATTATGTTACAACTTTCACAAAGAGAGTTGATAAAGTTTTACAAAAATAATTAATAACACAGTCTTAATTATGAGCAAAAAGCAAACTACAAAGAAAACCTTCCGTTAACAGTTATGTACCCTCATTGCTAATGATGTTTCCTGTACAGTGTATGACCTCTTCTCACAAAAATCACTATTTTTATTCAGTGCTGCCCTTATATTGAAAAACTTTATTTGTGCATGCTACAAGTCTTGAATCTGTTATCCTTCTGGAATTGACTGATTCTAAATTATGATGCAGTAACCCTCCACCAATGAGAATGTCACACACACTCTTGATTTATATGACTCCCATAATTGAATAGAGGGAGTAACATGATTACAAAAACATTTTTATTTGTTTGTGCCAACATAATTGTATTTGGTTATTCATTTTGCATTATGAATTCTGTGTTACCACTTCAGAGGTTGTGTGTTGTATCAGCAATTTTACACAGTTGAGGAACTCCACTGCCAGATTTTTGGCTTTACTTCACTGGGAGATTGATCATCTATGGAATGACTTTTGTCAGGCCTTGCCATGAGTTTAGGAACCCACACATTTGAAATATGATCTGTAAACTGTTAAAAAATAAGGCATTTTAATGTTGTGTTTTTTTAATAATTTTATTGTCAGTACTATTATCCATAGTTGAGTTCCATAATGCAAGTTTCATTAGATCAGTTAATACTCATAGTCAAGTTTGGATTATTTCAATAGTCTTGGTTGTATTTTTGCTCCTATACCATTCAATTAGATTTACCCTGGTCTTTGTTAAATTGGTATTACTTGTAATTCATCTTACTGATATATAAATCATTAGTTTAACTAATATTTTGTTCTACCATATGTCACATTCCATACATATTGTACTGTTACTAGACACTCCTTAATTTTATAGAATGATGTCTATTTCATTTAGTTATTATTTATTTTTTATCCTTCTTCTTATATAGTCATGCGAAAAAGTTAGGACACCCTATGAAAACCTGTGTATTTGTGTAACATTTTTTGATATATAGATATTTAATCTCAATTTTAACAATACTGAGAGATTATAGGAATATAACTAAACAATTAAAACTAAAGAAAAGACTTTTCAAGATCTTCTGTAAATGTAATTCTACAAAAATGAATATTCTAACTGAGGTGAAAGTTAGGACACCCTATCCCCTAATAGCTAGTGTTACCCCCTTTGGCTGAAATAACTACAGTGAGACACTTCTTGTAGCTATCTACCAGTCTCTGACATCGGTCTCAAGAAAGTTTGCCCCACTCCTCAATGCAGAATTCTTTCAGCTTTGAGATGTTTCTTGCATATACTGCCCATTTCAAGTTACCCTTCAGTATCTCAATGGGATTAAGATCTGGGATTTGACTTGTTCATTCCAGACTCTCTATTTCTTAGTTTTCAGCCAGTCCTTGGTAGATTTTCTGGTATGTTTTGGGTCGTTGTTGTGTTGCAGGGTCCAGTTCCACTTCAGCTTTAATTTTTATACAGATGGTCTCGCATGATCCTCAAGCACCCTCTGATGTACAGTAGAATTCATGGTGGATTCTATGATTGTGAACTGTCCAGGTCCTACTGCAGCAAAGCAGCCCCAAACCATGACACTTCTACCTCTATGCTTTGCAGTTGGTCTGAGGTTCTTTTCCTGGAATGCTGTATTTGGTTTATGCCAAACATGTCCTGTTCTGGTGTACAAATAATTCAGTTTTGGACTCATCTTTCCAAAGAACATTATTTCACAAGTCCTGATCTTTGTCTACATTCTCTCTGGCAAACTTCAGTCTGGCCTTGATGTTTCTCTAAGAGAGCAAAGGCTTCTTCCTTGGGCACCTCCCATGCAAGTTAAACTTGTGCAGTCTCTTTCTGATTGTAGAGGCATGCACTTTCACATCAACAGTAGCCAGAGCCTGCTGTAGGTCCCGTGATGACATGTTAGGGTGTTTGGAGACCTCTTTTAGCACCTTGCAGTTTGCTCTTGGGGTAAACTTGCTTGGACGACCAGACCTGGGCATGTTGGCAGTTGTTTTGAAAGCCCTCCACTTGTTGACTATATTCCAGACAGTGGAATGGCTGATTTAAAACTAAATGTCTGAGGTTTAAATAGGGCAAGCCTCATTCAAAATGCTGAATAACAATCTTCTAATCATGTGAATCTGGTATGATACACCTGTGTGTGAGTTGAGCAATTTTAAGTGGGAATAAATGTGGGGTGTCCAAACTTTTTCCTTAGTTAGAATATGCATTTTTGTAGAATTACATTTACAGAAGATCTTGAAAAGTCTTTTTAATTTTAATTGTTTAGTTATATTTCTATAATCTCTCAGTATTGTTAAAATTGAGATTAAATATCTATATATCAAAAAATGTTACAAAAATACACAGGCTTTCATAGGGTGTCCTAACTTTTTTACATGACTGTACACTTTGTTTATGTGGAACTCTTTAACTAAACTCCACACAATCTTCTCCCAGTATTGTACACACATGTTGTTTGGATAATTTTTAATTTTATTGCTTAATAATATCCTTTTTTGTTTTTTTTTGTACTGTTTGATTAGGCTTTACGAATGTTTGTTATTTTTAGTTTACCTGTAGCTTTACTTCCAAGTTAATTGATAATTAGGTTAAATTTCTTGTTTAAGTTTAATAAGTGTCTGTTATTTTTGGTTTACCTCTGATTATACTTGTGGGTTAATCAATAATTATGTTAAGCATCTTTTCTTCAACATATAACATCACATGCATATGCTTATTTAAATAGAATTTATGCTCTACCAACTATTTCATTTTGTCTTTTTTTAGTTTATAATTCTTATTATTGATTTTGTTCAGTTAGTAACTTATACTTTTTGCCATTAATTTCAGTTATGAAGTCCCATGTTGCTTGCCTTCTTTCTATAATGGTTTCAGATGGCTTAGATTTTGTTTTCCCTTACCTTGTCAGAAATTACCTTTTGGGCCTCTACTGGAAAATCTGCTAGGCATATCTCAGTTTTGTTTTTTTAAAGACAGTTTCACTGTTACATTGTTTCATTTTGATCTTTTTTATACATCTTTTGAGAACAGGTATTTGTAGGCTGTGATTCTTTTTGTCTTAGCTTATTAGGCATATTTTCTTCGTAGTTTCATGTCATTTACATATCTGTTAATCTTATCCATTTCACCCTCTATATAGTTGTCTTTTTACCTCATCAACACTTCTACAGTTAATGTTTACCTTCCACCTCCTTTTTAAAGTGTTCCACGTATATTTATGGAATTTCATGACATTCCTTTGTCTTACCTCCATAGTGGGGTTTTGTTATCTTTAGTTTATTCTCTGTATACAACATGGCTTTTTTTGCTTTTAGGATCTTCTAGGAGGGGAAACTTCTGTTTGTTTACCATCTGTAGCTAACAGTGTCTTACTTTTGGTTCTTTTTTTCTACCAATCCATCTTTTAGGAAATAATCTCATACATTTCATGTTGTGGGGTAGTTGTAATGTCACATTGAATTTTTGTTTAGTTAATGTTTTGTTTCCATCTGAGATATTAGTCTTCATTAATTTGATGTGCTTGGCACTTGCCTGTCCTTTACCTGTCTTACCTGTGGGTTTTCTTCATTTGTCTTGTTTACTCAGTAATCTTCAGGGGTTCTGAATCAATCAGTCCCACCTCAATCACTTCTTAGGACTTTCTTGTTTCAATTTGTAGTCTTTGATCACATTTGGGTAGATACTCTATATGACTGTGAATGCTTATGGTACATCTTTATCTTTTGTTTTTTCCACCCCTTGATTGAGTACTAGTTTTGTGCCTTGACTTTGGACTTGTTTTGTTTTTATATTTCTTTTTGGGGAGGTATGCATTTTACCTGATTTCTGTATTTGATAAATTAACATCATTTATTGAATGTCCAATTTCATTTAGCTCCTTCCAAATGGGGATAGTCATAACTTACTCTTCTTCTCCTTCCACATTCAGCTCAGGTTGTTGGATTTTCCAGTTGGATAAATTTACCTGTTGCTTACCTCACATTCTAATCTCTTTCAGATGTGTATTTTTAAACACCCCTTTCGTAGAGACCATCCATTCTTCTCCTTGAATGCATTCAAATATGTTTTCTGTTATCTGAGTCTTTAGTTTATGCTTATGTTATGCTTGCTAAATTTAAAGAATACGGATAAGTGTGTGATGTTTTGGCAGTTTGGTTGTTTTATGTTGAAAGTTTGGAAATCAAAACATTTGATACTGTTTGTTGCCTTTAGTATGGTGGGTAAACTGATTCAGCTGTAAGTAAATGTAACTGAAATTTTGTCATGAGCAAAAGTAAAAAAGTAAAGGTAAAACTTTGAAGTTGAAGCTTTAAGGTACTTGATTTAGCTGCATAATTCTTAGTTTGAATAATGGGCCTGGTTACTTTTCACAATAATATTCAATATCTACATGAAAGTTAAGTTCTCACAATGGTAAAAAAGATTACAAAAATAAATGTTTTGAAATGTATTCTGAAATCTGTCATGATTGCAAATATTAGATGAAAATTACATTCAGAGAAACTATGGCATAATTACAGCATCAAGAAGAAAGCCAAACAGTACTCCAGCATAATATGATGGATACTCTACCATGGTTATTCCCACTTTTAAAATGTGGCATCCAACAAAAATGATGTGTCTAGGATATCTAATATAAGGAATATATTTGAAAAGAAAGTTTCCAAGACTGGACAAAAATTTATTTTTTTTATAACCTTATTCCAGAATAGTTTTCAGACTTTAGAGCTACTATTGAGAAATAAAGTTAATTTTAAATAAGTGGCAATGGTAATCGTAGAGTAGGCTATATGCTCATTCCTTCAAGGTTCACATTTTTGGTGGTAAGAGAAAATAACTTTTATTTGTTGCTGATTGCATTGAAAAATAACTTTAATAAATTTTACATAGCTTGGCACATTTTAATTTCAAATTGTGTTTTTATGTAAATTAAAAAATGATCTTTTACTCCTTCTAAAAGAGCATTTTATTTCAGCTACAGTCTAAACTTTAGGAGTTCACCAGCTCTGAAAATGTTTTTCTGTATACCAAAAGTGCATTTTATTAGTCTTGTTGCTAAGGGGTAGTGGAAAAATGTTTGCTAAAAATACTTTTCAGTCTGTATGTTTGTTCTTTAAATCTGTCTGTCATCTTACTGTGATAGAAACATGTTTCAAGAGAATTGATAATATACAAAAAGTTAATTCTGAAAAAGATTTTTCCTCAAAATTTGAGTTGTGAAGTATGTGTTTTGCCTTAGCTATCCAAAGAGAAGAAGAAAAAGTGAAAAGATCGTTAAAAGATGCTGCTAAAAAGGGAGACAGAGATGTTTGCACAATTTTAGCGAAAGAAATTGTTCGGGCTCGAAAGGCTGTTGGACGAATACGTGTTACTAAGGCCCAGCTGAATTCGGTGATTATGAGCATGAATCAACAGTTGGGTAAGCTTTGTGCATCATTAATAATGTTCAAAAGAAATACAAATTTATTATCAGTTTTGCATCGCTGTGTTATCTTTTAGCTTTTGTTTGTAAATTGGAGCACCTATTTAAAAACCACAATGGACAATAGCCCTTAATCATAAATATGTATTGTTTTTACACTTTAGTTATTTAAAGGGTGGCTTGGGCATTCATTGTCTCAAGAAACAATAATGCTAGTTGGGCATTAAAGCTTCCCCTTTTCCCAAAAAAAAGCAGCATCAGAATGGAATTAAAAGCCATAAAGCAAGATTTCCTCTGGTTTGTTTAATGCAAAAAATTCCAAATAGATATTGTCACCAACACAACATAATATTTGTGACTGACTTGTAGGAATTACTATGTAAACTTTAGAGTGATTGGTTACCTGATTGATAACAAAAAGCAAAACAACTGCATGGTAAGACCATTCCTCACATGTTCTGCTAGGCCATGCTAGAATAAAGTTAACAAAAGAAATCCCTATGTCAATTTTTTTACAAATCTGCTGGTAGGATATCAACCTTCTCTACACTAGTAAGATGAAAATGGAAAGCATGAGATTTTATCAACATTCAGGTGGTAAAAAAAGCCCAGTAATGGTGAAGCTAGGAAAGGTAAGAGATGGTACAGTAAAATGGATACTGGTAGTATCAGCAAGCCTTCACTCAACATTTTATAAAAAATAAATTATTTTTGAATGGTAGATGAACTGCCTTTTCTCATGGCTATTTTATATTTTTCTAGATTTGACATTAATAATACTTGTTTTTATGTAACTTTACTGACTTATTGTATTGAACAAATTGGTTTCATAAAACAATACTTGACATCTTCTTTATTGTTATTTAATTGTTGCTGGTTTGCTCTCTTTTGTTGTTTGCTTTGTGAGTAAAATTTATGTGAGAATGTTTTTTGATATTACTAATACTAAAAAAGACTTTCTCATGTTAAAAACATGTTTACCTATGTAATTTTTTATATAAGGTATCAAATGCATTAATACTAATTTATTCTGTTCAGCACTTACTGTTTAATGCAAAAAAATTTTCACATAACACAAATCAATCTTATTTTAATATGCATGAAGTAGTCTTCTATTGGTTTTCTGGAGTTGATAAAACTCCACTGCTCTCTTGGTTTCTAGCTTTCAACGTATGTATTCAAATGGATTTAAGGTGTTTCTCTTATTAAAGCAACTCTGAAAATTTCTGGATCCATTCAGAAGAGTACAGAAGTTATGAAGACCATGCAGAACTTGATTAAAGTTCCTGAAGTGGCAAAAACCATGAATGATCTCTCTAGAGAAATGATGAAGGTGAGGATCAAAGTTTGGATTAGAATAAGACGATAATTTAAAATGTATTTGATACGTCTTTTTCTGTAAGTTAATCATTTGTTTCCAGTTCATAACTTCAGAATTGATAGGACATTTTAAGTGCTGTTTAAGGGAGAATAGTCACTGAAACATTTATTTTTTGTTAATTTCATTATTTATATCATAAATTAAATGCTTCTGCTGATTGTACACTGAAAAACATCAAGGGGCCTGATAAATGTGTTAGAACCATGGATGTTTTTGTTTTCACTTGTGCATTGTTATGTTTTTTTTTATGTTTTATGTTTTTTGTAGACGAAACGCAACAGAAAGACACAGATAACAGCTTGTATAATTTATTACACTAAACTAAATATATGTAACAGATATAACATAAATTACATAACAACAATGACAGATATTAAGTTTAAACCTTCAAAATTAATTACAACACAAAATGGTACTGGCCTGTATCTAATATAATAATCTAGAATGAAAGTCCAAAAGTTCAGATCAGAAATCCAAAATTCTGGTCTAGGGTGTGAATTTGGTCCCACGAAGAAATACCGAAGTATGAATGGAGAATGACGAAGTTCTTTTTACGGTGCTTCTTGATGAACGTCTCAAACTTGCCGCCTTCCAATTTTTCCAGTCTCCCCTAAATAGTCCGTACGTGATGACTCTCAGCACAACCAGTAATTTGAATGAATCGCAAAGATTGACGAGACAAAATCACAGCTTCTGTAGATCTAGCTTCAGTCACAAATTCAAGTTGAATAAACTCACAGCAAACACTTAAATTTTCTCAAACGAATGACTGACTCTTCTTTTCTTCGAATAAAAACTAATGACTCTTCTTATTTCTCGCGTCTCCGTTTGTTTATATATTAGTAGGCCTCTTCTTGAACAATCACGTAACTTCTACAGAACTCCAGAGCAATCCGCACATTTCCGTTCTTGCACGAGACTCAACGTCTAGACACTAGGCCGCCATACATTTCTGTTTATAGTCATATATTTGATCTACCTAATTCTAGAATTTTCTAAATGTTATTTTAAATGAATAACAACATATTTTATTGGTTTAAACTTTGAAACAATAATATAAATATGGAAATATAAATAATAGAAATGAAAATTTAAACACAACACGACATGTTGTCGTTTACAAAATATTTACATGACATTTACATAACATGCATACTTTGAGTTCCAAAATAAAGTACTCGGACTTTGGCCTCATAGTTATAGTAGTAGTTCAGTCTGGTATAGTAGATGTTATTCTTAGTACAGTATCTGATATAAAATTGTTCAGTCTGTGTACAATAACTAGATATAATATTTATTGATGAATGAGAAAAGTTTTTTCTTTGCATCTTCAAAATGCTTGTTTTCATTGTATGTGGATGCAAAAGATAGTAGATATTTGTATATATAGGAGCACTTTCCAGTCATGCAACATCATTGAAGCACATTTCGCAGTGTTTTAAGGTACTTTTAAGGAATTTTTATTTTTATGAATTATATAGAAAATTAAGTGTTACTTATAATGATGGTGAAAGGAATAGTTTGCAGAAAAGAATGAATACCGGTATATTGTAGGACCACATATTTTAATCATCTTTTTCATGAATATATATTAAATGTACTGGTTTTTACATCATGTTTTTTTTGTTTGTTTGTTTTTTATTTACCAGGCTGAATTATTTATTAACACATTTGGGCTTGGAGCTTAAGTGTGGGAAATGTTTTCCTTTGAGTTATTTTTGAGTAGTTCAGTTTCAGGTTCATTGCTCACTTTGTTTGGAAATGTTCCAAACTATTTGTAATATTAACATGAAAGTCATTTGTATTCATAGCAGTCAACACTCTGACTCCATATATTCACAGACAAATTTTTAAAATCTTATATTGTCTACAAAACACTTGTAAAGCATGAAAAGTTTCATAAAGATACTTAAACTATGTTCGCTGTTGTAGTGTGGAAACTCTGATGGTCACTTTGGAATCATGTGGTCAGTGTAATTTACAAAGGTAGTAATATAAAAGAATTAATTAAATAATACACCTGAGAACACCAAAGAATATCAAATGCAAAGCAAAGAATTTTGTGTGTCTGACATAATTTGTCTGGCTTTCTAATTATGTAAGGAAAAAAATTCAGCTAAGCTTGTTGTTGTTAATACCATGAGAAAAAATTTCAAATTAAAAGTAAAGTAGACAGTGCCCTGTAGAGAAAAAAAATGTGATATAATATTTCATTTAATACATTAAAACCTTGGCATAGTAACATAGTTTGAAATGTTGGAGAGAACTATTGTCAGTTTGTGAATGAAAAAATTTCACGGGTGGATGTAACAAGTGGATCTAATTTTTAAGTTTATTACTGTAAACAAATAAGATAAGGATATGAAAATTATGTTATGTCCTAGTAATACCTGTATTATAGTGAGTAATTTGTGTTAAAATATGTATCTCTCAAAAGGATGATAAGTAAATTAGAAAGTAAATAGAAGAGGGAAACCTAGAGAATAAATGTCCCAATTCCTATACCAGGAGAGATTGAATATAATTTAAATATTTTTAATAGAATTAGGAATTTAAGACTGGTATTAAAATTTTATTTCTTAACTGTATTTTAATGTTATGTTTGTATACAATGAAAACAAACCAGTTTAATTAAATTGGATGTATATTTCTAAAAGGTTATGATTTGCACCTTTTACCTATCTATAACATGATGGTAAAATTTGTTTTAATTTGTTGATTTCAGAAAAAAATAAATTCAGTTTCCTTTTCTGTGTCGCGTGATCCTTCTAAGGTCCAACCTTTTAGTTTCACAAATTTATGATTTCATTAATAAACTTCTATAATTTTCTAACATTAGAAATAAACCCACTACAGCTATTTGATTTTGGTAGTCATAGAATAATAGTCTGTCATAGTTTGTTTATATACAAATTTCATTATCCTGTGTAAATATATATAAAGGAATGTTTTTGACCTATTCAAAACTTAGAAAGCCAGCTAAGTTGTGGTAGTTTCTGATATCAAACATTACCTCCTCTTACATAAATAACTTCTCATTCAATGCTGTTTTGTGCATGCCAAAACATTTTTTTTCACAAGCCACATACCTTACAATCAATTGGATCAATTGCATCTGACATGGAAACTATCATACAACTCCACCAATAGTGGTGTGGCATACTCTCCTGAAGCATATGACTCCCTCTAATAATTTCTATCAAATTATCATTTCTCATTTGGCATTGCTCATGTTGTGACATTTAGTTTGTGCTCTTTTCAAGTGCTTCCCCTCCATACTTGTGTTAATGGCTGTAGTTCATGCTACCTGACCCATGTACCCCAGTGTAAGTTGGATCAAGAAAACTGGCTCACTCTCTCTGCTTATACAAAACTTGATCCAGCCATTGTCTGTAAGTCATTACACAGGCAGCTGCTTAATGTATTTCTTAAACCTTGACACGTTTGCCACGATATCCTCGTCTGTGGTGGAAAATTTCCTGCCACATGGCACAGAAGGCTCAAAAACAGGCCTGGGATATTTTTTGTAGGTATTCCACACTCTCACACCTCATCACTTTCCAGCAGGCCTGTGCTTGGTGGGTAAGATATCAAAGCTAGAAGGACTCTTAGATTAAGTTCACAACCAGCATATCTTTTACCACCAGTTCCAAAGTCATATGTGACAAGATTCAAAAAATCAAAGGGTGATATAATTCTGTCCTCCTCTTGATCTTACTCTCTGATGGCCAGGAAGTAGCTGATACCCAGAGCATTGCCAATACTTTAGATGAAACCTTTTGCTGGGTATCTAGCACTTCTGCATTTTCCTCCACTATCTTAGTCGTCAAGACTGGGGCAAAGCAATCATCTCTTTTCTTTTGGGTTAGTCTTCCTGGCAAGTTATGATAATTACAGTTATGCTACAGAAAGTTTTTTACATCTTCTATTACTGTAATTTTTCTCTTACTGCTGTAGACTAGATGTAACATTTGGCTTTAATTCAGTTTATGTTTTTTTTAATTCAAAAATTAAACTTTGTTTTGTTTTACTTTAATTTCCTTTTATGGATTTTACTAATTTCACTTTGATTTTAACTTTTTACCAGATGTTTGGTGCAAATAGCCTAGTTGCTTTGCACCATGAAACACCAAACTAACCAACCAACTTACTTAGGACTAGCCTTTTCCCATTCAGTTGTGTGTGTGTGTGTGTGTGATGGAGCTAATGGTTATCAGTGCTAAATTTTCCCCTTCATGCACTTCTCTTAAAGTTCTATTACTTTTGAAGAGTTGGGTTTCCATGGAAGCAT
Source organism: Carcinoscorpius rotundicauda (assembly GCA_011833715.1). Taxonomy (NCBI): domain Eukaryota; kingdom Metazoa; phylum Arthropoda; class Merostomata; order Xiphosura; family Limulidae; genus Carcinoscorpius; species Carcinoscorpius rotundicauda. The sequence goes on along the minus strand of CM022394.1, from coordinate 41,447,909 downwards.
TTCTTTCTTATACATCCCTCAATAATTGTTGCATAGTCTGTGAAATCTTGTTTGGAATTCTTTGGATTTCAATTTTGTACTTGTTCCATCTCTGTGGGTAATTTTTGTCTGGTGGGTGTACATGGACATCACCATGGTAAGCATTTCTTTTCCACCTCCCTTTTCTATGCTATACTCATTTACCAGATTCATCTCATAATGGTGACTGTTACGTTTTTTTTTTTATGTTTTATGTTTTTCGTAGACTAAACGCAACAGAAAAACACAGATAACAGCTTGTATAATTTATTACACTAAACTAAATATATATATGTAACAGATATAACATGAATTATATAATAACAATGACAGATATTAAGTTTAAACCTTCAAAATTAATTACAACACAAAATAGTACTGGTTTCAAACTTTGAAGTTAATTACAATACAAAATGGTACTGGCCTGTATCTAATAATATGATCCAGAATGAAAGTCCAAAAGTTCAGATCAGAAATCCAAAATTCCAGTCTAGGGTGTGAATTTAGTCCCACGAAGAAATACCGAAGTTTGAATGGAGAAGTCCAGAAACAATTCACAGTTCAATAAATCGACAAAGTTCTTTTCACGATGTTTTCGACGAATGTCTCAACTTGTTGTTTTCCAATTTTTCTCGTTCTCCCTCAGACAGTCCTACACGTGTTGACCTTCAGTATAATTAGTAATTCAAATGAATCGCAAAGATTGACGAGAAAAAATCACAGCTTCTTTAGATCTAGCTCTGGTCACAAATCCAAGTTGAATAAAATCACAGCAAACACTTAAACTTTCTCAAACGAATGACTGACTCTTCTTTTCTTCGAATAAAAACTAATGACTCTTCTCTTCTCGTCACCATCTTTTTTATACTAGTAGGCCTATTCCTCGAACAATCGTGAAACTTCCATAGAACTCCAGAGCAATCCATGCATGTCCGTTCTTGCACGAGACTCAACGTCTAGACACAAGGCCGCCAACATTTCATTTACATACATATGATTGGTCTACTTAATTCTAGAAAATTCTAAATGTTACCCTAAATGAATAACAACATATTTTATTAGTTTAAACTTCAAAACAATAATATAAATATGGAAATATAAATAATAGATATGAAAATCCAAACACAACACGACATGTTGTCGTTTACAAAACATTTACACGACATTTACATAACAGTGACATATGTGAACTCTTATGAATATTCTGGAGTTTAGTTGGGTTGTGGTTCCACATCATTCTTTTAAACTTCTTCCAGTTTTTTGGGAGTTTGATCATTTCCTTTCTATATTGCAGAAGAGGTTGGTTCTTATCCATTTTAACTGTTTACCATTGTCTTTTCCATCTATTAATTAGGGGCATACATTTGCATTTCATGGTTTTCAAATGTTGAATCACCTCTTCTGGGTCCACTTATTGCATATTCTTTTGTTGGCATGTCACTTTCTGGGCACTGTCACTGTTATTGGAGATCAGTTATCTCAACAGAGCTCTCCTCCAACAGAGTGATCCCAAGGTCTTCTGATGGTTCTGCATCTAGTACATTGATCCTTCACTGGTCGTGTTTCTAAACCTCATTGGAACAATACTGGTTGTCCTCTGATCTTCAGTTCTTCAGGCATTGATTATTTTGAGTCCAAACTGGACCAGCAATGCCTACTCTTCTCTCTTTATACTTCCCCAAGATTTGCTTGTCAGTCAAACTACTCTGTGTTAAGTCCTTTTTATTGCTCCTCCTGTCCTGTACACAGCTTTTATTCCCTATTCTTCTACTGCTTCAGGCATCTCTTCCTTTGACTCTTTTTCTATCCATTTCTCTTCTCTTGCATTATTTAATGGTGTTTTACTCTGGCTTTCTCATGCTTAACTTGTGTCTGGTCCATTGTGGTTGATACAGATATTCTTCATGTGTGACAGGATCTATCTCATTCAGTATGCCCCTCTTTCTTGATGGTCTTTAAGAGACAATGACATGTGATGTCATTGGTCTTCACTTCATGTTTATTTTTCTTCAAGTCATTACATTTCTCACCATTCCATATTTCATTGGCTGTTTGATAGTGATTTCTCATTCATTGCAGACTCTGGGGTGGTCTTCTCTTCTACCTTCCTTTTTCCTATTCCTTTTATATTTTTCCTTGTTTCTTCAAGAATAGGATTTCAGTGTCAATCTTTATGCCCTCAGCCAGCCTTGTTTTGAACTAATGACTTCCTGTTCATTATATCACCTATTTTGCTCCTGTTTTTGCTGATGGTTATTATGGGCTGGTTGTGTTCATTTTCAGTGTTTTTTATCTGTTTTCATTCTTTTGTCCTTTCTGAGATCTCATTAGCTCCTGAGAAAATCATCACTTTCATGCCAGTATTTCTCAGTTCTGTTTTTCATTTGTGCTCCAATTATGGCCCATATAACCTGTGTCAGTTTCATACTCTACTCCCTTGATTAATGTTCTCTTGTCTTTTTCCCATTGGAATCTTTCTTTTCTCTGTGAGTGTAACAGCTTGGATTTACCAGCTCATTCATTTGACTTGTTCTTCCTTACCTTCTGCTTCCATGTTTCCTTGCACTATATTTGTCATTTTGTTTTATACCTGGCTGCTCCCTTCTGTCACCTGTTGGTAGTGATCCTTCAGGCTGCAGGTGGACCACGCCATATACTTTCATCATACATCATTTTTGCATTTAGCTCTCTCTTTCTCCTCCAGATACCAATTGGTGCTCATTGCCTTATTACACACCCCAGTTCAATTTTGAATGGTTAAGTTTTCATTTGTTTCCTTCTCTTATAGTGATCCTGTGCTTTGCTTAGGATCCTTCTCTGTTGTTGCAAGTGATACCTGTTCAACTATACTATTCGTATCATCTCCTGGATGTTAATTTATAAATGATCTGGTTTTGGAGGGAACTGGACTATCCACCAAAATCCACTTTGTATGGCATTTAAGATCTATAACACCTACCATTGAGATGGGGTGTTCTGCAAGACCACTAGTAGGTTCATTCATGTAGAACATTGAATCATAAATGAGCCTGTTCCAGACCACATCAACTTGTAAATTTTCACAAATAAAGCGAGGAAGGAATTACTGACCATCCTTTTGTTCCTGATTGTATGCATTGGGATTGGCTTGCTTTTTTTCAAAATAAGTTTCTGTGGTCAGCCATTGCATTTTCACTATTGTTGCATTTTTCCAAACTCCTCAGTATACTATCACGCCTTTCTCTTAGTGGAGTACAGAAGATCTTACCAACATCTAGTCACTAGGGTGGTGAATGGGAACTTCCTGCTTAATGTGCTCAAGCCCACTTGGTCAACAGCTGGATGGTAGTGTTTTGCTGGTGAAGATGATGTGTTCTCTTCTCCTATTGTTGACATGATGTACAAATATGGATACTAATTAATTTTGGACCTGATAAATCCACCACATGCTAGGAACCAGAACCTTTCTTCCTACTACTACAAACATGGTTGAAATGAGACCTTCTCCTACATCAAACTGAGTAATGCATTCCCAATGGTTAATGGACTGGATTGGACCTTCCACATTACATTCCACCTTCATACCATCACCTGGATGTCAGATTTCCAGGCAGCTAGTGTTGGTTATGTAGTGCATTTACATGCATGTGCTGAACTGGGTTTTTGGAACATAAATCCTACTTCCCTTTTGATTTCTAGGTCTGAGGTGAAAACTGTAGAGGCTCTTTTTTACCATGCCCCAGGCAATCTATTTGGGCTGGAGTTAACCCACCACTTACAGTCTATTGCACCTTAGTCATACCTACAACTGGATGCATCCAAGTGTCAAGTTTTATTTGGATGCACTTCTTTTTCTGCCCATTTAATGAGACATATCTTTGTGATTGGCAAGGGGTAAAGATGGGTTGTGGCCTTCCATGGGTATGCATCTCTGTGCAGAGATGTCACACTTCATGGACTCCCTTTGAATGATTTTCAGAAAGTTCTCATTCAGTTAATTTTGCACCAATTCCTCCACCATCACAATGTGAGATCCTAGCTATTAGGTGAAGTAAGTTATATCATAAATTAACATTTTCCCACACTGAAAATGTATATTTGGTAAATACCTACCACTTCTTACACTTCCCATCTACCCTCTACCATTGAATTTGGTCTAATCACAAAGTGAAGATTGGTTTCTACAGTACAGAGGGAGTCAACTGTACTAGGAGAATGTATAACACTCCTATTGGTGGAGGGTTATCACATGCTCATTTGCTTATTACGGTGCTGCTCTAAACATGCAAACATGTAGATATAAGTGGAAGCACAAAGCTAGTAGCTAACAAAACTTTACACATATAGAAGACAGTATTTGTTGAGATATCAATCAGAAATGCATTTTCAGTATGGAAAAAATGTTAACACCTCATGATGTCTATACAGACATTAATTACAATTCTTTCGTCCTTGTTGACATTACTATAATTGGAATTCTTCCATCCCATGATGCCTGTATATATATTATTTCAATTGAAATTCTTCAATTTCATGGCAATTATTTTAACATTAATTGGAATTTTAACATTTAATTATATCCATTTAAAACTATTTTCATCAAAATCTCATAATGTCCATGTAGACACTTTTCATCAGAACCTCCATCTCATGATGTCCATGAAGACACTTTTCATCAGAACTCCATTTCATGATGTCCACGTAGACACTATTTTTTTCAAAATTCTTTAGTCTCTGTAGTAAAATTCAGTGATCATGAGTAGCTTATTTCCATTTGTTTGCCTAGTATTAGCATTATATTGATAATATGTTTGTTGTAGCCAAAGAAAATATCACAGCAATCCTTTAATTATTGTATATTCTTGTTGTTTATATTTATTTGCCTTAAAAGTACTGAAGTATACTGTTCTTACCAGGTAACACTTTGTGCTTTGCACGTTTGCTACTAAATTGATGTAAGTAATTCAATCAGATTTATAAACTTGTATGATACAGATTTGGGAAAGACCAAATGACTTTAAAGTGAAATTTCAAGATTGGTTTGTTTATTCTGATTGTAACTAAGAAATGGAGTAACATGTATATATTAAAGTAATCTGTATTTTTTTCCCCCACTTTTAAGGTATTTCGATGAGTAAACCTTTATTTATTCACATGTACTTTATTTTAAGGCTGGAATAATTGAAGAGATGCTAGAAGACACTATGGAAAGCATGGAAGATCAGGACGAACTAGAAGAAGATGCCCAGGAAGAGGTTGATAAGATCTTATGGGAATTGACTGCAGGTGCCTAATTTATTCCCTGTATTGTATATGGGCAATATACATATAGTTGTAAAATTTACAAATGATTTTCGAGCTATCATTCCCATATTATGCAATATTATAATTATACATAAAATTTTACCATTTCTTATTCTTACAGGAGAACTAGGAAAAGCTCCTGTTGCAGTGTCTGACACACTGCCTGAAGACAAACAAGCAGAAGGAGCATCAGCTTTAGTTGAAGATGAGGACATATCAGAAATGCAGGAGCGACTAGAGGCACTGAGAAACTGAAAATTTTCTAACCCTATTAAACAGGAATAGTTTACTAAAAGGTTAGATTCAGTGATTGTTTTGATTTTTTCTGGTTATGTAAAATGTTTGTTTTTATTGGTTTTCTAAAATTTTACATTTACTAGTTTTTTATATTGCTAGTAATTTTTGTGTCTAAAAATATTTAGTTATTGAATGTAATGAAAATGATCAGAATTGCCGAGCTCTCAACCCAATAAAATCATTTTTGAGATACAGCATAAAATGTAACACTAGTTTATACATTTAAAAGACAAAACTGTATAGATACTTTTGGAACTACCATTACATTGTGCATTTTCTTTTTCTTTTTTTAGATGTGTCTGGTTTTTCATTTCCTTTGGCTACAACATTACAAAGCATGGTTGTAAGGTACATTAAATATGGTTTGATAATTCCTCATAGAAATATATAGTATTGACCTTTGTTTTAGAATCTGGAACTTGAAATTTGTGTAATTGAAATTTTGAGATTAAGATGCTTCATCAGATCAACTTGATATAGAATTGCATTTGATTCTGTATTGTAAATAAAAAAAAACCATCTAAATAAACATGTCATTTTCTCTTTTTCATAAGTCAAGTAAATCATGTAGCATTGTGAGAGCCAAGTAACCCTTTTCTGAGTACTTTTGACTTTCATGTCAAAACAGAGTTATGATTTATTGAGCTAACTTTAATATCTAGAATGGTAGTCTCCCATCTGCATAGTCTCAGGGGTAAGTTCAAAGCTTATAATGCTAAAAATTGGATTTTGGTACCTGTGGTTTACACAGCACAAATAGCTTATTATGTAGTTTTGTGTGTAATTACAAACAAACTCAAGTTGTAGCTAATAATTGCTATAATGGATGTACTAAATTGGTTCTTTTTGTGTGTATTTATATAATATGTAAGTTAATTATTCTTCTGCAATGAGATTGATAATCTACTTTTTGTGCAGTTCATTCTTTATTTTACAGGCTGTACATTTATATAAAAATAAAAGCATAAAATTAAGAATTTTGAATTTTTACTTGTAGTTGTCTGCTTTTTAATAATATATAGTGTATAGTTTGAATATACCTGATAATTTCTCCAGCATCTATCACAAGAAAGTAGTTACTAAAAGACTAGCGTTATCAGGTTTCTGCCATGTAAAAATCTAAGTAATTGAGCTATAATTTATTAACTTTTGAATTTCTGTAACACATGTTACTAAATGTTTCTTTGTTGCTTAGCTCTAAAGAAATAGGTGACTTAATTAATTCAGCCATGCATTTTTGAGATACAAACATATCGTCAGGTTTACAATTTTTACCTGAAGATGGCTTATAAAAAAAAGTTAACTTGTTGTGAACATAATCTTCTCACCTGAACAAACAAAAATAGAAACAAGTTTTGTTCCTTCCAACTTTTACACACACTGCTTTTATGCTGTTCTTAAAATACTTAGTTAGGTAAAGCAGTAGTATTAGTCCTGTTCTGTTCAGTATGGGCACCTTGTTTTAGTGTGTTGCAAAATACATTTGCATTTGAATGGTAAATATACATATACCATTAAAAATTCTACTTAATTTGTTGGGAAAACCAAAGACATCAGACTTAACCATTTTGATATGCTGATAGTGTTTGGTGTAGTTAATTACTAAAATCCTGGTAGAAGATTCTGTAAATTGTGTTTACAATAGATGAGTTCAAGCTTTCACTTTGCCAATTGAAATTGTTGACAACAAGAATTTAACTGGAAAATATGTTGAAAATTTCTTTATGAAGTTAATGAAAAGTACTACAGGTAGATTATGGAATTCAAGCATTGAATGTATTACTTTTAATAACACTTTATCCTGATTATCAGATTATATTTGCGAATGACAAATTGTGACATTGCCTAATTTGTCAATGGTAACATGGACATACTAAGCTAAAACTTTACTGACTATTTAAATAATGTGGATCCTTCAATCTGCCTTTTCTTAGATGTATTTGTTAAAAGAATTAACAATCAAACTATATATACAACTGTTTAGTAGAAACAGTATCCATTCTACATGCTTCCAATAAGAAAGATCACATCACCCACTTTCTCAAAGACACTGCTTTTGATAGTTACATAGAAAAGTATTTAAAATTTGTTTTGATACAATTAGTTTGAAAAACAAATTATGTTATACATTATATAGTAAATATTGCTAATGATAAAGTTGTTATTGTTGACATTACATAACATATAAATCGGGAAGAACGTAACTCAAATTTTATTATGTACTAGAATAAATAGTCTCTATAATAAAACATTTAATAGTATTGCACCATTAACATCTACCCTAGATGTAACTAACCAAATTACTAGCTTTTTTGGTAAGTATTGCCTCTCCCACATTCAACTTATCTGATTCAGTGCTTACCCTCTATTTTGTTGTCTTCTTTTCACTCATCACTAACCTTGAGGATCCCACTTAGTCTCATGTGTTTCTATGTGAATTTGTTGCATGCAATAATCCTTCATCAATAGGAGTGTTACACTACCTCTTAGTACAGCTAACTCTCTGTACTGATTGCTAAACCATTACTTTTGGATTTAGCACTTGTGGTAAGATGTACCTTTGCTTTCATGAGATATCTCAACATCAACATTTGATTACAGTATCTACAAAACCAAATTTGGTAGAAATATATTTTTATATCCAAACAATTCTTCCTTTGTAAACTTTGTGGCTCTTATTTATGTTGTAGAAAAAAAAATACACAAGAGGTGGTCATTTTCCCACTGTTTAGTGTTAAACATTTGATTTTTGTTCAGTCTTGAAAGACTACTACAGTGGTATTTGGTGATTCTTTGTCTGTCATGTTATGTTACAGCTATTGTATGATGATCCCTTCTGTGAATGAGGTCTGGGCCTTTATAAAGTCTTAACATGGGCTTCTCTCCTCCTATAATTTCTAATTATGAGACTTGGAGTACAGTCTAAACTTGCAAACAATTCTTTTAGTGCAGATGTGGATCTACCTTGACATTCATCATCTTCCCATGACTTTTTCACTCTCACCTATTTATTATTATTTACTTTTTCTTATTTATTTGGCCCTTTTTGTTACAATATTATATCTGAATCTGATATCTTAATAAACATCTGATAAACTGATGTCTGAATCCATGGCCAAAATATTTTTGTATCAGTTTCACCCTGGTGCTGTTATCTATTCTCCATCCATCTTTTTTTGAAAGCAATTCACCATTCTCCAGTAGAGGTTTCAACAGACATTTGTTTCCTTCCTTTTTTAGTGGCTCGGCATGGACAGATGGTTAAGGTACTCGATTTGTAATTCAAGGGTCTCATTTGAACCCCCATCATACCAAACAGGCTCACCCTTTCAGCTATGTGAACATTATAATGTGATGGTTAATCCCTCTATTTATTAGCAAAAGAGTAGCCCAAGAGTTGGCAGTGGGTGGTGATGACTAACTACCTTTTCTCTAGTCTTACACTGCTAAATTACAGATGGTTAGCACAGATAGCCCTCATGTAGCTTTGTGAAAAATTCTAAACAAACCAAACCATTTTCAACATTAGCATTTTATTCTTTCCAAACCTTGTTCATTCTCACTTGATTAAGTTATTCATGGAATATTTGGGGGGAGAGATACCCTTCTTGCTCAAGTATGTTTATCTCTCCTTTATCTCAAAGATCGGTCAAGGATATTTTGGTGAGGTATCTGATTCTCTGTAGTCATCAATTGATGCATGATGCCAACATTTTTCTTTTAATAATCTTTGTCCTGTCTTTCCAAAGCTCCTTCACTTCAGTTATTGTCTCTGGTCTTCTTGATTCCTTTCTGCTCCTTTCTTTTTTTTGTCTTGTTCCTCTTTTCCCATCCATTCTTCCACTATCTCTAGGTTTCAGCACCAACAATCTCACCAGTGACTACTTTTTGGATTTGGGAACAGTGGAGTCCCATTTGACTTGATATGTGGATCTGTGGATTCTTTTTTGGCTGACCGCTAGGTACTACTGGTTTTAACCTTTAGCTTTGTCCTTTATTTTTTCATCTTATGTTGGATCTTATGAACAAGGATGTTGTCAAAAGGGTTTATCACCCTTCTTAAGGATTGGTCTGTGATCATTGTTTTGTCCCATTTTTATCAGTTTCTCAGTCTTCCTCAGTTCACTGTGACAAGTATTCTCATGCTCCAGTGGCCTTTTCTCTTGGTCTTTGGTTTGACCAAGACACCTCTGATGCCTACCTACATTTTCCCAACATCCACACTTCGTTTTTGGTTGATAAATCATTATTTGGCTTGGTACTGACCCCATATGTTTCTTCTGTCACATAGTGCTTGCCTACAGTTGTTTGAATCACAGCTTATGATTGAGACTCTACCATTACGTTGATGACTGATTTCTTTTATTTCAATCCAAGTGGAACTTCTTCAATCATATATTTTTTCTTTTTTTGGGAGAGAGCTTATGAAAGTTGGTTGGTCAAGTTGAAGAATTCTCACCTTTTACCCACCAAGTATCTGGTTCATTTGAATATGTTTATTCTTAATCTCAGAAGGATAAAGCCTTTGCTGCATTTGCAAGCCATGGAGGCTATGGATTACTTAGCTCTATCATCTCTTCATGAGAAGTTTACTATCTGTTGGTCCTTGGATTTCCATGGAAACCTTTATCTCCATAGGTCAAGCTCATATGCATATTTTACTGTGGGGTCTACACAATCAATGGAAACTATTCCTTGGGATCTATTTTCTGTCCATTAGTCATCATATTTTTTATGGCTTTTCTCTCATCTGGGTGCTCTTCATATCAATGCCTTTGCCACTTACAACAATTCCAAACTTCTCCAATTTGAGTCTCTTTTTTTACATACACAAATATGTTGTTTTTTTTACTACTTTCCCTCTGGTCAAGGCAATGAACCACCATACACTATCACATAAGATCTGCACATGACACAGAAGTTCTGTTGTCCTTTATAAACTTTGGACTGGGCAGCAGAAATAATTTTTGACATCTTCAAAGATTACATGATCACCAAGATTTTGGTCAGCTTATGTGCAGACAAGTTACAACAAACAGTTGACAACATTGTGCAGTGGTAACAGTATTGGCCAAACAACAGAAGTGACATCCATATTAGATAAAATTCATTAGATATAATATGTGTGTGTACATATACATGCATATTTTTTCCCATATAAAGTAACTTTGTTAAATTTTTAATTCATCTCAATAAGTTGATACTGTTGTATTAGACACAACATATAAAATGAGCCTGAATAAGTTGATATTGTTCTAGTGAATATATCATATAAAATACTCCTAAGATTAGTTGATTCTGTATTGAGAATTTCAAAGCCAACTGTGTTGGGTATAAAATATAAAATTCGTTTAGAATAGTGGCTTTTGCTGTATTGAGTGTAACATCAAATCCATTCAGAACAGTTCATAATATATCAAATTCAACTATATTATTTATACTGCTGCCTGAACACATCATAACCATCAAGATAGATTTATACCACTATTGAGCATATTATTTAAAACACATTGACAAGGTGTATTCAGCTACAATTTGTACATATAATTGTATGTTTGTGTGTAAAATGATGTTTTTAAAACGATTATACAATAGCTTGTTTTAGCATTTGAGTAAAAAAGTGAAAAATGCATTTTTAGTTTAGATGATATTTTAATATAACTCTTCTGATAAAAAGGCCTAAAATAACTCGTATGAAGCAACTGTTGAGTGTTTGTTTTAACTCTTACATTTAAGTACCAAGTTCTTTAAAGGATGTTGCCATATCATAGAATACAAATAATTTAAACGTTTTAAAAAGCTACATTCGTGTTGCTCGTTTCTTGTGGAAAGATGAGTATGAAAACTTTGATATGAGAGTCTTTCACTTAAATTAGTTTCGGAAACAGAAAACTATCTGTGTCTACCAGTGATAATTAAATTAATTTTGTATTCTATAGCTGTTGTTGAAGCCGGGCTCGGCATAGCCAGGTGGTTAGGGCGCTTGACTCGCCATTTGAGGGTTACAAGCAAACATGCTCACCCTTTCAGCTTTGGGAATGTTATGCTGTGAAGGTTAATCCCACTATTTGTTAGTCAAAGAGCAGTCCAGGAAGTAATGGTGGGTGATGATGACTATCTGCCTTCCCACTAATCTTTCACTGCTAAGTTAGGGACAACTAGCGCAGAAAGCATTTGTGTAGCTTTACTCGAAATTCAAAACAAACAAACTTGTTGAAGCCGCCCTTTACATGAATTTATATTACATGAATAAATGTTTACATTCTGATTGTAACTATATTAATATTGTACAGTTTCGAAATTCTCCTTAAATTAAACAAATACTTGGTTTTTAAACAACATACTCTTTTCTAGCTTTTTTACGTAAGAATTTAGAAGAATTAATAAACTTGATACAGATCACAGCACAAGCTGGCGTGAAATATTTCACTTAATTTATTTTAGAGATTCTTTTCTCAGTACTTCTAAAGCGAATTTCAAGCAAAACTAAATTTATAAGGAGTTGTTGCCATTTGGAAAGTAGGGCAACATGTAACGCTAACAATCTGGTTTTAATAACTGCCATTGGCTCGAAAACAGACCGTACATTGCGTAGCTTAGCGCTTTGTAACAATTAAGTACATTAATACTTTCTGAGTAGCCCGGCATCGCCAGGTGGTTAAGGCGCTCGACTCTTTATCTTAGGGTTGCTGTTTCGAATCCCCGTTACACCAAACATGTTTACCCTTTTAGCCATGGTGTCGTTGTAACGTTACGGCCAATCCTACTATTCGTTGATAAAAGGGTAACCCAAGCGTTGGAGGTGGGTGGTGATGACTTCCCTCTAGTCTTACACTTCTAAATTAGAGACGGTTAGCGCAGATAACTCTCGTGTAGCTTTGCGCAAAATTCAAAAACAGATTTTTGTGTAAGGCGATAGAAAAGATTTTAATATAGTAATGAAGGCTTAGCTATGCCGCAGTAGCACAATAAGAATAGAAAGTTATTGAGGATCTATTTTTAGTGTGTTTCTTTGGAAGTTCGTTATGTAATTGCTAAACATCGTGACATTAATTAGTTGTTACAGGTTTTCAAACATTAAAATTCCAATGTTTGTTTACTTGTTTTACTCTTCTTGGATTTGCCCTCCCAGATACCCAAATATACATATACCTTACGAATTACCAATAGATCCAAGCGTGTAGAACTAAGAGTCTAAGGTTCAAGACGTTATACCGTTTTCTACTGATTGGTGTCTTCCCTCTGGTCACAATTTCAAAATAATGTGTATCCGCCCTAGTAGTTTATTCCACATATTTTTAATTGTAATTTCATATATAATTATGTAATAAGTTTAAATTACATGTTGTCAAAGTTACAAAAGTTACAACGCAGAGAAGGTAACATGTTTAAGAACGTTAACTGATATGTTTAATTTTTTATCATGTTAAATTTAGAACGTAAAATATACCATAAAAGGAAAAATGAATCGCACAACATCAAAATTTCAACTAACAAATCAATTGAGTAAATAAACTTAATAAGCGAGGTCTAACTGATGTATTTGTAACACAATGCTAGCTATCTCACTAAATATTTAGTTAGGTTAGCCTAAAATAAATGTTGGATTACTTCAAATTTCAGAATTATTTAATAAATGCAACACAATTTACTTAAGGGAAATACCAAACAAACATTTCAAAATTAGTATAATAACATTTATATGCGAAGTCGCGTGCCATCTACTTAATTCGCTTACATACGTATATAAAGAAATGGACAATTTGTTCATAACAATACGTTCTACAGTAGTTACTAGTTGGTTACGTTGAGTGAAGAATCAGAAGCGGTATTAAAGTTTGAATAGTGTACTGAATGTACTGGTTTGTTTGTTTCTTTTTAAACATTACGATACACAATAACCTATTTGCGCTGTTGAAATCCGAATTTTAGCGTTGTAAGCCTTCCGACTGGATGTAGTAGACCCTGTACTATGTTACTAGTATTCATAGAAACAAGATATTTACCTTAGATTTTTTATTTTACCTAAATTTGATATTATAAACCAATATCAGAGAGTGAAGGGTAAATGTTTTATAAGTATCGACGTTCGTTTTTGTTTTTTTCAATTGAGTATCTTCTGTAAAATATGAGTAATTTATTTATGAGAGAGGTCTGGCATGACCTAGCGCGTTAAAGCGTGCGCTTCGTAATCTGAGGTTCGCATCCCTGTCGCGCTAAACATGCTCGCCCTCCCAGCCGTGGGGACATTATAATGTGACGGTGAATCCCACTATTTGTTGGTAAAAGAGTAGCCCAAGAGTTGGCAGTGGGTGGTGATGACTAGCTGCCTTCCCTCTAGTCTTACACTGCTAAATTAGGAACGGCTAGCACAGATAGCCCTCGAGTAGCTTTGTGCGAAATTCCAAAAAAAACAAACATTTATGAGAAACAAAAGTAACAAACTGCACCTTTACTATAAACACAAAGCTTCGATACTTCAAATGTGGTTGAATGGCGTTGGTGATCTGAAGATTCAACGTTCGAACCGCGATATGCCGCTGATCACGCTCCGAATTTAGAGCCTTTAGTCGTTATACCTGTGATGATCATTTTGTTCTTCAGTAAAGGGTAACCGATTGGGCAGATGGTGCAAGTGACTAGTTCCATTCCGTACGGTCACAGGTTGGTAATTTGGATGAGTGTATCCAGTTCTTAGGATATTAGACTTTGCAGGTTTGTCCATGTGCTGTTCAGATTGAACAAGGTTGACAAAAGTGTAAAAGTCAAATTAGAACAAAAAATTTTAGTTGTCAGTCGAGAAGTGTACATTAATTCACAAAATGCTATATGTGATCTAATAGTTTTTGCAGCCCAGTCTTTTTTACATAAATATTTTTAATACTGAAAAAACTTTTAGTAATGAAACAGGTCGACGTTGATAAGAGTTTATTTATTTACTCGAAATTATTGAGATTCAGAAACTAGATCAAAAGTTGATGTTATTCATAAGTCTTTTAAGATATAAACCCCGGAAAGAATTGTGAGCTGGGCGTAGTTTAGAATGGATAGTGTGCCGTGACTGTAAATCCGATGATTAATAGTTCGAGATTAATTTCTATAAAATCAAGCTATGCATTTTGTAGCTGTGGGTGCATTATAAAAGTGTCGGTTAAATCCCATTAGTAGTTTTTTTAATTGGACAAAGCCACATTTAGTTAACTGTTGTGTCCAGAGGGAGGAATGGAAACCCGGATTTTAGCGTTATAAATACACAGACTTACCACTCTCCCACCGGGTGACCCCATTATTCAATCAAATAAGAATAGTTCAAGAGCTTGTGGTGGGTGTTGTCTGTCTAGTCTGTAAGTTCAAAATGAGAGAGAATATGAAAGTGGTGTTTAGGGAAGTTCTAAACAAACGTGAAAACAATAGTGTATTATCATAGTGTTCATATGCCATCTTTCTCTTACATATACAAAAACAATAAAGTCGATCGCAATACAGAACCTTGATAAGCATCAAGATGCGTTCTACGATAGTCGCTTTATTCGTGGTGTTAGCATAAAGCTACACAGTGAAGTAAGTAATTTGACTACCTTAGAAAACTGAGCCCCGGATTTTTGCGTTGAAATTTAGTAATGTTATCGCTGACCACTCGAGGGACTTCTTGACAGCAAGTCATACATGGTAACAGTGTAATTATAATCAGATAAATAAAATTTTAAATAAAAAAAAACTAAAAGTAAAAAGATACGCGTCAAATTAATTTCATAAATGGATTGAAATTCATATTAAACCATTAATTTTGCGGCTCAATTATTTAACTAAACCATAAAAGATATCTTTATATCATTTTAAAAAAAACTTATGCGATTACTAGAAATGTTAGTACTTTTCCTCAAGATGGTTTATAAACGTAAAACTTACCAATTTTTAAAATAATTTAGCCACAAATTAGACGAAAATTACAATAATTAATCGTTCTAACAAAGACGAGTAACTTTCTGGATGGCCGGCATGGCTAAGCGTGTTAAGGTGTGCGACTCGTACTCTGAGGGTCGCGGTTTTGCATCCCTGTCGCGCCAAACATGCTCGCCCTTTCAGCCGTGGGGGCATTATAATGTGACGGTCAATCCTATTATTCATTGGTAAAAAAGTAGCCAAAGAGTTGGCGGTGGGTGCTGATGACTAGCTGCCTTCCCTCTAGTCTTACACTGCTAGATTAGGGACGGCTAGCACAGATAGCCCTCGAGTAGCTTTGTACGAAATTAAAAAAAAAAAATTCCGGAATTTCTACAAATTCATTTTACTCAAAACTTCGAATTTGAATGTTTTATTAACGATATTGATACATAAAGAAACGGGGAGAGTGATTCGTTATTTGTGAAGAACCAGATTAAGCTTGAGCTGCGGTATTTAGAAAATCGTAATAAGAAGGTCATTTGTGTAATAACTACAAGTGAGATTTGTTATGCATGAAAATTATAATTTAAACAAATATAAAAAGCGTGGTTCCTTATTTAACAATCTCACACGCATATATAGAAAATCCAGTACATTTTTATAACGATGGCTTTTGTGTCATGTTACCTAATAACAAAATTATAATCTAACGTAGTTAAAAATTAAATAATAGGTTGAACAATCGCTAAGTTATTTTATATTTTTATTTCGAGAGGGATAGCATTGCGAGCTAGTACCCTTAATTAGTTCGTAATAGTAATTTTTCTTTAAATAATATACATATAACTTACTGATTATGCAACCTATTTAATTTTGTTACTTCCGTCTCCTCCCATTAAAAATATTTGTCTTTTAATATTGTTGTTAGTCCATATAGTAAAGTATAAAATTAAATGTATGAACTACAAAAAATGGAAAAAAAAATGTGTTGATTTCTTAATTTAAAATCTCCGTTGATTTGTTTATCCATAGATTTGTTTTTGATTATTTGTAGTTATTTTTAAATTTAACACTAGATCGATATTTTTACTTTCATGATAAATGGGCCTGAGCTGGGTAACCTCACTTTGTCTTTACTTGAGACTTATTTATTAACTTCTTTAGTTCATACCAATATTCACAACACTTACAAAGTTTCTCTTAAACCACCTTCATGGTTGTAAATAAAATCTAAATGAGCAGACATTAACTGAACGTTAAAAATTCGTAATAGAATCTGATAAAATGCAGTAGAAAGTTGTAATATCGAATATGTATTTGTGAAATATTTAACGAAGTGATAAAGTTCATTGATAATAAATAATTATTAATTTTGTGTATTTTCTTTACAACTTTTTTGTTTGTTGGAAATAAAAATGTGTCAAATATTTTTCTTACTCTTTTTTATGCCAAAATAAATTTACAGTACACACACTGAAATAATCATCTAGAACTTTAATAACCCGAGCGAATCCGGGTACTTTCATTATTATTAATAATATATTTAATAAGAACATTTTATTATTGTTTAATACGCTATATCCTCATATAAAAGGTTCAATCTTTTTGTTCTTGTCTTTAATTATTTCATTAGTTGTGGGCCTGACGGCAACAAAATGAATTAAAGCGATAGTGTATTTAAAACATTTTTTAGTCTGTAACATCGTGAAGCTATCTATACTTTCTTAAACAAATTCTAAACTCTGTCATTAATAAGAGCAGATGTTTACTTCTTTCCCTAATTAATACCAGTTCAACTATATTTGGTGTTAATCGTGAAGCTGTACTATGGGTTATCTAATCTGAGACTGCAGAGATGAAAACATGAATTTTAGCGTCTAAGACCTAAAATACCAGAAATTAATATTCTGACCAATCATAGTATAAAAGATTCAAACTTTTCGAAAAGAAACCATCGAAGATTTTGTTATAATATTAAATTATGATTTCTGCTTATTTCAGTATCTGGCATGTCAGGCATGCTTAGACTGTAAATATGTGAATTATTGTACGCTCCACACTTTGGGATCTTGGGTAAACTAATAATAGTGTCGATTAAACAACATAATTCGTTCAGACAAGTAAAGTCATTGAGGTGACCAGAACAGTAAATTTTTCACCTAATGCTATATTTGTAAATCTGTTTTGTTATTTTGAATGGAATAGAATATTTTATTGTTGTTAGTGTTAGATAAGTGAGATAAAAATGCACGAATCTGATTTTGTCTTGGTATATATCGTGTAATGATATCAGTTTTAAAAGATTAACATAAATAAATTATTATTTGTTTATATGTAATACTGAATATACCATTTTATTCGAAGTCAGTCTTTATTTACTAATGCCTACTTAATAATATAAATTTATGTTTTTCCATTGATGACGATATGACGAATCTTGCTTTTCTTAATTACGAGACAAAGATTGTACACGAGTTCCTGCTCACTGAAGATTGTTACGATGGGTAGTTTGGATAATACTCTTGACTTCCTTGAAGAAAGCAGCAACAGAAACGTTTATAACCCATGCCAATCTCGGCATGAGAACCTTTCACTTCACTTTCGCAGCTGTTTGAACTTGGCAATTCTTCAACATTTTGGGCAACTTGAAATGGCACCATAGCTTTGGTTAAAACACGTTATAACAACGATATGGTTTATCTTCTCGAAGCTAAGAGTTGCAGGAATTTATTCTTTTAGGCTTAATGTCTTACCTAAAGAATGAAACAGTAGAAAATATATAATATGTTCACAAAACATTAATTTACCTTAAAGACACCTTAAAGTCACATATCCAATACAATATACCAAGTACCTGACGTCGCATTTCTCATTGGGCCCGGCATGGCCTAGCGCGTTAAGGCGTGCGCATCATAATCTGAGGGTCGCGGGTTCGCGCCCGAGTCGTGCCAAACATGCTCGCCCTCCCAGCCGTGGGGGCGTTATAATGTGACGGTCATTCCCACTTTTCGTTGGTAAAAGAGTAGCCCAAGAGTTGACGGTGGGTGGTGATGACTAGCTGCCTTCCCTCTAGTCTTACACTGCTAAATTAGGGACAGCTAGCACAGATAGCCCTCGAGTAGCTTTGTGCGAAATTCAAAAACAAACGCATTTCTCAATTTAACTTCCTGATAAGAATAACTAAGCTCCCAGCAGCTTATTGGTACGTCTTAAGACGTTAAATTTCTGGTTTATATTCCGTGCTAGGGAGAATACAGAACATTCTGTGGCTTTGGGGTAAACAGTAACCAACAGAATTACTGATGTTATATATATATGTGTGTGTGTGTTTACATGCATTAAGTTAGCTAAGTAAAGACAATAAACTTTAATGATGGTATATTGCACATTGATGCCAATATAATGTTAATAAAACACACCTTTAGAAAAAAACACGTTTACCTCCACATTTTCAACCTGCTAGCGCACGTTGTGAACAATCATTTCGTCATCAGATATGCTCACTACTGTCTTATTACACATATGATGATACATTGCCCTTTGTGTCAGTGTGTCATTCATAACAAGATTAAAACTTTGGTGTTTGTTTTCCTAGAGTTCAAAGTGGTCTAAGATAAAAACATTGTTAATAACATCCAACAAAGGGCATAGGTCTATTTATAACACTATATATCAAGTGAGTGGTAACTTAGAAAAACGACTTTTGTTTTTCAACACAACATTTTGTAAATATTAAGATGAACAAACAGCCACACCAATTACGCTTTAATTATAAAGGAAGTAAAAAGTATGCCAGCTCAACTTCATTATAAGTTTAATAATAACCTGTACCGTGTACAGCTTTATTGTAATTATACTATAAAGTTATACCAAAAACACTAATTTTATGTTAATTATACAGCTTTACGAAGCACGGTATCGTTCTAAATGGGATACACTTGTGCGAAGAACAGTTTCATTGTAAATGGAAGTAACGGCTATACTAATTTCAATTTCTTTGTATAGTGAACATATAAATAAACTATTCACACTTTTTTTCAATTTTAAATAATGACATACACCAAACAATGTTTCATTCAAAGTGAAGTAAATAGTTCTACCAAGTATACTTAAATAGCAAAGAGAATACACTAATATATAAAAATGC
The DNA here is from genome assembly GCA_011833715.1 of Carcinoscorpius rotundicauda. Classification (NCBI taxonomy): domain Eukaryota; kingdom Metazoa; phylum Arthropoda; class Merostomata; order Xiphosura; family Limulidae; genus Carcinoscorpius; species Carcinoscorpius rotundicauda. Next base: position 41,428,279 of record CM022394.1, on the reverse strand, counting down.
CTTAATCTAACCCGGCATGGCCAGGTGGTTAAAATGCCCGACTCGTAATCTCAGGGTCGCGGGTTTGAATCCCCTTTGCACTAAACAGGCTCGTCCTTTCAGTCGTGGGGGCGTTATAATGTGACGGTAAATCCCACTATTCTTTGTTAAAGAGTAGCCCAAGAGTTGGCAGTGGGTGGTGATGACTAGCTGCCTTCCATCTAGTCTTAAACTGCTAAATTAGGGACGGCTAGCGTAGATAGCCTTCATGTAGCTTTGTACAAAATTCAAAAGCAAACAAACAAATAGGTTAATCTAAAATAGAATAGCTATACCAAGCGTACTTTAATTCTAACTTTTGATTAAATAAACAGTCACACACTAAGCAGAGTTTAACAATCGTAAATGAACCAGGACAAAATATACACCAGGTGGTTTCATTTTAATCAGAATAAATAGTTCTAAAAGTTAATTTTAAATAGAATAAACAGATACATAGAACACAATTTAATTTTAAATGGAATAATGATCCATTCCAAACACACAATTTTATAAATAAATATAATAATCACACGAAAATTAGTTTATTATCAATCAATTAGCCAATTATACCAAACAACGTTTAATGAAATTGAATTAAATATCCACCTTACAGTTACATTCTAACCTGATCAAACAACTATACTAAAAATTACATAAAACTATAAAAGAAAAAGAGCACTTAAATTGTCAATGAAAATTTCAGCTACACTAAGCACACTTTAGTTTCAAATCATTTAGACAATTATAGCAAGCACATTTAAATGGTTTAAAAATTGTTATAGGAAGCACAGGCTAATTGAAAATGAGGAAAAAATTATAACAAGCATTTTTTTTTACTTCAAACGAAACAAATAGCTTTACGAAGCACAGTTTAATTTTAAATCGCATAAACAGCTATAGCAAGCATGGGTTAATTGAAAATGAATAAATAATTATGTCAAGCACTCTCTGATTTCAAATGAAATAAATAGCTGAATAAGGCACATGGAATGTACAGCTGTTCTAAGTAGAGTTTCAAGATAAATAAATTATCTAACTATACCAAGCATTCATTAATAACAAATGGAACATATAGTTATTGGCAACACATGTACATTTTAAATGAGAAGAAACAATTCATGTTCAAATGAAATAAACAAGTATATCATGATTAATTTAATTTTAAATGGATTAAGTTGCCATACCAAACACAGTTAAATGATTTAAAAATATACAACTATACCAAACACACATAAATTCTTTATGAAATAAACAGCTATAATATGAGTTGCTTATAATAAATGGAATGATTTTTTTATAAGAAGCGCAATTTAATGTAAATTGAAATAATGTTTATGTCATTCACATATTAACTGAAAATACATTGAACAGCTACATCAAGTACTTTCGTCATAAATAAAATGAACAATATACCAACAACACTTTCATTTTTTGTTGGAAAATAATAATGTGCTAACAACACATTAATTTTAAATGGAGTATAATAATATGCTAAGAACACTTTCATTTTAAATCGAATATAATAAGAACACTTTCATTTTAGATGGAATAAACACTTAAATCTAGCACAGATTTGTTGTAAAGCGAATAATAAATGTTCTAAGCACTCTTTAATTTTAAATGGCATAAACGACTATACAAGTACAAACCACACTTTGATTTTAAAGCGAATGAACATTAGTACCAAGTTCGTGTTAATTTTAAATGAAACAAACCTCTATACTAAATTAATTGAATTGACAATGAAACAAACATCTCTATTATTTACATTTACAGCTATACCAAGACCAGTGTATTGTAAATAGACTAAACATCTATGTCGACTAGTTTCATTCTAAATGTAAAAAAGAAACATTTGTTGCAGTTTCATTTTTAATTTATATTTTTCGTGTTTCCCGCGTAACTCATCGTAACGTTCTAAGTGAAAAGAAACAACAACGTTATCTACAATACTCCGCCAGGTTGGAGAATACCAACACGCATGTTCATTCAAAGTTTCTCTCCACAATAACTTTTACCGATTAATGATCCCCAAATATTCAGATGAAAAGTGTAGAACGTTTGGAAATCCTATGTAGTATAGATTTTACAGACTGGGAGGGGAAATTTCAGCCCAAATACCTTCTTAAAAACACATTAGGTAATCTAAAAACCAAAGACACGTACTTTTGAGCGTATTATTATTATTATAGGAAAGACGCAATTCAATAGAAGCGACACAGCATGGGGTTTGAAGGGCGTGTGAGGCTTAACTCTTACTTTTATAAAGCATCCGAAAGACCGAATGTGTTCAGCGCCATAAATGGGCCACACACAGTTACGACTCTTATTCATTCGTTCGCTATATATGTACACTCTTGCGTGTTTAGGAGTCAGGATAAAAATTTAAATAAAACAGATAAATTAATTTTTACATTGTTTCTGGAGACGCATCACCACTAATTAATGACGTATTCAAGTACCACCTTCCTGACATTACGTTTTTTCAACGCAGCTGAATTAAAAACCTATCAATAGTGCCTTACACAGATAGTAATGGTTTGTTTGTTAAAAAACTCAAAGGTACAAAGTGCGTTATATGTATTTTCTTCACCTTGAGTACAGAAACTCAAGCCTTATAAGCCCCAGATATCCCGTTGCGTCACCAGGGGGCCAGAACGTAATTATTTTGCCATTCTAAAACATGCTTACATTTATTTTAGCTTAAAATTCATCTTAAATATATCATATACAGCTTCAATTTAATAATTTGAGTAAAATATTTCAGTGCAATTTGCGCTATAATCTAGGTTCTAAAATTTTTAACAAAAATATTTAAAACAATTACAACGAACACTATGTCTGCGGACTTACACGCTAAAATCCGGGTTTCGATACCCGTGGTGGGCAGAGCACAGATAGCCCATTGTGTAGCTTTGTGCTTAATTCAAAACCAACAACAACTTAAACAAAGAAGAATGTATAGACTAAATATTTTGTAAATTCAACAAACATTTATAAAGTATATAATATTAGTAAAAATATTTACATACTGAAAATTTATTCACATAAATTATCTTTTCTAAGAAGAGGGCGACTTGGCTCAGCATGATCAGGTGGTTAGGACACTCGATTCTTAATTTGAAGGTCGCGGATTCGAATCTCCGTAAGACCAAACATGATCTTCCTTTTTAGTCGTGGGGGCGTTATATGTTACGGTCAATCCCACTATTCGTTGGTAAAAAGATAGTCTTAGTGTTGGCAGTGGGTGATGATGACTAGCTGCCTATCCTTATGTCTTAAACTGCTAAAAACAAACAAACAAGAGGACAGCTTTAAAATATAAAATTAATTTTATTGTCACTGCTAGACACATAAATATATTTCTGTTTCCAAAATTATATTAAATGAAAGGCCCTCACATCAAAGTTTTCATACTCATCTTTCCACAAGAAACTAGTTAACGAGCAACATGAATGTAGCTTTTTAAATTGTTTAAATTATTCATATTCTATTATTTAGCAACCTGCTTTAATGAACTTGGTTGCTTAAATATAAAAAATTATGATAAACACTCAGAAGATGCTTCCTACGAGTTACAGAAACAGTGTTATTTAGAGTACCAGCAACATAGGATATTAGGTAATTCCCTTCCCTTGGATATAATATGTGTTTCAACTTCTCCTTAGAAGAATATCCTACTAAAACTGATAAATACAACTTTGGACATGTTTTTTTTCTAAAATAATTAAAGAATGGGTAGTCATTGTAAAGATACTGATGTCAGTGACCATAAGAACTGTATGAGGATCTCATAACCACTGGGTGATAACCTTGACCATTCACTCCAAGAACTGTGGACCCAAGTAAAGAGTTATTGAGGTGTCAATGACTTTCAGAAGCGATCACTGGTGTTAAGAAATCCAAAACGAAACGTAGTCAACTTTTAATTCAAAAATAAAACCCATTATCTATTTATGGACAGAAAATACTTAAGCAAAACTGACCTCCTCTCCCTAAAGATAAGAACTGTAAAATGTGGCAAGATAATGAAATATTAAGATCACCTTTGACCAAATACTGTATCAGTCAATAATCTACTGGTTAAATAATGAAATCATTTACGATTCAATAGTTTCTTTTACTTTTCTTTGCCAAAATTTTGTTCAAATTCGGCTACGAAGAATCTTTCTAACTAGCTGCCGTTTTGCATTGCACCAGTTTTCAAAAAATTAATTTCTTTGTTATTCTTTCACAAATTTTGTGATGGTTTTACCACTGACGAAATAATATTCCATGTGCGCCATGTTATGTTCCATAATTTTAGTTAAAGTGCAATGCGACTTAAGAAATCACCTTTTCACTCTCGCCTGTCTTCCACAAAAAAAAATCTAAGCCCACAAAGTTAAATACACTTATTGTGTTTATACAATTAAACCATAAAATGGCCCGGCATGGCCAAGCGTGTTAAGGTGTGCGACTTGTAATCTGAAGGTCACGGGTTCGCATCCGCGTCGCGCCAAACATGCTTGCCCTTTCAGCCGTGGGGACGTTATAATGCGATGTTCAATCCCACTATTCGTTGGTAAAAGAGTAGTCCAAGAGTTGGCGTGGGTGGTGATGACTAGCTGCCTTCCCTCTAGTCTTACACTGCTAAATTAGGGACGGCTAGCACAAATAGCCCTCGAGTAGCTTTGTGCAAAATTCCAAAACAAACAAACAAATTTTTTTCAGTATCATTCAGAACAAACTTAGAATAATTAAATATAATTTGGTTATTTTATAAACAAATTTTTACCTAGCTTTAAACAACTTAGCTATTTCTTGAGACATTGTATAAGAATTTTATTGCGTGTTCCAATAAAATGTAAAAAGAAAATCTGTTTGTTTGTAATTAAGCACAAAGCAACACAATGGGCTATCTGTGCTCTGTCTACCACAGGTATCGAAACACGGATTATGCGTTGTAAGTTCACTGGAGGGCAAATAAAAATTTGAACATATTTGGTCCTCCAAAAACTTAGGCAGATCTAATGTTTGATTCCTTCATCTAGGCCTGGCATGGCCGAGCGCGTTAAGGCGTGCACTCGTAATCCGAGGGTCGCGGGTTCGCGCCTGCGTCGCGCTAAAACATGCTCGCCCTCTCAGCCGTGGGGGTGTATAATGTGACGGTCAATCCCACTATTCGTTGGTAAAAGAGTAGCCCAAGAGTTGGCGGTGGGTGGTGATGACTAGCTTCCTTCCCTCTAGTCTTACACTGCAAAATTAGGGACGGCTAGCACAGATAGCCCTCGAGTAGCTTTGTGCGAATTTCCAAAAACAAATCCTTCATCTAATTTTAAAATCTATTTTTATTATAGTGTTTTGTAATACTGTCTAGATTTTAGAGAAACACAATTGATGAGAAATAACTTTAAAATTCAAAACCAAGAAAATATTCTTAAACTTTTACATTTATTTTTAAATGATCCGTATGTGTTTTGGATTTACAATATTTACAAAATAGTGCAATATTTCAGCAATTTTTTACATTTAGTTCGGACAGCTTTACTATAACGTTGTTTGATGGTGTCGGCGATTTACCTATTTTTAAAAAAATATCAAATTACTGTAATATTATTTGATAATATCGACTATTTACCTATTTTTTAAAGCCTTAAGTGTAACATAAATCTTAAAATCAGATGAACAATGTTTGCTTAAAAGCACGTAATTAATTATACTTAAATAGAAACTCACCACTATATAAATCTAATCATTCAAATTCAAAGTTTAGATTTAGGCCTAACATTCATAACAGATCATATTTGCCGAATGGTCTGACCCAGGTCTAATATAATTAGAGCACCCAATTAGTGTGTGTTAAAAACAAATAAGAAACTGCGCCTCTCAATTCTATAGAAAAAAACTAAATACATCAAAATAAACATATAATAAAACAAACCAAGACTAACAAGCATGTATACTATAAAAAAATAATAATAATTTAAGTCTAACTACAGATCAAACTACACTTTCATTCAATAAAAGTAATAAATTTAACTAAGTAAACCAAACTTAACATAAAACTAAATTATTCTCTTCCATGCACATAATGGTCATTTTAAAACAAGCTTTCAGAATACACTCAGACTATCTTCATATGAGAAGCCGTACTCGTTTAATGAACTAGATTATATTTAAGAAAAGTGACTAACATACCTTATAGTACTAAAATAAATTTATATGTGGAACTTGCTTGGTTGATTTCAGCTCTTTTTTCTTTCTTTTATGATTTGAATTGACGATTATGTAACATTAGCCTATAACATGTTCAAGTACGCTCAATCTAGTTGACGATTTCAGATTTGCATGTTCTTCCGTATGTTAACTGCTTTCTTGTAGTGGGCACGTATAAGAGAGAGCTTGTGCATATACAAACTGATGTCTGGCATTAACGAAGTAAATACTGCTTGTAAATGAATTTTCCTACTATAACTTATATTTGGGAGCAGTATCAACTAATCTAGTGGATATTATATATTATGCTCAATACAACACTATCAACAAATCTGAGCGGATTCGATACGTTATTCTTAGTGTAACAGTATGGACTAATCGGAGTGGATTTGATATTGTATGCTCAATACAACCAGATCGACTAATCTGAATGAATCTCAAATGTTATGCTCGTTTGTTGACTTAATGAAAAAGAAAAGTATACATGTATAAAACAGAAAGTAAATTTACTTATATGAATGTATATATACATGTGTCAGATGTAATTCATTATCTTTATTCTATAAAACAAATGTTACTTCTGTTGTTTGGTCAGTACTGTTACCAACGTATAATGTTGCCAATTGTTTGTTGTAACGTGTCTGTGTACAAACTGACCAAACTCTCAGTAATCATGTAATCTTCGAACACGTTAGAAATTATTTCTGCTTCGCAGGCCAAAGTTTATAAAGGTCAATAGAACTGCTGTGTCCACGCGTAGATCTTACGTGATAGTCTTAATCAGAGAGAAACTAGAAACACATTCTAGTAAAGCACAACTCGTTGTAATGGGTGGAACGTCCTTCTGACAAAAGTCAGTAAACAGGCCAGCGTTACACCACCAGAAACAAGCTGATCATGTGATACACCATCACTATAAAAACAGCTACCACAGTGGCCAGAGATACTCGTCTCAAAATTTTCGTGAAGGTAAGTCCAATTTTACACCATGGTGTTAATGAAAGGAAGAGATAATATTATTTTGCGACAATGATTCAATGTAGTTATTGAGAATTAAGATAATATCACGGTTTAACTCAGTGAATAAAAGATAGTTTAGTTTCTATAGATTTTCAATGCTCAAGCAAAATATTTTTGGTCTTTTTAAACTACTGATTTGAATCTAATGTAATGTAAAGGGATAAATCTATAAGGCAACTTTTTATGAATAGTAACTCACTCTAATTAAGTCACTTTAATTGAAGAGATGTTACTATGAAACAGAGGCTCGCTATATTCTATGAATATATACATTTTGCAAACGCTGATAGATGGAATTGTACGAGAGATCAATTTTTTATCTGTACAACAACATAAAACCTTATTTTAAAATAATTAAATTTTTATACAATGACTATTTTGTATTACATAGCTTATTTATTCATCACATTAGAAGAACCAAGTTTCAAAGAACTAGGCTTAAATTTATTCATATTTCTATGTTTGTCTCAGAAACTCACTTAACCTCTTAACCGCCGAAATGTACCACCGTATCATTGTCCTAACCAGCATCTTTGCTGTGGCCATGATGGCTCCTCGTGTTGCACGAGATCTTTACGATCTGCCAGATGAAGCAGACAGTATCCTTGATGGAGCTCAGATCAACAAGACTTTCAGCTGCACTGGTAGGATGGAAGGTTATTACGCCGACACCGACAATGGCTGTAAAATTTTCCATCGCTGTGTTCCCAACGTAATGTCCTTCACAAGCTACATATGCAACAACGAAACTATCTTCGATCAGCAAGAACTTGTTTGTAACTATGAAATGGAAGCATTTCCTTGTGATCAAGCAGAAAGTATTTACGAAAGTTCTAATGCAAGATTCACTACATCAGCACCAACAACAGGGTCAGCAATCTCGTAAAAATTGTCATACAAGAAAATAGTTTTTCATTTCCATATTTTATACGTTGTAGTTCACGGTGATGTTACTTTTTAAATAAAATTCTGTTGTGGATTTTATTATTTGATATCCATTGTAATGTGTGTTCATGTTTTTTTTTCTTTCTTGCTACACAAAGGCAGTGTAAGACTAGAGGGGAGGCAGACAGTCATCACTACCCACCGCCAACTCTTAGGCTACTCTTTTACCAACGGATCGTGTGATTCACTGTAACATTATAACGCTCCCACGGCTGAAAAGGCTAGCGTGTTTAGTGTGATAAGGATTCGAACCCGCGATCGTTGATTTACGAGTCGGATACCTTAACCACTTGGCCGTGCCGGGCTAAGAATAATGGAATATAATTTAGTTACGGAACACATGAACACTACCTCTTAGCTTCAAGTACTGTCGTAGGTTTAACGTTCATTGAAAAGTGTAACAATGTTATAATTAATACAAAGGAAACAATATTTAAAAAATACTATGAGGTATGCCCAAGACAATCAGACTTTTTTATCCATAACATCTTGGATGTTACGAAGCTCCTTTAGGACAGGTGTGAGTATAATATAAAATAAAACTTTACTTATAGTATTTTGCAACTTTAATGTCTCCCCGAAATTAGATCGAAAGTGCCAGTAAAAATTGTTTTGGTTGTTATTAAGCGTAAATCTAAACATTTAGCTATTTGTGCTATCAATAATACAAGTGCCCAAGCTCGATTTTTAGCGTTATCAACCCTCAGTCTTGAGACCACCCGTTGAGATTGACGTCCATTTAGACAGAAAACTTTGATGTATGTATCACACATTTAGCACTTGAGCAATGTCAGATGAACTATATTTTCAATCTCATAATTTAGATAAAATTGTCTCACATCTTATATAAATTATTTGTTCCAACTTAGTTCTCTATGGTAACATTGCATGGGAAGCTTGGAACGCTAAAATTCGAGTTCGATCTTTCGAGTGGAAAGATAGTCTATGCGCAGGCCCACCGACAGAGTGTGAAATACCGGGAAAATTTCTAAATGCTCGGTCCTTTAAGAGGACCAGAAGAAATAGGAGATAAAACAAAAGGAATAAAAGTAATCGATAAAATAACAGACACGATATAAATAAAAATATAAATCTTATAAAGATTACCATTCGTTGTCGATATTTTAAATATACACTATCTCAACCGATATCAGACAAAAGAGCAGTGTATGAGAAAATAAGTTCCTAGAAACACTTGTCCATTACATGTGTAATTATTAAATGTTGAACATGAAGAATTTTGATGTTGTATCCCAGAATTGTAATATTTTTCCAAAAATTTTTGATAAATTATTTTGTGTGATCATATAAAGTGTTAATCGAGTTTACAGTTTGCATAATCCTTTACTGTGGTGGACACAATAAATACTGGCCATTCAGACTCCAAGTAGTCCAGCCCGAGTCATTGTCACTTCTTAGTTATACAAACTTATTTTTGATCGATATTAACGTATAATATTAGGGCAAATTCTTATACTATAAACTAAATATGATAGTTGTGTTATGTAAAGTTCCATCTATCAAGTATATATTCTGATCGCTAGGAAACAAGCTGACGTTCTCCTGTTTCCGAAGGAGAATAAACCAACGAATGATCCGGAAAACTACAGACCTATCAGTCGAACTTGTTATGTTCCATAAAAAAAGATAAAACATCGAATGATCCGGAAAATTACAGATCTATCAGTCTAACCACTTATGTTTTATAAGAAAGATAAACCAGCGAATAACTCGGAAACTACAGACCTATCAGTCTAACCAGTTATGTTCCATAAGAACGATAAACCAGCGAATGATCCGGAAAACTACAGACCCATCAGTTATGTTCCATAAAAAACATAAACCAGCGAATAACTCGGAAACTGTAGACATATCAGTTTAACCAGTTATGTTCCACAAGAAAGATAAACCAGCGAATAACTCGGAAAAGACCGACTTATCACTTTTACTAGTTATGTTCCCGATAAAGAATAACTCAGAGAATAACTCATAATATTGTAGGCCTATCAGTCTAACCAGACGTATAGGAAAATACTAGAAAAAAACAAATAATAGATTATTCACGTATCTAAAAAGTACTTCAATACTACCAAAAGCTCAAAATGGTTTCATAAAATACGGACAAACAATTGATTACTTAATTAGATTAACAGATAAAATAATAAACAGCTTTAATAAAAACAGCTGCACCGTTGGAAGGTTCCTCGATTTAGAGATAAGATTTCTCACAACAGTCTTAGGTATACATTGTACAAAATTGGACTTCCAATTGAAATTATTCGCTAGTTATCAAACTTCCTGGAGCATCACAGCAAACATGGAAGATACCTTCTTGAATATCTTCACTCCTGAGGCAGGCGTCAACACAAGGTACCTAATCCTACTTCGTTCATCATGTATACAAACGAAATGCCTTTAAAGTACTCATATTTCACATAATAATCACAATTCGATGTAGCCATTTGGAAGTATATTCAAAACCCTATAGCAACAACACACAACATACAACCATTATTAAACTAAATAGAACAAATGTGTACAAATGGAGAGTTGAAATAAACAAGGATAATATTACTAACAGAATCAACCAAACAAAGCAGAACAGAAATTCCAAGTACATCTTGGTGAAAAACTTTCCCAAATCGCTATGTCTGTAATTTTTTTTAGGATTAACATATGATTCAAAACTAAGATTTGTTGTTTTGCCATTAACCACGATGCTGCTGCCATTCACGGGTATATAAACCCAGTTTCTAGTGGTATAAATTCGTAGACATATAACTATGTCACTTTAGGGGAGAACAAAACTAACGTGGTTTAAACATATTGAAAGAATCAAATATTGGATCTAATTCAAAGCGAGGTATTTAGGGTGTATGACAGGTAACAATCAAGAGCTTTACCAGACACCATATTGAAAATATATAAAACATACTTGATAAGCATGAAAAGTCTATTTTCGCATGTATGCACAGTGTTACAAAAAAAAAGTACATAATGGGAGGCCATCGTCTAAAACCTGAGAAGGTTAGATGGTTGAAATGAATTGATCAGCTCTAATTTTCTCAGATGAAGGTGAGCATAAATTACCGCAGGATGATTTAGAAAAGTGGTTCGGCTTGTCAACTGAAATTCAAAAGCAATTCAAAGACCTAAGTAGACTTTTGACGAGAGGAAGGGTGTTAATAATATGCCTACTGTTTTAAAATGGTCATAGGTTGGCTGAAAACTTTGATCACCATCTTTCTTCAGGTTCTTGTAAACCAATTTTATATATCTATAAAATAACGAAACATAATTACAAATGTGAATATAATAAAATATTATTATGATATATTTTAATACAAAGTAGGGTAAATAATAAAGATTTTGCAATCTTTAAAAAAAGAAGGCAAACTAGATTATAGCTTCAACTGTAGTACAAAATATGTCTTCTGATAGATATATAATCCCCAAGTGTTCGTTTGTTTTGAATTTCGTTCAAAGCTACATGAGGACTATCTGTACTAGCCGTTCTTAATTTAGTAGTGTAAAACTAGAAAGAAGTCATCACCACTCATCACCGACTCTTGGGTTACTCTTTTATAAATGAATAATGGGATTGACCCTCACATTATAACGCCTCCACGGCTGAAAGGCGAACGTATTTAGTGTGACAGGGATTGGAACCTGCAACCCTCATATTACGAATCAAGCGCCATAACCACCAGCCCATGCCGGGCTATCTCCAAGAGAACAACCATAATACTTGTATATTTTCATAAAACTAGTAATGAACAAACTGTTAAAGTTATATCAATAATAGAGCTTACCATTCCATGATCTTTGACAATGTCAAGTGTTGAACTTTAGAGAAAATTGGTGCTACAAAAAAGATGGGAGGGGGTTTGGTAATCATAAGAAAGACGATAATATAGTTGAAACTTATGATTGTCTTCAGAAGCTGATTTACATCAATTCTAGAAGTTGTATTCCATCTTTATATAAGTCACCATATATCTCAAAGTGTTTTTATGGCAGTTATAACTTCCATCACAAACGTATATGTTTGGTAAAAATAATAATTAGCATTCTGATTTTCTGTCCACTGTGTTTTACACAGGTAATAAAGTATTTTGTTTTATTTATTTTGTTAATTGTTATGTTTGGGCTTTGATTTTTAAAAAAACACGCCAAAATTTCAGTCTAGTGGCTGCTTGCAGAAAAGCGTGATTATTAGGTTCAATGCCTGACCACTGAAATGACCATTGGTTATTACAGATTCTTTAATGAGGTCATTTGAAAAAATTCTACTGGTACTATAATATCCCTGTCCCCGTATGTTTGTAATGACCAGTCCAAGCTGCGGCAAGGTTTCAACGAGAGTTGAAGCAGTAGAAACTCTGAAGCAGGATAAGTTTCAAAACTCATCTTTGATGGAAACATCAACAAACAGCATGAATAAGGCCATCTCCTCTTGGTTCTGTGATTATATTTCATCTGCAAGTATTATAAAAATTCTTGAATGCATAGCCTTTTCAATGGCGTCCTTGTGAACCATTTCTTGGCCTGGAACACTAAGACGTTCGTTTTGAGGTGAAAAGGAGCTTTTGAGGTGCTATTCATTATTTGTGACAAATAACATGATCACGTAGAGAAACTGTCCAAGATTACTCCGTATGTTTAATTTATCACGGTTTCCACATCAATTTCAAAAGCAAATCTTAGCTGAAAAAAAACCAGAAACTATATAGGATCAGTCACAACCCGAAATTCACAGAGCTTTTACTTACATTTTGTTACGCCAGTAACGTCTGCAGATATTCATAATTGTCAATTTACCTTCGATATCTGGCAACATAGTGACGTCAAAAGAGATCTTTGTAATATATAAATAAATAATGTCCAATTCGGTTTTGAATGAAACCGAGTTGTGGTTTGGCAAAAAAGAATAAGAAAGGAAAACTAACTGAATGTTAATAGGCGAGCAGAACTCTATAGGTAATGGAAGAGCTCGTTCGCACCCCTCCCCACCTCCCATATACGTACTTGTTTGTAACCCTCATAAAAATAAGAGATGGCTCTAAATTACCCATGTTTTTTTCTTTGTAAAATAATAGCAAATTATAACTCAAATCTGCATTTGTTATCCTAAATAGTTTAAAAGTTTGTAACATTTTATATCTTTTTCTTTTCAGCTATCTCTCTATCATTCAGGTCAAGAATGGTCAGGTAGTTAAGGTACTTGACTCGTAATCTGAGGGTCGCGGGTTCGAATCCCCATCACACTAAATACACTTGTTCTTTCAGCCGTGGAGCCGTTATAATGTTACGATTAATCCCCCTATTCATGGATAAAAAGAGTATCCCAAGAGTTGGCGTTGGGTGGTGGTGATTAACTGCCTTCCTTCTAGTCTTACGCTGTTAAATTATGAACGGCTAGCGCAAATAATCTTCCTGTAAACTTGCGCGAAATTCAAAAACAGGCAAACAACCCTAATGGTATAATGATATATCTTCGGACTCAATGAGCTAGAAACCGGGTTTTGATAAACATGGTGGGCAGAACATAAATATTCCATCGTGTAATTTTGTGCTCAACTACAATATACATACTTTTTATTTCTGTTTAACTTTATTGTTTTATCACCGTTTTGAATTGTGCAAAATTAAAACACTGGATAGATGCTCAAACATATCTGTCCAAATTGGTATTCTGGTCGTAACCTAGAAGAGTCAGGTACAATGTATAATTAATTCTTCCTCTATCCTTTACTCTATTTTAAATTAACAAGTGCCAGAGAAAACTTCATAAAAGAGAGTTAAAACACATGAACTTAAACACTGTTTCCACTTCCCTTATCAGGACTCTGTCCAGTAATGTAATAAATTAACATTTACAGCTTTGTTACCACTTTGTTTCATTTGGTTGTATGTAATACGTCTCAAATAGTTTACTGATAATTTATCTTTTCACGAGACTAATACATTAAATGTCCATTTCAAACTAAATACCATATACACACACATTTAACTGGATTGTCCAGGTAATGCAGTAAGTTCTGATAATGGGTGATTATTGGGTTTTAAACAAGGAAACAGTCGTTTACTGTTCAAATTAAGTGTAATATTATTGTGTTTCTTTGTTATGTCGAATCGTAAGACTTAAACTTATTTGTTTTCGTGGATTCTGGGATGAATTATGTAGAGATGTTTTTTATTGCTTCAAAGATAGAGTTAATCGAAAAGGCTGTTTGCTGGTTGTTTACTAGATATTTAATTTTACTTAGTATTGTTCTGTATTTGCTTTTTTCTGTATTTGTTTGATATGTTTTCTGCCTGAGTATGTTTGTGTTCGTAGAATCTGAGTGTTTGAAGTTATTGGTTTTGATACTGGTGCGGGCGGTACTGGAGTGTTCGTTACTATTTTTTGTATTTGGTTTATTTCTTTGTGTGTTTACTTGTGTGGATTATATATTGCGATGTATGTTATATATTCTTTGTTTGATGTTTTTGTACTTAGGGCAACTTTGTAATTTGCTGTGTTTTTGTTTACAATTGTAGGAAACGGGATTTTCATTTACTTTTTTGACATTGAGACAGGGTGGTCTTCATATGTTTACATCACACCTACGAATTTCTGTTACTAATTCTGATTCTGTTTGTTTCTGATATTACTTCAATAATGGTTGATTGTTTCGGTGGTTATGTTTTACCCGGCAACGTTGCATTTGTGTTTTGTTTCTCTGTGTTGTGTGATTTCCGTTTTTTTTGTTACTACTTTAAGAGCCGCCTGTTTCTTTTTCTAAGTTTTGAAAGTGTGTTTCGTAGTATATGTACTGATACTGTCTTCCATGAATTTTCAATACCTTTACAGCATACAACTCCAACTGAAACACGAAAACTTCCTTCCAATCCTACTTGAACATGAAGTCTTGCATACAGATCGTACTGAAACATGGATATTTGCATACAGCTCGTACTGAAACATAAAAACTTGCATACAGGTTGTACTGAAACATGAAAACTTGCATACAGCTCGTACTGAAACATGGAGATTTGTATACAGCTCGTACTGAAACATGGAGATTTGTATACAGGTCGTATTGAAACATGGGGATTTGTATACAGGTCGTACTGAAACATAAAGATTTGTATACAGCTCGTACTGAAACATGGAGATTTGTATACAGCTCGTACTGAAACATGGAGATTTGTATACAGCTCGTACTGAAACATGGAGATTTGTATACAGCTTCTACCGAAGCTTCGAGTCTTGCCGCAAGTTTTCCTGTTCAGTATTACTGACTAGCCACAAATTTGATTTCTACATGCTTATACTGGGAGTTATGACAGATTCGCTCTATTATATTTAAGTATAGTATGAATGACTGAACTCCTTTAGAATTTGTAATAATGCTATTCTGTTTGATTGGTTAAACGACAATGTAAACAAACAGCACATGGCTATACTCTGGAGCAGTTTATTTCACATGATAAACCTGTTTATTTACATCCTTCCTTGTTATTTTTGGCTCGTTATTAACCAAACTATTTCTTAATAACAGCTATTGTTTCTTATATTTAATTACACAAAATATTATTTGTTTTTATTGTCAGTTTGAATACAATTTTCGCATCACTTGCGCTGTACCTTCATACAGTGTTCCTAGCGAACAGCAAAACTAGATCAACATGCAAACATTAAGCTACAAGATGACATTGATGTTTCCGTCAAAGAACATTTGACACTTTTGCTTTTTATTAATATTCTCACGTGAAGCTCGTGTATAAAGAGAACGATTAAAACAGCTAAAACTTAATGAAATGTATAATGTTTAATGTAGAAATACTGATGTAAGACAAAGATGTGCTTGTATACCCGAAAAATGCAAACCAACTATTGAAACAAGTTTAATAACGTTTTATTTGTTGTGTAAAATGATTAATCACTGCAAGGAGAACTTGTTTGTTAAAAATAAAACGAAATACAAACTATATCAAAATTTTTTTATTCACTTTAAATAAAAATTAAGCTTCTTTATATTTACTAATTTTTATATGTTATACTATAATTATTTTTGTAAATCTAAAACATTTTATTGTATTACCAAATATGTACACTTGGCATGAATGTATGTAAAGCTGTAATTTTATTTTTACTATTTTTCTAAATCATTACCATATTTTGTTGAATGTTTTATTTAAACTAGTTGTGTTTGATCACATCGTACCTGAGTCGAAAGTTGAGAAAATAAGATTTTAGTTAGATAGAAGAAAAAAAGATGAACACTGCCTCGATAAACCAATGACATCATCGAAATATCTTATCAACAAAACGCAATGTACTTACAAACAACAGAATTTTAAAAAATGGCACTAAGTATGAAGCTTATTATATTCCTTATCATATCAACACAAACTAAATATAAATGTCTTTGTGCTGATAAACAGTTACCTTTAGCTTTTTATCAGCCAGACTATGCTTAGTTAAAGTCATAGTAACTTGTATTTTGTTGCACGAAAACTCTGAAAAATAAGTTTACCGATGTAGTAAAATATATACAAAAGAACAAAACTATCATAAAAATAAAGCAAATTTACAATTTCTTGCAATAAGTAATCTGATTCAAATTACAAGGCAATCTTAAAGTGAACTAAGCCTAGTACGTGTTAATGCGATACAGCACTTTTATAACTCTTTAGAAATATTTTGAAGAATTCGACAAAATACAGACTTAAAGATGAAACTTTCGTTAGGTAATGTTTGAAGATTGTACAAATACAGCATGGTATGACACAGAGGCGTACAAATTACTGTTGTATACAATATCTTTTAACTCCTTTCTCCACCTCTAATTTTTTTTCAGATCCAATTTTATCAGTAACATTTTAAAATCTGAAAGAACATGATTTTCATCTGCTCATACAGTAGGTATCTGTAGAAGACTACTATATAAACAAAACCTTATGGCATGCTGTATTTAAAATGATAGGTGATTCTGAAGCACGTTTTGGAGTCGATTTTTATAAGAAGTCCATTGTTCGTCGATGTTATTTACCAGGGCATATTCACCAAAAGAAAAGGAGCGGCTTCCGACCATAAACTTGTAATCCTTAAACATCAAGACAAAAATCACAACTTCTACTAATAGCAAAATAACAAGGAAAAATAACTGAAAAACAATTTGGCCGGTCGAAATCGAATGTTTGATTCTAGTCATTTGCAGTTTGGGAAATGAAATAGGGAGTTCTGTACAGTTGAACTTCTTGCAAATAACGGTCTCAGAAGACACTGGCCAAAGGCATATATTTGTATCGTTAGAACAAAATGTAATTATTTTTTCGAAAGACTGGTTGATTGGACTTGACACTCCAGTGTTAAATGTTAAAAATTCAGAACCATAGTCTTTGTGGTTGACCTCTGCAAGGATTAAACCTAAAATAGAGCCAAAATTATAGCTTACGAATTTTGTTTTAAATGATATGTTTAATAATAATTTTAAGCTAAATTTTTTAATCAAGCAACGATAAAAAAGAAATCGTTTGATTAACTTTAAAATGTATAACTGAATTGGATATATAATAAATAATTGAAACACCAAGCGTTCGTCACAATTACGATGTGTTCAGTTAACGTTTGGAAAATAAGAATAAATAAATTTTCAACTTGCAAAAAGAAAATCAGTTATAAGCTTAAGCTATACACTAAATAAAATATTTCACATACCCGCTGCGCCTATGAGAACAATGCTGAGAACGTTTCCAGAAGTTGTAACTCTCATAGAATTATTCAGAATAATAAAATTCTGAAGACTTGTGGCATTTATACTTTTAGGCCAACTTACTTCATCGTAAACCCTAACATCCAGTTTAATGTTTTTATCAAACAGCTTCAGTAGTTTGCCATGACCGAATTTTGTCGGGTAGAAGCGCACATTTTTCATGTGTTCCGATTTCTTTTCGGGTCTCATACCACCGTACCATTTATCAACATGAATTTTAGTATTAAATCTGTTTTCCCTGCAGTTAATGAGTTCTAGCTCGAAGTTTGAAGTAATATCTTCTCTATATGGGATATTCCATTTTCCATTTAAATTCTTTAACCACCCTAAACTGGAAGTGTCATCTTCTTTTAAAAGATTAATTACTAAATCTCTTCCGGGAAGGTAAATTTCTCCTTCCTCATTCAAAAAGTAGGTCCCAGGCTGTATATTAGAAATATTCAGATTTGTTTCTAATATTTCTATGCGAATATAACCTATACTGATGATGCCATTTGTGATACTTCTTTCTAATACTGTTCTTGGAATTACTTCCAAACCGTCACTATCGTCGACCTGAATAGCTAGTTTTACTATGGTAACTGGGAAGCCAACAAGAAGTGATGTATATGTATGTTGCGGATGAATTTTCAGTTCACAGCTAACGTTATTATTTTTATATCCTCTGCCCTCTAATTCACTTAAGTTCGTGAAATCTTTCCTGTAACAAAACAGATCGTCTCTTTTTTCTTCACATTTGAAACTTTGTTGCATAATTTCAGTCGGAATATTACAGTAACAGGAACTAGTGACTACAGCGGAAGCGAATACGTGTGAGCTTAAAACAGGGTACTCGTTTCTGAGTTCCAAGAGCTCCAAGACATAGCGACGAACTCCGGTGCTTAGATATCTCACGTGAGGCAAATTGATTTTAACAAAATTATTTCTAACACCGTTGTCAAACCTTTCAGAAATGATATTATCACGTTCTTTATCGAAGGAAATGGAAATTTTATCATGATAAATTTCACTCTCAAAGGATTTATTAACACCAAGATGATGATTCCGTTTTGTTAAACTTTTTTCATATTCAGGAGACCTTACAGTTGTAACGAAAGAGCCATTAAAACAAAGGGTCTGATTGTATTTTATAGGAACTGTTTGCGAGTAGCCACGAAAAGTAGGTACTTCTAATTTCTTAATCACCAGTTCCATGTCCAGCAGAGACGTCTGGTGACACATATGAAGTTGATTCCTGCTGCTACCCACAAAACAAACGATTAAAATCAGAGCCATCCACCAAGAAACCACAACATTCATTTTTATGGCAACTGATAATACGAATCAGCCGACACTTACAGAAGTTTAGTTTCTTAAACGATTTCTTGATCTTTAAATTATCAAATGCATCTTCAGGAAACGAGCACTCTGGAAATGTAATAAGAACCAATATAATTTAGGAATAAGTTTGGAAACTTTTTACAAACATATAACAAGCGTTCAAGAGTTTTTGTTTTAAAAACCTAATTGTTTCTTTAAAAGCCTAATTACTAACTCCAATACGTTTAAACATCACATCTCTTGTAGATTAACAAAACAGCAACAAAATTCTAAAATTGAAAGTAGAACAGGGGGTCAGGTAAAGAACGGTTTTGGTGGTGTATTTGGACAAAAGAAAACTAAAACTATGTAAAACACTTTTATTTTTATAAATGCATCAGAAATACTTTTGGAAATATAGACATATACAAAGTATCATTGAAGGGATGAAAATGTCGCCCAGTTAAAAACAACTTTTTCCTGCGTTCAGAGGCCACTATATGGGGAATGCGAATTGTGAGAAATCAGATACACATCTATTGATTGGACAAGTGAGACTAAAACCGAAAACGTTGAACAAAGATTTTGTTTGTTTGAATTTCGCGCAAAGCTACACGACTATCATCTACATAATTTAGAAATTAAAGAGTAGAAAAAATGTAGGTAGTCATCCCATCACCAACGTTTAGGCTACTCTTTCACTAACGAATAGATAGACTAATCATTATATTATATCGTCTCTATGTTTGACTGGACTGAGACTCAAACTCGTTACTCTGCAAGTCGATTACTATAATTATCTGCTCATGCCCATGTGAGTTCAATATATTTCCTAATAACAAGTCACTTTTTTACTTTGATATTTTCGTTAAAAACACCCCAACTTTCACATCTGCTCCCGCAGTGGAACAGCGGCGAGTATTCGGGCTTAAAACGCTACAAACTGGCTTTCGACACCCATAGTGGACAGAGCAGCTTTGTGCTTAATTACGATGAAACAAACTTCCACACTTATAGTCAACGTTCCGTTAGCATTGGATTAAAATATTACAGGCAGAAATTCTATTTATTTCTCGATTTTAAATGTAAAAAAAGCAGCACAAGTTTCGAAAAATGCGAGAAACACAATCAACTAATAACTCACTGCACAGCGATATCTGGTTTAAAATAATTGTTTGTTTGTTTTTTGGAATTTCGCACAAAGCTACGCGAAGGCTACCTTTGCTAGCCGTCCCTAATTTAGCAGTGTAAGATTAGAGGGGAGGCAGCTTGTCATCACCACCCACCGCCAACTTTTGGGATACTCTGTTACCAACGAAAAGTGGGATTGACTGTCACATTATAACGACCCCACGGCTGAAAGGGTGAGCATGTTTAGCGTGACCGGGATGCGAACCCGCGACCCTCAGATTACGAGTCGCACGCCTTAACACGCTTGGCTATGCCGGGCCGTTTAAAATATAATATAGTATACAGAGGAAAATATGTGAACATAACAGCCTTTACTAAGAACAGATCAGTTAAGCTATGTTTCTACACACTTGTGACGAGAAAAATTAATAATTGATTTAGAAACATTTTTGAACATGAGCATTTAAAATCCAAAATATTTTCTTTTTTTTACATATGAGTATTTAAATAACTTAAGGTGAGAAAACTCGAGAGAGGAAAAACGTACCTTTTAGTCCGTTGTTAACACGTATATAACTGTTATATCGACAAGAGATTATGTCAGGAATCGTATTTTAAGAATATATTTAATCAGTGCTATATATATATCGTGATAACGATTAATCTTAGAGGTAACTGTACATGAGTCATTATAATTATTTAGCAAAAATGAAACTGTTCCCAACTGAAACGTTTCATTTGAAGGCGAGATAGCAAAAAATATAATAGATTAGTAGTCGGCCGAGCCTATTTTTATCTTACTTTGTTGTGAAAAAATTCAGAGTTTTTGTTCCTGTTTTAAAGCTGAAATAAGAAGCAAAATCATGGATTTTGTTTTGCATTTTCTAAGAAAAAATGTTATTAAATCCTGTTCAATAAATGCCTAAAGCGATTTTAGTAATCTTACATTCACTTGGTATTTTGTCAAAAATAAAAAAGTTTAAATGAAGAATAGTAAAACAATATGTTATATCAGAAGCCAGCGGGAAATAAATTGTAAATGACCCCATCAAGACATTGTTTTGGCCACTGTAAGTTTTTACTTGATACCTAGCGTTTTCTATTTTTTACCGAAACCCGGGGAAGAGGAAATACCCTATCCCCTTTCACTACTTTTTGTTTATGACCTGACCTGTAGTAGGAAACAACCGAATTTAAAAGTTTGAAAACTGCTATTAATTCTTCACCACTTTATTATCATGTTGGTTCGGCAAAGCCAGGTTGTGAGGGCGCTTGACTCGTTATCTGAGGGTCGCGGGTTTTTATCACGTCAATTTAATAAAACACAAAATTATCTTCAGGAAAAGAATTTCATGTTGACTGGGTACTCTCGTTTTAAACTTCTTACTATTTGTGAAAATAATACCTATACCCTCCCCGGGTGTGTCAACAGTAAGTATGAAGGCTAATCGCGATAAAAATTCGTATTTCTCTGTCCGCAGTTGTCAGAGAACATTGTGTAGTTGTGTATATAACAGAAAACAAACAAAAATTAAAATCACACTTGATTTTAAACATTCCTCCTTTAATGATTACAATAAAAAATAATTTAAATGTTTAACAAGATTAGCATGCAAATGGTTTTATCCATCTAGTCGGCTTTAGTTTAGAATATTTAACCCAATACTGAGAATGTTAGAAATAATGTATATTTTTTTCGTTTATATTTTAGTGTATATCCTCAATGAGTGTGCCTATAAATAATTTCTCTAGTCACTATTTTTATCTGTAAGTCAATAAGTGAATCCGCCAATATCACAAATTTCCATTGTAACGCTGGGCGAGAGTCTATTTTATATATTTATTAGTCTTTGTCAGGACCTATATCAAAACGGTAGCAGATAAAGATAAAATAGAGTTAATAATTAATACCTATAAGTGAAAAATATTAGTAAAGAATTGGTAATTGATAAATGAATGTATAGGCTACTAATAAAGGTTCTGATTTTCGGAATTTATACGATTTAATCCGATCCAGTCCCCTAATTATTTTTCAAGAGGAGGAGGGTTAAACCAAAAAATTCCTCGAGTAACCAGCAGCCTACATATTAATAAATGCATGTGTAATTTTTTTTATTCAAATACGACAGGGAATAGCCGAAATCGATGAACGTAATTTTAATAGCCTGTTAGAAAAATGTGGATCTTGATTTTGATTTTACAATTATCAACGCAACATAAGTTTTTCGTGTTTCTTTTTCCCCATTGTCCCCATTGTACCTGAGAGGGTCAGTCTTCCTTCTTTGCAAATGAGTATGGAATTAACAAAATTGAGTTCCGGTCTACATTATGTTCCGTGCTGCAATTAATATTTGCAACTTCGCAACAAAAATAATAAAATTTGGACGGGAGAAAAAGAAACCAATAGCAGGAAATAGCAAAATGCACGAGGACATTGGAGAGACTAAGAGAAAGAACGCAACAGCAGAAGATAGAGAAAAATGACACGTACATTTGAAATAAGGGGAAAGAAAAAATATAGACATTGGTTCAGTGTAGTAGGTAATGTCGGTTGACGTTAACAGGTGTATTTTATATGATTTTTAAAAATTACATCTTTAATAATAGTAGGTAAAAGTTCGTCAATAATGGGCATAAAACGTTAAGTATCTGTTGACGGAGTCAAAAATAGCTATTTTTTTGTGGAAACAGCAGTAGCGGACCTAATATATGCAAATACTATGCATTAAATATATTAGTTGAGAGACAAAATGACAGAATAAATGAACACCTTCGTTGTGTGAGTCCTACTTTTCTAAAACAAGAGAATGAAAAATTTAGAAGTTCTACAATGGAAATGCAGGTTACAGATATGATGACAAAAAGTCAAAATGTGGTTCATACACCTGTCGAAGCAATTTCCAAAGCTGGTTTGAGTTTACTTGTGGGTGAAAAACCTTTAAGAGAGTTAGCAAAGAAATTTTGTCCAGCAACTAAAATAAATGTCAAAGTACGTCTCTTTTTAAGGAAAATATTTACTTAGAGTCTGGTGGACACTTGAGACAGAAATCGAACAGAAAATAAAAATTATAAAAGTACGTTTGATTATTTTTGAGTCGTCAGATATACCAGGAAAGTCCACAGCAAATACACTGATGTTATATTACAACACTGTAAAACGGGATCGGGAAATTCCATTGTCAAGTTGCTGTCTCAAACAGTGTCACTACTCATTTGGTGCTTCTAAAAGTATTACAACTATATGGTAAAAAGTAGTCTGCTGTTTTTACCGTAGTATCTAATTCTGCGCAGTACATGTAAAAGGAAGTGAATGACATAGGTATTGATGAAGGTGTTAATAACTTCTTGCATTGCAGAGATATGGCATATTTAACTCGTGTTTCTTTTAAACAGTGTTGTAAACTTATAAATACAAATGAAATAAAACCCTTATTTGTTGGTGCTACTAAATAGTTCACTTTCTTTTTGAGTCTGTGTTATCATATGCATTTCCGCTGGTTTGTTGACTTTTGAAAAGAGATTTCCTGAATAAAAACATGTCTGACATTAAACAAAAATACTCTTACTCACCAACAGCAACAAATAACCTATGGCCAACTTGTACTTTTGGGTGAAAAGATCATATTGGCTTCAAATGTTCAGAAAGAATTGAAGAGAGATGGTGCTAAACTTTGTTTGGAATTTGTTTTGGAATTTCGCACAAAGCTACTCGAGTGCTATCTGTGCTAGCCGTCCCTAATTTAGCAGTGTAAGACTAGAGGGAAGGCAGCTAGTCATCACCACCCACCGCCAACTCTTGAGCTACTCTTTTACCAACGAATAGTGGGATTGACCGTCACATTATACACCCCCACGGCTGGGAGGGCGAGCATATTTAGCGCGACGCGGGCGCGAACCCGCGACCCTCGGATTACGAGCGCACGCCTTTACGCGCTCGGCCATGCCAGGCCTGGTGCTAAACTACACAAAGTGTAACGTATTAAGGAATTCAAGCTTTGTTTGCTTGGAACAAAGCAGAAAAGTTGTACCAATAAAAAAGTGCAGAAAAGTTGTTTGTTTTTGTCCTCTGAAAACTATTAATTAGTTGTATTTAAATATTTATCAGACTAAGACGGTGTATATCTGGAAATATTTCATTGATGATTGATAATAGAAATGTTTTCTTTAGAAAAAAAAGACATTGTAAAGTGTTTGCAAAACTAGACCATTAGGCCTTTTTGTAGACAACTTCTAACTTTTTCCAAACAAAAGGAGTAGTCAGCTGCATGATATGCGTGTTTAAGATTTTTTTTTCATGAATAAAATCCAGTTTCAGAGCGAATATTTATTCTTTATGAATTACACTTAAAATATTTTATCTATTTTGTCTTCTTTTTTTTATTTAAAAATTCTACCAACTTTTAAAAATGATTGATCCTTATTTAGAAAATAAAATCACTCCAGAAACAGAACTCCGAGCAATTTATCATGAAGTACGCTGATTCATATTCAACTGTAATCACGGATGTTAAGTATCTTACATTAAAACGAGTTTTAGAAATTCCAAGTTACTTTGTTTGTTTGTTTTGGAATTTCGCACAAAGCAACTCGAGGGCTATCTGTGCTAGCCGTCCCTAATTTAGCAGTGTAAGACTAGAGGGAAGAGGCAAAAGAACATTATATTATTGTAGAAGTCACATGTTGGTCTGCTCAACGACTATTACATGTGGGTCTGCTACACAACTAAAACACGTGAATCTGCTACACTACTATAACCTCTGATTCTGCTACACGACTGTTATGTTACATGTGGGTCTGCAATACGACTGTTACGTGTCAGTCTGCTACACGACTGTTACATATAATTCTTCTCCACGAGCGACAAATGTGGATATACTGAAAAATTTGATAATGAAAGTTATATGTGACTCATGGCGTTCATCTTTTTAATATTTTATCTCGAAGAGATAACACTAAACTTTATAGTTATGTTATGTCAGAACAGTGACTGAAAGAACTGTGGTGGTGAGGTTGTTCCATTTTCCACCCTATTACGTGATTTAGTTTGTTTGTTTGTTTGTTTTGGAATTTCGCACAAAGCTACTCGAGGGCTATCTGTGCTAGCCGTCCCTAATTTAGCAGTGTAAGACTAGAGGGAAGGCAGCTAGTCATCACCACCCACCGCCAACTCTTGGGCTACTCTTTTACCAACGAAAAGTGGGATTGACCGTCACATTATACACCCCCACGGCTGGGAGGGCGAGCATGTTTAGCGCGACGCGGGCGCGAACCCGCGACCCTCAGATTACGAGCGCATGCCTTAACGCGCTCGGCCATTACGTGATTTAGATAAAAACAGTCCTGTTAGATTAAATTACACCTAACCATTCGGACAAACAGATGAGTCACAAATATCACAAGCAACACAGCTTAGAAAGAGACCTCTTGTAAAGAAAACAATAATTAACCTTTATTTACAGTTAAAAGCAAAGCACTATAGTAACTTTTCTCTTCTTGATCATCCATTTGGCCAATAACTAAGTTATCGAATTACCGCTAATAAAACTGGTATTAGATTCCCTGTAGTGGACAGAGCTTAAATAACCTGTTGTATAACTTTGGGACAAAACAATAAACACAGTTTATTCTCGTGTTTTAGGAGAAAAGTCTGAACCAATTATGAAACAAAATCTGTGCTCAAGAAGTGAAGTCCGAATCACATGTGAAACATTATCTGGAATTAAGTTTTAGACTCTGCTGTTAAGTTTGTTTTGAATTTTCGCGCAAGCTACACGAGGACCATCTGCACTAGCCCTCCCTAATTTAGCAGTGTAAGGCTAGAGGGAAGGCAGCTAGTCATCACCACCCACCGCCAACTCTAGGGCTACTCTCTTACCAACGAATAGTAGGATTGACCTCACACTATAATGCCCCCATGGCTGGGAGGGCGAACATGTTTGGTGCGACCGGGATTCGAACCCGCGACCCTCGGATTACGAGTCAAACGCCTTAATCATCAGGCCATGCAGGGCCTCTTTGCTGTTTAAGAAACAAAATGTGAATCTTTATGAGCTTCTTTGTTTGTTTATTTCACAATTCCGTACAAAACTGTACGAGTGTTGTCCGTGCATAATATTGAACTGATATATTAAAAGGAAAGTAGATACTCGACAGCACCTGTTTCTTACTAATGGATTATCCTTTTCCAACAGGAAACGGGATTTAATCAGCATTTCTACAGTTAATTTACAGTCTCAAAAACCAGAGTGTGTTTTGACAGAAAATGATCGCGAAATATAAAATATCAGATTCATTGTCCAGGTTCGCCCGATTCTTACAAGTTGTAGAATGAAATAGATTTGTAATTAACTTTGCCGTCCTTAATTTAAGTTCTAAATACATCTGAAAGAACTATGTTGAGATTTAATTTGTGCTCACCTAGTTTAATGAAATAATTAATTTATTTATTTCAGGAAACTTAAGGTATCATTTTATTTCTTAACTACCATTAAACTTTTGGATTATATTAAACCTTATCTTAAAATTGTTCATATCAATATCGTATTGCTATTATTTTCTAAACTTAAAAGTCTACTTCGGCTATACTATTTGAAGCTTATGTCAAATAATTTATAATCGCTCGTTTTCTGCCATGTATAACAAGTTGCGAATCCTAGCACACGTGCAAGTCGTACGTGATATTTCCATTAAAAAAGACTATTGCTTATAGCTGTGTTCATAATTTCATTGTTTCAATTCAGTGTTTAGTGATCACTGCAAATGGAACGCATAGCAATGAATAGTGTCTTTAGTGTTAAATAAATTTGAATAACAAATGCAGACATCAGTACTAAAACCCATCCATAAGAACTATGAATGCATTTGTAGTAGAAATAGTGATACTCTGCACTGATAAAAATACACGTCATCTACACACGAGAACATGGGATTTTTAGTTAGAAGTGAACTTTGTGTCCGATGGCATAACTAGAATAACAACCACCCTACATTTCTTGAAACTTTTACAATTCTCGACTCTGGAATTACATAAAACAGACTATTAAGGAAAGCCATTATGGAAACTTGTTATAACAAGATGTATTAATCTAAAACTTTTTGTTCGAAAGAAAGTATAAGCCGAAATATTAACGGAATAAATAGTTTTATTCTGAGATACAAATAAACTTTTGTGTTACTCTAGTCGCAAAATATTGTTTAGTATGAACGGGTCAGTAGGTCACTCCTTACCTTAATGTTTTTCAAATATGTTATTTTATTTCTCGTTAGGGGCTAATTGCCTCAATGTTTATTATTTCTCAGCTTTTTTGGCAAGCTAGGGAAAAAGAGATAACATTTCTGGAATTTCATGTAAAGGTGAATTACTAAAAATGAAAAAATTGAAAGATATGACTTGCGTGTCATTTTTATAACGAATTGGTATTAAAACAAACTACGAGGAGGACCTTGCTAACGGTAGATCAGATTGACGACACCTTTTCAGTTCGTTCTTCATCAGCTCACAGAAAGCCTAAGGATTTATAGCGTTAAAATTTAGGTTTCGGAAAAATAAAGCGGTGTACTTTGTGCATCTAAATACAATTTCTTTTACCTTTTAAATTGAAACACTGAAATTTTCAGTAAGAAAAAACTAAAATATTTGAATATTTAATAGCTCATTTTAGATTGGAAATCGAAAATCCTGGAAATTAAAAAAATAGAAAATATTATTTGTTGAACGCCAAAAGGTGACGAAACATTAGCAACCGATGGACTTAAAATGTATTATAAAATTCACGTTAATCGTAAAAAAAAGAAGAAAAAAGATCCTACACTGTCCTTGATTTAGTCCTTGAGAATTCAGAACATGAGGTCATCACGAAATGAACACTAACTACCATTATTGATAACAGGACTATCTCTTCAAATGCGCCGTAAAGCTGATGATGTCTGCACTTAGTACTGATAACAGATATGAAATCTTATTTTTCTCATCTTGTTTTCTATTATATGTTATTTATCTATATTAATATCATTGATGACCTAGGTTGGATGATAAGGAAAGATCATATGACTTCTATGAGTGTGGATAACAATGAATTAAAAAAATTCAACGAAGTAAATCAAAGCATTCATCCCTAACAAACCACAAAATCAGTTCTCTTGATTCTGTTTTTATAGTACTATTTAAAACGCAAGGTATCAAATACGATAATAAAAAAATTGCTACCCTAAAAAAACGTTTTCAAATTTTAATTAAAATTTCAAAATTGTTATTTTCGCCGAGTTAAAAGCTGTATTATGTTAACACTAGAAAAAACACTCAGAAGGATGGTGTGCATTATAAGTGGGATACTAGTTTGTTGTGACGTCATCAATTCGCAAGTATCTTTGTATTCAAGTGACATCATCGATATTGCTAAAGGAAAGAAAATTTACTTTCAAGAAATGCATGGATACAAAGAGGAAGAGTACAACAAAATGTCTTACATACTTGAGCTGGTGAAAGCTTGGAATGAACATCCAGTTCTTGACCATTACAATTTTCTCTCAGCCAGCATTACATATTCCTGTTTCTGTGACTGTCCAGGTGGTCACAACAGCTGCTTTAAAGATGATAATTTCTGTCAGACGACTAAAGGGGAACACTGGTGCTACAGAATAGTTCTTCCAGACCAAGCGTCCACTGGATGTCTGTTAGAAAAACTAGCCAATGCTGAAGTGTGCTGTAACATACAGATACATCCGAAAAAAAACTTGGGGATATATACCGCTTTTCAGTTAGGTGTGCCTACTACCAAACTTAAGTTTAAGGTAAGCTCTCATAATCACTCTTTAGATAGTGAGAAAACTCCTGTGAAATACGTCACCGTCGATGGAACTAATGGCAAATGGAGATTCGACAAGTTTGAACTAGAAATCTTTGGGGTTGTTCAACCAACCAGTCTAAAGAAAGGAATGTATATTTTGAGTCCCCGAGGAGAGATTTATCGAAACCAAAGTATTGGGATAAACCTCTCTAAAGAATTCAACCTCAACAAATTGGGGTGGTTCAAGTACTTTAACGGAAAATGGAAAGTCCCACACATAAATAATGTCAGGTCTAGTCTCAGTGTGGAAACTTTACATTGTAAGGATGATAAATTTGTAGTTTATATAAACGTCGCTCAACTTCACGACGAAGAGTCTCTCAAGATGTTTTCCAATAACGTTGAAAAGCTCTACGAAGAAGATATTGGAAAGATATTCTATATGGAACATGGGGAGGTGAAAGTTGTGGAAGATTTGTCAAGGACAAAAGAAATTAGGATAAGGTTTCGAGAGGCACATGTCATGAAGACTCCCCACAGGAGGTATTCATTTGGAAGCAGAGGCATCATCCATTTTACACCCAGTATTCGAATGGACAGACACCAGAATGTGTTTCTCATCATTGAGTTGTACGATCCACCAGGTAAGTCTCAATTGTTCCACCGCTCAAGATGAGGTTTAGACCTACCTGTAGTGTTTTAATGGATAATAAAACTACTTTTCTGCTGTAGTGATTTAAGTATGTCATAACAGTATAATTGCCAGTCTTCACACAAGAAATTACGTCATCACATTAAGTATTTGCTTTTCTGTCTTAAAAGTGACGCCATTATTTCAAAAAACACCATATTGCTTTATTACAAACACCTTTCCATTTAACACATTTCAAAAAGTGTTTTAGAGAGTGAAACAGAAAAATTTGAAACTAAAACATAAAGATATTTGTGAAAAAATGCACAAGTGTTATTAAATAATAAATAAACAAAAATCTTTAAAAGTAAATGTCAACAAGGTCCTAAAATACATTGATATAACTAAAGGAGTCGGCTACAAACCAAATCTCATTCAAATAAAATAAACATCAAAAACTACCTATTAGTATTCACTAAAGTTTATATAATAATATTAACAAAAATTTCAGCTCTGTACTTGGCCTCACACTCAGACCATTCACGAAGAAATATTTCCACATGGCATATTTACAGCTGTTGAATATACTGTTTTTATTTGTTTCCACACATTTTGGTATGACTGAACTAACATTTCTCTAAATTAGGCCCTAAATGTTTACATCAACGTTTTAGTAGTACAGTATACGACAATACCAAACCCTGCTTAACCCTAGAATTACTGACAAGAATCGGCTTTTAACATTTTACTAAACTATTTAAATTCCAAATTCTATGGTCTTCTAAATTTATCTATTACAGAGTTTTTAATAACATTTAAGTCACAGGAAAATATTTAAGAAGGATATCATCGGTACAAAAGCTAATCTCACTTGTTATAATTTGGTCACATTATATCTTTAAATACAGCAAAAGTAATTTTACTCAAATTAGTTTTGCCAGTTTATTATATTAAGTGTTGTTCTATGTTTGTTTTTTTGAATTTCGTACAAAGCTACTCGAGTGCTATCTGTGATAGCCGTTCCTAATTTAGCAGTGTAAGACTAGAGGAAAGGCAGCTAGTTATCACCACCCACTGCCAACTCTTGGCCTACTCTTTTACCAAATAATAGTGGGATTGATCGTATCATTATAACGCCCACACATCTGAAAGGGTGAGCATGTTTGGCGCAACGGGGATGCGAACTCACGACCCTCAGAGTACGAGTTGCACGCCTTAACACGCTTGGGCATGCCGGCCCCATTAGGTATTGAAGACATATGTAAAATCACTTTAGGTTCCACCGAGTGTTGTTCTAACAGACAAAAACAATTTTATTCAGTATGATGCAATATGTGAACTTTATCGGTAGTAAATAGTATATAAAGAAGTCAATATTTTGAGAGTTAATAATATAACTGTATCAATTAGGATATAAATAATTTTTTCTTCAAGAAGTCAATATTCGTTTTTAATTCAAATAGATGCTTTAATTCAAAGTAATTTAACCTGAATACTTCTTACTAACTATTAATGTTAAGAATTATGAATTCTTAATTTTCTAGTAATTTATTGATCTGTAATTGAAAAAATGAATTTCTTAGTGTTTTGTAGCAGATATATTGTCCAGAGTAATGTAATCAATATTATACAAGGAAAAACGTACTCGTTAATTTTATAGGATTTTTTAATTTGCGTTTACACGCGGAACACAATATTATTTTAGTATCGAGTTTATAGCAAATTATTTTCTTAATATTTTGAAAAATTTAATTTTTTTTCGAAATGATAATTAAATTAAAATTCTATTCATTTTCTAGGGCCAGTCGAAGGATTTGCGACATCAAATTACCATCAGGAATATTTTTCATTTTTCATTGATCCTGGTCACAAGCATCTCCTATCTCATCGTCTGTCTTCTTGTGAAAACCAAATTAAGATTTGTTTATGGTCAACTTTGGACACTCGTATCAATTGCAAGGATACTAGTTGTGTGAGAACTAATTTCACTATTATAAATTACGAGAAAAAAAATGACTTGATGCTACCATTGTCCATAAAAGTTCAGAATCGTGAAAAAAAAAAGATTACTTCGATTTGGATAATATTCGTTCTAACTTTTTCATCGATATTTATAATTTGTTTGTTGTTATTCGTTGCATACATGAAAATAAAAAAAACACAGCGAAATGGTAATGTTGTTAAGTTCCGAGTTGGAAACGAAATCTGAGATTTTCTTTACCATACTGGAACGGTTTTAGTTGTTGTTTATATATAAACCAAATCATAAAAACTAAAATCGTGTATTGCCAGAGTTTATTTTCAATATATTTTAATGACTACTGATACATTTTAAGCTGCTTATTTTCTAGTCTAGTGCTATATATAACGTCGGACTTACTACACTTTCCTTTGCAACACGGTATTTCCTTCATATGAGAGGATTTCTTTCACAGATATTCGGGTTGACTCTTTCTTACAATTTTCAAAATTTCATGTGTCGTTTGGGTTGAACATTTATCAGCAAAAAAAAATTCTTGCTTCTATCGTATGGTTGTATATTATTAGGCATAAGGTTAAGTTTTAAATGATTCAACACCCGGATGTTTACGTGTGAGTATTTTCCGTGCTCCTAACATTTTGAATATAATTTCAAAATAGTAGTTCAGTGAAAAACAAATATTAAATTTTGATATTTACATCTACCTGTTACCTCAGCTAAATTTGCGGCCACTCTGCATTTGGCGTGGTTTTCTTATTTATTTCGGAATTTTTTGGTAAGGCTGTACAAAATTCATTGGATCTGGTGGCTTATAACTTTTAACTGATAGACTAGAGGAAAAGCAGCTAATCAACATTACCCATCGCCAATTCTTAGGCTATTCTAATCAGACTATTAAACTGATTAGCCAATTACCCGTGGCGCCAGTGCATGAGATGCGAGCGTGACGTATTCATTACGTCATATCTGCACTCTGAAAATGATAAGATAGAAAACGGAGACAAAACGGGAAAATCGTGATCCTTATTGCAAATTTAGATGCACATAAAAGATAAAATTTCGCGAAGTTGGAGATTACACATTACATAGTAAAAAGTGTTTTCAATATCATATGAGCAATAGTTCCATTATAGTATGATAACGAAGTAACAATCCTGTAGCCAAAAGTGCGATCTTGCACCAACAACGCTCGAGCCATGAAATCGCGAATTTCCATTTAGACGTACTAACTACTGGGTCATGTTCCAGCCTAAGCAGATACTAGTTAGCGATTATGTGATTACAGTAGCCTAATTGTATGGGAGCGAAGGTAATGTTAACTAGTAGCATTCCCGCTTTATCTGTCAGTTCAAAATAATGAATCGCTAGCGTAGATATTGCACGAATGGCTAAAATAAACTGTTGTCGATGTGACATTGTCCAACTTCTATTACGTGACAAAAACTTGTTAACCACATGTAGAATCAGCACAAGAACCAGATGTGTTATTAAGTCTTTACGCATCAGCATTTTCTGTTTTCTTTAACTTAGTGGGTTGTGTTTTTTAAATCTTTTAAGTTTATTTTCATACAGAAGCCGAAAAACATTTATTTTTTTAAAATGAAGGGCTGCATCACTTTTCCGCTACTTTTCAACTTTTTGAAAGATCTCCTATGCGTCGGCGATAAGTTCATCGGCTTACACCCTTGTGCAAATTAATTGAAACAAGACGAAAAATTACGATTTTTTCAGTTTTTGCGTTTTCTTTCTGATAATCCAAAAATTACTTACAAATTTATACATGATATGACCGTATTTATTTTTTAGAAGATTATCAATCCGCTTTGGCATCGAGTTCACGAATCTTTACTAATTTTTGGATCGTGGTACCACACTTCCATTAGCTTATATTTCGTAGTACAGTCTTTTCCCAGAAGTCTTTCTTTACAAATCGACTAAAGATTTTCAATAGGATTTAAGTCCGAAGAGTTTCCAGGCCAGTCTAGCACCATTATTCGCACTGTAATCATAAAATTCTTCATAAGTTTCGATGTGTGACACGAAGCCAGATCTTGCTGAAAAATACCAGATCCATCTGCAAATCTCCTTTTCAATTCTAGAACGACTCTTCTCTGCAAAACTTAAATGTACTGTGGTCCTCGCATCATACCCTTTACGATATGTAAGCTTCCGACGCCATAGTAGCTGAAAAAGCCCCAAAACATTTTCTTCAAGGGATGTTTTACAAACAGATTGATGTGAGATTTTCGAAGTTTCTCACCTGGAGATCTGTGAACATGCAGACTTCTTTGACCCTGTACGAAGAAATGCGTCTCATCACTGAATAATACCTTTCTCCATTGTTCTTGCGTCCAGTTCTTGTATTTCAGACCCCATTGATACTGTTTTTTCTTCATTGAATTGGTAAGAAGTTGTTTTTTGACTGGTCAAAAAAAGATGAAGAGAGCAAAAAGAGTGCATTATGTAGCTTTGAGCTGTGAAAACAACAAACACTTTTCTGGGACATTTCGGTTTACGTTTACAACTCATGGGTCCACCACAAGCAAAACTGAAGTTTAAATAGCCTCTTTACTTTTGTAATAAGAAGAACGGATTAATATGGTCTTCCTCAAACGTGCCATGATTAAAATGAAACGAAAAGGAAATTAAAATAGAGTTTTGAAAATGTCTTCTATGTAACATAGTAGCGACACCTCAGCAGTAACAGAATTCCAAAAGAAAACGTTATTATTGCATCAGATATTCGTGGTAAGAGATCATATTTATGTTTATTGCAGAGTGAAAAAATATCTCGTTATTTAACAAACTGTATCACGGGTCAGTAGTAGCACAACCATCTTGGCATATTATGTGCTTTTATTTGTTCATCCACACGTCTTCTCTTCTTGTTCAGTGTTTTAGACCCCACCAATTTTTCATCTTCGGCGGAACGTTTGCTATGATATGTACAAAGACTCTAACAAGACACTTATAATAAGTTGTCGTGAATCATCGAAACTGTTCTAGTAAGCATGAAATATTTGTTCTGTTTGTATAATAAACTAGCCAAATTGCAACTGGCGGTTGAAATTTCAGTTATTATTATTATTTTTCCCGCAAAATTATGTAACAAAAATAATTAAATTAATCCTATATAACTCGAAACGGTGAATGAATAATAACAAGATATCTGTTGAAAGTTGAAGTGAATAATAAACATTTATTTCTACATAGTTATCAATCACTTTGTGGTGTCACAGTGTAAGTTTTTTTTACAACTGGGTTGATGTTTGTGGGCAATATTATGAAACATGTATACCATTGTTAAATAGCATTTATATGCAGAATATAAGGTCACAGAAACGGTAGGAGCTAATTGTTCAAGGTTTTGTTTTTGTCAACTTTAATTTATTTAGCATATTATAAAAGAGTGTTTCTAAATTTACCAAACTAACAATGAAACCAGAATTGATCATTGATAAAACGTTATCATCTTTAGAAATCCGTAATCAATGGCATTCCTATAGATTTATGATTTAATCGACTTCCATTGAAATCTATATAAAACAATGATTCTGTGTTTTATCAGTTGTTAATTAACCGTTAATCCTACAACTTACGTGAGATGCTAATAAATGTGAAAAGACAAATGTTGATATTGTTAGGTTTCGAACAAAATATACACCTCAGTTAAATCAATCACATGCTGTGGTCTGAAACTATTAATGTAAAACAACGATAACATCCAGCAGAATGTGAACTCCAGCTTCAGGCGCAAGAAAATGTCACGTGGTACAGTTCGTATTTTTCATTGTTTCACATATCAGTTGTGAATATATTCATTGTTTCATCTTGCTCTCGATAACTCTAAGCTACTTTGGCCTTTCAATGATTACACTGGTTTACAAAAAAATATTTTTTGTCTGAGGCAAGAATGTGAATAGCTGTTTTTTACTAATTTGGGTGTGCTGAATTCAAATTTATAAACAGTTTTGCTCTATCGCCTCTAGTTTTTTGGCTTTTAAATAGTCTCATTTTGGTATATACAGAGTATATACATGCTTATTTCAAGAGTTGCAGCAGCTTATTACAGATAAAACAGGATAGATGAAGAACATTGACGGAATAAATATACTTGGATGACACAATGTACACAATTCATAGTACCGCAGACAGTTAGAAGTGTGTTTTCTTATATAATCTGGTGTATTTTGCCTCCGGGATGTCACGCAAGAGCATCCAGCAGAAGTCTCCCATCATGCTGGGGTTCCATCCCACTTGCCTTGTCTTGGTGGAATCTTTCTCCGTGCTCATCACTCACGGCTCCAAGGTTTAGAGGGAAGAAGTTGAGGTGGGAATGGAGAAAATGAATTTTGAGTGACATTCGGCATCCCATATCCTAGCAACTTCTCAATACAGGCTTGGTAATTTGGTTGGCATGTGTTACCAAGGAAGCCACTACAGACTGACTTAAATGCTTCCCATGCGCTCAGTTCCATTAAGGTAAGAAGCTTCTCAAAATCAGTATCCTTCAGCACTTCTCGGATTTGAGGTCCGACAAAGATGCCCTCTTTGAGCTTAGCAGCACTGAGACCTGGGAACACAGTAGACAAGTGTTGGAAGGCAGCACCATTTTTGTCCATGGCCTTCACGAAATTCTTGATGTGAAGAGGAGGAAGAAGCACCTTCTTCATGTCAACCAAAGGATTCTCCTTGACGTTGTGTTCGCCAGGAACGAAAGTGCTTCTAGACCCCCAGTCTTTCTGCTTGTAATGCTGGGATACAGCTCGACTATCCCAGAGACAGAGAGCCCGCTTGCATACCCATAAGAAGACCAATGACCTTGAGGTCCCCACACAGACTCCACTGGTACTGGTTGTACTTAACAGCTTCTAAAAGAAGCTCCATATTGTTATAGGACTCCTTTAGATGGACAGAGTGTGCAGTGGGAATGCTGGGATATTTATTCCCGTTGTGCAGAAGCACAGCCTTGAGACTTCGCTTGGAAGAGTCTATGAAAAGACGCCAGTCTGAAGGATTATGTGGCAAACCAAGGAAAGTGAACAAGCCAGGTACATTTGTGCAGTAGCACAACTTGTTTTCCATGTCGAAAAGTGAAGCAAGGTCTTTGTTCCGTTTCCTGAAACTGGTGATCCGTCTTAATATATAGCTATATATATATATAATGTAATGCTATCACTTACATTTATTGCATAATAACTGAAAAAGAAGACATAAGTCACATAATATTAGAAATTAACCCTGAATGTATATACGCCTTTATGTACAGTATGTGTACAAAATGTACAGTACGCATATCTAAAAAACTAGAGGTGATGAGTAAAAAGGGATCTCACATCTAATTTCAGCACCCCCAAATTAGGTTAAAAAAGCTATTTTTGTGCTTGCCTCAATTTCTTTGTAAACCAGTGTTATTACTTTTTTGTCTCTATCAGTAGACGTAGATCTCTTCTGGCAAGAACTAATAAATTTTGAAGGCCAATGATTATGATTCTCTGTTTTTCTCTATTCTTCTCTGCCTTCAGAAACTTTCCAAATTCAAGTTTATATTCTCAAACCTACTGTATAAAGTCCCTGATCCAAACAGTCTTTTTCTACTTGTAACCCTTCTGGCTCGGCAAAACCAGATGGTTATGGCGCTCGACTCGCAATCTGAGGGAATTCGAATCTCTGCCACACCAAACATGCTCGCCTTTCCAGCTGCGAGTAGGTTATAAAGTTACGGTTAGTTCTACTATTCGTTGACCAAAGAGTAGCCCAAGAGGTGGCGATGGGTAGTAATGACTAGTTGTTTTCCCTCTAATCTTACACTGCTTGTATAGCTTTGCGCGAAAATTCAAAATAAACAAACAAACTAACTCACTAACAAACCCTTTTTTCATTCAGAATTGCTTGGTCGTTCTAAATTTGTTTTACCACTTCTGAGTTGGTTCATCACTCAGTTTTCGTACATTTCTTTTCCAGAATACTCATCATTTTATACAAAAACTTGATTTACTTGTAGTCTTCTTCCTTATTATTCTCTAGCTATTGACAGCCACTTTTCTCAAAACCTCACCATATTTAAACTCTGATTTTACCTCTTCTTCTTGTTTTCACCGCAATACATTCACTGAACTTAACGTAATATCACTTTGATTTTAAGCCACTGATGTCACCTATATGCTTTTATTATTATTTAAAATTAGATTTAGTCTTTGTAACAAAGTCGTTGGTCACGTTGCAGTTCTTTCTCCAAAACTTGACTTGCAAGAATACTCTTTGTTCAAGTGTCTGACATGGACAGGTGGTTAAGGTACTCAACTAGCAATCTGGGGGTCGAGAGTTCATATCGCTATCCCACCGAACACTCACTCTTTCAGCTGTAAAGGCGTTATAATGTGACGATCAGTATTACTATTCGTTGGTAAAAAGAGTAGCCCAAGAGGTGGCGGTGGGTGGTGATGACTAGCTGCCTTCCTCTAGTCTTACATTGCTTAATTAGGGACAGCTAACGCAGATAGTCCTCAAGTGGCTTTGCGCAAATTTCAAAACAAACCAAGTTACACCCACAAAAATTTGGATGTATAAAAAATAGACAATTTTCAAATTTAGGTGAATAATCTCAAAAAAGTAATTTTAAATATTTCAAAACAAACGATCTTTATACTGATATTATATTGAGATTTATTGTGGTGTGGATAGTGACAGTTGTTGGAATAACGATGCTTTGTCTGTTTGGCTAAAATATATTATGTCCTTTAGTTTTGGCCCCTCGCTAGTGCAGCGGTAAGTCTACGGATTTACAACGCTAAAATCAGCGGTTCGATTCCCCTCGGTGAGCTCAGCAGATAGCCCGTTGTGGCTTTGCTAAGAAAAAAACACACCTATGGTTTTGTAACACCAAATATGCACCCAGCAAATGAAAATAAATGTTTTGAGAAATATCTTATATGTTTATATTTTAGAGATTATACCAACCGTCACTAATAATCACAAAGAGGCCATCCACATCACACATGCAAGTATCTATAGCTAAAAAACACAAAATGTCATAACAAATGACCGTGATGATGTACAGCTGCTAACTGATTACAAGGTAACTGGGTACCTTGACAGCATTATCCACTACAAAGTACATAGAGCTGTACATATGGAAGAGATTTGAGAGATGAAGTAAACCATTTGCTTTTTCAACAAATCAGAATCATATTCAAACACCTTCCAGTACTGTATACAAAGGAAGAGAAAGGAGAGGAAGAGATGACCAGCTGCAGCAAACTTCTACGGTTGTACCCCAACCTCTTGAAGTGCAACAACAACCTGCAATTGATAACTAGCAGAAATGTAATAGTTAAATATATCTAAAAATGTCTGGTTACCACAACATATCTGTTAACATAATGCACTTGTGGATACTACAGACTTTTAACCTGTTGATTATTTTCATATTTTTTGAGAAAGAATTAATTTTTAATTTATTTCGCAAGAGAAGAAAAGACGTACTAAAGACTGTTTCAACAATCCAGTTGACCTTGCACCGAACTAAGAGCTTATGTAACATTGTAGATTTCAGTGGAAATATGCAAGAAAAATTAACCGGCAGACCAATGACAAACTATTGGCTCAACTTCACTTTGTTCGGTAATGTCTAGAAATAGTTTTAAGCTAATAACTTCCTTTCTCCACTTTACAAACAATGATCTTAACAAAGCACAGTTGGGTCAGCCTGGATTTTATTCTCTCTGGAAAATATATCCATTTTGGAAATCAGTAACTACAACTATAATAATTGCTACAAACATCATAATTATTTCCAGCTATTCCTCTCTCTGGGTCTAGATAATGTTTCTTAGTATTATGCAATTCAAATTCTTAATTCTTTAAGCCCGAGTGGACAAAAATCCAACTAAAAATCCTGATTTACCCATCAGGCAGTGACAGCGTCAATTAACAATTTTGCCTCTTTGTTTGAAAACTAATCCATACCATGTTATTATCCTCAAGGTTACAAAGACTAAAATGTCATAAGGTATGGTGATGAATTATGGAAAGTTAGACAGCTTTACTGATTATTAGTCCGAATTCACGAATTTAAGCCATTCTCTTAAGAAATGAAGCAAAAGTCTGAAAATATAAATAAGTGGTTAAACCCCTTGTACATGGAAAGAATTGACTTTCCAAAAACTATTTAATTACTTCTCCTTTCATTGACTAAGTATTTCATTCTTTCTTCTTGCGGTAATTTTAACCATATTATTGTTTTAAATCATATTTACTTACATTTACTAGCCATGTCATTGTACGTAATTATCTTACTTTATAGTTACTGACCATTTAATCGTACTTAATAATTTGTCCTTATAGTTACAAACCAAAAGGTCAATAACACCACCATAAGAAGAGAATGAGAGACAGTTGAGGTTAGAATCATAGCCATCCCATGCATCACTGCTGTGACCCACAATACAGACGGAGTAACTGGGAAAGATAGATAGACAATCTGAAATCGTGAAAACTCATACCGCGGGTGTCAGACGAACATCTCCAAGAAACGCTGAAGGGAAACTGACCCGAGTCAAAAATACATCTTTATCTCAGAAGTTCTAATAACAAAGAAACTACGTATGTAATG
Organism: Carcinoscorpius rotundicauda; assembly: GCA_011833715.1. Taxonomy (NCBI): domain Eukaryota; kingdom Metazoa; phylum Arthropoda; class Merostomata; order Xiphosura; family Limulidae; genus Carcinoscorpius; species Carcinoscorpius rotundicauda. The sequence goes on along the minus strand of CM022394.1, from coordinate 41,387,889 downwards.
CCAAAGCCAAAGATGAAATGCAGGCTAAAGTGGAAGAAAAAAGGGTAAAGATATTTGCAGAAACCCCAACAGGATGTATGAAAAGTAATTGTAAAAGGGTTGTTGGGGTAAGACCGAAGCGAGAATGTAAAGCATGAGTAAGATGAACATTTGATACAAAGTTCCCTCCAATATGTAATAAAAAACCTCACAACTGTTGATCTAAAAAGGAATAGTATAGTTAATATTCAGGAAGAGCAAATTAATCAGAAGGCCTCAGGGGTATGATATGGTGATCTCACTTAATTATGAGACAAATTGATCAAAATGTACCCGAATATTTGATGAAGGTGAATAAGAGATAGAGGAAAAGCATTAAACGTCGCAAAATACATAAAAACCAATGTAACCTTAAGTCATTCCCCAGACTGTAAATGGGAGGGAATGGCAAACTCTGGGAGTGGGAGAAAAGACGGGTAAAGTAATTGTCATGCTGCACAGATTCAATGAACTCAGGAGGAGCATTGAAAATGTCTGGGGATATAGGATGACTCATGTAACTCATGCACAGATAGCCATCGTGTAACTTTGTGCGAAATTCAAACCAAACCAAATCAGGCACTCAAAGCATAAAAACTGACAGAGCCATTATTTGGTGTGATTTATGAAATATTGTGTGTGTTTGTGTTTTTCGTACAGCCTAGCCACATCAAGCTATCTGCTAATTCCACCGAGGGGAATCGAACCTCTGATTTTAGCGGTGTTAATCTATAAACTTACCGCTGTACTAGCGGGAGACTGAGACTCTATGAAATAGTATTGTAAACTTGGGAATTCAATGCACAAGAAATGATTCGCGAAATTCAAATGTAAAAATACAGAAACGTGTGAATTGTTGGAATGAATAAACTAATGTTATAAAGTAACCACTAAAATTTATCAAACTAGAAACACTAGATACACGAAAGAGTTTCTTAAAAAGGAATGCTGCCAATTGAGAAGTGATAGATTAGTAGAGCATTGTATAGGAAGCCATACGAATCACGTGTGCATCCTATGCACTATTGATTAATAGATGATGAATCGTGATGTCCATGAGATATAGATGTTGAAATCTTCCAATTCCAATAGGGGAGAATCGATGGTTGATAGAGTGCCTAAAGAAACAGGTACACACTTGCAGGACAGTATTGAATGAGAATGACGTATCTTGTCAAAGCAGGTAAATGGTGTACCCGAACTAGTTCATTTTTTGTGTTATAAATTCAGACAGCACAAGTATGTATGAGAAAAAAAATTGGAAAATAATATTTATTTTGCACCACTAAATGTGTGGTGATTGGACTCACCTGTACCAATAATTGCTGATAGTACCACTATCAGTTCTTACAATAATGTAAAAATCAGTGCATCTCGAACTACAATATATCATTTTTATCTTGAAAAATGAACGTGGTTGTAGGTTAATAAATTAAGATCATGCAAACATAAAGCATGAAATGAGTGACTAATATTTGATATGGTCACTAAAATAAATACATTATAGAATCTGGAGGATTAACTACTGTGGAATGAAGAATTCTTAACCTCTAAAAATGAAATTACTTTTTTTTTCTATTTCGCTATTTGCCCAAACAACTTTGATTTTCAGGAACAGATTCCCCCGTCCCTACTCACATGTGAATAAAGTTAGTGAAGTTTGCGAAATCAAATATTTATTGTGTATTGCATCTTTCGTTATGACATATATTTTCACATACAATAGATTTCATGATATGGATCTAGTGCACCTCAGCGCACCGTTGTTTTATTACATCACTTGTTTGAAGAAATTCCATTTTACTGCATATAGTTCTGGAAAAACAATAAATTTGTAATTAATAAACATTTAAGATATTGTTATGATACAATAAGGAATGAAGGGAATAGAATTAAATCAAAATTATTCTCTAAAAAACATTTACACATGTTTATTGTTATTTATCAGGCTTTAAATACAATACACATGATTGAGTAGCTAGTCAATTTTCTCACTTCAATATTCCGATTAAATGACACATTTTGTTATCTTGTTCACTATTTAACTGTAGAAATTTATTCTTAATTAAACAAAATTTTGCACTACTTCTTAATATATTACAGCGGTCATTGTTTGTTTTTGAATTTCGCGCAAAGCTACTCGAGGGCTATCTGCGTTAGCCGTCCCTAATTTAACAGTGTAAGACTAGAGGGAAGGCAGCTAGTCATCACCACCCACCGCCAACTCTTGGGCTACTCTTTTACCAACGAATAGTGGGATTGACCGTCACATTATAACGCCCCCACGGCTAAAAAGGCGAGCATGTTTAGTTCGACCGGAATTCGAACCTGCGACCCTCAGATTACGAGTCGAATGCCTTAACACACTTGGACATACCGGGCCCGGTGAACCCTACTTTTCTATAGTAAAGAGTAGCCAAAGAGTTGTCAGTGGATGATGTTGACTGATTATTATGAACCAGAAAGGGAAGCGATATTTTGACATTGCATACCGACAAAATGTGAACCATATGAAGTTGTTAGAGACGAGACGTGATATTGCAAAAAAGTTGAAGTTTTGTTTTTAGTGGGTGGTTGTATAAGGTTCGCTTCTATAGAAATTGAGCACAAACATTAAACAGTGGTCCATTAGTACTCTGCCTACCACGGTTTGTAGCATTTTAAGTTCCCTGACATACCGTTGTACCTCTGGGGGGACGGTTATGGTGGATAAACCTGTGTCTTGCAGTTTTCTCAAAAGTAACTTTAAATACGATACGATGTGTTCAAAAGTGTATTTTATATCCCATAAATCTCCTCCATTAGAAAAAGAGTACTGCCGCTAATTAAGAAGGAAGCACTATCTGGTTATGAAGGCAAACTTCGTAGGTAGATATTAATCTGAAAAGTTGAAAACAAATAAAAATGTTCAAAGAAAAAGGAATAGAACGTGATAGGAGTTCTGGACAAATAGCAGATTACTTATTGAGCTCGGAAGACATTCTGAAAACTCAGCGAGATATGAAAGCAACTACGCCAGCAGTCTCAAATCCGAACTTTCATATCCAAAAGATTAAACATTAATCGTGAAAAGAATCCACCATTTATTCCACTGCTCAATCGTTTCAACAACCAGTTCTCTCTATATATAGTCACGGTCCAGCCAATCACATTCCTTTATAGTTTAATAGCTCCACAACACTAAATCCTTAAACCTGGAACTCGCTACTCTACCGCAGCCTTAGAGTCTGCGTGCATTAATGTACCACCCCGCCAATACCCAAGCTATAACTGCCTTTAAGCGAAGTCAGCCCTCGGCTTCTCCTTTTTTCTCGTGAAATAGTTTATCCAGGACAACACAGTGAGCATAATACCGACTTAGTCACAGTTTTGCGTATCAACATTCAATGTGCCCTTACTTCTAAGAAACATGAGGCTGAAAATATTACTAACATAGTTAAGCCAGTATTTGTCTAAGTGAAACCCGTTTACATTCAAACCATAGATTTAGAATAAAAAGATATTCAATAATAAGAAAAGACCAAAACAGGGTAATTCTATTGCTATATAAATCTGATCCCATTTAAATAAAAGAAGTTACTTCATTAAACCATAAATTTGATAACTAAAAATGCATTTATTGTAATGGAAGCAGATATATACTGTTTACCAAATAAAAAAGTAGATATCAGTCTATTATGTCATGTAAATAATCATGATGTGAATATCATTATAACAGGAGTTTTAAATAGTTAAAACAATTTCTAACTGAACTCAGTTAATTCAAATGGAAGAATGCTATATAAGCACTTACTAGATACAAATACAGTGTTATTAAACGATGCCACTTCTCCCATATTTCACATGCACATTGTAAATTGATATACTGAATTTTTGTCTCTTTTCTTACAATACAAAATTAAAATTTGTAAGTTTTCAAATAAGAAAATATATAGACAGTGATCACTTTCTTCGCTGGGGTACCTTCAGTCTCATCATGAATACAATTAAACCAACATGAACAGAAAAATTCATAGATAAAAGAAGCAAACTGGGTCGAATAAACTAGTAAAAACAGCACAGACATAGAAACCATATGCACAAATAATAAATGTGAATAAAGAAAAACGGAAATTTTGTAGACAACACATATAAAGTAGGGACCTTGTACTTAAAACTCAAATAAATACTCTACGAAATACAATAAGAAATGAAGTTAAAGAACTCTTAACAAGACTGTTGAGATCACTTCTGCTCCAAACTTAATGACAAAACAGATTCTCAACAGCTCTGGACAAACGTAAAATGATTGACAAACAAGAGAAACTCCAAAAGCAACAACCTAAATTTGGAAATACAAAATAATACAGCACAGTCAAACTTTGAAAAGCACATTTAAGACACATTACGAGCCAGATTTGAATACACACTTCTACAGTACATTAATAACCATTTCAGAAAAAACAAAACTATGTACATACTCAAATTCCGTAACGACACACTAAATATATCAAGGAACAACGATGCCAATGAAAACCTGATCGCGTATCAACTGACAGAAACAACTACTGAAATAAATCATAAAAGTAATAAATTATACTAAAAACAAAACACCAGGAAAAAATGGCACACAGATCGTCCTCCTCAAAAAAGGCACTCATAAAGTGTATGAACATTAACTGTGCTATTTAACCTATCTCTAAACTCTAAATGTGTCCCGGTTTCTTGGAAGCAAGCAGTTGTGCTAACGTTTCATGAAGATGGAAAGCCATCTCATAAACCAAACAAATTACGGTTTAGAATATTCAGACAAATAGCTGACACCTGGTCAGATTAACAGAAACCATTACTGACAATTCCAATAGAAATGAATGCATTGTCGATATTTTTTCGATGTCGAAAAAGCATTCGACACTGTCTGGCACAGTGGTCTTAAGATCCGCTTCACTGAGATAGGGTTACCACCTACAATTATTCGCTGATTATCAAACTTTTTGGAAAACAGAAACGTAAAATACATGTTAGAGGAACATACCCTAACTTCTTTATTCTAGAGGTATGCGCCTCCCAAGGAGGAGTTGTTAGCCTTGAGCTATTCATCATGCGTGTAAGAATGTGTGTGTGTGTTTTGGAATTTCGCACAAAGCTACTCGAGGGCTATCTGTGATAGCCGTCCCTAATTTAGCAGTGTAAGACTAGAGGGAAGACAGCTAGTTATCACCACCTACCGCCAACTCTTGAGCTACTCTTTTACCAACAAATAGTGTGATTGACCGTCACATTATACGCCCCCACGGCTTGGAGGGCGAGCATGTTTAGCGCGACCCCCGGATTACGAATCGCACGCCTTACGCGCTTGGCCATGCCAGGCCTGCATGTAAGAAAAGCCCAAATTTAGTACTTTCATCACAATTCGTAGACAATGTTGCGATTTAAAAAAAAATGTTCTCACCTCATTTATAGCAGCCAAAATTCTAGAGCCACTAAAAATAGAGTAGATTACTGTCAAAAATATCGAATAAATACCTACAGAAAAATCAAACAGTAGTATTTTGAAAACAAAGAAGACACGAAACTAACCCACCAAAATATTACATGTATGAAACACTTTTCCAGACCACAACTTCTTTAAAATGTTTAGACCTAACCTACAGTTCTAAACCAACGTGGATTAACCATATTGATAATATATTAAAGTTTAAAAATGACTAAGTTATGCAAAAAGCCTAACAGGCAAAATTATGGAACCACACTTGATGATATTATCAAAACAAATAAAACGCCCAGTTATAGAACAGGCACGTCTGGCTGGATAAACATACCACCGGAAGAGATAAATAAATTACAAACAATAAAGAACTGATTACTTAACAGCATCCTACAAAGTACAACGCAGCACGTCATCCAAATTCATGCACAATTACACAAATATTTCACTATCGTCAAGAGGTTCTTGCATAATTCTCCAAATTACTTTATGAAAAATGTGCATAAAAAACGACCTACTGTTAACTTGATCGCTACTACATACATGATGGAAATAGACCTATGCACCTTTCGCCATTTAACATATATTTTAGCAATAAAGAGTTAATCACACCACCAAATGCTAGTGTGAACAGCTTAGTTTCAACCTAAGCTGAAAACATTTAAAATAATTTTATATGTAAATTGCTCTTAAATTAGATTAAAACTGATGAAATGTGTATTACATACTGCACCGATCGTGAAGTACAGGACTATGCATTATTAAACATTAATAAAGATGCACACAACACATGAATTTAACTTCCGATACCTACATGGTTTTTACTTTAAAAGGTAAAGTAAGTGCGGTTTCCTCTCACCCTCATGTTGTATCTACACATACATTCTGCAAGAACTATATAACACGGTACAGGAGAGAGAAATAAGTAATAAGAAATAAGAGAAATAACTGGTCTCAAAAGACCAAAATCCCAACAAAAAGAAAGTGACAACTGCTAACGCACTGAAGACAGTAGACATTACAACAACGCCTCAGTACATACTTAAATAAAGCAGAATCGCTTAAATACAATATGCATCATGAACGAAATATAAAATTGACATTTTATTTAGGCCTGGCATGGCAGAGCGCGTTAAGGCGTGCGCTTCGTAATCTGAGGGTGGCGGGTTCGCGCCCGAGTCGCGCAAAAACATGCTCGCCCTCCCAGTCGTAGGGGTGTATAATGTGACGGTCAATCCCACTTTTCGTTGGTAAAAGAGTAGCCCAAGAGTTGGCGGTGGGTGGTGATGACTAGCTGCCTTCCCTCTAGTCTTACACTGCTAAATTAGGGACGGCTAGCACAGATAGCCCTCGAGTAGCTTTGTGCGAAATTCCAAAACAAACAAACAAAAAAGACATTCCATTTTACATTGTATGGCAGAACGATTTCAGGTTCCATATGTCAGAAATGGAAGAACCGAGCAGTATTATTCGATATCTCTTAAACATTTTGGAAAACAGAAAATGTAGAAAAGGTATTCAGAAAAACCTTCTCAGAGCTATTTACTCCGGAGGCAGGGACGGGTAGTTAACCCTTTCTGTTCCTCATGTAACTTAACAACATGTCTGTCAAACATCGAAATCACGAAAACTCTTCACAGTTCGCTGAAGCTGTCTTGAAAAGTGTCTCATCCCATCAATACAGTAAAAAAAAGCAGAAATACAGCAAAAAAATTAAAATAGTGGTCTTTACGAAATTAACTTAACAAAAAATAAAACTCAACAAGATCTATCAAAACTATATTAAAACAGAGCACTTTCATATACTGCTATATGCGCTAAATCCTTTGGCCTTACATATGATCCGAAATTAGCATGGATAAATAATTTGAACAGTATCAAAATCTGGCAACGATCAAACTATGTAGGAGGTTAGCTGGTAAAAACAGTGAAGCAACTGCTGCCAATATAGTAAAAATATATAAAACATATACGACCTGTAACAGGTGATCCAACTTCTAGTGCAAAGAAAAACTACAAACAATACATAATTTAAATGGTCTCATCTCAACTTAAAATATGTGTGAAATGCGATAATACCACTGGAATTATTAGCGAAGTGTAGAACTTTATACAACCAAAGTGATAATGCGTTTGTTACCATAATTATCGACAAGGACATGGTTTTGAAAGAGGTCAGAGTGAGAGCGCAAAGTTAGCTCTGATCGTCTTATACTCATTATTGAAACATTATTCAGGAAGTTATGACATGTACAGGAGGATTTGGTGTGTTCTGAATTTTGCAAAAAGCTGCACAAAGCTATCTGCGCCACCGTCCCTAATTTAGCAAGTAAGACTAGAGGGAAGGCAACCAGTCACCACCATCCACCGCCAACTCTTGGGTTACTCTTTTACCAACGAATAGTGGGATTAACCATCACATTATAAGGGCCTCAAGGTTTAAAAGGCGAGCATGTTTGGCGTGACGTAAATTCAAACCCGCGACCCTCAGATTACGGATCGAGTGCCTCAACTGCTTGCCACTGTCGGGCCATGTACAGAAGGAAGGAAGAGGTCAATAGCACCTGACCCTCCCAGGTCTTCAACGACCAAATACAGACACTGAGAGACGGAGATATGTCTGTAATACCTTGACCCTGGTGTGATATTCAAAGTCATATTCACCTGAAAAACTACCATCCACGCTGCAGGAGGAGTAATAATTTAAACTTAACCTTCCCGTAATCAAGAGAACAGCAGCAGTAACAAACAACATAATTATTACTCGTAGCCTGTTTGAATTTGTGGTCTATCGTTTCAGTACCCAAAGTTTTTGGTAGGAATATCATTTCGCAAAAGAATTGCGGAGAGTTTTTGTCGTCATTTGAATGAAGAAACAAGTAGCATAATAGGCTTCCTATGCTGTACTCCCATGTATATATCAAGACCCTATTTTTAGCATTATAAGTTCGCAGACTTTTGGCTGACAAAGTGAAATGGCCGAGCGCGTTAAGGCGTGCACTCGTAATCCGAGGGTCGCGGGTTCGCCCGACAAAAACAAACAACTTTTCTGCACTTTTTTATTGGTACAACTTTTCTGCTTTGTTCCAAGCAAACAAAAGCTTGAATTCCTTAATACGTTACACTTTGTGTAGTTTAGCACCAGGCCTGGCATGGCCGAGCGCGTAAAGGCGTGCGCTCGTAATCCGAGGGTCGCGGGTTCGCGCCCGCGTCGCGCTAAATATGCTCGCCCTCCCAGCCGTGGGGGTGTATAATGTGACGGTCAATCCCACTATTCGTTGGTAAAAGAGTAGCCCAAGAGTTGGCGGTGGGTGGTGATGACTAGCTGCCTTCCCTCTAGTCTTACACTGCTAAATTAGGGACGGCTAGCACAGATAGCCCTCGAGTAGCTTAGTGCGAAATTCCAAAAAAAAACAAACAAACAGACAAAGTGAAGGTGCTTGAAGACCCCCAATTCAAGTTTGAGGGTTAACACCCCTGTAGGCAACCCGAAATGACGTCCCTGGTTGCAGTCTCGTTGTTCTATTGATTAGCGTCTTTCTTCCATTTTTTCAGAAGAACAAAAAAGGAACTAAACTTAGATGCTTGTAGTTGAAAACGAAGTATGTTTAGAGATTCGGCTGACTGACAATTAATGTTATTGTTTTGAATTAAGCACAAAGCTACACAATGGGCTATCTGTGCTCTGCCCACCACGGGTATCGAAACCCGGATTTTAGCGTGTAAGTCCGCAGACATACCGCTGAGCCACTGGGGGGGCAGTTAATGTTAATTTACCGCGTTATTTTATTAAACTCGACTGTAAAAATAATGCACTACAAATAGTATGTATACAACACACCATATACATTTTGTTTAAACACTGAATGCTTGACAGCGAAATAACTATTTTATGTACATACCCATAATTAAAATGACCCGAGTTCCTCCAGACCTTTGTAGAAATCGCGATTTAATTTCTACTTATAACTTTTTTTAAAATCTGAAATATAAGGCCAACTTCTAATACTCATAATTTTTGTCAGCCATTCTCATTTGAAAGTCGGCAATAAAAAATATTTAACGAGTCTTTTTTTCTTATATCGAGAACGTCCATGTCTTCTTTGTTGATTTATGTGTTAGAATATTAAAATAACTTTCCTTACTATATAGTTACATCAAACACTGTTCACTAGTGGCAAAGAAAAGGGGGTGGAAAGTATAAAAGTCAATTCGATGGATAGAACTCGCCAAGGGCGTGTGATATATCTTTATAGATCCTTTAAGTCTAACTTGATCCTTTTTATTATACATTACAGATGGTCCAGACTCCCTTCACATACAAGAATACAAACATAAATTAACCTTACTTCATTTTTTTAGCAAGCATGCACGACATTTAAAAATCATATGATTTATTAAAAAGTAAATTATACATCAACTAGACGTCCTTTGCTGGGTTTGTTTTGAATTTCGAGCAAACCTGCACAAGGACGATCTGAACTAGCCGTCCCAAATTTAGTAATGAAAGACTTGTGGAAACGTCAAAACTAAACTTAAGATAAAGTAGTTATTCTCATTTACAGACGAGTTATATCTGTTACTATTACAATGGAATCTCTTTCTAGAAGATGGGTTATGCATACTGAAATTTTATGATAATACAAGTTATGTTTTCCCATTAAAATTGTCAGAAAAATTATATTGTTTCTTTTTCAGTTTTCGAATATCTAACATTATCCAGTTTATCAATCATATCTGAATTTTCCGTAATGATATATTATCATACCGTAATTTTGTAACATTTACTGGGGTGACGCTTTTGGTGTATTGCTATATAAAAGACGTACACCTGACGATTCTTGGCACACTGTGGATCATGGGCATTAATTTTTTACGTGTTTTGCGGTTATATATATATATATATAAAGAGTCAACTTTCCGCTAGAAAAAGTTTTTGAAGTTTAGGTTGAGTTGAGTTTTAAGACCATTTGAGACAGATTGCTGTATCGACTCAAAAGAATTTTTGAACCTAGACATTAATCGTCGATTTTTGCAAGTTTAAGAATTATTCTCGACTTTTTGTAACATTGTGTACGATATGTTACTTTTGAAAACATCGACAAGTTTTAGTGCAGACGACATTTTGGCAGCGAAATGTTTTGTAACCGAACATTAGCGTAACTTGGATTTTTTTAATTTACTTACTGGAGCTGAATTTCGACATACTACAGTTTTTGCCATTAATTTGGAGAGATCGTTTCTACGTACAACTACCAAAAATTTTATATTTTGTATTAAATATTTAGTTAATTATTGTATACAATTAATATATGATGTTTGTGATTTTTTCATATATAAAAGTACAAAATTTGCAGAGTTGTCTTATTTTGTCTGTTTTTTATTTACTATACAGTACGGTAATACGGATCGTAAAAACAACTTTTATTCAGTAAAGCATTCAGCTTATAGCTGATTTAGGAAATTATATAAACTTCTTTAGTATGTACTAATACGTAAACATTTTATTTTATTCCGTTAATCGAGCCCCCAGTGGTTCAGCGGTATGTCTGCGGACTTACACGCTAAAATCCGGGTTTCGATACCCGTGGTGGGCAGAGCACAGATAGCCCCTTGTGTAGCTTTGTGCTTAATTCAAAACAACAACAAAAATCCGTTAATCGAAGGCCTACGATTCTCATATATATTCATTTGCAATCCAAACACAAAACGAAACGCAAGATTTCCATGTGAATCGCCAGTTTTGTCAAATTAATAACGCAAAAAGACTCAAAACATTTTAATGACAAAATGTTCGATACACAAATACAATTTTAAACTGATATTTAATTTTAAAATCTTGAACAAATATGATTAAAATGCTTATTACTATTATATAACAAAGTATTAATTACCGAAAATTTTATTAATTTTTCTCGTTCTTACGTTGAAAGTTATCTGATAAATTCAAACAGACATTTCGTCCGGCATGGCCTAGCGCGTTAAGGCATGCGCTTCGTAATCTGAGGGTCGCGAGTTCGCGCCAAACATGCTCGCCCTTCCAGCCGTGGGTGCGTTATAATGTTACGGTCAATCCCACTATTCGTTGGTAAAAGAGTAGCCCAAGAGTTGGCGGTGGGCGGTGATGACTAGCTGCCTTCCCTCTGGTCTTACACTGCTAAATTAGGGACGGCTAGCACAGATAGCCCTCGAGTAGCTTTGTGCGAAATTCAAAAACAAACATCGTCCGGCAGAAGAAATGTAAAGCAATATTCAATTAACGATACAATGACTCACACTTTATTGATTTTCTTAGAGATTAATGAGGAAAAAAAGAGTTTGAAAGGTAATTCCATACATATGGACAAGGTGTTAGGGTGCTCGACTCGTAATATAAGGGTCAGGGGTTCGAATTTCTGTCACACGAAACATGCTTGCCATTTCATCCGTGGATATGTTATGTGTGATGGTCAATCCCACTATTCGTTGAAAAAAGAGTAGATCAAACGTTCGTAGTGGATGGTGATGCCTATCTGTCTTCTCTCTAGTCTTACACTGTTAAATTAGGGACGGCTAGCACAGATAGCCCATGTGTAGCTACGCGCAAAATTAAAAAAAACAATTGATACAAATGTATACATGCATACATATAGTCTTAAGTTATGAATTCAATGTTTTAATTTATATGTAAGCTAAAGAGCACATAGGGTTAAGATTAAAAAAATAATACCAAAACCTAAATAGGTACATCAATATATATATAGTTAAACAATTAGTTCCTTTGAGTAGCAGTGCATTAGAATTCACAGAAGTTATATACTGGGTGATCGCGTATATTCAATGTTTGCAGTTGTGAAGTTAATCGTTCGACTAGCATATGAATTCCGCTGAAATAAAAACGTTATTTGTGAAATCACGCCTACAACTGTGTACACGTAATGTTCTCTGTAGCAAACGGCATGGAAGAAATAAAACTAATTTATGATTACGTGAGCTGGACTTCGTATTAAGTTTGTCAAATAACCTCAAAGAACCCGCCTAATGATACAAATAGTAGAACACATCAGTGCAATATGTATGTGTGTGTGTGTGTATTAATGTTTAGAAAATCAAACTTCATATGGAAGTTATCGACGTTAAAAAGAAATAAAACACTTTTTTTGCAAAATACGATGATGAATAACAGGCTGTCCACCTTAACAATGATATCGATTTAAAACCAAACATTCACAGAAAGAAAGGACCTCAATGACAAAATAAAGAATGTTTTCGTTTTCGTTACATCATAGAGTCGTCGCATGGAAATTTTATTTTCAAGTAATACCGTATGAATCCGTGAAATCAACACAAAAATATTGATGATGTACACGAGGTAAGCCAAATTTGTTATTTTCTCTAAGCAATGTGGGAGAACCTGGAGTGCCCAAATATATTCTGCCATTAGCTGCCACTGTTCCAAAATCTTATTTTTATTCTTATCAAAAATGTAAACACATGTTGGTCGGTAAAATCTTCATACGAAATCTAATAACTAAGCAAGATATGGATGTTATTTCACTGAATTGCTTATTTTCTATTTTAACATAAATATACAAGATAAAAATTTGGATAAAAATGCCTGATGCTATTAAACTTTAAAAAAATATAATTTTATTATATTTATATTACCCAACAATTCAGTTGAGACAATATGTTATGGCTTCATTTGCGTACGTGTATTAATATAATCTGACTAGAAATTTCCAACAAAAACTGCTATTTGATCCCCAAGTTTGGGAGTTGATGCCTTAATAAAACAACACGAAATAGCTGTGGGTGTCAAGACAGTGGTATTATGATATTTACTGCATTAACATGCACTATGACTGCAATTTTAATTTTTATATTTAATTGTGATCTTGGTATGTTATAAATATAGCCTAAAGGCACAAAAAGTCTAATGAAGAAAGGAAAAGATGACCAAAAATTTTAATATTTATAGTGTTTGTAGCTTTAAACCAAAAACAACAACTGACTGTCAAGCTTTTAAATACAGAAAAAAAAATCCATTTCACCTTCCCTTACTGGTTTCACCTTTTAATTGAAAAAGGTAAATAATGTGTAAAATAAAAGAAAGTTACTATATGTTAAAATCTTGACGATCTTTGCATGAAAATGATATTCAACGTGCAATGCTCTTGTAGGTTACTAGTTTATATAGAAGTGGGCTGTAGAAACATATTCTAATTTACAGTCACTTTTAAGAACAAGCGCAAGAGAGGCATAATAACAACTGAATAGTGCACTCTTAGAAACTTGGTATCATTCGTGTGGTAGTGCTATCACAGTTAAAACATTATATGATAACAGATATTCCAATTTATGATTATTTCGATCCAAATTTCAATCAGTTAACACTGACAAGGCTTTAAGATCTTAAAATAAAACATGTCTAGCATTCTTTCAAACTGTACACGAAAATTTTCTATCAAACTATTTAGCAAATATTATATAAAATATAATAAGGATATACGGAACACCATAGAGACCAAGCCTTCTATTATAATACAGAAGCCCCAAGAATGTGTGGTGGAAAGGATGCTCCAGTTTACTTGGCGAAAAACAACTGACTGGTATTTAAATCACGTGTTGTTTTTATAATTAATATTCAAAACTAATTGTATATAAAACGTGATATTTCTATTTTAAATAACAACGTTATTAAATTATCTAAGAAATATTATATAAAACATAATTAGATTATATGAAAGGCCACAGAAGAGAAAGAAACTTCCTTCTGCTGAGACTAAGCCTTCTCTTACAAAACAGAAATCCCGATGGATTTATGGAAGAAACTAGGAATCACGTTTTTCTTTACTTAACGAAAGATCAATGGTTAGTATTTAATCGTGTTTTTCGTGTGTATAACTAGTTGTGTGCGAAGACTTATATTTCTGTTTTAGGTTTTAATGTTAATGATAAGTCACTGAAGGGCTTTAAATAATTGTTGGGATATTACAGTGAAATGACATGATCCACGTAATTATTTTGTATTTATTTCTGTTAGCGCATAGATATACAAAGCGATGGATGTAATCTGTCTACCGCAGGAACTGAAATTCGGGATTCTAGCATTGCAAGTCAGTATACATATCGCTAAATCATGAAAAGGAAAAAGTACCTAATTTAAGGGCCCGGTATGGTCTAGCGCGTTAAGGCATGCGCTTCGTAATCTGAGGGTCGTGGGTTGGCGCCCGAGTCGCGCCAAACATGCTCGCCCTCCCAGCCGTGGGGGTGTTATAATGTTACGGTCAATCCCACTATTCATTGGTAAAAGAGTAGCCCAAGAGTTGGCGGTGGGTTGTGATGCCTTCCCTCTAGTCTTACACTGCTAAATTAGGGACGGCTAGCACAGATAGCCCTCGAGTAGCTTTGTGCGAAATTCCAAAAAAAACAAAAACAAATCTAATTTAAATTGTAGGAGAATGGCACGTAACATTAGGGCCTGGCATGGCCAAGCGCGTAAGGCGTGTGACTCGTAATCCGAGGGTCGCGGGTTCGCGCCAAACATGCTCGCCGTCCCAGCCGTGGGGGCGTTATAATTTGACGGTCAATCCCACTATTCGTTGGTAAAAGAGTAGCCCAAGAATTGGCGGTGGGTGGTGATGACTAGCTGCCTTCCCTCTGGTCTTACACTGCTAAATTAGGGACGACTAGCACAGATAGCCCGCGAGTAGCTTTGTGCGAAATTCCAAAACAAACAAATCAATAGGAAAAAAAATCGTATATTCTGTCTCAAAAAGTATACACATATACACTAATCAATATTCCTTAGAAATGATGTAGTTTGTTATTTCTATCATAATCTAACTGTCGGGATAATACGTAGCGTACTTTTTGAAATCACAGGATTAGTCTGTATGAGGACTGTAAAAATGGCAAGTTAGCTTATTGTTAGTTCTTTCTTCAACAGTCGCTTTAACAGTTTTTAATTCTGAAATTATTGATTCTTTCTCAGACATTCACTTTAGTACCACATCAGTTCGATATCTATTTTCGCTTTTTCAGTGTTTTTTTAGTAGACAACTTGGTGTCAGTTAGTTTAAGATGCCTCGCTCTTTGTTCGTCCTTAGACCTGTTGTAATTCACTAATCGTTTTGACACAAAGTTTAATAGTTTGTTATTCAATAGCTGATTGATTATTGGTTAATTGAAGACGTATTTTCAGTTGATAATCTTCCTTCCCTCCCTCGCTTTAACACCAGTCTACTCGAGACCCGTTTTAATATTATTAGTATTACGGTTAATAAAGATTTAGTGTTGGAAATTTCTACAAGTATCATACAGTGAAATATCCGTTTGGTATTAAAATGGAATAATTCATTAACAACTATATAAAATTGATTAAAGTTGTTAAAAGTATTTCAAAATCTTAAGAAATTGGCCTGTATTTTCAGAAAGAAAATTTAAAAGAGAAAATCAGTGTTTCAAGAATGACATAAGAAGAATTAAAATTACCAAAGTACACCTAGTCTAACTTTGAAACATCAAATAAAACCTTGTCTAACTTTGAAACATAAAAAAACAGGTATAAATTTGATTTAGTCTAGATTGGAACTTTAGCAGTGAAAGTGGGTTTTCTTGGGATACTTCCATTTTTCTCCACATCGGATTCTTGGTATAGTACTTACAGATCTTCCGTCGCCCCGAAGAACCATTTATTCGAGATCTGTCACTTGTCAGAAATCAGAGGTATCACACACCAGATTTGTACCATCACTACTGAAGTTTCAACCACGCTCACGCCCGATCTTCTACTGGAGCTAAAAGGAATAAAAACTTTTTCCGACCACCCTTGGTTATCTTACAAAAACCTTAAACCAAAATAACTAGCAGTATTCTGGACAATGTTATAGAGTGAAACTCGTGCAATACACAATTAAGAATATACGTCACATGCAAAAAAGAAATTTATAATAAAATAACCGTAGGCATTTAAATAAACGTACAACGTAAAATCCGTTACAGTTATTAATCGTTTTGTTATGTGAGGTTTAATTTTCCTACGTATTCATGGGGTTTGCAATCCGGAAGCCTATAAGCTATCCAAATTGTTGGACTTTGGGCTCTTTGTATGCCTTTGTACTGGTTGTGAGACTCGTTGATTATTATCATGTTACCATATTCTGTTATGAGGTAAATGTGTGCTTTGTAAATTGCCATTATTGTGTTTGATTTGTATCCTTTGACTGCCTCTGCTAGGTAGTAAATTCGTCTATGGATTTTAGTCAATATGGTTTTAGAAATTTTGCTGTTATGGAGAATTCGAGTTCAGTTTTGTGCATTTTTTTTAGTTTTGAAAGCTGAAGGTAGTTTGGACTTTGGAAGATGCTAGCAGAGGTTCTCGGGAGATTATTCAGACAATGATGAAATTTGAATTTTACGAGGCGTTTGTGCATGTTAGTTTTGGGAATGGTATGTAAGGGACAAACTGGGAACTAATTACTCACACTTGGAGCACGCCTGCTGCTACTGTTACTGAATTAGATATAGAATTGTTGATTTTTTGTCTAACCGTTTGTTGGAGAGGAAGCTCCAAATCCATTTTATGATTGCTGGTAGAAGATTAAACTGTAGTAATTTATATTTTGCTCTTGGTGCCACATTGGCTCGAGCGCTTGTTTTATATCAAGAAATAAACCTAGTGTCGTATGATTTTTCTTAAAATCTTAAATAATCGATTTAGTAACTGACTAGGTGATTGGCTGTCTCTTTAGTAATACGAGATGGATTTAGTGTTTTAGATAGTATATTGTTTTTCCCTAGATATCATATTAGGCGTGTTGGTATTTTTCAAGGAGCTTTCCTATACTATTAATTAGGCTTGTTAGTCTATAGTTCTTTTGAGTTTTTGTTGGGGGGCTTGTTTTTGGTAATATTTTAATTATTGCTGACTTCTATTGGGAGGTACAGTTCGCAGAATTCATGGAAAGGTGAAATATTGCTGTTAAATGTTGCATTAGGAATTCTGAAGCATTTTTAGAATGATTTTGCGGATAGTGTCTTCACCTAGTGCAATGTTTTATCATTATTTTAGCTTCTGTTTGTGTGATAGGTTTAGTAATAAATTTAGTGACTGTAAGTATTATTTTCTGTGTTCACAGGAATTATGGTTGAAATAGTTCCGGACTTTGCTGGTAGATTCGTTCTCTTCTGATTTGTTGTCGTTGTCTTATTATAATACTCTAAGTTGGATATATTCTTGCATATTGCCTCAAATTTGTTCCTGAATTTTTTGAGGGTCTTTATGAGGGTTGTCTAACGAAGCTTAGTAATTTGGATATCTGATAGGTGGGAGTCGATTTTGTTACTGGGTGCTTCTCAGTTGGTTATTGTGAAATTGAATACTTTCGATCTAGTGGGGATATTTGGAGTACTGTTGTTTTAAAGAGTTATACATATAGGGTTATGGTCTCCGTCTACGTATTCGTGAACTTTAAACTTGCTCTAATATTGGACTTGCTAGTGTTGTTATTATTGTTAAATAGTACGTTTTGGTTTCCATTAACGTGGGAGTGGTTTGGCGTATTGTCATTGCATTTTACTATGTGTGTTACACAATGTAATCTTTTAGTATTGTGCCAATATAGTTAGTTGTTCAACTGTTTTAAATGGTTGTTGGTCATAGTTTTCGTGGGTTTCGACGTAGCTGTGAATTTCTTCATTTGGATTAGTTTGTTTTTCTTCAGGGGAAGACCTGGGGAAACTTAGTGCATCCAATGTATGACGTGGTGTGTTACACCACAGTTGGCGAAGCACGTTTCATCTCTCTTCTTGGGATAGTCAGCTAACTATCCACATCTAGGAGATGCTATGTAGGCTGTACGGGCATGATCGAACATTAATGGGCGCCGACTGTTTGAATTATTCGACTAGATGTCGTTGAAATCAAAGGGTATTTCATGTGATGGTTCATATATAATGGAAGGTAACTTCAGCTCACAAGTGGATAGTTTATATTTATTGAAGCTGTAATTTTTGTGTATTACAAACCTTATTAAGAAACACTTTCTACACCAGCCTTACTTGCAGATATAAATGATATATACACTGCTTGCCAAAATATTAAGGTCAATGAACATAAAGAAAAAAATATGCATTTTGCATTGTTAGACTAAAACACTTATTTGAGTAGAGCTTCGAGAGATGAAAATAAGGAAAAAGAAAATAAAAATAAAAACTTTAACATTTAATAGGGAAAATGTGAACACTATGAAATTAGCCTAAATACAAGCTGGTCAAAAGTTTAAGACCATACTGAAACGAAGCGTTAATTGGTAAACACGTAACTAAATTTGTCATTTGTGTTCAAGCATTAGCGTTATCAACATCTCCCACTGACATCTCCTGTGGGTAAAAACATGGCAAAGGCTAAAAAATTCACAGAGTTTAAACGTGGCAGAATTGTCGAGCTGCAAAAGCAAGGTCTCTCTCAACGTGCCATCGCTGGTTAGATTGGATGTAGTAAAACTGCTGTTGCAAATTTCTTAAAAGACCCTGAGGAATACGGAACGAGAATTTTAATTGATCGGCCCAAGAAAATTTTGCCGGCGTCAAGCAGGAGAATTGGACGGATTGTGCGGCAAGGCACCAGCCAATCGTCGAACCAAATTTAGGTCCTTACGGACGCAAAATACAGTTCAAGAACAATAAGACGGCATCTACGAGAGAAATGCTTTAAAAACCGTAAACGTCTTCAAAGGCCACGTTTCCTTCCACACCACGACAGTTCGGTTAAAGTTTGCTGAGAAGAACCAAACATGAGACGTAGAAAAGTGAAAGAAGGTTTAGCTCTCTGATTAGAAAAATTTAACCTAGATGGTCCAGATGGCTTTGAACGTTAGTGGAACGATAAGGATATCCCACCGGAGACATTTTCTACACGACACAGTAGAGGAGGTTCCATCATAAGCTGGAATGCTTTCTCCTTCCATGGTACAATGGAGCCTTAGGTTATACAGGGTCGTCAAGCACCAGCTGGCTACATTGGCATGTTGGAGAGAGCATCCTTATTGACTGAAGGCCCTCGCTTGTGTGGAAATGACTGGACTTTCAGGAGGATACCACTGCAATACACAATGCCCATAGGACAAAGGACGTTTTCATGGCGAATAACGTGATTCTTTTGGACCATCCAGCGTGTTCATCCGAACTGAACCCCATTAAAAATGTTTGGAGCTGGAAGTCTATAAAAATGGATATCAGTTCCAAACAGTGCATGATCTTCGTGAAGCTATCTTCATCACTTGGAATAACATTCCAGTCAGTTTTCTGCAAATGCTTATATCAACCATATTAAAGTGAATGTTTGAAGTTATTTGCAATGACGGCTGTGCAACTCGCTACTGAAACCTCTTGATGGGCATTTCCTACCCTGTTTAGAATTTCTTTTTGGTATGGTCTTAAACTTTTGACAGGCTAATTTCATAGTGTAAACATTTTTCCTATTAAATGCTAAAAAAGTTCTTTATTTTTATTTTCCCTTTTGTTAGTTTCATGTTTCGAAGCTCTACTTAAATAAGTGGTTGAGTCTAACAACGCAAAATGCATATTTTTCTATATGATAACTGGCCTTAAGATTTTGGCCATCCATGTATCTGCTATCAAATGGTGAATAATAATAAGTCTTAAAAAATTAAAAAATGTCTTTATCTTGAACAGTAAGTAAAAGAGTTATATTTGGAGTACATGTTCGGAGACTCATTATGGTATATCCAGGTAAAACTGAATATACACTTGTGCAGTAGCCAACAGTTATGGTGGTGATTTTAAAGTGAAATTATCACAGACTGTATTTTAATAACAGAGCATTGAACAATAATTCGTATTGTCAGTTGTGTTATAAGCTAATTGAACCAGCATGTGAAACATCAAACTTTTATTAATATTCACATTTATTACAACAGAGACTAGGTATAAATGCTTGAATCTAGCAAATAATTAATATTTTCTCTATCCATTTTTCTTTTAATAATTGCAGACAGTCTTTTTGGCATTGTTGTAATATATTTAATCAGTGTCCTTTCGGATTTTAGTCTAAATATCTAATACACTCCCATAGTTTTTTTTAACCATGGCATGACAATAAAACTTAATATAAAGGTTGAAACACTTTTTATCAAGGTTTACCTGTAAAATGATTTTAAATTGATTTACTCTTGCATATATATACCATATGATAGCTTCTTTTTATATACTTAAGACACTGCACGGAGTATCATGACAGTTATTTCAGACACTATATTTGATCATTATGTTCATTGAAACATAGTCATTATGACATGGTACAAGGATATGGAAATCTTAAAGAATGATAATTATTCAAGCTCATTCAAATGTCAATGGGATTCAGTGAATCATTAGCATGGTCTTGATATTTACATTCTTTAAAAGCATGGAAGGATTAGTCCCGTAAAATGGAAATAATGACAAAATATTTACGTCTTAGCACTTTTGTACAATACTGTAGGTCTCCATGAACTAAAAGAAATACAGAATAAAAACTTAACTGTAGAAACTTTGAGGCAGTTCCCGAGAGAAACTCGAGCAAAATAACAAAAGGAAATGGACTTGGAGAAGAGAGGATTAAAAGGTAGTGTAGTACTAGATCTGTGAAAGCAGTTATACTGGGGAAGTTAAAGAGATCATAGTACCACACAAAATAACATATTCAAGTGATGAAGTTGGCTCGTGAGTCGATTTTAAGCAGACACCTGGGGAAAAAGATGATAGGTAGAATTATTGGCAACTTCCTTTGGGCAGAGATTATCAGAGATGTGACAAGATTTTGCAGGTCATGTGCCAAAGAAGAGTACCTCTAGGGAAAGTAACGAAGGTGCCGCTGATTGAGATATCTCTCATAGAAAAGCCATTAAGAAGAGTGGCTGTGGGCTTGATAAAGCCTCTAGAAGCTATTACGTGCTAACAGTAGTCAACTTGTGATATGTTACCCCGAAGTCATACCACTGCTAAAGATAGATATAGAGAGAGTACAACAAGTCATCCTGGAAGTATTCTTCAGATTAGGCTTTCCAAAAAAAACACTTAAGTGAAAGAAAAACCCAGTTTCCCCCAAAACTGATGCAAGAGGTGTGCACACTCATTAGCACTAAACAGGCCTTTACTATCCCCTATAACTTTATATGTAACAGACTTTATGAGAAAGTCAATGGAATTAAAAAAAAACATGCTGAAGAACATGGGGAAAAAAGACCTAATAGTTGCAGTTATTGAGGAAAAGATGTATACTATAAGTGTGGATATCACAGAAATACAACCAGAATGTAGTAACTTTATCAAAAAGATGAAAACCTACTTGACCTAGGTGGAGATGAGATGTACAAAGACGTCAGCATCAGTGAAGAACGGACTAGCAAGCAGAAGAAGGTGCTACAAGATATAGTGTGCCAGTATGAAGATGTCTTTACAGAAAGACTAATCAAGACAGGTCGAGACCACGACCAGGAATCCAGTTAAGATGTAAACATACCGGAAGCTCTATGTGATGAGAGACCTGATCATCAAGAAATCGTAAAAATAAAAGCTGGAATAAGTGAATTTTTGTAGTCAGCCTACTGTTCAACAATTGTAATCATGTAGGAGAGCGATGGCTCAAACTTCTTCTGAATATATCTAGAAGTTGAAGCTCGTGACAAAGTTTGACTCCAAATATATGAGCAACCCAGAGGCAAAAATAGTGAAACTAGATCTGACCAAGTTTTTTTGATCAAAAAAGGTTACTGGAGATCCCAATGGAGAGAGCTTTTTATACCAGATGGATACTACCAGTTTAAGATAATGCTACTTAGGTTAATCAACTTAGCAGTAACATTCAACTGCATGATGAGGAAGATGTTACACAAAACCACCAGTATCAAGCATTATGTGGATGACATTCTGACCCACACTGCTAACTAGCGATAACACCTGAAGAACCTTAATAATGTTATAGATGAGTGAAGGAAGGAGATCTGACCATCAGATCATCTAAGTATTCCATTAGTTGTTCTGTGCTAGAATTTGTTATCACTATGTGGGTCACCGAAAAATAACAATGGGAAAGGAGATGCTAACTCACATAAAATATACTTGAACCAATGAAGAAACAGCAAGTCAAGTCCTTTCTGTGGTTAAAGAATTACTATAGAAAGTTTATCCCAAACCACACCGACGTCATTGCATCAGACTGAACTGACCAAGTAAGGCCAACCAAATATAGTGAAGTGGAAAAATCACAGCAGAAGGCATTTAAAGAGTTCATGAACGTATTAAGAAGTTTGCCAATCCTTAGAACGCCAGATATGAACAAACCATTCGTTATTCAGGCCAATGCAACAGACATTGAAATTGGAGCAGTACTTTTACAAAAACATGTAGACATAGTTTCCTGTAATGTAATATCAGTAAAATGCTGATAGTGAGAATTACTGCTGTGTGAATGAATAAGTGTCTGACCATGATATTTACCATCCAGAAATTCCAGAGCTACCTCCACAGAAAGAAGTTAATCATCCAGGTAGATAATCAATCAGCCACTTGCATATGTCCAGAGGTGCAAAATCGACAGTATGAGGATTACGATGTAGGCATTATACATTCAGAACTACAGGTTCCACACTGAAACCGTTAAGGAAACTGCAAACAAACACACAAAATACTGATAATTGTGTTTTGTTTAAATTCTCTATCCCCTGAGGAAATAGATAACCAGGGGTGCTCAGAAAGATATTTTCTCTTCCACCCACTCTTGATTGAAGTGGGAAACTGCAAATGTTGGGCGTGTTTGTATAAGTAGACTTTGTGTATGAGCTGAAAACAGTCTTTGTATAGAGTAAACAAAATATTTTAAAGGGATTATTATTGGACATACATAACTATTTGTTTACTTTTAATGTAGCAATTTTATTCAGTTTAGGTAGCATGAGATTTAAATTTAGTTATTTTAAAAGCAATAGTATACCGCAATTATATTTACATAACTTGTTATGAATCATAATTGTGCAGTTCAATATTTGTGAATTGGTGATTGTTATATTAGTTTGCTAGAACCTTCCGAATTTTGTTGTTTTAATTGTGTATTATTGCATAATAACATTTATTAGTGTGTGAAATGTTCTAGACCTTTGTTAAACCATAAATATGCATCAAACATTTAGTACCAAAGCTAGCTGTACTGTATAATTGTAACTTCAGCAAGAAAGAGCAATAATAGAGATTTTTAATTTAAAATTATCACAGGTTACATTGCAATAGCAAAATAGAAAATAAATTGATTTTCTCAATTGTGTTCAATAGCAATTGAACCAGCTAATGTAGACTTAGACAAAATCATTGTTGAAACTTCTAGATATAGTGTTAATGAACTCTTATAATGTTGATTTTAAAGTCAGATTATCATAAACTGTATTGTAATAACGAGCAGAGAAGAATACTTCTAGTAAATTGTGTACGAAAGTAATTGAACCAATTTGTGTGAACTTTAACGAAAAATATACAATTACTTAAAGTTTTAGATACAACTGTAAAAATCTATATTGTACAACGAATATTTGAATACATTTGACTTCTTGTTTTAATAACTTATTTCAAAACAAGTTTGTTTAGTGCTGAAATTCATCACCAACAGGCCACTAACATCTACTTTAAAGAATCTGGCCCAAACATAAAACCTGACAGTTTGAGCTATTATATAGGTCTGCTAAATAACTGCGAAATCAGTTAAGATATAAACTATACAGTATTACTAAAACTCTCACTTAATGGGGTTGATGTTAAACAAAATAATTAGAGTTGATAGAGGTGTAAAAATATAAACTAACTTCATCCGTGGTTAAATTAAAGTTTCAAAAAGTAGGAATTTCCTTCTGTGATCCACTTTGTTATAGTACCTTGATACATCAGAAGATATATCCAAATATAAAATGGTGTTAATACATACATCAGTCATTCACGTGCATTACCACACATGCATCAGAATTAGAATAAAAGACTAAATAATTAGGTTATTTTGAAAAATATCTGGAATGTTAGTAGCTTAAATTCATAAGGCATGGAATGTTACCCTTTTCAATTTAAGTTCCTATTTATGGTAAGTATAAAATACAAATACAATATGTGTATGTGTGCTTACAACTACTGTTATGTAGCCATATTTGCTGCATGTTCTCTCAGACTATGATCTTCTACAAGCCTCACATTAACTATAGTTTAAGCCATGCCTCTAAATTCAACATCTTAGTTTCAAAGAAACTTCAGTTAATGATGTGTAATACCATAACTGTCATTCTCATTACACATAGGTGTGACCATAACCTTTATATATCACCTTAACTTCCAAATGATAAAACTGAATTCAACATTTCTACACAATATCACATTAACCAATGTTTTCCATGGATTACAAAAGACATTATCCACATCAAGAATAGCAATGAAACCAAGGAACATTAATGAAAATCAACTTAATAACCTTCTCAACCACATATTATGTGAAACCCACCAATATGAAGAATAACTAATGATTTCAGAATAAATAACACTTCAGAAAAGCTAGAAACACATAACAAATTCAACTTCCACACTCTCCTTTACTCTTTACATCAGGCTTGTCTCAATTCAAATACAATTTTAAATGTACAACAAATAAATTTTAAAACCACACTAGTAAATAGTTAACTTTCTCTGGTTTCCAAAACCATTCACACATCATATAGCCATCATAACACTTAAATAAGGATACAAGACTACTATACAAATACCCCCAAATTTCACTCTTGTAAATCGACAAGTATCAAGATCCACTCAGCCTTAAAAGATCAGAGTTGGTACCACATACTTTTAGGTGTCAATTTTTAATTGCTCTCTCCACATCAGTGGCGTAACAAGGAACCATGTTAAAACAAAAAGTCTAATTTTGAATTCAAAACTTAAATAGCTCTAAAAATGCTAATAGCCCATAAAAACAAAACAAAAAAACGTTTGTAATGTGAACAGTATTACCATCGCCAATAACACTACCCATCATAAAAGGTAAACTTTTGGACAAAACATATTTAAAATAGTGCTGTTGTTAAGAGTCGTAACAACTGCATGACAATAAAATGTGGACTATTGCGTCCTGAGTGTGACATAGACCACACACTGATACATTAGTGCCAGATAAAAGAAACTGATGACATAAAAACTGTGACCAATGCACAGTGTAGTTAGGACAGCTTCTTTCTGATTCTTATGAAACAAAAGGCCAAAGTTCAATAGAGGGTTTTATCTGGAAAAGCTCGTTTTAACGTTGCTCACTCTAAGTCAACTACCAACTGGCATGGAGCTGAGCCTTGAACACAGAACCATAGTCCATGTATTGAACAAGTGATAGTGCCCCAGCAGACATGCTTAGCTGCAGTGTCAGAGAGCTCGTTCCCGTGAATATGTGGCCTGTTATCCAGAAAAACCGGATAAAAGTAGATGTTAGGGAGAAATGTATCAGTCAGTTTTGAATATTAGTAAAAACAAGGTGAGAACTAACGTGAAGCGATTCCAGGGCCAGTAGAAAATTAAGTGTGTCAGTATAAATAGTGCAATTGGAAGTACTGCTTAGCTTTTATGTGTTCCAGGCAAGAGAAATTGCATACTGTTCAACAGTGAACACAGAAACTGTAGAGAGATATCTTTGTGCAACCACCAAACAATGACAGAGCCCACAGAGTCATTTGACTTTGAACCATCCATATAAATGGGAATGGAAAGATGGTTCAAAAGATGTTCAGCAAATAAACGACGGTACTTCCAATCGGGAGTATCTGCTTTTCTCAGATAACTCAAGAAAAGGTCACATTTAGGGACTATAATAAGCCTTGATGGGATGGGCTAGTCATTAGATACAGCAATGTCATTCAAGGACGGACCCAATTCATTCAACTACACCTGGATACGAAGGCCAAAAGGAACAATAGCAGATCATCTGTTCTCAAAAACATAGCCCACTGAGGAAGGAAAACACAACCCCAAGTGGAATGCTGTGGTAAGGATCGTCGTTTTGAAGCATACAGTAAAGACAGTTGGATATGGCAGAGGTGTTGAAGAGGCTCAAGAGACTCTGTGTACAAACTCTGGACTAGAGAAGTGCAGAAAGCCCTGGTGCAGAGCCGAAAGTCCCTGATGATGAATGGGGTCCAGCATCTTCAAGGCTGAGGTCCTGACAGAGCCATAGACCAAAGCCCAATAGTCCAGGTTTTGTCGAATAGGAGCACAATATATCTTTAGCATAGAACATCAAGCAGCTACGAGTCAAATGTACAAGAGCATTGAACATCCTCCATGTCCTCTCTTCCACCACTTGAAGAGCAGATAGCTCAAGATAAGCCCCAATAACTTTGCCTCAGATACCACCGGAAGTACAACTTTGCCATCACGGAGTTGAGAATTGGGGTGAACACCACATTGGCGTCAAAAGTGCATGCAAATGGTTTGAGAGAGATAGAAGTTAAAACATTTGCTGTGATCCACTTCAGAAAATGATTGAGGGCAGTGTGTAGCTGCTGCACAATAAACCTCATGTTTGATGACTGATACGAGACATGGAGGTCGTTGAAATAGATCTCACTTGTAACTGTAAGGGGGAGTTGTCCAGTAATGGCATTAATCTTTTTAATGAAAAGTATAACACTCAAAACACAGCTCTGAGTGGGAAAGAACAGGAAAGTGTTGAACCCACATAAACTTGTAATCTGCCCATTAAAAAATGTTTAATGAATATTGGAAAATGGCCATGCAACCCATATAAGTGGAAGTCTTTCAAAATACAATACCTCCACATAGTATCGCAAGTCTTCTCAACGTCAAAGAATACTGACACCAGATGTAGCTTAAGAAAGGCTTTTCTGATCAACGTTTCAAATCAAATTAGGTGGTCCACAGTGGAGCTCTATCGTCAGAACCAACACTTGGTGGGTGAGAGAAGGTTCTTTGATTTGAGGAATCAAACAAGATGAGAATTAACTGTTCTCTCTAAAGCCTTACAGAGACATTTCGTCAAAGCAATTGAACTAGTTTGAAGGCATCTTTCCCAGGCTTAGGGAAAAATAGGTCAATAGCCTAGCACCAAGCATCAAGAAAAACATTCTCCTACCAGATCTGGTTAGAATCAACCAGAAGAATAGCAAGGGAAGCAAGAGATAGATGGCTAAGCATCTCGTAGTTTATATCATCAGGTCAAACCAATGGGCTGCCAGAAGAATGAAAGGCCAGTTTGAGTTCCACAAGTGTAAAGGGGCAATTATAGTCATAGAGATGATCAGCTCAAAAGAGGTGACTACTTTGCCCGAGTCTTGATGTCTAAGAAGGTGGAAGATGAAGCAGAAGTGCAAAATACCTATCAAAAGCTTCCACCGAGAGTTTCAGCAATGCTAAAGGTATCAGCTACTTTCTGACTATCAGAGAGCAAGATCAAAAGCGGCACAAAATTATATTGCCCACTGAAGTTTCGAATCTCGTCTAATATGACTTTTGAGCTGTTGGTAGAAGAAATGCTGGTTGTGTATTTAATTCAATATTCCTTCTGGCTTTGATGTCTCACCTGCCGAGCGTGTGTACAGGACAGCTGAAAAGTGATACAGCTAGAAAGTGTGAATACCTACAAAAGGTATTCCAGGCCCATTTTTAAGCCTTCCATACTGTGTGACAGGCAGGATTACATCACAAACGAGGATACTGTGGAAAACGTGTCGAGGTTTCAGGAATACATTGAGCAGTTACTTGGATAATACAGTCAGTCACTGATGTCATGCAGTCGTCTGTCAGTGGCTTGCAGACAATGGCAGTATCAAGTTCCACAAGTGCAATGAAAGAGAGCCAACTGGCTTGATCCATCTTCCAATGGGGAATGCGGGTCTGGTGACATTGACCATGGCCAATCTCTCTCAAAATGATAGGAAAATGATCATTACCTCATGGATTACTGTCAACCCTCCATGAAAAATTGGAAAATAATGAAGGGGAGCAAACTGAGAGATCAATGGCAGTAAAAGACTGACTAGGTGCATGAAAATAAGTATAAGAACCACTATTGAAAAGAGAAAGGTTGTGATCACAGAGCATATATACTCTTTGGAGCAACCCCTCCCATCAATATATCAGCACTTCCTGAGAGGGGCTGATATCCATTAAAGTCCCCTAGGATGAAAAAGGGAGATGACAACTGTTCAATGAGAGCATCAAGGTCTGACTGATCATAGATCTCTTCAGGAGACAAGTGGAGAGAACAAACAGTAATGGCATGACCCAAGGAAACATGGATGGCTACAGCCTCCAAGGGTGTATTGAGAGGCAAAGACAGGGTGGGCACATGCTGATCAACCAACAGTGCCACTTTTCCATCATACAGCCCATTATTTCTGTACAAAGAAAACTGCCGAAAGATGACTGTGTTGGCAGATTTCAGAAACGTTTTCTGTAAGGAAAGGCCTACAGGATGGTAGGAAGCAATCAGTGTTTTGACATCATCCAGATTAGAATGTAAACATTGACAGTTCCATTGTATCAAAGTAGTAATTTTTAATTATTTGTAGAGAGCCCTTCTGTTTTTGACCACATCTTTTTTCTTAATTAGAGAGAGGTCTGTTGACCTCCATGGATCAACTGAGCATGTCTATGTCGTTGGAAAAGGATTATAGCAACTGAGGATGTGAACAAATGATTGTTTTGCATCTTGGGGCAGAAGAAGGAGATGTACCCAAGGAAATACCCACACCCAGAACCAAAGAAAGTGGATCTTGGGATTTCTTGGAATGAATGTTAGAGCCAGAGATAGGTACTGATGTTGATTCATCAACTTTTTAAACCAAGGATGTCAAAATACTTTTCATATGGTTTGAGAATGATTTGTTTGGAGGCACGGGAGATCTGTCTGCATTTCCAGTGTAGTAGTGGAACAAAGTGTAGCAGCATACGTCAAAGATGAAGTGACAGGCAGTTACTTTTAAGCCTCAGGGTAAGTAATATTTAAATATCATTTTCAAATGCTGCAAGAATGAAGGTAGAATGGGTGAGAGCCATTACAATTAATGTAATGAAGGTATGTTTTACACTCATAAGCATTGTGGTTCTTGGTACTGCAACAAGCACACATGATGGAACCATGACATGTCTTTGAGTGACCAAATTGCTGACACTGGAAATATCTGAGAGGGTTTGGAATATATGGCTGCACCTTGCAATTAAAATAACCTGCCTTGATGGTGGCAGGTTGATGAGATGATGAAAATGTTAAAATGAGAACACTGGTTGGCATCATAATTCTATATTTGCAAGTTGAGATATGCCTCACTGCAGAAACTCCTTGCATGAAGAAACTAGCAAAAATCTCTGACTTGGGGATGTTCTTCAAATCCCTTTTAACAATAACTCCACATGATGAATTAAAAGTAGCATGGAGAGTAATCTCAATGTATATATCCCAATCACCTTTGAATGTAAGAGGAGTTCACTGTGTTGAGATGTGAATGTTTCCACTAATATGACACCAGAGTGATACTTTTTGGCTGACTTTGGAGAACCAAGTTCCTCTTGTCCCTTCTGAATAGAAAAGGGAGACATTTGATCTAAAGGTTCATTTGAAAGAGAATCTAATATAAGAAAATGAGATACAAGTGTTACAGATGTTGAAGATTGCTGCTCAGAATCTTCAAGATGTGATCATTTACCAATGGACTGTTTCTTTTTACTATGATATTTAAGTTTTTATCTCAGGGATCCATAATAGAGAAGGAATGTTTCAGTATCCACAGATCCCACCCACCTTCAAGCTCTACGAGGGGATGCACTACAATGACACTGCAGCAATACCAGCATTTCATGAGCACTTTACCCAAACACCAGCATCAAATTCAATGTCCATAACAGCTGTGAAGAAAATCCAACACTGGTACTTGGTTGACCCTAACCAAAGTAGACCAGCTGACTGACCCAAGAGGGGCCACCCATGTCTGCTCATCAATAGGAATTCAAGGCCAAAGTCGTGTGTTAGGGTTGGACCCCTCAACCACCAGGATTCTTCCCTCCCCTTGACGGGTCGCCATGCACAACAAACATGATGGTGGATGTTTAGGTCTCAGATGAGGTAAACCAAAAGAACAGAATCTTCCCTGGGAGGTCCCTTCACCATATACAGAAATCCACACCGAAGGAATAAGCTAAGGAATAGACTGAATACAATGTGTAATAAATACACAATAGTAACAGTCTTTACTGATATTCATTAACAAACATAGTGTATGTAGTTACTTACATAATGTTTCACAGTTGTTTCCTTCAGAAGTTTAAAAAAAAGAGAATTTCTTATCCCTTAGACTAACTAAATTCAAAGTTTCTAACTTTGGAAAAAAAAAGTACATTTGTCCAGCATGATTTGTTATGCTCATTACACATAGGTATTACCTACACAACTTTTGAAAATAACTGCTGTCAATTTTCCAGCACAAGATCATTGTAAGTAAAGCTCTTACAAACAGTAACAGGTATAACTTACTTAAAAAATGGCATATGTTTGTTTATTTAAAGATAAGCACATAGCTGTACAATGGACTATCTGCGCTCTGCCCACCAAAGATTTGAAAACCTGATTTCTAGTGTTGTAAGTCCTAGGACATACTGTTGTGCCACTAGACAGTATATGACAAAAGAATAAAAGTAATTTGCAATTAAATTCACTTATTAGTTTCTCTGCTATGTATTATGTGAAACTCTGTGCATATTAAAAACAAAGTATAAAAAATACAGAAAGTTGTTCTTGTTTGTAATTAAGCATAAAGCTACACAATGGCAAATCTGTGCTGTGTCAAAACTCAGTTTCTATTATTGTAAGTATGCAAACACACTACTGTACTAGTGGGGGACAATACAGAAAGTAATTTATGATCCTATGCCGTATATACACGAATGTTACTTCTTGCAAAAAGCAATTAAATTTTATTATAGCACGATTTTCATTCTCCAACATTTCAAACTTGAAATTTTGCAATTTCTTCAAAGATGTTCATAGATAAATTACTTGGAGAAAACATTTCAAATGCATGAGATTTTCACTGATGAGTAAGTAAGTGTAAGTCATGCTTGAAATTTGATAAGTATGAACTTGCAACTATTATCATAGATTTACAAAAGACCCAGATTCTAATGTTTAGAAGAAAGAAGTCTTACAATCAGAAAAACTCCAGAATTTTAAAATCTACTTTTTTGTTGTTGTTGTTAATCCTCTACACTATTTACTTAATTTTTAAGTTCTTATAAGTATTTTGATGTAAACAATTTTTTTCAAGTTTGCAATCACTTAGTTGTTTTCCTATTCTGAACAGTTAGCATACAGGGAAGTTCTAATCATGGGAGAGATTAACTTATCTGTCATATTGTATAGGGAAGTACTTATTGAGGGAATGTGAGTTATCTGTCATATTGTACAATGAAGTTCTGCTTATGGGAGAGAGTAACTTATCTATCATACTGTACAGGGAACTTTTGGTTGTGGGAGAAATTAACTTATCATATTATACAGGAAATATTTGGTTGCAAGAGGGTAAGTTATCAGTCATATTACAGAGAAGTTCTGGTTGCAAGAGGGTGTTATTAGTCATATTGCAGAAAGAAATTATGGTTATGGAAGAGTAATTTTTCATACTGCATAGGAAAGTTATGGAACTGGGAGGGTAAACATCTGTAAGCTGTACAGGTAGGTTTTATTTGTAAGAAAGCAAGCCTTAGACAGATTGTATTTTCCATATGTTTTATCTTGTAGTATTAATAAAACTGTACAACCATACTTTTCAAGATCTGTTAGAATGGTGATACTTTACAACTTTTAGATCAAAACCATTTTAATACTTAGGCTAGTCTATTTTACTGTTAGTTACACTGATTAGTCCACACGACATAAAAATTAAGGCAATGTTCTAAAAGGTATTATTTACAGCATTAGCTTATAGCAATAGATCCAGGAAAAAAGTAAAATGAATGTGTTTGGTTATGACATTGTTTATGAATTGTTTTAATTAAAATTTTTCTACTCAATACAAAAGCAACAAAAAAGGTTGTAAAAGTTATATTTCTTTCAAGTGTTCTCAGTAGAACATATACAGAACATATGTCCACTAGCTTAGCTACTTTACAGTTTGTAAAGCTACAAAATTTTCCTGTATAACAATTTTCAGCACATACGTATCACATACCCTTTTCAGAAACAAACATCTCTAACATATGTATTAATATGATTGGTTTGTATAATTTAGCTGATTCTGATCTATTCAGAAACATCAAAACAATACAGTTTAAAAAGGTATTATCTATTCATAATAGAGAATTTAATTTCAAGATTTTTTTCAAGTGAACAAAAAGGGTTCAACAGAATAAAAAAGGGATAACTACTTACAACTGATACAATGTTTATACACAAAGTTTATCATTAATTAAACAATAGGATGAACCATAACTTCTTGCTGTTCCTATCATGAGAAGTAGATATTTAATATCAAAAATGTAGCAGCATACTGATGGTCATTTTTTTAACTGAAAATTTTATGACATAAAGATCAAAGCAAGGTTATCTGTGGTGTGCACAAGCCTTCATAATTTTATAAATCACCTTGTATTAAACCTAAATATTTTCAATTTAAAGAATTATGCAAAATCATAAGAAAAAAGTAAGGGAAACTGTTTTTTAGGTAATATTATGGTTTGCTAAAACTTTTGCACCAATGCATTTTTACCTCATATTGATAGCATTTCATTGACCTCATGTCATGTCAGGTAACAAATAATTTCTATTATGCCCTAACATCTTAGATCAGCATATTTTCAATATTCCACACCTACTTAACAACAGGAGAGAAAATCAGGACTTTTGGGTCATATTGTCTTACTGAAGACTTCTTATGTGAAGATAAACTATGTGGTAAAATATAAAAAGACCAAATTAAAATTTCTACAAAAGCAAACAAACTATTAACACAAAAAATGTTTTCTTTAGACAATAATAAATTTTACCTGTGACTGTTTCCTATTATTAAATAGTGATGTATCAAAACAAATACTCCAACATCCCAAGATTTTTACCAGTAAAATATATACATGTGTATTTTGGTTGACTAGTGTTGCTTTAATAAATGGTTCAAGTTACTTTGTCATTCATTTCTACAATCCAACTGATTTATTTAAGTTATCTATTGCCTGATAAATTATTAAAACTGTTCATAGAGAAATTGAATTACATGTAATTACTAGATTTTCAAAACAAAACAAACTTAATAAACATATAAAAAATTAAAAGATACTCTTTAACAACATAATTTGATTTTGAATACATTTATGTAAACATTAACCAATTTATAAGAATGTCACAGAACACAATTACATGAAAAATTACCATATTTGGAAAAAAAAATTGCCAAAATCAAAATCAATCATGTCTTTCAAAATTTACTAGCATTACAATCCTACCTTTTTCTGGCAGAGTAATTTTGTATTTTATTAACAGCATTATTTCAGTTGAATTAATAAATAATTTCATCATTATACGATTATTTCAAGTAGTTTTGACAGTAGTTTTTAACATGCAATGAACAAAACAAAGCGTGTCATATTCACTTACTCATAACGAAAGAGAGTTAATGTGTGTTTAATATGTTAAAAACAATTAATTATAATAAGAACTGGAAATTGTTTTAGGATCAATTATTTGTGAAAGTGGGGTCAACCATAGTTTTCAAAAAAACTTGGATGCTTCTACAATGTTTTTCTTTTACCCTTTACAATGAAATTAAGGAGATTACCACCAAATAATTTGTTAAATGCACACTACAAAAAGTATTGTAATCTGAACCTTCAAGATCAGATCTAACCAAGTACTTTCAGACTAAGATACATCATGGAATGTATACTAAGATGAAAATAACACAGACCAAACTTGTATCACACAACAAGGTTTAGTAAAATACCAGTAAATATGTAAGCTGCAACAAAATGAAAATCATTTTCAGTCCTTTCAAAAGTATGTTGAATATTTAATAAAAAAAAAGGGAAATATTAAAACCTACAGAGTTCATTTATAAAAACATTCCTATTAAATAACTCTTTAAAACATCAATTTCTTTTAAATTATTCTAGGAAAATGTATCTTAAAATATCAAGAATAGGTACAAAGAACACTGAAATTACAAAAGGGAAAAATAAAAAGATTAAACTCTCTTGATTTTACACTACCATGTTTGGTTGTCTTCAAATATACAGGAAAACAAAGATTATACAAAGTAGCATTATATGTATAATTCACAAAACTAATTGTAGCTCAACACAATTTTCATACAAGGTTTTACACAAGCTTAAGGATATTTTTAGTGAATATTTAATATATATTATGAAGTAACAACAATATTTTAAATCAAACATTCAAA
Source organism: Carcinoscorpius rotundicauda (assembly GCA_011833715.1). Taxonomy (NCBI): domain Eukaryota; kingdom Metazoa; phylum Arthropoda; class Merostomata; order Xiphosura; family Limulidae; genus Carcinoscorpius; species Carcinoscorpius rotundicauda. The sequence continues at coordinate 41,352,954 of CM022394.1, read as the reverse complement.
CAATGAAAATACACATGATCAAAAAAACTACTGTTTTACTTTCTAGTCTTACATAAAGTTGTAGAAATTATAGGTCATTTTTTCTTTACAAACAAGTTTTATAATAAATCAACAGTTATTTTGCTTTCCAAACTGATTTTATAGTCAAGTACCAATAGTTCTTCCAGGTCATTTTCCTACTCAACTAAATGAAGACTTCGGTATTTCTCTAATACCAATTCAGATAAACCTACACAAATCTCTTAGTTTCACAACTTCGGCTTGACGAATATCAAAAATATTCCTGAGCAATATTTAACACAGCAGTCCTGAACATGTTAAAAAATTACAATTCTTACAGAAATTGTTGAGGATCTTAAAATATCTTGAAACTAATACCTTATATTTACATTCACAATATCAACACGAGTGTGATAAAGTTATAAAATTAGATAGAGTGAATATGCATAATCCTGACACTTTTATTAGATTTTAGCAATTACTAAACATACAAAGCCTTTTCAATTTGTATTTTTGCTAAATGTGTATTCATATATGTTCAACCTCTGCAGGGAAACCAAGATTTTTAGAACCAAAATGATATGTTAATTGTTTTTTCAGTATACCAAAAAAAATACTTAAACTTGAACAGGAAAATATAAAAAGTGAAGAAATATTCATTAGAATTAAAACTAAATGCCATTCGTCACTAGAACAGACCAAACTTATTAAATACTACAGTAGAACTACATTAACATTCTGCATTAATCGAGTTCAAGCTTATGTATTTCATAACAATCTTCCCTCACCTCATTATTATTATTATTATTATGACAAATTTAAGGTGTAATTCATTTTACCCAGCACCTTGAACTTAAAAAAAAAAAGTTATATATTTATATATATCTATAAGCAATTTTTGAGCACAAACCATTGGTCTGCCATCTAGGTGTATGTGTGTGTCTATATATATATATATATATTATTTGATCCAACAACTTCTGAGATCCCTCCAAAGAAATGTTGTCTCTCTCAAATGAACAAAACCATTCATTCATGTCCAGTGTTGCTTCTGGTGCCACAGGTTAGCTTTCTAAATGTCATCACCATCTGCCTTAAAGGTATACTCTGTAGCTGAAGAACTGGGGGAATGGGGGGGACTACAGTGTTGTGGCATTAGAAGGTTGAAATTATCCTTAATCATGGAAAGGATATCTGTAAATAATTGAAAATCAGAGGAATATATCTTGGCAGGCATTCCAGTCTTGCTTTGATTTACTTTCCCAATACTTTCCCTGGTAAATATGAACTGGATTTCCAGTTATGGGGTCAGTCTGTTTCCGAAACCAAATGGGCTCGTAACCAAGGTATGGACGTCCTAGAAAGAGAGAGAGGGGAATGGATACAAAAAATAATGTTGTTTTGTAATGTAAACACTACTTTCAACTGTTTTCTTTTTGTTAAGATATGAAGTTAAAAAGAATCATCCTAATGCATGGATTTTCTGTAAAGACAAATGTAAACAAAACTAGCAGTACAGGTAAGCATAAAACACTCAGTTTCATCATCTGAATTACCTTTGTTTTAATCACAAAAATCTGACAGTAAGACTGAAAGCCACTATATTATGTTATAGAAACTAAGTACAAATGTCAGCTTTATAACAGTGATACGATTAGGTCAATGATTATAAAATAACAGAAAAATATACTACCTTTTAGTAACAGTTATAAGATAATAAGCAATAACACACTAGTTTACAATGACAATAATACAACAAATGAAAACATTACTTGTTTCAAGTTCACTGTTTACAGTACCAGAAGCAATGCACAGTTGCAATTTCTAGTCATTTGTACAAAAAACTAATTAAAACATTCAAATAAAACTTTTTAAATTGTGTATTTACAAATATTGATTGTTAGTGTACTTTATTTAAAAGTGGGCTAACAATGATTTAATAACTGAAAAATGTTTTTTTGTCACAAAATTATGCAAACCAAAGATTACCTTCAGCAGCCGAAAGCTCAGCTTCTTGTTCTCTCTTCCGACGAACAGCTCTCTGTTTTTCTTCCAATAAAACTTTAATCTGGTTTGCTTCATCCCAGACTCCTTCTTCCATGAGTCTCTGGTCGGGCCGAAGTCTACTATCAGTGGGAGCTACACCCTCTTCTGGCTCATTCAGCTGACAGGCAAGCATGGTGAAGTTGTACATTTTCTCGTATTCGTGCCTAACATGGAATCAATAGTTTACTACTGAAAGATAATGTATTTTACATTTTCACATTATCCACAAGTATACTTTGAAATCATTATAAACTTTCAAACAAGTGAGAAGAAGATTAGTGTAAACTTTAGAGATTTAAGATGCTGAACAAAAGTTAACTTTCACTTTTCATTTTGAAATAATAAAAAGTAATAATAATTTATATATTTCTGCAAGGAATTTTAAGGTGTGCAACTGTCAAAACTTCTAGAGAAAAATTAGAATTTACCTATTTAATAAATTAAAAATGATTTGTGAAAATATTACAACCACTGCCATATAAAAACAGTAAGAATCTTTTCTTCAATCCACTTACGGAGGCATTACTCTCTTCCACAAGACTTTAGGCGTTGAAGTCTCTAGTAAAGGTTTTCCTTTCACAGATCCATGACTCCCAACAACTCTAGCTCCTTCAATTTTATGATCCCAAGTTCCTTGAAGTACCCACTTAGCTCTACCTTCCTTATCTGTAACAACACCAGTCACCTGAGAAATAAAACTTGGTTAATATCTGTGAATGTAAACAAACACACAAGTTGACAAACTAGACATGAAAGGTCTGATTTTAAGAAAATATTGTTCATAAGATTTTTAATATTTCAAATTTGAGAAAGAAATAGACACCACTGTAAATCAATAATGATTCAAGATTGCATTTATGTTTACAAAAAATAACAATCAGCTTATACAGTACTTAATTTCACATTCTACTTATCAATTCACTAACATTATATGTTAAAATGGAATGTCTGCTAACAAAAACTAAAACTGTTTAAAAGGATAAAAAATATAAAATGATAATGAAAAATGCTCTTTGAGGTCACCACAAACAGACACACAGACATGTACTAGATATTTGATGAGAAACGTAACTTCAAGGAAGCACCTTTCTGATATAACCACATACACAAACACACACTTACCCTTCAAGATGTTTCATGAAAGAAGAAACTGTAATGAAGCACCTTTTCTCATGTAAACACATGCACAATAACCTTCCTAAATTAGAAACCTTTGATAAGAGAAGTTATAATTTTCATATACTGAAAATGTATTTATGATAGGCACTTATCTCCTCTCACATAAACAAGTTCTATTTCAGTGCTGTCCTCTATAAGCACAAATATTTTTTCATATGCCACAAGTCTTCTATTTCCCCGCTGTTAGATCTGACTGATGCCAACAAGTCTTTCATGCAAGTCATCATGACATACTCTATTGATACACGTTACTCCTTCCATTCAATACTGCTGAATCCTCAAATTTGGGCGGAAAATGGAAGCATCAGTTTCCAGTGAGGAGTAAGTACCTACTGAAAATACGTTTTTGCATAGGAAAATTATAACTTCTGATGTAGTAAGTTTGTCCACTTGCATAAATTGCAAGAAACCCACACTGAACAAGAAAGAAACATCAAAAGGACACTCCCTAAGACAGTCAAATTTTAAGATTTAATGTACAACACCTCACCATTTCTAAGCCAGGTATACTTTTCATCCATTGTTTAAAGATGTTGTATATATAGGCAGAAAAATGAAGGAGCACATCCAAGTGGGAGTGAACTGTAGCTATATAGTGATCTGAACTATGCACTATTTATAAAACTGAATTCCAAAAAGTATAGAAGTGAGTAAAATGAAAAGGATGTACCACAAAGTGTAGAGCGGCTAGGGTTCAGTGATCATACGTGGCAAACCATGCTGCTGTGAACTGACATACATGCAGGAGAGTAATAAGAATAATACCATTGGTAAGTCAATTACAATACAAAACACAGCCACCATATATCAACATCCTTGTGGGGATAGAAAAAGGATACTATCACTAGCAAGTCAACTACAATACAAATCCCAGGCCACTAAGAACTGGCATATACGTGATAGGAGGGGGAGACTATATCACACTCCACTCTTATTGACAGAGTCTTGTTGCACAATGATTTGCATGAGATTCATTAAAATCAATCAATTCAAACTGAGAGGAGATAAAAGGTTTGTGGTGTGTGTAAAATTCTTTTACATGTAGAAGGCAGCAAAGAATTAGAATAGCAATTTATAGAAGAAATAACTGTCATGAAACATCTTTTCTTATATAACCATACAACTATACTAACCTTCCTAGATTTTTCATGATAGAAGTAACTGTAATGAAGCATGTTCTTCTAGCATAACCATACACACACACACATATATACTAACCTTCCTAGGTGTTTCACGAGAGAAGTAACTGTAGGGGATAAATTTTAGGTGGCATTTATCACCAGTAGTGTGGTTTACAATGTCCATCTCACCATGATGATCTACCCACAATTTGCCCACAATGATATTGTGGACAGTAGTAGTCACTTTGCGCCACGTGTAGTGATGTCCTGTACTTGTGAACTCCAGATGAGCAATGCCGAGGGGAATAATTTGTAGATATTTTCCTCTAAATTTACTAGACATACTAAATTCTTGCCAACATTTCCATCCTCGACCTTCACAGTACTGGGCCAACATTGGTGGATGATGGCTAACCTAGTTAAAATAATTTGCAACAAAATATTTTTCTTAATAACACTACATTGTTACCATATATAAATTTTGTTTCTTCACTTTGAAATATCCTACAATTTCAAAATTTCTGTGAGGCTTGCATGTTAGCTTGTTTATTTAATAAATGTCTTGAGTTCTTTCAGTATATTTATTGCAAGAAATTACATCAGATGCCTGTTCATTCATGTTACTTTGTTTGTATATATGACTAACCACAATATTTACAATCTCTAATTACATCAATCCTCTTATTAAGAGTATCAGAATATTACCACACATTGTTCTTCTCAAAACTGAGCAATATTCAATTTTAATGCCATACTGTACTGCAATCAGATAATAAATACAAATAAATATATCTAGACATTTTGCAATCCTTTCATACTTGATCTAATCTACTTTTGCAATACATTTATGTCTACAACTTCTCATACTCTATGATTTATTTAAGACTTCATGCCAATGATGAATATGTAAAAAGCATCTCAGAGGTTACAGTTTTATTGTAGGGGAAATCAAATACAGTGGTCTTTGAATACCATCTGGATCACATGTGTGTGCTGACTACTCCCTTTTGTGATTGTCTCTCTCAAATAACTGCAATAAGCAGGTAGATAAACAGCACAGTTGAAAGTGGAGTTGTCAACAGAGAGAGCAAATTATATGTACTTGGACTAAGTAGCCAGGTGAGAGACACCAATGATTCAGATATAACTGTCTCTAATTTTGAACGACTGAACAGATAATAGCAGCTAGCAGCACCCACTACCAAAAGAGTTCTGTCCAACTTTAAAATCAAAGGAAAAGAATTGTAACTTTTATAATGTATTCAAAGCTAATCATGTCATGTGTGTTTAGTAGTATTACATCTTAAACTTTGTTCTTTGTTTCTCAGTCCAACATGTTAACCACTCTTTGATACTAAGATGTGGTTTGCTTACTGGATCTTTGTCTGTCCTGTGAAGTGACTGTATGTAAGTTTTTGAATGTCGGTACACTTAAATGTAATTTTATGAATGTTAACAAGAGGTGGGAAAGAAGGTATAAAAGTGCAGATACACTGGATATAAAGATACATGAAACTATCTGAACCAAAAAGATATAGAAGGTAAGGTGTGCTATAAGACAAAAAAAAAGAAAACAAACTGATAAAAAACTGTAAAACCAAGATGTATGCAAAAAGAGTAACTGTAGAGGAAGTAAATATATATATATGCAAGTATGCAAAGATAAATTTTTGTTTACTCTTTTGTGTAAGTGATAACAGTATATAAACAATGGATCGACAGATACACATTCCAGCATGCTAACCATTAGACTATGCTCAGCTCAGTGGGTTCTTAATAGTGTTTTGACATAATTTACAAAAATAACTCTTTTCTTAAGACTAACCACATATTTTTTGTGCCATAACTGTATATATTTGTTAATAGAAGAAACCTAAAACTTGTACTGCATTCTTTAAATGCTTCAAAAGCCACATTCCCAAAAAGAAGCAATTTCTCACAGCCACGTGCCAAGTAGAAGAAACTTTTGAAAATGGGAATACTTCACGTTTATATATCTAATTCCTTAACAATTTGAAACCACTATTTAATAAAAGAAACATTTATTTACGAATAAATCACCTCCATATATATACAGGGTGGTCGCTAGAAAAGCGGAAAATTCGTCAAACAGCTATTTATTTTTACAAAGAATAACTTTCACAAATTTTTTTAAAGGCATATGTTATATTACACTCATAGATGCTCAAAATGCATTTTATGATATTAAAATCATGCATTTTATTCATGATGTAAAGAAATCAAAATAGAAATGAGTAAGCACGCATTTTATTCATGATCTCATCTGACCCTCAAATTTTCCGCTTTTCTAGCAACCACCCTGTATATTTATTATAATCATAATTTTTAAGCCAAAACAAAACATGTTGAAATTAAACAAAATACACTACATTAAAAAAAGGCATTAAATAATGATGATTGTATTTCTTTAATTTAAAAACCTTTTTTTCTTCTTCAGAATGTAAGATGCCATTTTCTTTTTTTGAACCTAAATCAATAAAGTATAATTTCATTCAATATAACAGAGACATTTCCAAAATTTATTGTATTTTCCTTTTTTAATATTTTCTTCATTTTTACATTTTTAACTTCTGAATGCTGGTCATGATTTCTATTCTTAACAGGAGTTTTGTCCATATGTATCACTTTTTCCTGCAATCCTTACAATGTAAGCAGTGTTGAAATTCCTTGATATCTTACACCTGATTCTGATTCGAAATTTTATGAAGCTATTTTATCATTAGTCTTTCATTTCTGATCAGAAATTGACAGAGATCTTTCCAAAAGTTTTATGCCTAAACAATTTGCTAGAGGTTCTGAGCAACTAAAGAATACCATTATGTACAGCAATATACAAGTCTGATTTGATTGCAAAGTTAAAATGCATTTATATCTATAAACTTAACATACAATTACACCTGTAAATTAATGATTAAAGACAATTTAAAATGACACCAGAGATGGGAAAATAAAACACGAAAAAGCAGTAATGTACATGTCAGCAAATTTATAAGTTACACGATTTATGAAAGTAGTCATTAACAGGTGTTTTGGAAACCTATTTTTCAAGGACCTTCCAAAATGTTTTTCACACTCTTTAAGGACTGGTTCAAAATCTTCTCAAATCATTTTGATGCACCAAAAGTTTAGAAAAGTGTTTTATTATAGTTTAAGATTGAGAGTTATTCCTAGCAAGAAACTCAAATTTGACACTAATTTTTAATACTTTCATTTCCATCACTTTTATAACATCTTTCTGCACAAGTTACAAAGTTTTACTGAGTTACATCAAAAAATTAATAAAACAACTTTACTATCAATGTATTGTACTGAAATTAGCATTATCATGTACATTATAATTCAAATTTTTATATAAGTTTGAATTTGTTTATTTTAAGAAAAATCTTTCATTAAAAATACTTAAACTTCAGTTCTTTGTCACACGAACAATCACACATCTTAAAAACTTGCCTTTATTACTTGAATATAATCTAGCATACAATGCATGCCTGGACAGAATGTACTGAAATAGCAATGTTTACATGTTCTTAATTCAAATTTTTATCAAATCAACTAGAGAGCATAAAAAAATAAATAAATTTTTCCTCCATTTTACAGTAGTGACACAACTTTTTATTTGGTCATAACACTTTATTTCAAGCAACATATATTTATTTTATTGACAAGTTTATAACCAATAGAAAAAGTCAGTTTTAAATTACAAACTTCCAACTGTTATGTTAAAACTGATGTGCAATATTTATTATCAAGTACATCAAACAGCTGAAACATAATTTATTTTTTCATCCTTGATAGCACTTGGTGTTGTCACTCATCTAAATACATATTACTTGTGTACATAGTTAAATTATATTTAGGTTTTACTTTAACATTTTATTTAATTATTTATAATAATGTAATACTTACATTTATATTTGAAAGTTTTAATAATTTTTTTAGTATAACTCAAACTTCATCCCAGTTTACGAGGGTTAACTTATTATGAAGTGCTAAAGCATTTTGCTGAAGGTTTTCGTATTGCTATCAAAGATGCTATAATATGCACCAAGGGCACTCATTGGCAGGTGTTGAGAAAAGTTAATAAATTGTGATGGACAGGGAAGAAACCTAAAACATTAAATGTAAACAAAAAGTGAAAAGGTAAGGACCTCATAAAACCAAAAGAAGATATTTTAAGATTATTCAATGAAGAGTTATAAAGTAAGGGAATATTTCTATTTCTTAATTTTAAATATTTCATTGCATTGTACACTGATGATAATAGCCACAGTTAGTGACATGATAGAGAAAATGAAAATATCAGAGTTCATCTTTAAAAAAAACTCTTTATATTCATTTAAGAGGTTCTAGAAGTTATGCAAATGATATTTGAAAACTGTAAGGTACAATAAAAGTATTTTTATTCTAAAAATGAAACTTATCCTACATTTAAACTACTTAGAATATGAATGCAAATAACTACAATACTGAATATCTAGTAAAAAATAGTAGAAAAAACAAAATATTCTACTTTTATGAAACCAGATACCTTTAAGAAAGTTCCTCTTAAGTTTCTAACAATTTTATCCACTTGTTTTATTTCTGAAATTAAATTTGAGAGACGATTACATAACCTAATTACAATGCAAGTAGGTTGATGTGAAAGGGTTAATATAAAGTAAGCCATGCCAACAATCTATTCAAACTTACTTCTGTGTTTTAACCTTTCTGCTAAAGGTCTTCCTACAGTCAGATGTCAAAGGGCATGTGTTCTTGTTTGTGAATGTAAATTCAAAATCTTATTGAACTAACATTTTATGAAGACATGCCAATAAGGTTTGGTATCAAATTGTAGATAATACATCACATGTTAGTATTACTCATTAGTTCATTTCTTAATTTAAAATTAAATATTAAAACAAAATTCCTAAATATATATTTCTGGGTGTCACATGGTATATTGAATGCAGCTTTGGTTCAAATATATGTTTGTGATTTCCAAACAGAAAGTCTAGTTACTTGTAAATTAAAAATTATAATTGCCACTATTTACAAGCTATAATATAAAATAAGAACCTGTCTCTTCTGTTTGCTGAAATATCATTATATTTAGCAAATCAAACACAGTGGCCTCATCCACTTCTTTCATTTTTGGAAATACTTCATTATGTATACCCTTCTTAACTCTGTTGTGACTTTATAACCAATCTAAAGTTCAGAATTTCCCTCACATGGTTTTCTTAGACTCTTTAAGGTAGAAAGTTCCAAGAATATTTCTCTTGTCTGGAATCTTGGACGGAAGGGTTAAGTCAAAATGTTGTTTGAAATATCTTGTTTTTAAGACTCAAATATAGCCTAGTTACTAAGCCTGATAAATTATAGTGGATTTCTGTGATACTAATGTAGTAAAAATTTGACAATTTTCTGATGCATGAATGTATTTTTACTCTTAAAATCAAAATTACTTTGTATGTTGGATAGTTAACATTCATAAAAAAATAACTGTAATGATGAATGACTTACTTCTAATATTAAACTTGTTCAATTCATAAGTTTTAATAAGAAAAATTATAAACAATTTTTTCTACTTTATTGAAGTTAGTAAAAACAGACTTATTCACCTAAAAAAGCTTATATTTCAAAAACAATATTGTAACAGATTTGTTTTACTAAAAAAACATACAAATTCATCTTATAGCAAACCAATGGAAGTGAGACTGCACCTAGTGCAATATTTCTGTGGGAAGTGTCACTGAATTTTAGGTTTTCAATGATTACAAGCAATTAGTAACAAGAAAATGAAAAACATAATACTGACAAGATTCTAATAATCCAGATTACATGGAGTTAAACTTCTTTAATTAATATTTTAAATTGGTTCAGAATATTATACAAAGCTATATAACAGTCACCTGCAATATTTGTCCCTGGTTCTAAACCAACAGACTAGAGGGTAAAGCAGCTGAGATGTAGTGTCCACTGCCAATTCTTGGACTACTATAATTGAATAGTTGGATTTGACCTTATCTCCTACAAAGTTCAGAACATGATCTTGAAGCAAGGATACACAAATTATAAGTAAAAGTTTATAGTTCATCACGCCAGTAAGCAAGCTACACCCAGTCCAACACAGAGATAAGTTCCCAAATATGATAAAAACCTACAATCCTCAAGTCTACTGCAGGTTTCTGCCAACTTTCCATTCTTATTATTAACATTACTACTACTACAGGTATCTAGATATTTTTGTTTGTTTTAACTGTGTATGATTTAAGACAAAGAAATTTTCACTGAGACATTCAAATTTCCAGAAATTTTCTTTGTAAAGGTATGATCACATCTTTCACAACAACATTTTTGTTTCTTTTGATACAAAAGAACTGCCATGCTCATTTAACTTTGGCAAAGTTCTGTTTGACCACTAAAAATTAGCAGTTTCATATGTCAAGTTTAGAGGATAAAAATTCAATTTTGCATTCATTGAATTATTCCATAATATATACTTTTCCATGCAATTTTTTTTAAGTATTCTGTTACAGAATATCAAGCACATGACAAATATGAAAGATAAAAATAGCAAGTGCTTCAAATAATGCCTAACAGGCATGCCTACTGCAAACAAAAGGTCACACAAAGAGTAATTATCAACTACTCTACACACGTTACACAATAAAGAAAAACAGAGATTTAAGCCAAGTAACATACCTGCTCAGAGATACACCTCCAACCATAATCATCTGTTCGATCACATTCATATGTTTCACCCAGAAGTGGATTAAAGGGTTTGCCAGATCTGTTGCTTGTAGTGGCATATGATGAAATGGTATAGGCAGCAACATAAGCCATTTGTTCACAAGTGTCTTCCATTTTAGCAGCTTTATCTAACAGCTCAGAATACTCATACTCTTCTGTGAGTCTTTGTAAGGTGGAAAGTGGTTCATTGAAATTAACCTACGCATTAAAAATTGTAATAAAAATAAATGTGTGTTATTTAATACAAAATATATTGAAATATGTTTCCATTATTTAACAACACACAGTTGTACATAAAACACACAAATAATAATAAATTTCAAACCATAATTTTGAACAAAATGTATCTGAATAAATCAGCTACCTCAATAATATCATCTGACCAACTGTTAACTCCATTACATAAAGGCCAACCCTTTACATTTTTGCTTAGAACTCTGAAGTATTCTTACAGCTTTGATACTTTTTCATTATAACCATCCATATATTTTCATATCAGTGTATTAATTACTGAAGGAAGTAAATGAAAATATTAAGATATCAATTGATAAAGCAGGCCTGCGATGGTTTTAAGGTCAGGAAATGTTTACATGTTTTACAACGATTTGTATATTTCTCCATTATGTACAAATGTTACACAAAACATTACATGTACTTTTATATAAGTGAACCATTTTAACTGAAATCAGGTCATATTTTGTTTTACTAAAACGTATACAAACACCAGTTATAGATTTCTCTAGACAAATCATGATGAAAGAGTCCTATTAATCATTACAGAACCCGTGAGAAACACACTGCTAATATACATACAGTTATCAGGCTTGCATGATGTGTATTTGGTAGCACTATCGAACAAAAGTTTTACTTTTTCTTGTTCTTGGGCAGAAAGTGTTATTTCCTGATTGCTTATGCCTAAAGTAGATGAAAAAGACCTATTTTTCTCTTCAAACTTTGCTTTTGTGACCCAGGTAATGAAATTTTCAAATTTACCCATTTTCCAGAACATTCCAGGTAGATTTAGTGCTGAGTAGCTGATGGTGAATTTTCTCAAACTTACAAGAATTTTCAAGAACTTTCTAGAATGTTGTAGAACTTGTGAGAATTTTAAAATTTTCTAGAGCTTTCCATAGTAATATGCATACAGGGGCTCACCACTCACCACTTCAGTTTAGTTTTAACTGCCTAAGTGAACACATAGACCTATCTGATTTTATCAGAAATGGCATCAAGAGGCTGTAAGCATTATACAGACGCATTCTGCTATGTATGTGGCCAATTTATCAAGACAAGAGCGAGAAAGTACTCTGTGACAGAATTTCCTAAAATGTGTGAAGCCTACAAAGCATACTTCAGCATGCCTGTCAGGGATCAAGACAAGCCCTGGACACCTCATTTCACCTACAAGCACTACAAAAAAAAACTCTAGAAGGTAAGATGGCCAATTTTTGCTTGCTTGAATAGAAAGATTTTATATTATACAAATTTTAGACCTTTAAAAATATAAATATCTTTTTTTAATTTACAATAGCATAGAAAAAATATATATTTTGCATGAACCTCTTACACATTAGTTGTGAATGAAATAAATTTATTCTTCGTAATAAGAATTTTATTTTGCTCTTTTGCAAGATGGTACAGAGAGGAAAAGAGAGCTATGAAATTCATTATTCCAAGAATTTGGCATGTACCCACTAACCACTGCAGCTTGCGAGAAAAACCAAAACTACCCCAACCAAAAGAGACCTCAATCACTTGATCAGAGACCTTGGTCTGACAAAGTCAAATGCCAAGACTATATTTGGGGGCCGATACATGAAAGTGATTTACATTACAGTTACAAATCTCAAAACACTACTCACTTCTAAACATTTTTGCTCATTTTTGTATAACTTTAGTATAAATACATCTTAATTCAAATGTTTTATTCAGACCTTATGTAAATGGAAATATGCAAATCAGCCTATTTTTACATAGAAAGTAAGTTACTTTCTAAATTTTATTATACATATCAAGGGAATAATGGCCATTTTCTGTACTTTTACAATGTAAGCAATTAAGAGATAACATATGCTATCCAGGAAGAAAATTTGTGTTACATAGTGTAGTATTTATTTATGTGTGCACTTTGAAATGATTTTTACTTTTCAAGATTACTTATTTGTCACTACTGTAACAAGAGGTTATGTAAATGACTAAAACATGGTCTGTTATATTTGTGGTAAATATTTGTAAGAATTTCTTCAAAAAAATGTATTACATGGATTTTGGAATAAAATTTGAAGAAAGAAAAATCATGGGCTCTGCACAATGTTTGTGTCAAAGAAATGAGAGAATGGATTTAAAGCTAAGAAAAAATATCTGCCTTTTGGAATTCCAGAAGTCTGATGTAAGCCTAGAAACCATAGATATGACTTACATTTTTACTCATGTGACTTGCAAGGAAACAACAATTAAAATATAAAAGGAAATCTATTATCCAAATCTTCAATCTGCTATAAGACCTAATCTATCTCTACCAATTCCAGTAGAGAGACTTGTTACAGTTTCATTTGGTATCAGTACCAACAATGAGAGGGATTCTTTCCAACCTGAAATGTCTGATGAATAACTTTTCACACAAGGTGAACTTAGTGACTTGGTGAGAAGTGTGGATCTTCTAAAGCACTCTTCAAAGATTTGAAGCTGCTGACTTCAGGCTATGAACTTTCTCCATGGGCATCATTTTAATGATACAGAAATTGTGAGAAAGAGTTTATAACAGACTTCTCAGAAGAAGGTTCACTGCTTTATTACAACAATACTGCTGAATTAATACCAATGCAGTGAATGATTATTTGTTGATTCCTCCAAAAAGAGTTTAAAAGGTGTTCTGCTTCAAAATAGTGACATATTTGCATCAGTTCCTATTTCTCATTTGGTTCATTTGAATGAAACATACAAAAATATCCATCTTCTTCTTAATAAGATTAAATATAAAGAAATGGTTTGATATTTTGAAGAGGCTTGTAAGTCCTCTGTATGTCATTGGGTCAACAATTTAGTTATACAGTTATACAAAGATTCCATGTTTCTTGCATGAAATCATTACTGGATAAAGAAATAACAAGCATGCAGAGTGAGCTTGCTACCAGGATCTAAAAACATTGAACATTAAAGTTTGGTTGACATACAGAAAGTTCTATTACCTCCACTTCACATACAACTACATACAACACACTTTATAAAGGTCTTTGACAAAAATGGCAACTGTTTCAAGTATCTATGTGGGCAATTCCCAGCTCTTTCAGAGGCAAAAAACTTAAAGAAGGGATTTTTTGTTGAGCCACAGATTAGAAAATTCACTTGTGATGAACAATTTGAAAGGATAAAAAGGAAAGTTGAAAAACAAATTAGAGATTTCCTTTAACCTGTTGACTGCCAAGTATTTCAGCTGCTATGGCAGCTCCTATGCCGGGTTTTTTTCCATCAAAAATAAGTAATTTTTAAAACAAAAGAAATAAACATCAAATACGATTTTTTCTCCTAGCCAAACTTATATAAAAAGATGAATTAGTTGGTTGGTTTCTTTGGTGTTTTATTGCACAAAGCAACTAGTCTGTGTCCAAACATCCAGTAAAAAGTTAAAATTAAAGCAAAATTAGTAAAATTCATAAAAGGAAGTTAAGGTAAAACAAAACAAAATTTCATTTTTGAATTAAAAAACAAAAACAAAACATAAATAGCATTAAAACCAATTTTTACATCTAGATTGCAATGAAAGGAGAAAAACTACAGTAATATAAGGTATAAAGAACTTTCTGTAGCTAAATTGTAATTATCATAACTCACCAGGAAGGCTAAGAAGTTCAAACACCACTGTTAGACACCTGAAGTTGGCCCTTAAAATCCAGGTTCCGAGTCATTTGGTTTAATGGCTATTTTCAGAAAGTAATAAAAGTTTTAAAAGATCTGTAGCAAAATTTTAATTATAACTTTGCTGTGGTCAACTTCAGTAAATGATTGAAGACAGTATGTAGCTACTGCACAATAAACCTCATGTTTGACGGCTTCCATGTCTCATGTCAGTCGTTGACACAGAGCCCATTTACAACAATAAGAGAGAGTAGTTAAGTGATGGCATTGATCTTTACACTGTAAAGTGTCACACTCAAAACACAGCCCTGAGGGACTCCAAGCTCCTGTAGAAAAGAATGGGAAATGTCAGATCCATATGAACTTGGAATCACCTGTCCATTAAAACATTTTTAATAAATATGGGCAAATGGCCACATAACCCATGTATATGAAGGTCTTGCAAAATGCCAAACCTCCATGTTGTAACATAAGCCTTCTCAGTGTCAAAGAATATTGATACAAGATATTGTCATTTGAGAAAGGCTTCTCTGATTGATGTTTCAAGTCAAATCAGATAGTCCATGATGGAGCACTGCATCAAAACCTACATTGGGTGTTTGAGATAAAGTGGTTTAATTTAAAGAACCAAACAAAACGAGCATTAACCATCTTCTCTAAGGTCTTACATAGACAGCTTGTCAAAGCAATTAGACAGTAGTTTGAAGGAATCTTGGGATCCTTCCCAGGCTTAGAGAAAGGCAGGTCAATAGCCTGATGCCAGGCATCAAGAAAAACATTCTCCAGCTAAATCCAGTTAAAAACAGTTAGAAGAAGAGGAAAAGAACAAGGAGAAATATGGTGCAGGATTTAATACTGTACATCATGAGGTTCAACTGATGTACTGCCAGACCGATGAAGGGTGAGTTTGAGTTCCACCAGCATAAAGGGAGATTATAGTCATAAAGGCAATCAGTTCAAAAGGAAAGAGGTGATCACTCTGCCCAAGTCTTAATGGCTAAGAAGGTGCAGAAAGTATAAGTGCTAGATACCTGGCAAAACCTTTCACCTGGAGTATTGGCAATGCTCCAGGCATCAGCTACTTCCTGGCCATCAAAGAGCAAAATTGAGAGAGGGACAGAATTATATCACCCAGTGAACCTTTTGAATCTTGTCCCATATGACTCTGGAACTAGTGATAAAAGATATGCTGGTTGTGAACTTAATCCAAGATTCCTTCTGGCTTTCACGTCTTACCCACTGAGCACGTGCACAGGCCTGCTGGAAAGCGATGCAAAACAAGAGTGTGGGATACCTACAAAAAGAATGGCAGGCCTGTTTTTGAGTCTTCCATGCCATGTGGCAGGCTGGATTCTACCAAGGACAAGGATATGGTGGAAAACACATCAAGATTTAAGGAATACACTGAGCAACTGACTGTATAATACAGTGAATTACTACTGCAACACAGTCATCTACTGATGACTTACAGTTGATGACAGGATCAAGTTCTGCAAGAGCAGTGAAAGAAGGCAAGTTTGCTTGATCCAGCTTCTACCAGGGTATACAAATCGGGTGGCATCGATCACAGTCAGTCTCTCTCAAAATTATAGGAAAATGATCGCTGCCTCGTGAATTATTGTTAACCTTCCATGAAAAGTGGGAGAATAGTAAAGGGGAGCAAGATGAGAGATCAACAGCAGTAAAAGACTGACTAGGTGCATGAAAATAAGTATAAGAACCACCAATGAAAAGAGAAAGGTTGTAATCAGAGAGCATATGCTCTATGGAGTGACCCCTCCTATCAGTATCAGCACTTCCTGAGAGGGGAGATATCCATTAAGGTCTCCCAGGATTAAAAAGGGAGACAGCAACTGTTCAATGAGATCATAGGTTTCTCCAAGCAACAGGTAGAGAGAACAAACAGTGATAGTATGACCCAAGGAAATATGGATGGCTACAGCTTCCAAGGGTATGTCAAGTGGCAAAGACAGGATGGGCAAATACTGATCAACCAACAGTGCCACCCCTCCATGCACTTGTCGATCACACAGCCTGCCATTTCTGTACAAAAAAAACTGCTGAAAGGTGGCTGTATCAGCAGGTTTCAGAAATGTTTCCTGTAAAAAAAGACACACAGAATAGTAGGAAGCAATCAGTGCTTTGATGTCATCCAGATTAGAATGTAAACCTCGACGGTTCCATTGTATCCAAATGGCAATTTTTATTTATGTGTAAGTGAATTGGATGGAGAGTCATTCTGTTTACATCTTTTTTTCTGCCCTGAGTTGATTGGGCAGGACTCTGCTGTTGGAAGAGAATTCCACCAACTAAGGATATGAACAAATAATTGTTTTACATTTTGGGGTGGGAGAAGAAGGTGTACCTGAAGAAATGCCCATATCCAGTACCAAAAAAAGTGTTGACATTGATTCATCAATTTTTTTAGGCATGGAGGTCAAAAGACTTTTCATTTGGTTTCAGTACAATTCTTTTGGAAGCACAAAGAGATCTGTCTGCTCTCCCACTTTAGTAGTGTAATGAAGTGCAGCAGCATACATAAAGTGGTAAACAGCAACATTTGAGCCTCAGGGTAAGTAATGATTTGAATCATTTTCAAATGTTGCACCTCTTTTTCTTCCTACCATTTAGGGCAAGTACAAAAGTAGGACAGGTGAGAGCCATTGCAATTGATGCAATGAAGGTCCATTTCACACGCATAGGCATCATGGAGCCCTATGAGGAGATGCATTACAATGCCAAACAAGGACACTGCAGCAATGCCAGGGTTTTGTGAGCACTATGCCCAAACACCAGCATCAAACACAATGCCCAAAACACCCACTGAGAACTTCCAACACTGGTACTTGGTTGACCATAGCCCAAGTAAACCAGCTGATTGACCCAAGGAGGGCCACCCCAAGACCACCCGTCTACAGGAATTCAAAGCCAAAGTGGTGTGTTAGGGTTGGACCCTCTGAGAAACCAACTGCTCAGCATGAAATGAACATTAAATGTGAGGAGAAGGAGGATAAACAACATATATAGAGGAAGGAGTAAAAGGTAATAAAGAAAGTACAGTATTATAGGAAATTAGGGAAAATGATAGATTTGACACTGGAAGGCGTGGGATAACTCGGATGAGTAAAAAGGCTGTTAAAAATCCTCATAGTCACAAACAGTTAGTATGATCTTCAAAGTTGTCATATTAACTTCTGTATTCATGATAAAATGATGAAATTTTAAACAATGTTGGGAAAAAGATATTAATAACTAAAAGATATTTGCACAGAAAACTGTAGTAAAATTTAGAAATAATCCTTCCACTTCATGTGATGTTAATACAGAAAAAAAACATATGAATATATCACAATAAAAGCATAGCTTGGTTATAGCACTGCCAAAAGTGAAGTAACAGTTTGATAGAATCAGATATAGGGTGCTTCATACATCAGGAGATTCTGCTTCACTCCTCTAGGTGGAAGGTTAACACATGACAACTTGTATGCGAGACACAGTGGAACCAGAATAATTGTGGGAGTGTAAGACATGTTGCATGCCAAAAATATTTTGTATATAAAGGGCAAAACTGGATGAGAATAGCTATATATGCAAGTAGAAGTAGTGTATCATGTCAGAAATTCATGTTAAGAAAATACCATATCTTCCTTTACATTCAGCACACATTCCAGCATGTATTGACCAGAAACAAGTGCTATTTTATATAATATTACAGAATAGCCAAATTACCTTCAGTTCTAATGTGGCACACACTCTTCTAAGTTTTATGTATTTGATGTGATTTTAGGAGCAATTGGCACTGAGCATATGCAAATTTTGTACCATGTTTAATGACTAATACTAATATAACAATCTAGAATGTTTATAGTAAAATATATATTATATTATGTAAATGTAAATAAATTAAAAATAAAAATAATATAATGAAAGAAAATTTACAGGCATTGGAATCTTAGTAAGCTCTTTTCCAATACAATTTTTCATAATGGACCATAAGCTAAGACTGTAATTTGGTCTCTCAGGAACACTGATTCTACGCTTATGTTTCCCTTCTTTTTCTGTTTCTTCATTTTGTTCAAAGGAGCCATTTTCAGATTTTTCATTTGTCCAAGAGGACTGGTTAGATTCATTAAACTCTTCCTGAAAAGAAAAAACACTACATTTTGGTTACTTAGTGTCATTGATAAAACACTAAATAAGATGACTGAACTATTGAGTTAGAAATTACAAACAGTAAACCAAATCTCTAACCTTAAAGTTCCTAATAAACTGTCAGTGATTCACTTTTATACTCTAACATTCTTAAATGCTTATTCACTAACAGCGTATTTACCTAGACGTCACTTTAACATAATAATTCAAATATATCAACTTTAAATTCTTGATCAATATTGTAACCTTATCATTTTGGTTAACTTATACTCATGCACTCATCATGTTCCGTAAATTAGCATGTATACTTCAATAACACAATCCTAGCATCTTTTTATGCAATATTAACATCACTTAAATCCCAGGTGTACACTAAATTCTTTCCATTACATGAAATAATTACAAAAAATATAACTCCATGAGAGTATCAGACTGTTGCATGTGAAATATCAGATTTTTATGTGCAAATTGGAAATTTAATTTTTAATAGCTGAAAGAAAAGCATTATTGTAAATTTTCTTATAATATACTGTCTGGTTCATTTCAAGTTCACATTATTTTTCTTACTTCACAAACTAAATCATATTCATATTGGTTTTTATCACCTTGGATAAAATTGATATTTGTGTTTTCTTGTACAAGTTTAAGCTTGGTCACAACATAATAAGAGCAGCTGGAAATATCAGTCATGCATTTGGTGATGGTACAGTTAATGAGCACGCATTTCAGCATTGGTTTAGGAAATTTCTCTCTGGTGACATGTTTTGGAAATAAGCCTTGGAGATGCCCTCAGACAGCCATTAATGAGAAAAAATTGAAAGCCTTAGTTGAATTAGATATCTGCCAAACTGCAAGAGAACTTGTCAAACAACATTATTCAACAGTTTCCTGATATTCAAGCAATTGGTAAGGTAAAAAAGCTCAATAAATGAATACCTCATGAACTGACTGAAAATCATCAAACAAGATGAACTGAAATTTTTTCTTACACCTTACTTGCAACAAAAATGATCCATTTCTTGACAGAATTGTCACCTGTGATGAAAAATGGATTCTTTACAACAATCAATAATGATCCATAGAGTGTTGTGACTATGAAGAAGCACCAAAATCAGTTTATCACCATAAGAAGCTTATGATCAGCATTTGGTGGTCATAAACAGGTGTGATCCATTATTCATTCTTAAATCCAGGAGAAACAACCATAGCAGAGGAATATTGTTGGAAACCTAAAATTATGTATCAAAAGTTGTCAGAAAAACATCCAGCAACAGTTAATTACAGTGGAGCCAAAGTGCTTCATGACAATGCTTGACTCATGTTTCGCATGTTACTAAATGAACTTTAGTATGAAACTTTATTTCACCTACCCCATTCACCAGATCTCTCTCCAACAGGCTATCATTTTTTAAACATCTGGACATTTTTTTAAAGGAAAAAAAATTTGCAAAACAAAGGTCTATTGTTTGTCTGTTTTTGTTTTTGAATTTTGTGCAAAGCTACACAAGGGATATCTGCACTAGCTGTCCCTAATTTAGCAACGTTAGACTAGAGGGAAAGCAGCTAGTCATCACCACCCACCATAAACTCTTGGGCTACTCTTTTACCAACGAATAGTGGGATTGAATGTCACATTATAATGCCCCCATGGTAAAAAGAGCAAGCATGTTTAGTGCAACAGAGATTCAAACCCACGACCCTCATATTAAAAGTCAAATAAATGCCTTAACACACCAGGCCAAGGTCAATTGAATGTGCCTTTGAAGACTTTATTGCATCAAAGGAACTCCAATTCTTTACATGTGACATTTACTAACTTACAACTCATTGGCAGAAGTGTATTGAGTTTAAAGGAACTTATTTTAATTAAATACATTAGGCAGCAAAGAGATTAATTTGTGTCACATTTTCCTTAAACAATGCAACATTTCATATGCAACAGCCCAATACTTTCATGAAAAAGAAAGTGTATTTAAAAAAATATTACTTCAAAACTTTATTTGAAACAACTTTGTGAATGCAATTTGAACAAACTAAAACACAAATAAAAACTACAATTAAAACAAAACAAAATTAAAACTACATTAGTAGATGTCAACCATAGGAAAAAGGTTACGAATTCACATGCAGATGTGAAATTACAAGTAAAGGGATAAAAGTCAAAATGTCTTAGCTTATTTGCACTAACAGTCTTAGTTAAATGACACTGGCTCAAAACAATATAAAATGTAAGCAATTAAACTGATTTAAATTAAAATATTCACCAATGATGACTTAAAAGATAATTAATAATATTGGAAATGTAGTTGTGAAGAGTGTTTGTAGACTTCATTTAATTTTCAGCTTTAATATCAAACTTCAGGAAAAATAAGAAGATACTCAATATTGTGAGTAATTGTTTTTACCAATTATATTGATTCCCTTTACAAGGATATTGGACACATGAAGTGTTATAAAATACAGTTTAAACAGTGTGTAACATCACAGAGAAGAACTGTGTAATAAGTCTGTGTAATAAATTCCTACAGAGACATCTATAAAACTTCTCAGGTAGAATATAACTTTTTTTAATTGTATTTCATTACGATACAATCAGAACTTTCACAAAATGTTGTTAATTCACAAAAATAGTCTTGAAAGATAAACCTGAATTAAGCCTCACTTATTACACTGGAATTATCACAAAAAATAACTTTGATTAATGAATAAAAGATAAACATTACCAATGTGATTCACTAAAAAGCATATTTTTACTAACAAATCAGAAATGAGCCTGTTATAAATCAATTTCTTTTAAGTTTATATTTTGAATTAATACTTATTTTGCATATACTATCATCTTTTTTTTTTCATTTTTATTTCCAACATCAAATCTTCATTTAATTTTTAAACTACATGCTACATGTTATTATTTTTGCAGCCAAAAATAAGTTTGATACTAAGTTCAGAAAAAATGAATACAGTGAAGAATATTGACATACAGGACAAAAATATATTGCTTTCAAACAAACACAGAAGAGAAATGAAGAAATCACTACCTAAAATACAAAGCTTACTTGGTTACTTCTTCTTGTAATAACTCGAGCTTCTTCTTTTTCCCGATCTAGATCTGTGTCAGATTCTGATGAGGCACCATCTGCATAACCTTGACCTTCACTCTGAAGACTCATTCCACTACTGGTACGACTTTAAAAAAACAACAACACATAAGGCTGTCGCTTTCTATAAAATACACACAACACTACAGTATTTCATATGTTCCCCTTATGCATTTTAAAAATTCCTTAACTCTTAGATGGTGGCCATCACCAACTCATGCTGCTACCTACAACATTCTTGCTGTTTAAGAGTTAAATAAAGCAAACGATAAAATGGAATTAATTCCAAAATACTAATAATGTGCAATACCTATTTATTTAAAAAAAACTATAATTATAGAAAATTTTAATAAATACTTCCACGATAACTTTGGTTTTAGTCGAAGTAAACAAACTTTATTTGTGTTGTATTATCTTCATAGAATAAATAATTGAACTGTTTGTCAAAAAATTCTGAATGGCCATTACAAGAAAGAATACGGTCACAATGAACTGACCAAATAGTAGATAATGCAAAGCCATAAAGCACTTAATGCATGTACACCCCTTGTTTGCTCCACATTTTGTTCAGTTTTAACTCTTTCACTGCCAAATGTCCCCTAAAAGAGCATTGCCATGACAACATGTTTGCATTTTCTGTTATTATCAAGAAAACATATTCCACTTTATTAACTCTTTCACTGCCAAATTTGACTGTAGTCGATCCTACAGCTTCGGCCATTTGTGACTATAGCAAACTTTTATAGTGTCTTCTTTATTCAATAGATAGCAGTACTTAAAAAAGGCAAATGCAAAGCTTCCACTTAATATTTATGAGTCTCAGCCTATTTACATATTCATGAACATGATTACGTGATTAGTATTGTCTCTGGTATGTAAAAAAAAGAGAGGAATTTTGTCACCAAAGTTTCCAAGATGGCTTTGCACAGGCATTCTTCATTCACTACATCTCAAGTTTTGGAAATAATTCAGCAAAACTTAGTCTCAGGTAGTGACTGTTTTGAGTGTGAAAGCTCAGAAGACTTGGAAGACAGTGGTGAAGAAAACAGACCAAGCACACAAAGCAAGTTTGAGGCAACCAAGGGAATAGGCATAGCTAAAACCCCAAGGGGGCATGACTCCACTACCAGAGGAAGACCAGTGAAATTATGGGGAAGAGCAACTGTGGTTCAAGGAAAGGTCATAATAAGTAATTCAGAAATTCCACCCTATGTACAGCCCTCATTTCCACCTAAACCCAAACCATCAACCAGTTCAGAATAAGATGCCCAGTGGCAATGAGAAACTCTGGAAGAAATGGAGATGTTTGAACAGGATTGGCTACCCAACTATGCATGTTCCAAACAAACTCTAAAAATTTCATGTTTATATATGTTCATTTATAGTGAAATTATTACCTTTTCATGTAATTCACTCCTATTCAGTACTAACAGGCAAAAATAATGTGGCAATCAGCATTAGTTAAAAATAATAACTTGGCAGCAAATGAGATAAGAAAGCATATTCCCCTCCATTACAAAGAAAATGTATTTCCCTTCAATTTTTTCATAGTTTACCAGTTTTAAGTTACATAAAAGTAACCAAATCTTAAAACATGTGGCTTTTTATTTTATATTGTGTACATAAAAATAAGCCATAGTATTGGAAACCTATTCATTTATAAATGTGATAGTGTCGGAGAACAATAAGTGTAATAATATCTATTTATATAATTATTTCACTATTCAATCTTACAATTACCATGGTCAAAGTTATAAAAAAATGGATTACTTTTGACAAAAAAGATGAACTGACTAATAAATATTAAGAAAAAAAAGATCTTTTCACTCAGTAAAATTATTTAGTGAATATCCAAAACTTTTGATTTACTTTGTTACTATAAGACTATAAGAATGCATAATGGAAGCTAGAAAATTATCAAAACAAGCATTCCAGATAGTTCAAAAATAGAAACTAATTTTAAATACTGATCTTAATTAAATTGATTGAAATGGATTAATTAATCAACTGGGTACCCTGCTGTCATTGATATATTTGGCCATAATCCCATTAATATCTTGAAACATCCAACTAGCTTAGGAGATTTTGGTTAGTCTTAAATTCAGATGCTACACTGAAAAACATTGACATAAGACTTATCTCTAATAAAAATTTTAAAAAATAATTTTTACTAATCAGAAAATTAAATTCTCTCTACAATATTTAGAACTGAAGAGATAGACAAATACCAGTTTAAGTCATTTTCATCAATATGCACCACACAAAAAAGAGATACACAACTATTTATGTCACTCTCAAAATCAATGAATCACATTTTTAATAGAATATGCAATTTCTAATATTAATCATGAAGGCTATAATATATTTGATGCATAACTCATCACTGAGGGGGTCATTCAGTCAAACATCAAAATGGTAATATATCTGCTGTGTAAGCCATTAATGAGGGGGTTATATAGTTAATACTAGTGAGTTTACTGACAACCACCAAAACCATAGTGGTTGTAACATCCTCAACATTAGTGACATGTAACAACTCACTTATTATGACTCCCACTAATAAACAATAACGATTGTATTGAACATCATGTCAATTATAAGCTTCTCATGTTCCAACTTACTAATAATTAAAATTTACTATCCAACAGAAATTTCTTACACTTCTATTCTTATTTCAATTCATCAGTATCAACCAATGATGATGACAACTTACCGATGTCCTTTTCCTGGAAGAGTAACTATAAATTCTCCAGTGGCATGTTCTTCTGCATCATAGAATTCTTCATCATCAGAATAAACAGCTAGAAATAAAATCTACTATCTCATACTAAGATAAAATGTAAGTATCTTAAAGATGTAACTATGAATTAACTAATAAATACCAAAAGGAACCAGTTTTGAATACACAAGAAAAAAAACTAGTCTAAATTATCTGTAGTTACAACATTAAATACAGGTAAGAATTAAATGTGATTGCAGCAATAGATACAGGTAAGAACTTATTCCCATTATGGTAGTTTATTAGTTGTAAAAACTAGTACAATATTAGGCACTGATAAAATTAGTGTTATGGTGTTATATGTCAAAAGGGTGAATTTTATCACAACTGTTTTAAGTTATGATCCCAGAAGATGTACAATGAGGGCTTCTTTAATATGCAGCTTGCTCACCTGTAGCACTTTTGAGAACAATCACAGTGACTAACATGATTGCAGAGATGCAGGACTTAATTAAAACACTTGTCTGTAAGTGTTCCACCGTATGTACCAATACAAGACAAACCACTAGTCTGACACAAGCCTACAAATAGCAAAAGTAAGTAAACTTGTACACAAAAAAAATTTTGTTTGTTTCTAATAACATTATATTTTAAGTTAAGAAACTTATTTGGCCAAAACCAAGATTTAAAATGAACACCCAAAAAATAAAGTTTGGTTAAGTGGGTAGAAAAATGTTATAAGTTTGTTTTGTAAACTACAAAAACTATGAGCATTTTGAGACAGGCAGGTTTTATGTTATAATTTGCAATTTTAATAAATATGAAAAGAACAATATCTACCAGTAAATTCAACAAATTGCAAGTTATTTCTTTAGCATTTTGTGTTTCTTACATATGTGTAGTACCATTAAACCCACATAGTCAAGTGTTAAAATTAACTTAATGCCAGGAAACAAACACACAACTCTTTGTACCTTCCCCTATCTGGAATAACTACTGAACAACATATTTGTCATACACCTGAAAAACACATTTCTTAATGAAACACTCACTCAATATTTCAGGTATTCCTCTATATGAATCAGCTACAATACACACATATTGATTTATACTCTTGTGTTAATAGTAATAAGTTGGATAAAAGTAGAGTTTAAAAAAAAGGGTGATTTTTCAAAACAAGGATATTAAAATAATAATATGGAAACCAGAATAACACAGTGGAGAAAAAGACACTATCAGCCTAAATAAGCAACTGAAGATTAATTGTACAGGTAAGAATAAGTGGCCTGAGGTGAAACATTATGACAAGTATCATTCTATGTGGTGTCAAAAAGTTTGGTTACTTTGATATTTACTGAAAGTACACAAAAGCTATGTGCATTAACTGTCCCAATTTCTAAATCAATAGACTATAAGAAAGACAGCCAGTCAACAGTAACTACTGCCAGTTCTTAGGTTATTCCAATCAAGTATTGGACATGACTGTGATTCTAATAATGAACCCATATCTCCAAAGTGTGAAGTGTGATTTTACACCTATGGTAAACAAACTATGATTCCTCAATCTTAGAGTCTACCACACTAAGCATTATGCCTAAAGCAACACTAAAACTATAAACTCACAGATAAATGACCATAAATATGCATTTTATTGCACTATCTACAACACCAGGAGAAAAAACAAGCATCTGTGAACATTTATTTTAAAGCCAAGATAGCAGTAAACTGGGAGGTAAATACTGTTTACTATCAAGCTTAAAACATTCTACTCGTTATGCAAGTTATTCATAAAGCAGTTGAATTGCATTAACCAAAATCAAAGTTTGTAATTTTAAAAGTTTTTTCAGTATTTGTAACAATTAAATATACAAGTAAGATATATTTGGATCTCATGTTCACCAATGTATAGCAGGAAATCTGCCAAGTTGCACAGCACAATATATACCAATTAATGTGTCCTAAGTCTTGAATTTTCACAATTTGACTTCCCTAAAGAAAAAAATGTGTTGGTACCTAGAGAATTAGGTGTGACTACTATAGATCAGTTGTTTACATGGTGTTACATTACAGCAATACTGATAATACTTTTTTATCAAACATCTCTTTAATATCACTAAACACATTTCCAGTAAGAATAAACACAATAGCATTTCAATGGCATATGTCGTGTGTTACACTCAAAGCTGTACAACAGCAGTGAAGAGAAATTTGATAACAATTTGTATGATTTAATATCACATATAATATTGATCATAATTCATAAGCACAGGAATTACCTACAGGTAAGAAAAGGAGTGGCAACTCCATTTCATGAAATAATTCGGTTCCTTGTTCTGCAAACTATGTAGTTAAGCTACAAATTCTATGTATTGACTTAATTAAAGTATATGTTTTAAGTATGTGACTAAAATGACAAAGAATCTTGATATTTGATAATAACTAATTTTATTTTTCAACTAGGTAGCTATCATTTTGTCTACATGCAGTGGTAATCAAATAGAAAGCTCTAGCTTCTTTCTCTTTGAGAAACAGCAAAGCACTGTTAAGGAAAATTAGGATGTATTTCTCCCTTTCAGTTTTTCTAGTTTTATCATTCCTTTCTTTATATGTGTGATGCTGTGTTCTTGTTACAAATTTGTGTTTATGTTTTTAAAGAAACATTTATTACACTGTATCATGTTAACTAGAAATATAGCACTGAGGGTGATAATTGGTGAAGAAAATAGTATTTTCAGTACCAATCTCAATTAAATGATTTTGTAAACTTAAAACACTTGACAAGTTCAGTTTCTTGACAAAACTGAGAATAGTTCTCCAAGCAAATAATCTTGATTTTGGCAAGAACTAAATAAATAATGAGACATTACAAACTACTTAACATTAACAAGTTAGTAACTGTGAAAAACTCATGTCTCAGTAGTAATTGTATAGATCCACTCTAAACTTCCTTCAAAGATTATCTTTTACATGACAATGGTATGGAGAAATGTTAGCCAGTTATAAATACCTCCTGTGTAAATATCAAACTTGAACACACACTATAGATAATTAACTCCAACAGATGCCGATTCTGTCAGAGGTTTAAAGAATATAACAGTAAAAGGAAATCCAACAGTTAGTGACAACTAATGTTAAGTCCTGCCCAAAAGAGTTTATGAATATTAGTATAAAGTAATCAATACAGTTTATAAATGATAGTTGGTGACTACTTCTATTAAAAAAATCAGATTACTTGTGTGGTGTGAAATGTTGACATTTTGCTCCTCTGATGTTTGTCAAGCAATTTCACATTGTTTGTTCTTTCAATAACTCCTTCAAATTCTTTCAAAATTATATTAAACTACATTTTGTTTATATTATACCAATTAGTATAGCACAAAATCTTAGCTAACAATCTGTATTTTACATTGTACAAGTTTCAAATTCCTAATTCAACAAGAAAATATTTTTAAAATGTTTTAGTACAACACATGCAAGATATTTCATCTAAGCATCTGTTTTCTCTGTTTTTTCCACCACACACTGAAATAACAAGAAATTAAACATAAATTATTCACTATAAAATTGCTATTGCTCAGACAAACCATAATGTTTATAACATTTAATTTTGTTTGGTTCTAGAAATATTAATAAAAAGTCAGAACCCTCTTGCAACACCCACCTGTCACATTCTCTTTTCCAGAATATGTTCAAAATTCTCTCTTATGTTTAACTATATAATACATATAACATATAGAAAGATAAAGTTTTCATTTATCAAATGATGTATTGTATAATGCCATATCCTGAACAGATAATACATTCAGAGTACAAGCAACATTACAGTGAGAAACTTAACAACTAGTTTGGATCAATTCATAATGGCTTTTACTGTATAGGTAGAAAGCCAGAAAAATTGTAAGAAAGGGAAATTGTCTGCTTTTTGTATGTTATTATTCAGTATCCATTACTTCATTATTAAGTGCCTTTCTACTAGTTTTTGATGGAAAATAATGGAAAAAAAGAAGTACTTTATTTTCAATTTTTCACATTTTTTTCTTTATTTAATATTACAAGTGTAACTAAATGAAATTAGGGATCTTAAGATAAGATTAGATTAGGTAAAAATAATAATAATATGATAATAGTGTTTCATGAGGCACAGGGCAGGCACATAAGGAGCATGTGAATAATGTAATTCAATAGAGTGATGTGAACTGTACATCCCCCAAGAGACTTACAACTTATAATGGCATGGATGAGTGATAATACACTGTTCAAAGGAAATAAAACACTAAAACTTAATTGTAAATAGACATATACTGTTATGAGCTCAAATATATTTATAATAAATGAATGTTGTTTCATGTTACAATTTGAAGTCATTCTACAAACAAAAAAGGGTAATTTATATTTATTATGGGTTTTCTTTGTGAAAGACTTATAATATTTACTGAAAGACTCACATATTTAGTGAAGATACATACACACTGTACTGAAATGTTAGAAGTATTAAATCTGTAGACTTTAAATGAATACAAAATGTTCATGTGGTAAGTCAAATTGACCTAGCCCATGCTTGAAGAGTTAACTCTGAGTCATTTATTAATTTAAAAAAAATGTAAGTTGAACTCTGACAAACATTTAACTCACACACTAAATATTGAATGTACTGAAATTTGGTTGGAAATTATAATAAAATTAACAATTTTAGAAAATATCTTCACTGAAACTTAGACATATTTACAAATAATACTTTTGTTGTCATTCTATCATATTGAGTAATTTTACGATTTTCGATGTTACAAAACTCATTTCAAAAAACTATCCAAATAAAATGAATGATGGCCCATTTACATTAACCCTTAAATTACAGCTTGAGTGGAATCCACCCATCTTATAACCACAAAAGTATCCATGAGAGTAATTATACTACAATTTTTGATATTTGTATATCTTTACAAAATTTTGCAGATTGCTAGTAAACATTACAAAATATGATGTTTTTATATTATGTACTAAGATATTTTAAATAAAAATAAAGATGTGCTCATAATTTTTTTTCTTTCAGAATGTTTATTAGGCAACATGCAAAGTAATTTTCATTTTATGATTAAAAATAGTTCTAAGAGAAAATTTAAACATTTCCCACATAAAATCTTTATAATTTCCAGATACTTATCCAATGTTTTTTAGAATTTTTTTTTATTTTATCTGCTATATTCACTATCAAATTGGAATCTTTTTTACATGTTCAATAAACTTGAACTATTTTGTAATTACCAAAAATAATTAGAAAGTAAATATACTTTGTTTCTTTAATGACTACAAATTATAACAAAAAAGTTTAAATAACTGAAATGTTATAACATTATACATTCATATGTATTTATTATTTTTGTTGCATTAACTTTTCAGCCATTGTTGGTAAGGATAAGTTACAATGATGCAGCACATATGTACTCAATGTTACTATATCTAAGAATATAAAACATTTCTTCAGTCTTTACAAAGTAACCTGTCTTGGCTGTATTTTAGTGGACTAGTATTTTGTTGTATACTATCACATTTTAGTTATGTTATATATGTATATTCAACATTATTATCATTTAAAAAATAAAATTAACTTATTTTTCTTAAAACATAGAACAGTAAATAATAAAATAAAGTAAACAATTATCTCTCATAGTTACAACCTTACTACTCGATTGTGGTTGTTGTAAGATTGGTAAGCCTTGAGACATTTTACATGTGGAAGATGTGAAATAATTTTTTAGGCTTTATATATACATCTGAATAATCAAAAAATAATAAATAATTATAAAAGTACAACAGAAGTCCATTATAATTTATCAAGTTTAGTAAAAGATGTATGTGAGTCAAAAAGAAAATTCAAACAGAATAAAGACACTTACCAGCATAAAGATTTGTCTTGAGAAAAAGAAACACCACCATTATATTTGAAAATGGCTGGGAAAACCACTTATGAGATGTTCTGAGCTTTTGATTCATTATTTGCTTGCAATATAGAAAATTAAGCATATATATATATATATAAGGTACCATTTCCAGAAATCAAAGAACGTCAAGAGGGAGGGGCACTGTGGTTGATTCAGTACATTAGTGATATCTCACCATATAGAAAAGATAGCAGGTTTTTAAATATTTACTTTTAAATTAAGAAGTTCAATAATCTATAATATGAACTTTTGAATTATAATATACAGTTTGATTGTTTGTTTGTTTTTTTTAATTTCACACAAAGCTACTCGAGGGCTATCTGTGCTAGCTGTCCCTAATTTAGCAGTGTAAGACTAGAGGGAAGGTGGCTAGTCATCACCACCCACCGCCAACTCTTGAGCTACTCTTTTACCAACAAACAGTGGGATTGACCATCAAATTATAATGCCCCCACTGCTGAAAGGGTGAGCATGTTTGGTGCAACAGGGATGAGAACCCGTGACCCTCAGATTACGAATTTCACGCCTTAACACCCATAGCCATGCCGGGCTGTATACAGTTTGATACCAAACTTACTGACATAAATTCATAAAAAAATTGTTGAATAAAATTTTGAATTCATGTTACAAAATGAAATAAAATGGCTTTTGACCCATGACCCATCATGATAGGGTTAATGGCAAATCTAACTATTATAAGGGGTGTTGCGTATTTTATGCATAGTTCTCTTTCATTTACTGTTGAACATAGAATCTCAAAATAATCATTCTTAATTTAACCATCACACTCTTGCATAAAAATAAATTCAGGTAGCTTTTAAATTTGCTTCAGAATACAATAAATATATTAATCACTAGAACAGAATGTCTCAAATTCGCTTTAACCTATGAATCTTTCTCAATACGTAAACTAATAGTAGATTAAACAATTTTGTTATTGTAAACATAAATGTAACATTTACACAGGGAAGAATCTGTTAATTCTGTTGGTGATTAACATGTCCATCAGCAACAATTTAACAACCAAAGAGACACAAAGGAATATTAAAATTAAACGTAATTGGTGCCATTCATTGTTCATACATTCTGTTTGTAGTACTAACAAAGATGCCTATGTCAACAGAAAATATTTTACATTTAATTTATTGGAAGTACTAATGATGATTCATAAACAGAAAAGTTATTGCAACACAATCAACTGGTGATACTATTAGTGATGTCCACATAAACAGTAAAGGTATCTTTCATCACCTGATGGTACTAATGATGATAAATATA
Source organism: Carcinoscorpius rotundicauda (assembly GCA_011833715.1). Lineage (NCBI taxonomy): Eukaryota > Metazoa > Arthropoda > Merostomata > Xiphosura > Limulidae > Carcinoscorpius > Carcinoscorpius rotundicauda. Next base: position 41,320,814 of record CM022394.1, on the reverse strand, counting down.
ACAAAAGAAAACAAATTCCTTTTCAATCACCTGGTAGTACACTGAAGGTAATAAATACACAAAGAAAAAACAAATCCTTTTTCAATCACCTGATGGTGCTAAAATCATGCCTAGATAAAGATAAGGTGAATTGTTTTTTCTTTGTTTGTATGTATGCATGATACTGCATGTTATTTAGGTAAAAGAATGTGCTGGTATGAATGTTTAGTTGATTAATGTTTTGTTTTGTTTTTTATTTTAACTTCATGTAAGTGTGACTGGTAAAAACAATTCACTGTCATATTCTGCAGTAGGATTAACTATAGATACTCCAGCCGTACATGTGAAAGTCAAAAACGGGAAAAGTGAAAATGTGCTCAGATTGCAGGAGTGAGTGGACCAATTTACATGAAAACTGAATGAGCTGATAAAAACTCTTCCGATTGAAAACTTGTAAAAGAAAAAGAATGTTAAGGAATGAAAAAGTGAGAACTGTGGCTAAATAGAATTGTGCAGAGAGCAAGGAAAAAACACCTCAATCTATAAACTATTCAGTTTCTGCTCATTTCCTAAACTTTACATCTGAAAGTAGAATCCTGTTCACAATGATGTTGTTTTAATTTATTTAACTTACATAACTATTTTTACTTTGGAATTCAACCAAATAATTAAGTTACAAAACAAAAATATTCCATATTTTTAGCAAGAGGAAGAAGTTAAAGAAGTTTCTGTAGTCTGTTTACCTTCTTCTTTGTTTTAAATTGTAATTACATTTGACGTTAATTAAGTGAAAAGGATAAGACTGCTACAATCAGACATTCTTCTGCTGTTCAACAAGTTTTTTTGCACCTACTGTTAAAAGGTCAATATTAAGCCAACATTCCATCATTATTCCATATTCAGCAAGCTCGCATTAAGCCAATGGTTAATTTGCTATCCATATGTATAAATGAACAACTACATGTAACAAATCACACGTGTGTCTAAAGACATGTTCGTGAATGTGACCATGTTACTGTTGAAAGTGACTTAGTGCTATACAGTGCTAGTACAAAATACCTTTACACAGAAAAAGAACTATTTATTGTTTTAACTTATCAGAAATAAGTTAAATGTGACATTTTTCTTTACAACTAAAAAGTTAAATATTTAACTTCATTTATCACTCACATTTTAAAGTCAAATAATGAAAAAACTGACAAAAATTAAAACTTCTCTTCAAAATAAATTTTTTAAGATCAATATAGTGATTAAATATCATTAGAAGCATAGAGTTCAGAAATTAATACAGTATTCAGAACCACAAAGCACTGAAAAATCTATGTTATTGTTTAATCAACCTTCAAAAGTACAAAAGATCAAATATTCAATGACTGGTCAATGACCATGGAGTTATAAATAAAATTCATGATTTTACAAATCTGTCTATTATTTCCATTACTCTTTCCCTACAAAAACAATAGTTTATTTAACCAAATATATAACTTAATTTAAAAAATCCCAATCTTCAGAAAAGTATATTCACTTACCCACAGGACTAAGGGTTCCTTTTGCTGCAGAAGCAGATGCTTCCTTAGCAATCTGTTCCAGATGAGAGTGTTGCTTGGCTAACTGTTCAACCATCTCTTCTAAACGAAGACGTTGCTCATGTTCATACTGGAGCATCTTTTGCCACTTCTGTAGCTGAGACTGAGCCAGATGGACACATTCTGAGCAAGCCTAAACAATATTTTTAATACTTAATGGATGATCATTCAACATAAAAGCAATTTTTAACTTGGATGGGAAACTTTAAAATTGTGTCAAACTGAATGATAACTAGCTAACCCATTATACCATGATGTATGCAAATCTAAAAATTTTGCAATCATGGTTTAAATTTTAAATGCTGGGTTTATCCAGAAATAAACAGTTATTATATGGCTAATTTCATATAATCTGTCTGGAATAAACAGATTTTAAACTCAGAGAATCAATAAACTTCTTTTTTGATTGAATTCCCTAAATATTAAAGACAAAATGTTCACAGGATTTGAATCAGCACAATTTTATGTTTTTTTCCTTTTAATATTGAGTAAACTAATTCACCATCTACATCTAGAAAACATATCCCATACCATATGAACTGTGGATGAACTTTATGATACATTTCTGCTGTTTTTTAATTTTCACTTTAGTATACAATTGATGTAAAAAAAATCACCATAAATAGTGACTAAAAACATGTCAATTACAAATTACCATTTCAAATGGGCCAAATAAAACAACCTAAATGTGCAGTAACTACCAAATCAGCTATATTGATACAAAATGCTGGAAATAGAGACTACAAACATGTTAATTACAAACTATCATCATCTACTGGTTGAATAAAACCACCTGAATGTCCAGTCACTAGGTAATTAATATATGATATTTACCAAATTAACCATTACATTGTTAATTGTCACATATTTAATTTCTGATGCTTTATGGTGTTAGAAAACCTCACATAAAAGTATAGAATGAGAAAAACTACAATTATATACACACACATATATTTAATATAATTAAAAATAATAAAAAACAAAAACTTTAATCTCTCTTTCTACCACCTCAAGTTACAAAATGAAGTTGTGCTGGTGTCAAAAGGAATAAAACAGGATGTTATGTATACTATGTAATACAGTACAAAAGGGAAAAAAACATTCCCTATGCTAAAGCAAAAAAAATATTTTAATTTCAAAACAACATGCTAATCACACTTAATTCTTAAATGGCTGGTTTGTGCCACAAATCTGACTTCATTTTGTGAAATTCTACAATCAATTTCATGGTTAAAAACGTTTGATTTTTTACTAATATCTAAGTAGAAGAAAATTGATAGCTCATCCAAAAGTCTCAAAGCTGTGCTGCTCCATAACAGAAATAAGTATCCGTCTCTTCCTCTGGCTCATTCGGTGCACCTTAAAGAGGAATACAACAGCTTTAAGACCTTGCTAAAAGCCTTGAAGTATGATGAGTATGGCTGGGAGGTTATCAGAGACTACAAAATGGTGGCATTCATGATGGGTCTCCAAGGGGGCTTTACCAAGTTTCCCTGTTATCTTTGTCTCTGGGATAGCAAAGATACTGCAGTGCACTATAACAGAAAGCACTGCCACAATGGACCGAGTTCTCTATGGGGAGGCACAATGTCAAGTGGAGACCTCCAGAATGTGTTGTTTCCACCATTGCACATAAAATTGGATCTTACAAAACGTTTTCACAGCTATTGATAAGGAGTCTGCAGCCTTCAAGTGCCTTCAAGACTTCCTCCCTAAGCTGCCTGAGGCAAAGGTCAAAGCTGGTGTCTTTGTTGGACCAAAAATAAAAATATTGGAGTGCAAAGAATTCCTCAAGAAATTCAGTAGAAAAGAAAAAAAAAGCTTTGGGCAGCTTTGTCAAAGTGGTTCAGGGCTTCTTGGGCAATCACAAGACCGAAAATTATGTGTAACTGGTTGAGGCTCTGGTGAAGAATTACAGCAAAATAGGCTGCAGGATGTCCCTGAAAGTCCACATCTTTGATGATCATCTTGATAATTTCAAGAACACGGGAGCACACTCAGAGCAAGGTGAGCACTTCCACCAAGATGTTCTGAACTTTGAATGCCACTACCAAGGAGCGTATAACAAAAAGATGATGGGAGACTATACTTCAGCAGTTTTTAGTTAAGCTTTGCAAAGTGAACTAATTACGAATATTTTTTTCTCCTGTACACACACATCACATATATTAATATACAAAGACTTTATTTTACTCTCTCATATTCAATACTATCAGTTAACTAACCTTCATATTGTATTCAAAACTTAGATGTATCTATTACATTTTAGGTCACACTGTCCTAATGCAATTTGAAAACAAAATTGAAAAAGCCTTGAACTTATCTTGTTTCTTTGCATAATTTTACTTCTTCATATTGGCTATGAGAAATCAAAATAAACTTTCCTCATTATACACTCAAAGATATACCTAATTACAAATAATATTTGGAAATCAGTGTTGAGTCAAACAGAACTACAACAAAATGGAAGAAACTTAAAATGGTTAAAAGAAATGAGGAAACAAAAACTTTAATAACATATACAGTGGATGGAAAACGAAGATTATTGAAAGTATCCACTTCTTGCTTTCTTTTTACAAACCAAATGTCAGGGAGCAGTTTCAAACCACATTTTATGAATTCTGTGATATCTCAATGCATTATAGGCTCTATCTTCAAGAAAAAAAGGAGAGTAACTTAAAACTGCACTTCGATCATAAACATTATGCATGTAAAAACGGTTAAAAAAGTGTTTTTAGCACTTGAAACCTTTACTTAAGTCTAGGTTAAGAGTGATTATAGCTTTGTTGCTTTCAATCAAACATAAGTGAACCATTTACATTTTTCTCTAGTATTCATTGATATCATCAGAATTACTGAAAATGATTAAATCTTATTTTACATTTTTCATCCAGGATGCTTCAAAGCCTGAAATACCACATGTCCCAGCATCATTTCAATAATTAATAATTTGGAATGATATCTATCACACAAGCTGTCTTTGACTTGGATACAAATGAAATTCAAAGTTTCAAAATGGCATAAGTATGTCTGAAAAGTACTTCCAAATTAAATGTTATAGTATTATGATATGTAAATGTCATTTATACATTGAATTATAACATACATATATAGCAAAACAAACTGTGCAAGAGTGTACGTCTAATTTGTTGCAATATGTTTTTAATCTAACGCTCTACACCTATGTGGAATTCATTTCAGATATTTTGTGTAAGAAAAGTATACCCATCTTTGTTAAATTTCTAAATAGTGTAAGACCAAATATTATAACCTTTATACACAAAATAAAATCTAAAATCTGCCTTTTCTTTTTAAGATGTTAAAATTGTAAGAGATACAAGAATATGATCATCAACATATATGGGAAAACCTTGCTGTGTCAATACCAAAGATCTAATCTCAATCTGTAACAAAAGTTTCTACACACTGTACTCTCATAAACTGTGCTTTAGAAATCTTTACTCACAAAATGAACTTGTACATCAAAATTAATTACTGAAACAATGTTTCTGTATCTAGGAGTTTCAACCCTGATATAACAGGCAGAACATTCATTAAATTTAAAAATCACAATAAACTGTACACTAATTCCAGATTTTCCAGTAACATAAACAAGTCTGTCTTGCTTCCTTTCATTCCTGAAATAGCTATTGAAATAACGCATTTATTTAATAAGTTAAGAATTGAAGTACTATTTTATATAACCCCTCATATGAGATATATGCTTTATTACCTACTTTAAAACAAGTTCTAAAAAATAAACAAAAACAAGGCATATATAACACACTATGTAAATGTGGTATAAAACATATTGGGCAAACTGCCCAATCTCTTGAAATTAGACAATAAGAATACTAAAGCCAAGTGTGTGGAAGGAAATTTGAAAAAATCCATACCAATTTAAAAAGGGTCATAGGATTACTTGTAACAAAAATGTCCCATTCACACCAACAAAAGCATAAAACAGAACAAAATTCTCTTGAAAGCACTGAAATTATAAAAACAAATGTTTTATCCTTACATTGAGACAATGGCCCAAGTAACATTAATATAATATGGCCAAACTTATTCACTTACTCATAGCCCCTAGACTTTTTCTCTGTATATAAACCTCTTTGTTTGAATGTACATTATATCTGAAATCAGTGCTCTGTGAATATATAATAGCATGTATTAAATTACTTTATTATGCTTATAAAATTGTTGTGTCATATATATGTACACACACACACAGACACACGTTATTTCAGGTCCATATGCAACACTTGCTCAACAATTTGTAAATACAAAGTTTTTTAATTATTTACAACAAATCTAGATCATTTTATCTTATGAAAATATTAAAACCAATAGGAGTTTCACAAAACAGAGAATTCTGACAGCAAAAATATTCAGATTAATATACCCAAGCTAATGTTGACTGAACTTATCTTTTCATGGAATTTTAGGAGAGTATGCTATTTTCTCTCTTATTCACTTAGCCAAAAGAACATATAAATACTCACATTAATCATGGCATTTGATGTTATACGAAACAGAGTAGCTCTTTCATTGACAGATTTGACTTTAACCATTGAATCTGACCCAGTCTCCAGTTGCTCCAGTTCTGTAAGAGAACGTTGCAAGGCAGTACCATGTTTAATGATAAGATTATTACAAGTGGTTAGGTCCTCCAATTTTGCACTCAGTAACTTCAGCATTGTCTGTAGTTCATTCTTCTCTGACTGGGTAGGAACCATGTCATAGTCTTCTTCATCTTCTAAATATTTATTAATGATGTCAGAATATTACTATGTAATACAGATTTCAACCAGCTAACATGAATAATATTTAAGATTGATGGTAAAATAAGTTACACATCAACTTAATGAAAACAAAGCATCATGTTTTGGTATTTTTTAACTAAAGTATTACATTTAACAAAATATTCAGCCAAAATACATATATTAACTACAATTCTGTCAAATAGACATAGAAGTATAATAATATAAAGAGTGTAAAAACATGAGAAAATAGTTTATAACTGAATTTTCTCATAAAGGATAACAGAAGTTTAAAAGAATAGTAAACCACATAAGCCAACTGATGCAACTTTTCACACACATAATAGGTTTAATTACAAGTAACAGATTATTTATTCTACATTCTTGCACAAATCTTATCAAAAAATAATACAGAACTTAAAAGAATTCTGATTACTGAAAATGATTTTTATTTTTTTTCAATTAGAGAAAGTTTAATCTTTCCATTGAGTAAATTTGAAATTAACAAAACAAAATGCATGTCACACACATTTATAAAGGTCCCATAACTTATTCTCGGTTTATTCATTTTGAGAAAACAGAAAAGAAATGAAAGAGATGCCTGTCCTAAAAAATTATCTTCAAGATTGACAGAATTAATATATACTATTACATGTTTGTATATTTCTGTGCACAGATGACATGGACTGATATATTATGTTTACTACTGATTTATCATACCTTGTACATCACATTCAATCCTTTACAGTTTTTTAAATCAAATATACATGTGTATATTCTCTCTCTCTGTAAAAACATACATACACATGTACAAATTATAAATTATACAAATTTAATTATCTTTCCATATTTAAAAAATTGTGGTTTTTAAATACAGTTTACTGAACATAATGTTAGATTACCTGTAACAGTTATTACTGGCCTCGTTAGTTTAGTTCTACTACATCTTTACTGATTAAAAACATACACATTCTTTAAAATTAAAATCTGATATATAAGACTGCAGAAAAGAAAAAATAAAGAACTGAAATTAAATTTTATGCAGCTTTCCATGTATCTTTTAGCATTTGATTAGCTTCTACTGAAACATACCAAATTAAAATTGACACATGGTTATTACCAACCTGATTCAGTTATACGAATAGCTCTGGCTTTAGCTAGTTCCAAAGCAGTCACCCACCTCTGACGTTCAACTTCACTAGAAGCCTTTAAATGGAAAGTTTGGGCACCACCATTTGATATGATAAAGTTTGATGAATCAACAGTATAGATGACAGCATTCACTAAACTTATGGTTCCCCTACAGGAATGAGCCATCTCAGCTTGATTCCTATCAATATTTAAAAATGTGTATGAAAAACATTACAGCACTATACGTATATTTGAGAAATAAGTCTTAATGCAACAGTGTTTCTAGAGTGATTGTTATTTATATAACTGTATAATCTTATCTCTATAAAAGCCCATGTGGTCATATCATGTCACACTTGATTTCATCAAATATGAGGAGTTATAAAACTCACAATAAATTTATCCACTGAATAACTTTGAATAGTTTTAATACTATCTGCCCTTTACAATTTTACTTTTTACTGATGGGGTATAAAGGGTGTATAGGAAAGGAGGTTGGATGCTGTGAAACCATATAAGTGTAAATATATAGTGTAGGGTCATGAGTGTAAAAATATTCATTCAATTTTAAACCTAAATCATTTCTGAATTAAACTATTTTCTGTTGTACCATCAATGTTTTAAATTAAAAACAAGCCTTCTTAATAAACGGAGATTCTAAATTAAGAAAGAAATCAACAAATATTTTTCAGTTTTGATGCCCCCCGCTAGTACAGCGGTAAGTCTACAGATTTATAATGCTAAAATTAGGGGTTCGATCCCCCTCGGTGGGCTCAGCAGATAGTCCGATGTAGCTTTGCTGTAAGAAAAACAGAAACACATTTTCAGTTTTGATGTCTATAAATTTCATTTTATACTTTTAGTACATAGACTAACAACATTAGGTCATACTTTTGTTGCGAAGCAAAATGACAAAAGCCATTACTAAAATGCAACATTATCAAAATGCACGGACTTTTATACATATATAAGAAGTTGTTAATTTCACTGATTTTTACCAAAAATTATTCTATAATACACCACAAATTTATTTCATTAATGATCTTAAGTTTGATTGGCTCACAAAAGCAATTTAACAATGTTTGACTGCCTCGGTTGTACTTTTCTGTCTTTTTGTGGCTCAAGCTTGATTTTGCAAAATATGTTTATTTAACTATGAAATGTGAGGTTATGGATACTACGGAAGATGGGTCAGGGAAAGTAGTATTTCAATCATAATTTCTGCTAGTCAGTATATATATCTAATAGCCACATTAGCATGTATCTGTAGAAACACTGAAGAACTTGCTCCCTAAATTATGAAGTTAACTTTATTAATTAGCCAGTATTATGAATATGCAAAAGAGACAGCAGATAAAATATTAATCCTCACATCCTAGCACATGTGTAGAAGAAGATATTGCAACAAAAAGATTAATGTATGAACAAGTATTAGCTACATATATTAGGAATGTGGGATAAAAGCACTGCAACTATAAAGTCTCATATGGAATGTGCTTATAAATATGTATAAAATTAAAACATAAGGTAATATATTGGGTTTTGATATTCATTTTATGCAAAATAAAAACTTTATAGTGTTTTAGTGAAGCATGCAATAGACCTAAATACTTCTCTGGATAGAAAACAGTAGCAACTTTGGTTTTGATTGTGTTTCAGTTATATTTGTGTAACTTGTTACTAGATATGATTTCTTTGATTTCTCTGCTATCTTTTAGAACATGTTTTCTTACATTAAGCAATAACTGTTGTGTATTATTGGGTAAAATAACAAAGCATATTTTCTTTGGTATTGAAATGCTGAAAGTAGTCATGTGAGTTGCTTAATCAACAGAATTAAAGGATTCACTTTCATTTGATTTTCAAATTTAAAACTTTCTCATCAAAGAAGCATCTATTCTGAAAACATCGTTAATTACAAGTTTTTGCATTTTTCATGATATATTTACTTTCTGTCAAATTCACTTCAATTAATTAAGTCCAATGCATCATTATCAATAAAATCTATATTGTTCTTTTCATAATGTACAACTTTATCATTGATATTCACAATATTCTCATTGTAAATTGGCCAGTCAATTTCTTTTATCATTGATTGCATTATCAGTACTTGTCAATACATTTCCCCCATGTTTCTAACTCAATTTATCAGAAACTGAAATTCCATCTTGTCCCCAATCACAAAAAGAGCCTGTTAAGCATTATGAGCATCTAGGCCTTCTATATTCTGCAAGACAAAACTCCAATTTTGAACTAAAATTCAAACTATTTTTTTTGCAGTGATTAAAGTAATTTTCAGCAACTTCAAAATAAAAGTAAATGAAAAAACCAACAATGGACCATTTTTTCAGACCACAATTAGATGTGTATGTGTTAATTATTATTTTACTAGTCAGTGTTTTTACTTCATTCAGATGAGACAAATTTTTTACACTTTACAGATGTAAAACCATAATGCTGTTTTTATCTGTAGCTCCATGACTTTATTCATATTTATACATACTCTGTTATTTACATGTCTTCTTTACTGAACTATATACACTGACTACCATGGTTGACAATAAACATCTTACATGGTGGAGGAAGTCTTATTCAATTGTAAAAAATCTGTTTCACATATTTTTGGCAAAGAAAGATGCTGGTAAATGTAAATTTTAATTTATTCCCAAAGAAATTAAAATGGATTGAGAATCAGTGAGTATCTGGGCCAAGATCAATGACTAAAAACACTTGTGTATTTTAAATTCAAAATGATATTAGCAAGACTGAATATTTAGTTTTACTGTTTTTAGAAGAAACTTGTCCATCAGGACAGAGATTAAATACTGTGTGGTGAGCATAGTCTACACATAGATATATGGCAGCCTTAAAAATTAAATCCCAATGCAGTATGAAAGCAAGCACAACCTCTGTGCCAGAAACTTGAACTTTTGGATAGCCTAGTGCAGCGTATCTGATCACAGCTGCCTCCACAGAGAGAGCCTAAAAAAAAAAAAAAAAGGGAATAGATAGACACACTGAAAGGGACACCAGAAGCAGAAACCCAGATGTGGCCTAAAATCTGGTATAATCAACAAGATCTGACAATGGGTTGGAATAAATCATCTTGTACCCTGAGTAACATGAAATGGAGAGAAGGTTGAGAGTAGTAATCCAATCCTGTCCAGATGGAAAGCATCTATTGTCAAAGCCCAAAGTACTAGGCTAGTAGTTTAGTAATTAAATGAGAGGCCAACTCATTAGTTAGAGCTATAAAATGAGAGGCAATCCAACTAAACCTTATAATGCAAAATGTTTTGTTGGTAGAATATGTTTGGATAGTGACAATGAACCTGATATCAAAGGCATCACCTGTGAAACACTGCAAGTTAAAAGGATAACAAAATAAGATTAGTCGCAAAAAAAAGCTTAAGGTCTGAAAATAAGGAACCCTAGTCCACATAGAAGATAATCAAGTGATTGAAATTAGGGTTTCAAAATTATTACTATTTTTGATTAACAACTATTTAAAAAATAAAATATGATCATTATGTTTGTTATTAAGCATCAAAACTAGACAATGAGCAATACATGTTTTGCCCACTCCAGTTATCAAAACTGATTTTAGCTATATAGTTTTTTAAATTTTATTTTTTTAGAATAATATATTAGTTTTTATTGTTTCTTAGACAACTGAAGAAAGTAATTATTTGTTAAATGTAATTGATTAAAGAACCTGATAAATAACTGATTAGCAAATTCCACTAACTGCCTAGCTCTAATTTAGGACCTATTGAATTAAAAGTTTGTTACAGTTTTCTTCATAAAAATGTTAACATGTTAAGAACACAAATTTTCACTTAAATCTAAAGTTTTAGAAATCAGTCATCTAATGATGTATTTCAATTAAAATATTTCTGCAATACATGACTTTCAACAAAAGAAAAAATACAACCTCAAAACTGTTATTGAACGAAAATGTATTATGAATGTAAAACCTAACAAATGGTTTGTTTAAAAAAAAAGATTTGGGTCTTAATTATTGTTGAATGATAATATTTTATAACAAAAGGATTTTAAATCCTTTTCCTCTCAGCTAAGAAAACAGTTCAAAAGTTAATATTTTCTTTACCCGAAAATGTACTTACACAAAATAGCTTAATCCCTCATGAAGCTGTCTATAAGACTTGCATGGCACTAGGCTTGACCTAACTTCCACCTAAAAATTGTGTGTTTAACATAAAATTTGCTGGTTCATGAAGACATCACAATGTGATTATTGTCCACCATCAACAGAAGAGACAACACAACCACTTGTACTTGGCCACCCATAAAAGCTTGTGCTTGAAATAAGTTCATTCTTAGAAGAGGCAAAAAGTAAGCACTAGAAGGTGGAGGATTGGTAAAAAAGTGTGTGAAGGTGTGTACTTATCAGAAATACATTCTCAAGCAAAGAAAACATTAACTTCTGAAACATTGCCTTACTTCTGTACACAAAATAACTAGAATTCCACAATATAATGGTGGAGAAGCTACTGTAAACCTTAAACCTAGATAAACTCCCTTCAGAAAGTGTCCAAAAAAAAAAGATATATGGCATGACACCCTAAGTTATAGTGGTGGCTTTAAATTGAGTATCACAGCCTTGTATTGTAAAAACAGAGTATAAGGATATTAAGTCATTTTGTCAATGGCTATTGAGGATTCCCTCTTGTTCCTTCAAACATATGATATATCTACATTAACTCCTTGCACAAAGAATGCACAAACTGAGCTATAATTTCACATGAAAATGATTTATTTTCATTAAAGTTGAAATTTCAAAGTTAATGCAACAGGAATCAGTTTTCAAAATATACTAAGAATATTTTTTTTAATCACTGAAAGATGCTATAACTGTGAAGTATTCCAACAGAACTTAGCATAATGTAATGAATTTTTTATTTTTAAGGTACTCAATTACAGGCTTAAAATATATCAATCATTCACTATTTAAAACTTGAAAGACCATGAAAAGTTAACATTGTCCTAAACTGAAAATGTATTTCCAATAGATATTTATAAGCTTTCTCAATTTGTACTTCCCTCTAGTAGCACAAACATTTGCTCACAACTAACCTCGATACACCCATTTATTTCTGCATACTAACATGCAAATAATTATAAAGCATGTGGAAACCCTCCAACTAAAGAAATGTGCTGCTAACCTTATCACAATTAGCATCTTATCTAATCTTGTACATGTTATCCACTTCAAGATTCATCAGTTGGTTGGATGGCACAAAGCAAATAGGCTATCTGCAACAAACAACTGGCAAAATATCAAAAGTAAAATACTATAAAAAGTAAAATAATCTCAAGTTAAAAACCAAACAAAGACAAAAAAATCTATGGCCCATAAAAAGCTAAACACATCAAGTTTGAGAATGTCACCATCACTTATGATACAGTCCAATGTCAGTGATAAACTCTTAGAAAACATGTCTAAAACAGTGCCTACACTCATAATTGAAAAGACACAACAATAAAATGTACACAATTGCAACATAAATAACAAGGGTCACACATCGGTAGGTCAGTACCAGAAAAAAAGAAAACAATTAGTTAAAAAACTGTGACCAATATGTAGCTCAGATAAAACAACTTCCTATTTCTGATCCCTACGGAGACAAGATAGCCAGAGAGCAATAGTAGGTTCAATCCAGAAATGCTAATTATGGCATTGTTCACACCAAGAAGAATGTTCAATGCCTTTGTACTCTTGAGATATAGCTGTAGGATGTGAGAAATGAAAGTAAGCTTATGATCAAAGATCTGCCCCAGGAACTCTGCTTCAGGGATGACAGGAAGAACAACATCAGAGAGACAGAGCTTGGGATCAAGGTGTAAACTCCATTGATGGCAGAAGAGCATGCAAACAGCTTTCGAGAAACAAAATGGTAAAACTGTTTGTGATTAAGGTCAGTTTGAAGCTGCCACTAAACAAACATCACTTTCAATAACTGACATAAGACATAGAAGTCATTGACATAAGGACAATTTGCAATTGTAGGAGGAAGTTATGGAGTAACGGCACTGATTTTCACACTGAAAAGTGTAACACTCAAGACACTGCTCTGAGGGACTTCAACTATACATGCAAAAGAACAAAAAAGGGGTAAACCTAAACAGACTTTGAATTGTCTGACATTTAAAAAATTATGAATAAAAATGGGCAAATGACAACACAATCCATATGAAAGAAGATCCTGCAAAAGCAATACCTTAAAGTAGTGTTATATGTCTTCTCAAGAGCAGAGAAGACAAACAAAATGTTCTCTTTTCAGAAAGGCTACAAGTCAAATTAGGTGATCCACAATGGAACACTGTCAATGGAACCCACACATGGTGGGCTAGAGAAAGTTCTCTGATTCAAGAAACCAAACAATACAAGCATTAATCATCCTCTCTAAGATCTTACAAAGATAGTTAATCAAAGCAATTGGATGATAATTAGAAAGAATCTTAGAATCCTTCCCAGGCTTAGAAAAAGGTAAAACAATAACCTTGCACCAACCATCAGGAAAAATGTTCTCCTTCCATATCCAGTTGAATACAACTAAAAGAAGAGCAAGAGAAACAAAGTAAATATGGAACAATATCTCACATAAGAGGAAAAAGGTGATTTTTCTGCCTGCCACTTGACAGTAAAGGAAGCAAGAAAAGAAATAAAAACACTGAAAACATATGCAAAGCACTCCCCAAAAGTATCACCAAATTTCTGTAAGTCACTAACTTCCTGGCCATTAGAGGGCAAGAAAGAAAGGAGATGGGAAATATACCTACCACTGACCATCTGAATATTGTTCCATATGACTTTGGACCTGGCAGTAGAAGAGAAACTGGTTATGAACTTAAACCAGAATTCATTCTGGCTTTCGTATCCAACCTACCAAGCATGGGTCTGCTAGAAAACAATGTTGTTAAAAAAGAGTGAAACACCTAAGAAAGGTATCCCAGGCCCATTTATGAGCCTTCTATACCTGTTGGTAGGCAAGAAACCAACACGAATGAAAATACTATGGGAAATGTGTCAAGGTTTTGAGCATAGAATAAACAGCTGTTTGAAGAATACAATCAAATACTACCTCCACTGAAAACATCTGAGAGGGTTAGGAATATATAACCATACCTTACAGTTGAGATAACCTGCCTTAACAGTGGCAGGTGGACATGGAAATGTGAATATCAAAATAAGAACATTGCTAGGCAGCATAATTCCTTCTTTATGAGTAAAGATAAGTAATATTAAGCTGGAGAAATCAGGGAGAATTTCTGACTCTGGGATGTATTGTACATCCCGCTCAACAATCACTCCTTGAAGGAATTCAAACTAACTTAGAGAGTAACCACAATGGGTATATCCCCAATGGCCTTCAAATTCAGGAATTTGCTGTGTTTTGTTTCCACCAAGATGTCCCCAGAACATTGCTTATTCAGTAACTTTGGAGAGCAGCAAGTCTCTCTAAACCCTTCTAAATAAAAAAGGAAGACATATGTCCCAATTATTTCTCAGTCAAAAAATGAATAATGAGAAAACAAGGTACAATGTTTTTCTTTTTTTTCTTTTCAGGGATTTAAGAATTCAAAATAAAATGTAAATTATTCAGTGCCCACAGACCCCACTCATCATGAAATCCTACAATGCTTAACAGGGACACTATAGCAACACCAGGGCCTCATGATCATTATACACAAACACCAGCATCAGACACAATATTTACAATACTCACTGAAAGTGCTACATAATTGTGTTCAGTTGACCCTAGCAGGAAAAGGGCATCCAATTGACCCTGAAGGGAGAGAGCACCCAAAAGCTAACTGTTTACAAGAAGTCAAGGCCAAAGTTGTGTGCCCCACACACCACTCAACCAGCATAAAACCTTCTTTCCCTTCATGGGTCACCACACATAGCAAATCTGTGAATGAATGATCAGATCCAAGAGGAAGTAAACTGAAAATACAGAACCTTCCCTAGGAGGTCTCCTACCTCTTACAAGAATACACATCAAGTGATAAAGAAAATGACCAAACCAAACTGGAAGTGTGTAAAATGGTTGAGAAATGTGAGAGAAGATAAGTATCTGTTATAAAAAGCAAGAATCCCACACAGAAGTAACTGAAGGCCAATGAGAAAACAATTCTCATATAGGAAGTGCCCAAAAGAAAACAATGAGGTGTGAGAAGGAATTAAAAACAAGACACCGTTAGGAGACAGCATCACTTGTGATCCAGGTATACTCTTCACCCTTTAGTGATGTGTTACCATAAACAGTAGAAACATGGAGAGACTTAAAAAAACTAAAGAAATAATAGGAACTCTTGGTACAGAGTGGCAAGGGAATGACAGCTTATAAATGGGAGTTCAGTCTCAACCAACATGTGATGAAACTTTGAATTGCACATCAGACCTGCAATAAGAAGAGTTTGTTTGTTTTGGAATTTTACACAAAGCTACTCGAGGGCTATCTATGCTAGCTATCCCTAATTTAGCAGTGGAAGACTAGAGGAAAGGCATCACAACCCACCGCCAACTCTTGGGCTACTCTTTTACCAACGAATAGTGCGTTGACCGTCACATTGTAACACCCCTACAGCTTGGAGGGAGAGCATGTTTGGCACAAACCCGTGACCCTCAGATTACAAAGTGCACACCTTAATGCGCTAGGCCATGCCGGACCTCAATAAGAAGAGAGTCCACTACCTTTCATCTAAAAAAGAATGGGTTCTAGTAAAGAAGAAAAGCTTCCACACCAAGAACCTATCTCCCCCATATGCACACCTCCAATACCATTAACACCAGTTTTACACGCAACAGGCATCCTGCAAATAGTAGGAAAGAGAATAGTCCAATTGGATGGTCCTCTCGGGTCCAAACCATGACAGCAATGGAAATTTTTCATACAATCCATGATAAGAAAAGAGTACCCAGCCTTGCACATTCAGGTATTCATATGTCTTGTCTAACAACAACTAATATCAGATCCATCAGAAACTGACATCCAGTAAAAAGTATGAAGAGAACCACTGCATCTCCAATCCAAAACCTGTTGGCACTGGAAATAGAAAGAAGCTACCATCTAAATGTATATGAGGACTTGTGTGGCTAGTTTGGCTCCAACCAACACCCAATCCATATAGCTTACTTGGATATTTGAAATACTCATAAACCTTTATTTTAAGTCATCGATAATTTGTGAGTCATAACATTAATCAGTTAAGCTGTAGAACCTTGAATTTGTGAGAAATGATGTTGAAAAATTATAATGAAAATATTTTCATTACTTGCACAATTGAAATAACTGAAAACAGTTATAATCAGATACCACAATGTTAATTGACTGCATGTTTTTGTACCATTAATCAAGTCAATGAAGAATTTGATTAGTTGATTATTTTTGGAACGTAAATCAAGTTAAAAATATTTTTATAAAACAGTTATTCTTTCTGGTACTAACTGATATAATTTTTTTCTCACATGTAATAAAGTATGTCTATTAATCATTTGAATCACCCAGTTCTAAAGTAATGCAAGATATTTGTAATTTTTCAAAAGATAAAGAAACTTACCTATAGTATGACAATAGCCCATTTGAAAGTACAAACCAACGTTTCTGATATCCTTTCAAATAATTTGTCCATTTGTATAACCAACCTTTCATCTCAGCTTCTTGTTGCTGAGGCTTCAAGTCACCCATTCTGATGTTTCCCAAATCAGAACACTAAATACAGAGTTGACTGTAAAAAACAGTGAAAATTATTTAGAGTTTTTACTAAAGGTAAGTACTGAGGGAAAAAAAATCATAAATAACAAATATAGTTGAACAAATAAATAAACTTTTCTTCAAAATAAAACAAAAGCTCATGAAAGACACACAGGTACACACTTCTACGAAGTAGGCAGCTGGAAACAGCTGTCATGTCATATGTATATGTACAAAAGCTTCCCAGTTAATGATCACAGTACAACACATCATTTCAACATAAAATTTGCAACACTTCTTTTCAAATAGAGTAAAGCACACTTATCAAAGAAACCACCATCCATACTTGAAACCTAATTAAATATTTTTGATCAAAGCATTAAATACATGCATGTTTAGTTTAAAAATAAAAGGTTCTATGAACTAATAAATGACTTATGAGTAAGTGTTCACTAGCAAAAACTCATCCTGAACAGCCATATTTAATATGTAAAATATTTCATTACTTCATATCTTTTTAAATTTTATTAAAGCATTATAACTTTTAAGATCTTTAATATTTAAGTAGCAATCCAGACAAACCATCTCTTTTTACACTAATTACAATAATTCAAGCTTCATAAATGTAATTTACAGAACTATTCTAGTAATGCTAAGAAGTTTAAGCTCTTATGCAGACCTTTTGAATTTGATATACTTATATAACATGTCATTATTCTATACACATCTTTAGTCTCTAAGTAAGATATATTAACAAGATTAAATCTGTGAAATGCAAATTTCAAGAGTTGGTGAAATATATTCTAATTATGCCATTCCAGTCAAAGGCTAACATAAGTCCAGAATAATTAGTATAATTTACCATTATTTGTAATTGTTATAAATGTACACATTCATGAAAAACTGAAATAAAACTATGAAATTCAATTTGATGATTTCTTAATCAAATGAACTAGTAATGTTATACTGACATTTAAAATGTTTTTGCCTTAAATAAGTTTGTTGGTTTTTCAGTACCATTCTACTCAAATAACTGGAGTGGCTATCAAGTCATACACATACAAATACTCATCATGTATGATACCACATACACAGAATCTACAGAAGACTTACAAACTGAAGAACAGAATAGCACTCACACACGTTAATAGCACCATAACTGTATGCACATAACATATACATGGTATTCTGACCTTTCTAGGAATATGATGTAACAGTAACTTTTGCACAGAGAATCATTTTTAGTCTGTTAGTATACCAGTGACTGTAATCACAAGAAACAATTTATAAAGATCAACACCTGACCTGATTAAAATTAACTGTTTGATTATATACTGCACATCAGTTAAATAAATTACTGAAAATGAGAAAGCAAGTTGATACAAACTAAAGTACACAGATACATATATTTTAACTAGGCTTAATAACACCAAAATAAGCTTCACTTTTCACTTCTGAGAAAACAGGTAAAAATAAAATGCTGATATGGAATAGAATATGTTTCAAAGGACTAGTTATGGATGAGATTGCAACATTTATGAAATATCTTCACTTAATCTAATCACGTTATTATACTTACATATTTCTCAAAATTAAAATTGTCAATAAGAAAACTGGAATGCCTACACTATGAGAACTTTATTTAGTCAACATGTATTTGTATATCAATAAAACAAATGAACAAACACGTGTACACAAGTAATAAAATTAAAATCTGTTAAGAATGAGAAACCTAAGATGGCACTTTGTATAGGTTACAGATTTTGGCAAAAAAAAGCACAAAATCTGATCTTTTCCTCACTAACCACATTCGAATGATGCATAAATAGTGAATTTTTACTTTGCATGATTTATCATGATATAAATTCTTTCAAGCTCTTCTATTTAAAATAATCTGTAAGCTTCTTTATTTTTTTAATTAAATGCACCAGTGAACATGCTTTTATATTAGTTTTAGGAATTTAGAATTTTACAACTATTTTATCTGATAAACTTACAAAATGAATTAAGGTTTCTGACAAACAAAATTATGTATTTATCTTTTAAGTGCATATTAATTACACTTATATATAAAACATTAAGCCAGGTTGGATGTAACCTAAACACAGTGAATGTCTTAAAATGTTGTCATATGGAAGTACAGATACTATAGTTTTACCACTTTAAAGTAACTGTATGGATAGTAATATAGTAAACCACCTTAAGATTCTCACTTTTTTGTATCTCAAAAGCTATTTACATTAAATTTATCAGTTTATACTCTATCAGTAATGGGATATGAAATTTCAGCTTCTAAGTCCAGCACAGTAATCACTGCCCTGACCTCACCCATAAGAAAAAACATCATTCATTGCTTCTAGGAAAGTTGTTTAATGAACGATTATAATTAAAATTAAAATAATGGAAGGCTTATAAGCCAATTCTGATTCATTTGATTATCTGCTGGACAGGCTGTGAATCTAAAAAATGGCCTAGTAAAATGCTTTTAGGACTACTTGTAAAATCAAAACCAATGCATATCTTGACAGCAGTTGCCATAGCAATGGAGATAGAAAAGCTGGACACAGTAACATTCATTGAAAAACTGAAACATCTGATTACTACACAGGTAATGTTTTGAGAGGCTACAATGATCATTTATGCATCAGTGAACTAATATTGGTAACTTAAAAATGTTCTTACACTGTTGTTACTTTAGTATGTTTGGATATATGATTTCAGTATTAGACAGGTTTATGTCTCAATTTGACCCGATGAGAGGAGAGAGGATCACTTGCCCAAGGGGCTATCCCAGAGCTTTTCTCTTCTTCAAATACTTCTTAATTCTGTTTCTTTAATAGACTGTTTGACCCAGTGTCCCTGTTGGCTCTCATAGTCCTGGTTTTAACATATTTTACACATTAAATAACTGAATTAAAATACATACACCTCTTTGTACAATCTAGAGTATCACACACTATTTGATAAGTATTTCCAAGAAATTCTTTCTTACCAAAATTATCACATGAACCATGAGTAAGATAATTATACCATTAAATGCAGAAGATATTCCTGTTTTATGACTTCCTGAAGTTATATTACGTAACATCTTTTTTGAGTATGTTGGAAACATCCATTTTCTTTTTCTTTTTGAGACTTCCTTAGATTCAAGATAAATTTAGAGTTTTAAACTGTGTAAGCAGTTGTTTACAATGAGATGTTTTATTCTTTCATTTTTCATTCACTTCAGTATTTCCATATTCTTTGTTTTAACTTAAATTCAGCATTTTTTTTTAGTTTTCTCCTTGTCTGAATTTTTTTTAAGTTAGGCCTGCTCTTAAATTTTAATTATTGATTTAGCTTTTTTTCTTAAGTTTAAGCATAATTTGGTTATTTTACTTACTGATTTATTTACTTTTAGAAACAATAGAGTTAAATATCATATGCTTATTTCGTGACCTAAGTATTTTTTTCTTTATAAAATTCTTATGTACATTCTAATTGAAAGCTCTTGGTAACAGTTAGGGTAAAGTGACCAGATCGTAAAAATTTTCAGGCACTGTATCCAGTTCTAATATTATGAATGAAAACTGTCTCATAACATGCTTAGTTGCTTAATGTTCACTCTTGGGTTAGGAGCAACAAATGGATTAATAGTGTGATTTCTAAGAGTTTAATAAATTTGAAGATTGAGTTGTTTTTTCTAGACAAAGGGAATAATCTGTTATTTTGAAGAGATTGAACCTAATTTTGCACAGTTTGTAGATACACATACAACATATTTGCTAGAAGAAGGTCTGGGGAGGTTAAAAATAATACAAAAAACCAAAGGTTTTGTAAGAGGGGTAAAAAAATAACTGTAAAAACTGAATATTATTTCTGGGGGGAGTTAAAAATAAAATAAAAGCATTTCTCTTGGAATTAAAGATATAATGGTGAAAACTAAATACTGTTATGGTGGAAGAGGGAAAAAAATTATTATAGTGACAGAAAATCATTTTATCCCTACCTATATAAAAACAAAATTACAAAAATAAAGTTAATGCTTATCATTCACCTATCTTTCCAGCAGCAGTTTAACAAAAAAGTTAAAACTAAAACATCCAACTCATCATCAGGTAAATCAGTTCAAAGGTTTATATAATTATCTAACCAAAACCATTTAAACCTAGCCCTTCACATTCTGTACATTTGACCAATGAAATGTTAATAGTTCAAACTAACACAATAAACCATATCTTTGGTTAATTCATTCCACTAGTTTATAGCTACCAGAAAAAAATGAACCTGATGATGAAAATGTCCACATTTAAACTTTCAAAGCTTAAAAACTCTTAACTTTCAAGTCAGTATTTCCAATATTTTTACCCTGCCACTTAGATATACAGGACCAAGTGACACAAAAGACCACAATAATAAAGTTATTTAACCACTGTATATCTCTGTGGCAGAGTAAGTTTCCCCATAATAACAATTCTATTACATTTAGCAGCATAACTGATCTAACTGTATGTCTTCTGGTCAATGCCAACTACCTAATCATGCAATTCATGGAATATTACATTCACATTCCTAAATCAAATCTCTTCAACAGTAGTTTCAAAACCAATCAGATAATCATTAAAAGTATTTTCCTCAGCACAATACACATTTGTCTAAATAGGCCATAAAAATAAATAAATGTTATTTAGCCTATCAAAAGACTTAAAAACAAAACATAAAATTAATTGTAAACAAAATAACTCTTACTATACACATTACATTTACATTAAGGTTTTTCATAAGCTTACAAAAGCTATAATAACAGTTTAAATATTACCACCTTAACAAAGTTCATAAATAATAAGTGACAAATACATGTATACACACAATAAGAACATCTTATTCCAAATGTAAAAACATCATAAACATTAAACTATACACATGCACACATAGGTGTACATAAACATATAACTGCTGCATTATTACAAAGACTTCTAGTATTATTAAGAAATTTCACAGATTTTGTATTTCCCTACCAGTATTACAAAACCCAATCTCTTCAACAATAGCTGTCCATACCAATTAGATAATCATTTAAACTATTTTCCTTGCCATGAAAAACTTTCATACAAAAATTCTAAAATCTATTTCACATTAGAATTATTGTTATAATCCATATAACTAGACCAATCTTTAAACACATTTTTTTAAAAAACAATTTATGCACTCAATTTTTATTTAATCAACATCATTGGTCACATGTTCCCTCATAAAACAGAAGTTACACAAAATATTTAAACATAAACAACACCAATATTACAACTGATACTGAGAAATACTAATGGGTACACAACATATCTAATTAAAAAAAAAAAAAAATTCCTTCACCCTCTTCAAGTTCTTTACAATCAGAATTGTAACAAAAACAACATAAAATTACCTAATATGGTGCAATATTTATTCCTTCCCATAGCGAAGGGGATAAGAAAAGTTAAAACGAAGTAAAAAAAATTGAAGATTAAGAAGCTGCAAGATCATTCAGTTGTTTTCTTTGAAGAAAATAGAAAACTGTATAGAAGTTCCAATGTTAATACATCAAACTGCCGTATTTTGTGCAAAAAATTTAATAACAGAATTTATCCATTAATATCAAACATTTCCATCAAGGATTACACATTACAAATATTAAAATGCAAGTAAATATACAGTCTAACAATCAGTCTGAGTTGTCCACTTCAATCTAGCTAAACTTTACATATTGTCTTACAATCAACTACAAGTACTTACTTCAGTCTAAGTGCTAAAAACTTGTTCTGTACTTGGACTCAACATGAGAATGTAGAAGTTACTCTCCTCCAGTCAGACCATATTATGCATATATATACATACATATGTATGTGTGTGTATATATATAATTAACACAGTGTTTCAAAATTTGATATTGTGTGAAACTTGTATTAACTATAGTAAAATAAAATTTGTTTATGCATGTATAAAATTTTAGTAAAAAATAAGAGTTCAAGGGTGTGGCACACTTATCAAAATATTAATTTTATTATTACATACATAAATACCTTACATGATTAAAGGTTATGCCATTTTGATAGTCTACAAAATGGTTGACTAAAAATAAATGATTAATTGGACCATAAAGTACACAGACCTAGCCTATGTCTAATTTTATAAATTATATATAAAATATAAACGTTAGACACACCCTTCCAGTCTGTTAGAATAGGCATCAAATTGTAAAAATCAGTTATAAACACCAAATATTGAAATGTTAGTCGTTGATTTTTCAAAATATAAATAATTTTTCAACCCATACAACTACTGCTACCACTAGTACTATGCAGTAAACACTATAGAATACATACACTGATGACACACCATATACTGATCGTGAAATAAAACATAACACACCATTACTTACATTACGTGTAAAAACTAAAACGAGTAAGTTTTCTCGATCATATTAGGTATTGCAATTTGTAATACATTTTCACTACTTGATTGAAACACAATGCTTTCTCACCTTTTTTGTTTCAAATCAAGGATCAATATTAGTTGTTTATTGTGTTAAAATCTTAAATAGAAGTAGAACTACGAGAACACTGTAAAGTGAAGATAGCAGTAAACTAGTTGTATTATAATTGTTCGTCGCTAGGGAAGATATATATATATATATATATATGATACATATATTCACACCATAAAAATTGCTGTTCTAACAAATACTTTCCTTTCTCTACCATATTAATTGTATCCTACCCACCTGGATGAGTCCTGATTTTGTGTAAACTGCGTTGTCGTCAGTAGATATGTGAGATATGAAATAGTTGAAATCACATAGGTTTTGTACGACGTCAGTGGTGGAAATACTATTGCACACTTCTCTCCTTGAAAGACTATGTGAGATCATATGTTGTTGTTGTTTTGAATTAAACACAAAGCTACACAATGGACTATCTGTGCTCTGTCCACCACGGGTATCGAAACCCGGATTTTAGCGTGTAAGTCCGCAGACATACCGCTGAGCCACTGGGGGGCTATGAAGAAGGTAACGTTAAAAATACAATAAGTCTGATACTACTGTCTTATTCTTCGTGTTTCAGATCATTTGTTATTAATCCTGTACATATGAAGTGCAATAAGGAGTCGTGTTTTTTTTTTTAAATCATGGAGTGAAAATGTAATTTTGCAAAAAATCATTAAGAAAAGTTTCCTTAGATTATCTTATTTTAGTAATTATAACCCTTTGTTCTATTGTTAAATGATGTTTTCTGCTCTCAAAAATACTCCAATCTAAATTTAGGATCCAGGTTATACTAATTCGAACTGAACTATCCATCAACTACTTTTGATAAGTAACAAACGTTAAAAGAGAAAAGAGGTCACCAGATGATTCTGGATTTTGGTTTTCTGAAGGTTTTGTTTCATATACCAAAGCCACGTTGGGTTGTCTGCTGAGTCCACCAAGGGGACTCTATGGTGTCATCCTCTAGACAAAGAAAACAATGTTCATAATCCAAGTGCACTTTCTTATCCAGTTTTTTCCACCTTGGTTTCATTGAGAATCTGTCTTTGCCCTTAAAACTGCAATGTTCCGGCTTTAGAATAAGAATATTACAATGTTAAACACAAACCAGGAAGACAGGACTGTTCATTGTAGTCTATGGGTACATGGACTTAGTTGTTGTTGTTTTTTCTAACTAAGAATTCTGTTTACTTAAAACCTATTTACCCGGTTACTTCAGGGACTGAAAGTAATACTTGATTCAATCATTTCCAACACAAGAAATCTTAACATTTTACCTATTCGCTCATATTTATAGGGAATTAATTTTAACTGAAAGCAGTACAGACTTAGCTTTTCTGGGTAAATATGACGTTTCTTGCGAACTAAGAAACACTGAAGCTAAACAGATTGAAACTGGCCCAGCATGGCCAGGTGGTTAGAAGTGCTTGATTCGTAATATGAGAATCAGGGGTCCGTTTCCTTGTCACACTAAACATGCTCGTCCTTTTAAACGTGGTGGCGTTGTAATGTGACAGTTAATTTCATTATTCATTGGTAAAAGAGTAGCCCAAGATTTGGCAGTGAAAGATGATGATTAGTGGTCTTCCCTCTAGTCTTATACTGCTAAATTAGGGACAGCAAGCGTAAGTAGCCATTGTATAGGTTTGCTCAAAATTCGAAACAGACGAAAAAAAGTAATAGTTATATTTACATACATCAGATATCTATAACATAACATTAAAGGTTTTTGTTTGTTTGTTTGTTTTGGAATAGATAGCCCTCGAGTAGCTTTGTGCGAATTTCCAAAAACAAACCCTTTTGTTTCTAAATGTTTACTAACCGATTTAACAAAACCTGGTTTATCCTAATACTGAACTTTCTAGTGTACAAGTAGTAGTGATACAGTTTTATTAAGACTGTCACTATGACAGATTTTTTTTGTTGTACAATATCTGAGCATGTGAGTAGTGTATGCAATTATACATCCTACTTCACATTGTAACTGTGATGTCTCTACTATGACTTTGTTATCATTTACATCAATGTACAATGGGGAATGACAATCTCAACGTGGATAGACCAGCATTAGAATTTTCATCAAACAAACTGTAGGAATCAGAAAGTCTGATCACATTCCTCACACCATAAAATTGTGCGTTGTCTTTTGTAACAGCTGACAGTGGCACTGCTACTTTTAAGAGACTGGGCACAAAATGATGTAAAATAAACTGTGAACATTTTGTTTTGTGATGCTTTAAGGTGAATATCTTAGGAAAGCTGCATCAGCTGGGTCCTTTGAAACAGAATGCCAGTTCCAGTTCTATGATTAAAATTTTTATGGGCGATTTATCTTAGACTGGGACAGATATTCCTCTCTCTTTTAATATCTACTCTTTTCCTATTTGCTAGAACAATATTCACTGACCATATCAGACATCACACAGATGGAGGGCTTGAAAGCTCACAAAATTTCTCCAGAGGTCTCACCACTTCTTAATCTACCAAGAAATCACTTTTTTGCCACATGTCAAGCTTCACCTAACCCTTACAAAGCTGAAATGACCATTAAATCCTTTTGTGCAGTCAGTTTGTTGTCGTTCCAAATCCTTTGGCAAAGCCCAACTTGGGCTCTGTCAGTTTTATATAGCATTTCCCACAGCATCTACTGCTTGTTGTTAGTCATCGCAGAACCACTGATCTGTAAACTTATGCCAGTAACCATTCCTAAATTTGTTATCAGCAAAGTGCAAATATTGTGGGTTTGTTGATAGGTCTGGCAAATTTGTTACTTCAATCACGTTTGAGCAGTTCCTTCACCAGTGACCCTCTAGTACAAAATCACTGCCTTTCTTATATCATGCAAAGTCATGCTCACTCACTAGAAGTAAAGCTGTATTGAAGTGCCCAAATATTTAAGTGGCAAACAGTTTATTTTTGCTTGAGTCTAGCTTAACATAGTAGAAACATCTATATATCTCCATTTGCTGGTATAATTCCCACTAAAGTTATAACTTTTTCAAAATGACCAATTTTAAGTGTGAAATAATGCATACTACCTCTGTAAATGTGAAGATATCCCTAAATATGAAGTGCTGTTAAATAAACTCTTCAGGGTGTTCTCAATGAACTTATTGACCTAGAGTTTTCACTTACTTCAGAGGCTATTGTTATGTAAACCATTATGTGTAACATCATAGGTGTTCCACATATATGGCTAATATCTCGGCATTTATCTTCTTCAGTGTCTTAAACTTGTCTTGCTAAATGTCCTGATTCTTTAACAGATTGAATCAGTGATAGTTTTCAATGTTTTAATCTAGGCGTTAGCTAGTGAACACAAACCATTACGATCATTGTAAGAGTTAGTGATCGATTAACTCTACAAAGTATATAGAAACAAGACTGCATTATAGATACAAGAATTAACGAAACAATGAGTCAGTTTTTAGTTGGTAGAGTGCCAAGTATTCAGCGAAGCATTGAATTTCAATTATGTATTTGGATCAGTCTGAGTTATCGAGTATATTCGGTTACTCTGTCAATTAGCCGTAAAATTGTACACGTAAATTTATTTGCATGTTAGCCTTAGTACACAGAGTAAATCTCTATTATTTGTGAACTTAGTTCTATAAAGGAAGCTGTGTACAAATGGCAAGACTATGCAAGTAATTTTTGCTAAATAACTTAAAACGATACAATATAAATGATAGAACATATTACAACGACGAGTTCAATTGATTTGACTCTGTAAAATATAGTGAATTTATTTTCAGCGTGCATTATTATTAAATAGTGTTGAACTGGATCAGAATCATAGCATATCTTCAATAGAAAGGAAGTGTTTATCCACGAATAATGATATCATGTAATTCTAAAATTATTTCAAAATATATAGTGTGAGTTTATCAAATTAATTTTTAGTTTACCTGCAGGCAAATGTTTATAGGATTAGAGAAACATTTTAAAATTTAATGAACATTCTTTTTGCAATATGTGCAAACAAATTTTATAAAACCACAAAGTTCTGGCTGACTGGTTGACTAACTGGTTGTTGGAAAGACATATATGTCTTCTGCCCTTACTTAATGCAAATTTTAATGTATAGTACTGTGTAAAAGTTTTAGAACAAAACTAAAAAATAAATTTCATGTTACTTTCAAAGTACAATGTTAAGTGAATCATTGGTGAAACGTTAAGATGTTATTAATATTCATATTTACTACAACAAAAACTTAGTAAAAGTGCTTGAGTTCAGTAAACACTTAAAATTTTGTTTTAACAACTGCATAGAGTCTTTCACGCATTGTTGCAACATATTTAATAAAAGCGTTCATTTGAATTTTACTTCAAATGTCTCTAATACACTTCCATAAAATTTATTTTGAAGGAACTTTTGATTTGTCAATATTTTAATCTATAAAATCCCAGACATGTTAAATTTGGTTGAGTTAGGGGCTCTGCGGGGACCATTGCATGACCAAGCGTGTTAAGGCATGCGACTCGTAATCCCTAATTTAGCAGTGTAAGACTAGAGGGAAGGCAGCTAGTCATCACCACCCACTGCCAACTCTTGAGCTACTCTTTCACCAACGAATAGTGGGATTGACTGCGATATTATAACGCCCCCACGGCTGGGAGGGCGAGCATGTTTGGCGCGACTCGGGCGCGAACCCGCGACCCTCAGATTACGAGTCGCACGTCTTACGCGCTTGGCCATGCCGGACAAACCAAAAGGGACGATAATTATTATTCCAGGGCTCACAACCTGAAAATATGAATAAAGTATCTCAGCGCACAGTGAAACTATTTTTATGGTATGTCATGTCCTAGGAAGTTATATACGAAATAAAACCATGATAATTTCAACAACAATGAATTTAAGGCATGACGTAGAAGTCCCATTGAGCTGTGGATGCCACATCTGATGTTTCAGGAGCTTCAGGGATAAGAAGTTTAAGATTTTGATATGGTGTGTGTGTGTCCCTTGCTTGGGTCAATAACAATAAGAAAGCCAGTACATCAACAGAAGAAGAGTTTTGATTAGATGTTGAAAGAATAAATGCTCCAACTTGTATCTGGAAAATGTTAATAAGCTGAGACCTTATGTTACAATGAAATATTTGTGCAGTAGCTTGACTTGTCATCTGAACAGGAAACTAATGAGTCATGGAAAAATAAAACCTCTATCTCTGTTTCGTGTAATTTCATTCTATCTGACAAAGAAAAAGAATCTACGCAGATTTATCTGGCAATCTATGATGAACCAAATAATAAGTCACTGGAAATGGAGGCAGCTATCTCCTATGATCAGCAGAAAAGCATTAATTTTGGCCTCAAGATCGGTGTAGGCTGGACTGCTTATTAACATCTAGGATGATTATTAGGTGATGCATCAATAAAAAGGAAGTGGAATTTTTGCTTTACAAGCTGTCAAATGATGTATATTTTAATTCATGCACTATATTACATGAATGCTACTAAATTAAAAGCCACGACGGTCAGTAGTCAAAACAATTGCTGACTGAAAGAGTGTCATGAGCTCTAACATTTCGATGTATCTCAGTAATGATATGAGATACCAAACGTGTACTACTTTATCTACCAGTGTGATAGCTAATACAGTGACCAGTTTGAGTAACCAGTTATTGAAATAGTATGTATGTATGTGTTTTTAGAGCCAAGACTACTGTGTCCACCCCAGTAAATTGATCCCCATATATTAGTACTGCAAATCAATAAACACACAGCTGTCTCATCAGGAAACTTATTGAAAGTAAGTAGCATTTATTACTTTTTGAGCCATCGCGTAGTAGTATCAGTAGAATGTGTGAGCTACATTTTGAAACTGTTTCTCCATCATTGATATTTATAACAGTCACTGATCTGCACAATCATAGATTGAAATGAAATGACATTACTGTGATGTATGTGATATATTATAGAAATGTCACTCACTTATAAACAGCTAGAAATATTGTAAATGAAAGACATTACATTTCCTTGTTTTCTGAACCCTTAATGAAATTTCTGATGCAAAACATCATCTTATGATTTGATAAAATCAATTCAAGAATTTGATTGAGTGGTGAGAATACTGTGGAGCATATCATTTAGTTCTAATTTTATTTTTCATATGTTTTCTGGGAAATATGTCAGATCTGCAATCTGCTACTAATACAGCTTTTCTTGGATGTGTATTGGAACTCAGCAATCAAAATTAAAATCCGAATTTTAATCCTGGTAAAGAGACTTTTAGTTAAAAAGTCTTAATTTGCCAGACATTTAGCAGTAATTTCATATTTCTAAAGTCTGAAATATTAACTGAGTTTTTGGGCCCTAGACGACACTTCTGTCATTACCGAGAGTAGCTTCAATAGGCAATTCTAACATTAACTGAGGTGGTTCATCAGGTAGCTAAACTGCTACAGTACCTAACGTAGAGTAATGGTGACATATGTATACAGCAATATGTATGTCTGTAAATAATACACATATAATAACTGACCTAGAAAGTGCATTACACCTATTAATTTCATTACTACTGGTAAAATCAGAGACGTATTTTGGATTTCGGCGCCCCTGGGCACAAGGTTAGGTTGATACTTTTGCCGCCTCCCCCCTCCGTGCCACAACTTGCACCAAGCATCACCATCACAACAACAGACAAACACAGTTGTTATCATTCAAAATCAACACAACGTTTATTTTCCAACACAATAAAAAGTGAAACATCAAAATCAATTATCACTAAATATTATTCTGCGGCTGAATATACAGGCTTTCTCCTGGCCTTCTGTTCCGAAAACATGTTTATTGCATCGTCATAGTTTATTCTACAAACAACATCACTTTCAATGGCGAGGAGTGACAGGGCATTTAGTTCATCTTCTGCCATTCTTGATCTCAAGTAATTTTTCACACGTTTGAGAACCGAGAAAGATCTCTCTGATGTACAATTAGTTGCTGGAATGCACAGAAACATGCGCATAGCAATATCCAGGTTTGGATATACAGTTTGAAGTCCTTTAGCTCGCAGATTTCTGTATACTGCTAACGCAGAAGAGTCATCATTTTGCACTTTCATACTCACAAGATGTGTGCGGAAATGTAGACATTCATCTACGAAGCTCACTTCCAAATCATTGGGGTAGAGTTTCAACAGTGTTCCAGCTTGACTGATGACATCAGTGGGTTCAAGATTTGTTATCTTGAACAAATATCGAAACCTTGCGTGGATTTCTACATAAGCGGTTTGTCTTCACTGTAGTTCTGTGCAAAGTCTGTCAATGATCACAATGAAAATATTTACTCTAAATGCCTCTCTGCCTTCTTCCACTGCCTGGGTGTCATCATCTGAAAATTTTTGCTTCCTTTTTCGCTTAATTTCCTACGTCT
Organism: Carcinoscorpius rotundicauda; assembly: GCA_011833715.1. Taxonomy (NCBI): domain Eukaryota; kingdom Metazoa; phylum Arthropoda; class Merostomata; order Xiphosura; family Limulidae; genus Carcinoscorpius; species Carcinoscorpius rotundicauda. Next base: position 41,289,757 of record CM022394.1, on the reverse strand, counting down.
TCATGCTGGACTTGAACATCGCCTTGTCTTCAAAATGATCGAACAGTTCTCTTGAGTCTTTCACAAACTGCAGCAAGGAAGCATAAAGCTCGACTACAAGTCCGATATCCATATCGGCACTTTGCAACTTTTTACTGGCAGCATTGAATCTTTCCAGTATTGTTCCACAAATTGTGGACAAAATAGCTGTTTCTAGCGTTCCTAATTTGGAAAGAAGTCCAGCGGTCTCATTCCTAGCGGCTGGTTTTTCCATAGCATTTCCCTCCATGGTGGTGAGGGCATCAAACACTTGTTGCCAGTTTCTGTTGAGGCTTTGACAAGCATCTTCACGAGCGAACCATCGAGTGTCACTGAGTTTCTTCAAAGAGACTTTCTTTATTTGCAGACAGGTGTTTTTGTAGAATTTTCCAACGATAGGTTGAAGCATTGAAGAAAACATAGAGACTTTGTAAGAGTTCGAAGAATGAACATGCTTCTCATCAACATTCAGCAGCACACATTCCTACAAGATTTAATGAATGTGCTGAACATGGGATATACACAGCTAAAGGATTTTTCTCCATGATACGAGCCTGGAGACCACTGTACTGACCAGACATGTTGCTGGCGTTATCGTAAGACTGTCCACGACATTCAGAAATGTCACGCTCATATGACTGAAGCAGGCTAAGTACAAATTCTGCCAGCTGTTCAGCTTTGTGGCCCGGATTGGGTATAAAAGTCAGGAAACGTTCCATAGGTGAACCATCACTGTTCATGTACCTGATGATGAATGCCAACTGGTCAACATGGGAAATATCTGGCGTCGAGTCCACGCTGATTGAGAAATATTTTGCAGTTTTGACGTCCTTTAAAATGTTCTTTAGAACAAGGTCTTCCATAAGTTGGATGAATTCGTCGCAAGAACTGAAAGACAGGTAAGACGTGGATCCCTTGCCAGCATTGTCATATCAGTGAATGTGATCAGCGAGGAAGGGGTCAAACTCCGCAACTAGTTCTAACGACATCATAAAGTTGCCGTTGTGTGCTGAGCCAAACTTATCATCCCGACCTCTGAATGGAAGCCCACATGAAGCCAATCTTTTCGCTACAGCTACCACACGAGTGAGTACATTTCTCCAGTATTTGATTTCGTCATGCAGCTGTATGGCCAACTGGAGATCTACACGTCCCAATTTGTTGCGCCTTGCTACTAGAGATAAAACTGAAGACCGATGCTCTTACTAGATCTTACTAGGCCTGCTGCTGATGACGTCACTTGTTCAAGCTCCAGTTCGATATGTTTGTTTGTTTGTTTTGGAATTTCGCACAAAGCTACTCGAGGGCTATCTGTGCTAGCCGTCCCTAATTTAGAAGTGTAAGACTAGAGGGAAGGCAGCTAGTCATCACCACCCACCGCCAACTCTTGGGCTACTCTTTTACCAACGAATAGTGGGATTGACCGTCACATTATACACCCTCACGGCTGGGAGGGCGAGCATGTTTAGCGCGACGCGGGCGCGAACCCGCGACTCTCGGATTACGAGTGCACGCCTTAACGCGCTCGGCCATGCCAGGCCAGTTCGATATGTTCTGGTCGTTAAGATTGTTCAAAACTGCTACTGCTAGGCCCGTCATGTGTATTCCCTCCATCGCTGTTGGTTTGAACATCATCGCTAGTAGGCTGTTCTTGCCTTTGTTTAGCAAAAAAGGCCTCCATCGTCGGTGTCTTATCCAAAACACCACGTGTGTTTTCATTTTTTAACTTTGCTATCTTCCTATAAGCTGCTCCACCCAATTTTCGGCGTATGTTACTCATGACGATATCACTAGAATCCACTGATCGTATATTGAGTATTGACAGTGAATTTGTTACTTTCACATCTCAGATCATCAGGATCCGAGTCATTTTCGTGGGATCGAGCTATTTATGGCAGCCGCGCGAACCTCACAGAGATCCGTGAGCCGTTTGACCCCCAGTGACCCACGCCCTCACAAGAATTGTGCTTCTTGTGGAGGTTTGAACACTGACAACACGATATAACTTACAGTAAGATATTGGGTGACGGAATAATAAGTAAAAGCATAACGAACTCTACATTTTGACACCAATATCGCTTACCACGTTATTATCTATATTGTCGATTATATTGTAAATATGTTGGTGAACCATATATTCTTCCGGCAGATAATGAGTTTTATGATTCAAGAGGTTATTGGGGCGGCATAAATGGCAGGGGGAATTAATAACCAGGGTCTACATTTTAAAATGGTGTCCATTTTTTTCTTCTTTTTTTGGTCAAAATTTGCCGCCTCCTAAAATCTGCCGCCCCAGGTACGTGCCTCGTGTGCTTACGCGTTAATACATTCCTGGGTAAAATAATGTTTCAAATTTAACACTGAAATATTCAAAACGTATTGAATTTTTCACAAAGGAGAAAAAAGTAACAAGAGACATACAATGATCAAAGATAAAGAGGAAAACAATTTCATTTGGACTTTAAAGAATACAGCTATGTTTGATGGTTCTAGTAAATTGTTGCCTCGCGTTCCTCATAAGCACAGTGGAGAAACGTTTTCAACTTGGTCAACTCGAAATATTCATAAGTAGATGAAATTAACAATAGTACATGAAATTCACATATATTAGCTTACATACCATAACAGATAAATATAAATGATTTTTTCCAATGTATACTTTGATGTAATAGAAACATTTTCAGTTATGCAAATCAAATTAATTTGAATGAACAAACAGCTTTACAAAACTGTTTTCATAATATCGATACTCTTAGTGGTTTACAGTGGCCTAAAATGCTAAAACTAAGGCTTCTGATACCCATAGATAACAGACGAAGATGCGAGAGAGACAAGAGAGTCAGACATTAGTTTTATTTCAAAACGCAGATAACATATTGTATAATTTATAAACTAAACTATTAACAAATATAACAGATATAACATAAATTATATTATAACAGTGACAGATATTAAGTTACAACAATTGAAATTAATTACAAAACAAAATAATACTAGTTTCAAACTTCAAAATTAATCACAATACAAAATGGTACTGGCTTATATCTAATATAATGATCTAAAATGAAAGTATCAAATTCCAGTCTAGGGTGTGAATTTGGTCCCACGAAGAAATTCCGAAGCTTAAATGAAGAAGTTCAGAAACAGTTCACAGTTCAATAAATTCGCCGACTCTCAGCACAAGCAGTAATTCATGTGAATCGTAGAGATTGACGAAATAAAATCACAGCTTCCGTAGATCTAACTTCTGTCACAAATCCAAGTTGAATAATCACAGCAAACACTTAATCTTTCTCAAATAACTAACTCTCTTTTTTTGAAATAAAACTAATGTCTGACTCTCTTGTTTCTCTCGTCTGTTTATATATTATAGGCCTAAACCCCTCGAATAACCGCGAAATTTCTACAGGTCTCCAGAGCAATCCGCGCATGTCCGTTCTTGCACGAGACTACGCGTCTAGACACGAAGTCGCCAGCACTTCATTTACAAACATATGATTGGTCTACTTAATTCAAGAAAATTCTAAATGTTACCCTAAATGAATAACAACATATTTTATTAGTTTAAACTTCGAAACAATAATATAAATATGGAAACATAGATAATAGAAATGAAAATCCAAACAGAACACGACATGTTGTCGTTTACAAAATATTTACACGACATTTACATAACAATGATGATACTATATTGCAGAATATGGCCACAAATCAATGTTAATACAATATAAACCAAAAACTGCAAACTTTTCACTGTGTCGGAAATTAAAGCTAATTTTTCTTACCACAGTAGTTTTAAATTATTTTTATAGACTTCATATCTTTTGTACGATGTTATTAAAAAGCTATGCTGCTATGCACATGAACAAACACCTTTCTGTTTACAGTTTCACACTTACTTTATCTATTCGCTGAAATGCCACCTTTACATTTTCATTCACAATTAAAAATATGACCATACATTAATACATGATCAATGTAGACAAGATATCTCGCCAATTGCAACACCAGCACCACCAGTGTAAGCTCCATTAGATTCTAAAAATTAACATGCACATCACACAAACCGAACAGCATAAAGCAGAATTCATACATGCCATTTCTTGTACCAAAAGCAGTCTTAGATCTGCTCTCATTATCTAGGTCTTCTTGCCAGGATCCAGATGCCAGATCCAAAGTGTTGAGTCAACAGGAACTTTCGAACAAATCCAAACATTTAACTGTTCATAGTAAATGAAAAACGTAAATGATAATTACTATATTTATTCGTACAAGATCAACATAAAATTTTACTGTATCCTTCTTTGTCCTGACAATTACCACGGAAAATAAATAACCACTCTGTAAAGTTTGTAAGAAATTATTCTTTTCCACCTACTGTATTTTAATCTTGATCACATCACTATTGCTTTAGTAAACCAGCATAATGGTTACTTTATCAGAAGTACATCGTATATGCAGATATGGTTTCTTTAGAATTTTGTGAAAAACTACATGAGGATCATATGCACTAGCTATTCCTAATTTAGCAGTGATAGACTATAAGGAAGGTGTGTAGTCAACAACACACACAGATATCTCTTGAATAGTAAAATTGAATGTAACATTATAGCACCCTTATGGCTGAAAGAGCAAACAAGTTCGGTGTGACAAGAATTTGAATCCGTATATTTCAAGTTGAGAATTTTGCCAATCCAATTTCTCTTTAAACTGATTGGCAGATATCAGAGTAGCTGCTTGAAATGATTGAGATGAAGTATTAAGATAGTATAATTATTCGAACTATTACTTTTGAGTTTATGATGTATCTTATTAATTTCACTATGTTTTGATTAATGTTATATTAGACATTTTGTATGCATCAAAACCAGAAAGCTTTTTAAGAATTACAGTCACTCATCCCACTTGGCTATCAGAAAGACACCTGGTTTAAAGGTAGCTCTTTTTATCTCTAGCATTTTAGTCTCAGTTTTTTAATATGGGAAGCCATATACGGATTATGTCTATACCTGGTTTACTGAAGGGATTAATACTGGCCACCACACCATATAACACAAGATGTATGTTTTGACTTCATTGACTTGATGGCGAATCTTGACTAAGCCACATTAGTTTTATAGACAGAAGGTTTAGTTGCTAAAGCTTATTCGTGGTCACTCAGGGTTCTCCACATATCAGTAGCTTCATTTACTTGACCATTGGTGCAAGTAGGTCTTTATCAGAGGCTTTTAAAATATCAGAAAAATTCAAGGAGAGAATTTATCTTTGACCAGATGTTTCTAACTCTGACAACCATACAAATTCAGTGATTGTCTTTTTAATATTGATGAGAAATTTATAGAAATCTTCACTTTTTTGCAAAGCTTCAACTCAATGGTAAAAAGTATAACGTACACAGAGGATAAGGCATTTAAATAGAGTAAATAGACCTTTTCTATATCAATATCTAAAGTCAGAGCATCAGAACTTCTCTTCCCTACATACTTTATGGTATTCTCATTTCCTCGATTTCTTTCAATATAATCTACAGAAACTGTGAAAACAAAAAGGTTCATCAGATACTGCATTATAAAAGAGTACGGTATTTTTCTCTATATGTAATGAGTCCTACTCCAAAATAAAATACATAGGGTGTAAACAGTCTTTATTTGAGAACTGTGTCAAAGTTATATAATATTTAAACAATTTTTTGTAGGTTTTTGAGAAAGAGATTGATTTTTGTCCTCTCACTAGTGTCCATTTAACTCTACTGGACTAACGTTAAGAAGAGCAAGTCATACCCCTAGATGATATGTATTTCGTCTTCAGAACAGACCTATTTCTTTTTTGTAGTATCATTTATGCTATGGTTCTTCCCTTAAAAAAAAACGAATTTTTAATCCTATAAATTATTTGTGTATGTGACCATATGCGAGTTCATTCTCTGGTGGTCATGGCAGAAGTTATGATGTTGTAAAGTTCTACACTATCAAATATATAATAAAATTCTTGAATTAAATTACAAGAAGTGGTTTTTTTTGTTTTGCATTTAAACACAAAGTTGGGCAAAGTTTTATCTGTGCTCTGTTCACCACGGGTATCGAAAACCAGTTTTTAGCAGTATACGCCCACAGACATCGCTGTATCACTGGTATCAACAGAAAAAAGTTAATGCAACTGTTTCATTTGTGTGATAAAATGAAGTAATGTGAACGAACAAGAGGTGAATTATACGAAATTTATATACATTTATTGTGTAAAGTGCACCAATGGTCATTACGCGATCAATACACCATCTCAGGTTTGGTATTTAATGTTCTTTAATATAAGCATCACCTTATGTGATACATATGTGCTAAATAATCATACAAGATACCTTAAGTTTCAGGTGTAGCCATCATTAATTTACAAGTATGAATGAAGAACAGAATGAGGATTGATGACTACATTTATAATAATATGCCTATAGTTGAAAGTACAGAGTCTGTTGGGTGCATATTGTACAGTTGACTTTTGAACTTTTCAATCTGGAACTTAGTATGCTGGACACGAGGCTAAGAGTGAGTGAAATTTATTCCTGTATGTTACTCATATCATTTCAGCAACGACTCTTCAGAAGTACATGTTTAACGCAGCGTATTCGTTATTTTCTTTTAATTAATAAATTTGAAAGAATGAGGCTTTGATATAATTCTCAAACTATACTAATCGACCTGTGAAACTTCAATCAGACAGTCTATTTGATTTTGGATCTACGAATTTAAGTTTCAAATGTGTAGAAATGTTTGAAAGTAGCATGCTGACATTTACACCATATTTTTTGTATAATTTAAAACAAACTAAAAAGTTTGTTTGTTTGTTTGTTTTTTGGAATTTCGCACAAAGCTACTCGAGGGCTATCTGTGCTAGCCGTCCCTAATTTTGCAGTGTAAGACTAGAGGGAAGGCAGCTAGTCATCACCACCCACCGCCAAGTCTTGGGCTACTCTTTTACCAACGAATAGTGGGATTGACCGTCACATTATACACCCCCACGGCTGGGAGGGCGAGCATGTTTAGCGCGACGCGGGCGCGAACCCGCGATTTTCGGATTACGAGTGCACGCCTTAACGCGCTCGGCCATGCCAGGCCTAGAGATTCAGAATCTATTCTTTTGTGTAGAATGATCTTTTTCTCAAAGAAAAAAGGCATTGGTAATTTCAACAATACAGTGTTAAAGCATTCGCAAAAAATATATATTCATTTTTGAATAATATGATGTACTAACGTAACCAAATAATAAAAAAATACATTTCCATTTCGCTTTTACATTTAATGAAAGGAAATTACTAGTATCTAGATATAATTCTTTATTTTCCCTAAGCAGGAGAGTTAGGGCCACATACAACAAGAAATTCTCGTATCTTGAGCTTCGATTTCCCAACCAGTTGTGACAGCTCACTTGGAAAGGAACAAGATATAGGTTTTTGTAAGCAACAAATACTTCCACAGTTCTAAATAAAGAAACAATACTTCAGTAGCGGTGCATCATAATGCAATACAATTTTGTGCGAAATTCCAAAACAAACAAACAAAGTAAAAAATATGAGACTGGTATTAAGTGTATAAAGCTGTTTCAGTTTAAGTTTAATAAGAATGTTAAATTTAGCAATTTTTAGAAGTCATATGTTATTATACGTTTGTTTGTTGATTTATAAGTATATTTACCAGTACCTGTACTGATGTACTGATTAGTAGTTATTTCTTTGTTGATGCTTCATCTCACAAATTCTTCATTATTTGAAATATTCGGTTAAATAACTTAAATTGAGTTGCGCCCTCACCTATAGTCAGTATAAAGTTAGCAGAAATCATCTAAAGATACTGATATATGAGAGATGTAATATTGTATTGTGTGGTTAGTTAAATACTGGTTAGTGTGAAATATTTTTGATCAATCTATAGAAATTTAATTGTGTTTTGCGTAAACTTAACGAAACTTGTGGTGTAAGATTTGTTTTATATATATTATTATTCTTTTACTGTTAAGCCAACCATTTTATTGGCTGTGAACACCATAATATAGCAATATGAATCGAAATTAATGTTTTATGTATTACTTTTAATTATTAATTTAAAATCGTCGCTTATCTTCTTCATGTTCAACTCTTATCATTCAAATATGTGTCAACCCCTTAAATTCGCTGCGTTTGCTTCATCTGAATATAACTGGTTTCGAAGGTCATCTGCTTTGTAACTTTGTGTTGGTGTCAGAAAAATATGTCTTAGCTGAAGATGACTCCTATCCTTCCAAAATCTAATATTTGTGAGATATGACTAACTTATAAATATGAAAAAGATGATGCATAAGCACTTTCAATTCTTTATTTATTGTGAACATCTCAAACATGTTGCCTCTAATTACTCCTTTCAACAATTCAAGAGAAATCAGTTTAAGAGATTTTTACCTGTTCTCAAATAACAACCCCCATCTGAATTGTGTCTGATACTTCAAATGTCAGTTCTTTTCTCTTGGAGCAATGGTAGTCGCAAACACAAGCTATTTTAATATTATAGATAATTAAATGCCATCTGTTAATAATGTTCCTCTCGCCAATTAATCAAAAATTCTTTGCAAAACAGGTTGTGGTGCTGAAATATTTTTACATTATAATGTATCAAAGTTATAGTGTCATATCTCTAGTAGTAGTAGTAGTAGTACTCTCATTTTATCATTATTTACTGAGTATTAAATTACTTTGGCTCTGTAGATATACTTATGAATGAAAAATGGAGATGGACTTATTTAGGAGTATCATTCTCTGTAAGTGAGCAAATGTAATGTTTGATTTAAAACTCGTTAAAAGCTTTTATTGAGTCATCTTTTATTACTATTATGTACTTCTTCAGGTACCTAAACAGATTAAGTTATGTTTTACTGCATATGAAACTTTGTGTTGGGACAGGGTTTGGTAGTTAATTTTGGTTCAGCAGTTTCCCCATTTAGTTTTTTAAATATATATTTCACTTATTTTTGATCAAGTGAGTAAAGAAATGAAATAGATTAGGAAGCATTGGTTTCCCGAACAGTTTACGTTCTAGTTAGATACCAGTTAGTTTGTTTTGATTTCTTAATTTATTAACATCTATATATACCTTTCTTGAAACCATTATTAACTGTTTTAAGAGATGCCAGCTTCATATTAATAATGCAAATAAATAGTTTAATAATTTAGTGAGTGCATTGCAAAGACTAAAGAATAATACATTATTCATTCTATTAGTGTTTAAAAAATGAAACTGATAAAATTTGTTAAAAATGTATCTATAACTTAACTTTTAACTGTGATTATGAACCTTTGCCACCTAGTAAAAGTTAGGTGCAAGCTAAGAATTACTATTTGTTTAAGAAAGAATTTAGTCATCAGTGTTTTGGTTTTTTATAAGCAGTATAAGGGTATTATTACACTTACACTGCTTTGCCTTATGCATGCCTTAAACTGTTTTTTGTAGTTTTGGTATTTAAGCATGGAAACTGAAAGACAAATTGAGATCTTTTCTTTTTCTTCTTTCACATCAGTTACTTTAGTGAATTTTAGAGAAAAGTAAATAATGACTGGAGAAGAAGACGTGGAACAGAAAACAAAATCTCTACATTTCAACCCAGAGTTGAACAACATTCTTACACCTGATGAGCAGGAAATGTTTCATCTAGCTTTAGCAACTGGAATTGTTATTGATCCTTTTGTATTCAAGTGAGTTAAAGGTCTTGGAAAATTTTGAAAACCACTAAATTTTCAACAGATGATTTATACCCTATTTATATTTTGTGATATTTTCTACTAATATAAAAAACACCTAATAAAACCTCAGGACATGGGATCACTTGGTCCTTCAAGGGTGTTGCTAAATGAACATTTGAAAAGTAAAAATTGAAACATTTAAGTGTTATTGTTTCATGTTTTAGGTTGAATTTCATAGTTTTGCAGATTTGTTATTTTTATCTGTTTTATGAACTCTAAATTATCTAAGTTTTGTAAGTTTGCTAGTAATGAGTACTTTATGTAATTTGTTAGTTTAACTTTTTTGATTACACTTCCAACAACAATTCTGTTTGTTTAATTGGATTTCTCTGGAGGTTTTAGCTTTTGTTTTACTCCCCCTTAATCCACCTCCCAAATCTCCTTCTGTCTTGTTTGAGATTATACCTTGGTAAGTTGTCTTGCCAGGTCTGCTTGAATCCTACTACAAAAAAGAGAAATCAAAAAGAGGTACCTGCTCAACTGGATTTTTACTCCTATCTTTGTTTTGCCTCCAGATGTATGGGGATTTCAAGTCCCATCATTAATATGTCCTGACTGTATACTTATCTAGAGGTGCCTTCCTTCACCATGGAGTCCTGCTTGTCACTTTAGTAGTTTTTTAGCCTCAATGTCATTTTTTTTTTTCAGTTTTATATGTGGGCTTTGTCTACTAGTTCTATGGACTACCTTTCTTTTGTCAGCTCTGTATGTGTTTTGTACATAATATTCACTCATTGGGCTTTTAGACTCACCATTTCATGGATGATTGATTTCTGCTTGTCTCTTTCTGTATCCATCCAGTCACTCACACCTGCATCCATCTTTGAGAAGCTGCTGCTCAGGTAGAGTTTTTTGTCAAGTTGGAGAGGTCCTTTACAACCAATTCAAAGTATCTAATTCATATGCTGCATCCTATTCTTTTCCTCTCTGCACACAAGGTTCTATCTATTATAGGGATGAGGGCTTCCTTAAGTTTTCATTCCCTTTTGTTGGTTGCCAGTTCATTCTCTTCATTTGATGTTTCTTGTGTGATATTTCCTTGATACAATCTACAACAATGTTGTTTATTTTAGTATTAACTGATGAAGTTATGACAAAATTGTGGGGTAATCTTTTGAAATTTGTTACAGAAATGATGACAAATTGACAGCAGATCAATATTTTTGCTCATATCATAAACAATATTCCTTGATGCTTCAGTTGGAATGGGGAATAAATACTTCTCAGTAACTTCCTTTTTGCAAAATTGAATTGCAAAAAGAAACTTCTTTGGCTGCTGTATCATCAGGAATTAGAGCAACACTGATTGAAGGAAGGATAGCTCATTTCAGATTTCAAGCTACCTCTTAAATTATCTCATGTTTAACAGGAAGTATGTGGTATAAAGAAAGAAACACCAAAAGCAAGGGTGTGTGAAGAATATTAAATGCACAATGACCCAAAAATCATTTGTAACTTACATAGAATGTTGAGTGACATCAGGAAAAAGGATGGGTGATTTGGTGGTGTTACTTATTACTGTCCAGTGACTTTTAAATGCTCTCTCCTTATTATTGTCATAAATACCAGAGCTGACAAAGTGCAGGCATGTATAAAGTCATTTTATACATGGAGATATATATTGAAAAATTGACCTAATATGCAAGCAAGTGGTTACAGTAAGGTTGGTGAATATTGAAGATTTCTTTTCAATATTGGTGATAGAAAGATTCCAATTAATCAATCATACATTTAATTATTTCAGACATGTGGTAATTTAGTTAAAGATATAAAAGAGCTAAGAGAAATAGTATTTTTTGATATTTGTCAAAATTACCAGAGTTATTAACAATTATTAACTATTTTTCTATTTAAGTGACATTTATTACTCAGATCTAGTTGAATCTGTAATTATTTGGTATAGAAAATTACCCTGAATAATTTTAAGAATTCTCTTGTCCTTGCTATTTGTCTTCATTTAGTACAATCAGTGTTCTTAAAATTAACTCTTTCTTTCTGTAAAGTAGGTTCAAAGTGGACATATCACAACTTTGTATATAGTTATATTCAAAACTTGAATTTTATCATGAGGATACTCACTTTTTGGAAATAATTCAGAAGAGGCTACTAGGATGATTCTGGGAACAAAAGTGTCATCTTGCAGGAAAAAGTTAAGATCTTTTAAGCTCTTCTCTTGAGAAAGATTGGTAAGAGGTGATCTTATTGAAGTTTTTGAGGTTATCTTGGAATATAATAGGATAAAGGCCTCTGATTTCTTTATACTGAGTTACAAAGATAATAGGATGAGAATACACAAGTTTGAGATTTGGAAAAAGGTAGGCTAGACTTCCAATAATAGTTTTAATTTCTTGAGAGGATGATTGGTTTGTAAAATGTCAGCAGTAGTGGAGACTGATATTTTACAATTCTCTATGAAAAGAATTAATTTATTGTGGAAAATAAAGGGTGGTTTTAATTTTCTTGTGGATAGGTTTGATAGAATGTATTAGAGCTATAAGATATGATACATGATGCAAAAAAGTTGATATGAGTGTGGAGAACAACCTGTGTTAATCAAACCTTTAGGTTTGAGTTGGTTAGGATCTGAAAAGTTTGTTTGAATTGGTAGTACACTGAGTAACATATAGATTGCATTAGTTATCGTCAGTGCATCAGTTAATTGTTGCAGCATTATTTCATACAAGTTTTAACTCTATTTTTATAATTTTAAAACTATAAATTTTGTTGGTATATTTTTAATATAATATTAACATCATAGACATTTTTTAAAACTTGCTGTCAAATTTAGTTCCTAATTCTGGAAGAAAACAATTATGAGTTTAAAAAAAAATGGTTGCCATTGGCAAAGAACCTAGTTGACTGAAATTTTGGTTATTCCATTCCAGTGCACTCAGAAAAAAGAACTTTCCCCAGTTTATGACATAAATTTTTTTGAAAATTTCAAGCAAAAGCTTTAGTTTGATTTATTCAGTTATGCAAAATCTTAAAGCTGTACTGCATAGCTGAATAAACAAAATGAAGTTTTTGCTTAAATTTTTCAAGGAAATCTATGACATGAACTAGGAAGCCCTAGGTAAGTTTGCATGGAATGTCCCATTTTATGCACTCATTGCTACTTTTGAGAAAAAGCACCAAGTGTAAATTTTGGATGTATGTACATTAACTAATGAAAATTCTTTTTGTTTGTCTACTATAGAATATTGATAGATCTGATTCGACTGGATGTATCATCCTCTGCCATTTTTGCAATGTTACAGAGTATGGCTGCTAGTACTTGAAATACTACAACTACCAAGAGAAGTGGAATTACAGTTACACAGGCAAACCAAAAGAAGAAGCCACCACTTGCAGCAAAACCATATCGAAAAGATGTAAAGCCAAGCAATAGATAAATGTTTTCTTCTTTCTGTTATTACTGGGTCTTCAAAAGCCTCAATTTTTGTGTAATTCATCAGGTTTTAAGTTTTATTGTCAAGTCATTCTCTAATAAATTTGTAAGGTTTGAGCTGTGTTAAGCAATTGTATTCTCTTGCAATTTTTCTTATTTTCTGAGGAATGATAAGAAATAAAACATCCCCATGTGAAACTTAAAACCAGCTAAGACAGATAAGCAAACATTTAATCAAAAGAGATGTAAATGAGTAAAAATTGAAAGATTAATGAATGAATCTAATCTTGATAGTAAAATGTTGGTTATGTAAATATACATCTCTATTTTTACTACCATTGAACTTACTGGTTAGCTTATCCTGATAATTGTGCATTTTATAGCTTTAGAACATTGTATATACATATATCCTATAAAATGTTTTTTTGAAACTTTTTGAAGGTACGATGATATTGTGATGAAGTTCACAGTGATATGTGTTAGACACAAACATTTTCACCAAAGCTGGTGTTTCTTTAATATGCATGTGTTAACTGACCGAGGAAGTTCTGCTTTGACAAATTGAAAATAAGCAATTTTTCAATGACACATCTTTGCTAAGTATTATATGGTGTATGTTTCATTTGAAGTTGAAATTCATTTCTGGCTATACTGAATTATGTAACCATCTCTCTGTTTATTTGGGTTTGACAAAATCTTGATGTAATAGTTTTAATATGTACATGTCTTTGTGTTGCTTTGAATTAGTAGATATATTTCTAAGGTTTTCTAAAGTGTGTGAGTCTTCAGTGGTAGTAATATGTCCGTTTTTAAAAAGTTGTGTAGGATATCTGCTTTTCATTTAGTTTGTTCATAGTCTATCCCTTAAATTAAAAACAAAATTATCATTACTGATGTAGTCTATGTATTGCGTAACTGTTTTTCTTTAACAACATGTATAGAATGAACCAAATAATGGGTGAAATCACTAATTTTCTGTGTAAAATGCATTGAAGACCCCAGCAATATTTGTAAAATGATTTGGATGTTTATTTAAACTATTATTTTGTGACTATATTATTGGGGACCTTATAGCAATAAAGTTCTGGGGCTGACAAGCAATGTCGTGCACAAATAGTTTAAAAAACCTCTTAAATATCGAATGGAATTTATATTAAACACTACTGAGAAAAAGAAGTATCTTACTAAATAAGTGAGTGACAGAAAGCCAGATATGCTACTTGTGACACATTCAGTTTTTTGTGATAATAATAAAAGTAACTTTGTCTTAAATAAATTGTACTTCCTCAGACATTGTTCAAGTGCAAAAAAATGTGGATAAAGTGTTCGTTTATAATCTCATGTTCATTCTGTTTATTTATAACATTTGTTAGAAACATTCAGAAACAGAATGAACATGAGATCATAAACAAACACTTTTTCCACATTTTTTTGCACTTGTTTATTCTGTTTCCAAATATCTCTTAACAAATATTAGAAATAAACAAGAACTTGTGCACAAAATTTTGTTTTACAAATTGATCCATAAATTCAGTAAATAACAAGCGATTTAAACAGTTTTTACTGGCAGCAGTTGTTAGCTTCCAAAGTGTCTAACAGCAACTTTTGACATTTATGTCATTATCACAAAAAGCTTTTTGGTAAACTTCTCTCTAAAGAACTTGAATAAAGAAGCACAAAGATCATTTTTGACAGATGCTGACTGAAGAATAAAACATTTTTGTCGTAACTGTTTTTATAAGCCAATTTTGTAACTATTTTAATAACTACAGTTAAAGGACTTATTTTTAGTTTTCCATTTTAGTGTTTTAATTATAGATATTCAGTTGTATATTTATAATTTATTATAAAGCAAGTGTTCATCCCTGACTAAAGTTTTTCTCAATTCGGATATTTTGTTAATTGCTGTAATCACTCTATTTTTTTTTCATTTGGAAATCCATAATTTTTGAGGTTTTAAATGTTTAAAAAATTACAAGCACTAAATTTCAGTGCTGTTTTATGTGCTGCTTTAAACAATGTATAATTGATTTCACATCATCCTGTCTACATCAAGAACAAACGTATTGATGAACAATGTAAGACATTGAAGTATATTCTATTTATCTGGTAAACGTTCTATTGTTGACACTGATTTATAAAGATAAAAGCAAGAAAACTTGATTTTAAATATTTTTGACTTCTCAAAACAATTACCTGGGAGACTAATGCACAACGACAGTTTTGGAGGATTGTAGTTCACTTTCCAAGGGGCATACAGATCACTTTAAAAACAATACTTTAAAAGTTGAAATAACAATAAATGAAACTACTTTTTAACAACATATTTTTTTAACTTTATTTCTTAAAAAGAATATTGACAGTTACTACCAATATGATAATAAATGTATCAAATTATTATTAGTTAACAAGTAAAACTCAGTATGACTATACCATTCTGTAGATGTTGGTTTATGACATGCTTTAACTTCCAAAAGATTGCAAAAGTTGTTGATATCTTGAAAAAACAAAATGAGTTATTTTCTTTTCCAACTGTAAACTTGATACAAGGATATAAGTTGTTTTTCTCAATATTAACAAAAGTTATCATCAGTGGTTTAACATACCTATGGTATCTAATGGATGTAAAAAAAAAACACTGGACATTTATTCGTACATTATTTTACAGGATAACTTACAAAAATATTTGTTAAACTAAGTGCTAATCTTGAGTCCACAGCATCACCATCTAATTGATCATGAACACAGTTATCAAAATTGAAATATTTCATAGTTTAGTAATTCAAAAACAGTTTTTGTTGATCTTTATACAGTTATCTTAATTTAAAAAAAAATGCATCTGTTGCCATTTGAATTAATTTCAGCAAAAAAATATTGGTGTTCAGATATTGGTATCAAAACCCACAGGGAGCACTTATTCCTCAAATCTTAAATATATCGGATTTTAACTTTATATTCATTCAAGTGGATCAAAATTTTTAAAAAAAGGTAAAAAAAAAAAAGATTACAAATTTCTTATTGTTATTGCCTGTATTTGAAACTATTAGTGATGGGTCTAATATATAATTTTATCAGTAACATTTTTAAGTTTAACAAATATCTTTGTCAATTACCTTTTGTTTTTACAGGATCAAAATCCGGTTTACAATATGTTTTAAAAACCAAATGATAATTTGAAATATGTTGTTCCACAATGAAGAACTAGCTATAAAGAAACTTATTACAAAGTTAAATGTTACTTTTTTTTATTATAGCCTACTTTCTGGTATGTTTAGTTTTCCATTTACAGTCTTGCTGAAGTCTAAAAATGCTTTTTTGTGATACAAATAAGATTGTTGAATTTTATGGATCATTACAGCTCTTTTGTTCTGTAATTATGTGAGTTGTATGTACCTAATGTTATGTGAGGAAATATTGCTTTAATCTGTATGTTGTATTTTTAACACTAATTTTAATAAATTTTAAGAAACATGGTTCATTTTTCTCGAGTAATAATCATATATAAATATTGAATATACATTAATGTACAAAATTTACATGAAAACGTTACTTAACATTTAATAAAAAACAAAACAAAACCATCAATGAAGCCTTACTTATACAACAAGTTAAACCCAAAATAAACCAATATAAAGGAATGCCATTATACCTATATTAATATTATAGATAAAATTATATATTCAAACATCTAACCCCGCCCTCTACATTGCAACACTCAGTTACACAACCCCTTCCAAACATGTGGTCAGCTTCCGGTTAGTTACCTCTTTCTTTGTGAACCTGACGATGACCGAAGAAGGTCGAAACGTTGTTCGCTCTTCTATTTAAAATATTTTCTGAACCCAAACGAGCCGTTTTTGCATATAAAATTCAAAACAAAACCAATGAATGTATGTTGCATAGCAAAGGTAATAGAAGCTAGCACTAGTGAATTGTGAAGTAAAAAAATGTATTCATTTTAATATTTATAGAGAACTAGGTTTATGTGAGCTTTGAAAGTTGTATTTAAGTTACAGCTAACACATGCATCTATAACACACATTTAAAAACCTTGATTTAACATCAGTGTAAAAACATGTAGGTTAACTATAAGGCAACAGCTATAAAAGTGTACAATGAAAATTAGAATATGTGATGATTTTATTTATTCTTGGAAGCACAGCAAATAGAGTTAGTGGAATAGAAGAGGGTATCACCAAGTGAATGTAAAAGGAATGACATGGATTATTAAATTAAGTGTGTGTGTATATATATTTATATATATATATAGAGAGAGAGAGAGAGAGAGTGAAAATAAATTAATGTTAAAACCTGTCTTCCTATGTGGCTCAGGATGTTGAACAAATGGATGAAAGTTGCCAACTTTTATACTTCACGCCTACAAAAATCTACAGAATTCAATAACCACACAGTCTTCAAGAAATAGAAACATGTCTGAAACAACACTTGTGAAAATGATTTGGTCACATAGTTATAATGAATCCACAGTAGATAACTAAAACACCATTGAGGTGGACACTAGAAAATGATAAAAGACAAAAAGAAATCTGAAGAAAAATTATAGAATGAGGGATCTGGGATAGAGTATAAAAGGTTGCTCCATACCTTATTTGCATGTGCCACCGAACATTAAGAAACTGAGCAAGAGATCTATGGCATGTATTTTGTTCTGTGTTGGTTTCTTGTCATTATTTGGTTAGTAAACTATTAATAATAAATGAAGTATATGTAAAGTTATATAAATTACAAAGCTAGTCTAGAAAAATAAAAGTGTAACACTTTATGACCAAAATAAAGTTATCAGGGCACAGATTATATATAACGTGGTAATATAAAATGTGTCCTGATCTTTAGAGGTGAGTGTGGATGTAGAACCCACACAGTGGTAAGAATACATTCGCTATCAGTCCTACCCTCTGTTTCCAAAACCTTGTATGTAAATGATGAAATAAATAAAACAGCAAGATAGAGGTACTCAAGCTCAGGTGTTTAACATCTGTCTCACTTTTCACTATATGGAGACAGTTGCAGAAAGGTGACTGCTGTCCAATGAAAAATAAATGAGAAGTAAGGTCCTACCACTAGGGGTAACAAGTAAGAAAACCACCTTCTGAAATAAGCCTTTTAGCCTGCATAATGGTAATTAAAACTCAAATTAATGAGGTAATATTAAAAGCAAACAAATTAGACTAGAAAAACTTCCTTACTAAGCTATTTAAACTAGTGTAACACCCACACAGTTCTTGTGTTGCTCCTAATTTTCAAATTGTTTTCTACTGTTTATACCTTGTTTGTTCATCTCTCTTAATGAGGTTAATATGCGTATGAAAATAGTGCCATTCTTTGACCTTGAAAATATGAAGTTTTCAAGATTATCACAAATATTAAGCATATTGTATTTAATTCCATTTTCATTTTATTTTGTATTTAAGCACAAAACTACACAAGTGGTTATCTATGCTCTGTCCACCATGGATATCAAAACCCAGTTTCTAGTATTGTCTGTAAGCATACTGCTGTATCATTGGGAGATATTAAATCTTTATTTCTTGATATTTATGTAATATATACATAAACACTTGTTACAAAATATTTTAATAAATTTAACATAAAACATTTATGCCCCTTAAATGTTAATATTTCAGCATTAGTAGTGAAATATCGTACTTTGTTACAAATTGTACAGCACGTAAGTATTGTACATTTATGATCTTTATAATAAAATGAAATAGAATACTATTGTTAGGAGGATGTATAGCAGATAAGAGTATATATTTTATCATAAACATTTAATTTCCAGATTTAAATAATGTGGTTCAAATATAGAAATTAGAGTAATTTCTAATTCCTCTGGATAAATATTATTGAAATTCTATATTTCAGGATTATTTATACAAATTAAATCATCAATGTAGCTTACACTAAAATCATCAGGGTTTATAGTGTCTTTAATAAATTTATTTTTATAAAATGTACAACCTGCTATACAAATAGAATGGTTAGCTCCCATTGGAACTCCTACTGTTTAAATATCCAATTATAGAAAAGTTAGTTATTACAAATATAGAAGCTTAATATATCCTTTACATTTTTGGAGGTAACATTTCTTTTTTTAAATAATGCAAAAGGGGAACCATATTGTTCTATCTGCATTCACAACTAAACTCTTTCTTTCACTATTTTGTATACAAAATTCCTTCGGAAATGTTAAATTAATGCATCTTGCCCACAATTATTTAAATATTCTAAGGTTCATTTTTTGATTATCCAAAAAGTACATTTATTACTTGTGCTTTCAATTCTGTAAAATAAGATACTTAATAATTTATTTAATAAAATGGCTTTTTTTTGTTTTCACCAACCTAATGAATTAAATTTAACAAGAAATGTATGCAATTTAGGTATAGAAAATGGAAAAGGTAAATCTAAATAAAGGATTTGATTTGGAAATTATTTCTGTATCCTTAGATTACAGAACCATTTAAATGTTTGCATTCTATTAATTTCCTGGATCATAGGTTAAGCAGGAAAATATTTACACATAAACTCAAAGTTACAATTAGTTTTATTTATGGGGGCAATTAGATATTTTTCTTGCAATTGTTGGATTTTGTTACTAAGTGGAAAAATGTTACATCATTTGGAAATAGCACCCCAATAGTACAGCACAGTCCACAGCTTTACAATGTTAAAATCAGGGGTTTGATTTCTCTCGGTGGGCTCAGCAGATAGCCCAATGTGGCTTTACTATCAGAAAACACACAATTTGGAAATTTTAAAGTTTTTTTTTTTTAAAAAAAAACAACTCCCATATTCTACTTTTACTACAGATAAAACTACCATTTTGCTAACCATCTGAGCAGATCACATGTAATATAAGTAAATTTCAAGATGTATTCATAAGTATTGTTCTCAAAATATTCGAAGTGGTAAAAAGAGTACTGTACAAAATGGTAACTACATTGGTCAATGTGGCATCCATTTTCAACTGCTGAGGTGAGTATGCAAGCATAGTTAGATCATTCTAAACTTCATTTGATCTCATTTAAGTGGGTGAAAAATTCCCACCAAGTATCAGTTTTACAATAATAAAACACTACTATTCACAAAGAGAAAGGAAAAAAACAGACAAAAAGAATATTATTTTGATAGCAAATTTCTGAACTATTCTATTATGATATACACGTTATTTTTACATTATACATTCTACTTACATCTCCACATTTACCTAGCAAGTTCTTTACACATAAATTTTTAAAGAAATATATATCTATCTATATACATACAAACTTCATGGATTTTCTTCCATCTATAAATTTTAGAAGTTTTCTGTCACTCATAATGTAAACATGTATAACAAAACAAAAAAATACTTTCACAATCACAACACTCATCAAATGATACAGCTGGCTACATATAGTAATTACCTGTAAACTTTAGTGTAAGAAAACATTGGACAAATAATTTTTTATGGTTCTTTTCACGAGGGCTCTGTTACATTAATAGTGTGCTTATAATACAAGAAAAACTTCAGCAAATGTTCAAGCGATCACAACTTTCTACCAATATTAAAAACAAGCAGTCAGTCCTGTATTCTCTTTTAAACTGTGTAGAAAGATACTTGATATCAAGAAAACCTTTGTGTCAGATAAACAATGAGTTTTATACAATCACAGTTCATTTGCTAATCAGTTACAATATTTAACTCTTTTCAACAAGTAACCTCAAAAAGTAGATGGAAGATATGAAGCACTTGTCTTTGGAAGCTACAACATTTTAGTTTATCTTGCCTTAAAAAGATACATACATGATAAACATACACTTGTAAAAGTACTAAAGTCTGCTCATAAATGCTAACGCTGCAATTTTTTTTTTCAGTTTACCAAAATTAAACAGGTTTATTATTAAATAAATAATTTAATTTTCTTTTTGACTGTATTAGAGTTGTTCAACTCATGACTACACTGATATTTCAGTGAGCAAAGATAACCAGTGACAATGAACATTTGTCAACTGGAGATGATAGTCTGTGACAGACAGAGCAAAGACAGCCCTAATATCACTGTGCAGCTTTGTTAACTGAAATAAAAACTAATTCTATATTATTCAATATTTCAGAAACAAAATTTGAAAATGGAACAGCTTTTAAATAGTACTTTGTTTAATGCCTATTCATCTGAATAACTTGTGAAAATATGTACAAGATTTCTAACATCTCTTAATAATTTGGGAGAATTAACTTTCAAATACTAAAGTAAAACCTTCAGAATTTTTACAAAAGCTACACAAAAAAATATCTGTACATAATAACCTATAATTTTGAAATAACAGACAAAGGGGAAGGCAGCTAGTTAACACCACCTACTGCCAGCTCTTCTTATAGTGTCCTTACAGATCCAAAGTGCAAAACACATTCACGTAGCAATAACAAAAAGCCAAAATTCCTTTTATTCACAAACACGATAACTACCATGCCACAAAGGTGGTATTTCTATAGTTACAGGCTCTTTCATGCTGTTAATAACTAATTTTATTTTGAAATATTTTTCTTTATTTTTACATTCTCATACATTAATAAACACTTTGGAATACACTAACATATACTTTTGTAAAACAGTTAGATCTATAAAAATATATATTCTGAGGTTTGTATGACCGTACCCAAGTATTTATTTGTGCAGAATTTCTTTTGTATCTCAGTAACAAAACACCACCTACAGCTGACAAGAAAATTAAGCTCACTCTTTTGAGCCAAAATAACAGATGTAACAACAGGAAAAACAAAATATTTTGTCAATAGTGGAAAATTAAGCTGTTTGGAACATTCAACAGGAACCTATTCTGCTTATGTGATCTAAAGAAAATAAAAATAAGTCATCAAATTTATGCATGACAAAAATGTGAACCAGGTATTAACATAACACATTTAATACAGGTTTTACAGACTTCATATTGAAGTTGCTTTCAAAGAGATATCTCCCTGTTAGTTAAAGGCCAAGATAATCATTTGTCATTTGGTATCAGAATGTGTGATAAAAAAAAAAAGAGTAGATTTGGTCTTTAAATATAAATTTCTTCTAATTTACTAAAATCAACTTGCTGTTTTTTTCAGTTTAAGCTTGTTCTGGGTTTTCTCCCTCAACTAAAAATTTGTTCATGTTTGGATGAAACTGTTTATATACAAGAGAACATTTGCCTTGTATGGCTGACCAATTAATCTTTACACCTTGGAACTAAATGCAAGTAAACCAGAGGTTCTTGACTATGCAGAATTAGCTCATGAGATTGCATGTTGACGGTTAAGAATATTATGGGGTGAGTGGTTTTGTTTCGTTAACTTTTATTGTAAGAAAATATCTGTTCTCCAATTACATTTATGGAGGAAAAGTAATAGGGCTTTGTCGTTATTCAACTTGGAAACATCAAAATACAGTGGGATAAAAAAAAAAGGCATCAATAATCATTGCTCATTTCTTTTCATACCAAGTACAACAGTGAAGGGTGACTTAATGCAGTATGTAAAACCTCTGACACACAATACAGTTCAGCTTGTTTTAAAAAAATGACAGATAATGTATTTGGACAAAAGAGAATAACTACACATTTTATCTTCTTCAAAATCCTTTGAAAAGTGTAGTTCTATTAGACTTAATTCAAATCGAGTTGATGCTGATTTTCAGAGTCTACTAATTAAACTGTCTGACATTTACAGAAACATGCTTATGTGCTAGTTTTGCAAATGTGATTGCTCACTACAAATCACACAGTTTTATTAATCTGTATCAAATATATACAAGTTAAGACTCACAAGAATTGTGCATTTTTATTCTCAGTATCAAACTTAGACAATTGTGACTCTTTAATAAGAAAATCTAATATCCATGATAAATTTATATGTAATAACAAACTTAAAAAACACTTCCGTAATGTAAAACTTTAACAAGTAAATAACTGGCTCTGGTTTTATACTACACAAGTTTAATGTTACATTTTTATTATCAAACTAAAATTGAGAAAATACAGGATCCCAAGTCATTGTATTATTCAAGAACTTACAAAATGTACATGTAAAATTATAATTAAAATCTAAATAAAATTTTAATTTTAAAACATCAATGTAACACATTTTCTTGACTTGGTTATTGTTTCTGAAGTTTTGTACAAACCTTTTTATTTACATAATTGTCTGGCTGGGTTTACTTTTCACAGGATTGGCTTAAATGTAATTTGAATGTAAACACATGTTAATATATTACATCATTGTTTAGATTTTAATAATTCCATTGAAGAAAACAGTGTCACATCTTTAAGAAAAAGTTCCTTAAGTGCATTATCGGGACATTATTTATACAATATTTACCAGTAGCTAGATACTTTAATGAATTTTGGTTTGAAGGATAGACATTAAGATGAATAAAAAAGCATTCCATAAGGTATGCCACAAAACAAACTCAATAATTTGAGTTTTAAATCATTCACATCATGAACAGAGAGACCCAGTTACTGCAAATATGTGAAAACAAAACTGTGTGCATCATTACATTTCTTAAAGGCAGGAACATTAATAGTAATAAACTGTGTGTAAACAAGCCTTGCAAATAAGCTAGCTGAGAACGAATCTTGTCCAAGTTTCTTTTAATTTAAGTGTGGGACAAGCAGGTTGTTGTTAAAAAGGTGCATCTCAGTACATGTTAAATTGTGGGACTCTGTTACAAGCAAAAATTTCCTGATAGTATGACAGAACATAAAATTTGATAACAAAAGACATTAATTCTGTGGTCAAACTCTATACTTTGCTAAACTCTAATTAGACCATCTGAATCAGATTGACTAAGATGTTTAATTTATAGGACATAAAAGATAATAAAATGCCAACACATAACCTAAATAATCTTCAGGTAAAGGAATGGTTTTAAAAATATGTTCTTAATAAATTTAATTGAAAAGTCTTAAAAATATTCATCGATGGAACTAATATTCATTTCAGGCTCCTAAACCAGTTAAAATAAATGAAAATAGGTACCGCCTGGATACAGTTATTAAAATTATCAAGTGCTTAAAACAAACACATACACACAAAGGCACATCTGGATGTGGATCTAGAGAAACATCCAAGTTACGAGATATGGATTAAGTAAACCTATAAATCAAAGGGAAGCTGTGCTTCTGTTGTAAAATAATACTAAAATAGTGCTGTATCATTAAAGACCAGCTTTCAATACAAGATCAGTATTGCCTTCTGACTGAAATTATGATATCTGTAACATTTTACTGGTACTAACATTAGTCTAGATCTAAATAAAAGGCAAGAAGTAATAATAATACAAGCTATGTATATGTATACTTACTAACTTTCTGCATATACCAGACATGAATTCAAATCCTTGTCAGGCAACAGTTTGTTTGGTAACTTAGCATCAGCAAAATAACAAAGTTCGTAGATAATATAAGCAAAAAAAACTCTGCAATTGAAATGTTTTTTGACTGTGAAATAATAAGTTTATGATACAAAAAATATGAATCTTTATTTTTGTTCAGAATACATTCCCCATTATATGGGTTAGGAAAACAACAAAATTGTTTTATCTAACATGTGACAACTGTTGCAATATTTTTCATGCCAAGAGTAGGTACTTAAATTTTTGTGTGGCTGATGCAAGTTTTAAAAGCATTTGGCACCATGCATCTGTTGATTTTGTACATTCCATTAAATACTAGAAACATGTCACTGCCAGTGCCTAATTGCACTAGTAACAAGTATAATTATTCTGACCTGTGCTACTGAGTGATTGCTGTGAACTGCTGGAAAATAGGAGAGTTTCATTTTATAAATGAATACTTTGATGTTCATTCTGTTTCTGTATTTACTGACAAAAGCATAATCTCATAACAAGAAATTTATAAAATGCTAGAATCAGCAAAAAGTAGCTTCTGATCCACATCTATTTGCATATAAAGCTGTATGAATTTTTATATTCAGAATCTCACATATAGGTATTAATGCTCTGGACAATATATTTTATAAATTTGGATTCATGTAAAAATACTAATTATGAAAAATCTTTTTATTCGCATTTACTTTTATGTTATGTTTAAAGAATGACCATAAAAAAACTATACCTCTATGTGTCACAATATGTGCACATATTTCTCTGTTGGAAACTACAAAGTACCAACATGGGAAATTTTATTATATGCATCTAAAGTAATTTTATTTTTTAATGTGAAAACAGCAATGGCTAAACTTACTGAAGTACATTTTTTGTAATACGAGTAAATTCTTCCAGTAATGTTTTAATGATTGATACAATTACAAAATGACAGAGAAATTCAAACAAGATCATGCATAACATTTTAGAGAGAGAGAAAAAAAAAATCTGCAAAGTTTCTTTGGGCAATTAAAAATCTGACAATAATAAAAAGTTTTTAAAACTCAACACTGTATCATACAAGGTATCAAATTTTTTTTAAGTATACTGTTTTAGTTTTGTTTATCATTTACGTGATTAAATGTTTGTTCACTTGTACCTTTTCAAGGCTGTTCACATACTAAAATTTGAATAAACCCTACAATAAAACAAATACTTAAAAACTTTATTAATTACCTATTCCAAAACAGCTGGTTTAGATTTACATTATATTATTAAAACATTTATTGTTTTTTGTTATTTTACACATTTAGATACTCATATACATAAGGGTATTGCAAATGTTCAGTAATTTACAGAAAAGGTGAAAGTCTCAGTCATTCATGAAGTCTGTAATCCTAAGATAAAAAAATCTATAAGAATGTATGGTTTTATTTTCACTTATTTATGAAAAAAACAACAATTTTGTAGAAACTAAAATGGTATATTACAAGATACATAATAAGTTACAAGAGTTGATTGACCAGTTCTCAAGTTCCATGAAAACTTTCTTGTTATAACTAATGGCAAAAAGTTAAAAACAACATAATTCTAAATGTTTCACAAAATGGCAGTTAGCCTCCAACCTTAACATGAGGTGATTCTACACAACCAAATAGAAAAATGGTAGTTTTTTTTTTAAGGCTAAACTGATGTCACATATTTGCACAATATTGAGAGGTTTACGTTTTCTATCACGTGGATGAACTTCAAATGACTGCAGCCACAGCTCCATTAGTTTTTTTGTCCTCGGGTTCACCTTTAACTCTGTAGTCAGTGATACTGAACACAAACTGTAAACAACCACATCGAATACCACTTCCATGCTGCAGTAAAGCAGTACCTTCCCATCCTGCACCACTTCTTCCAATAAGGCTTGAGCTACTTGCTTTGCAGTTACACGGTTTCCAAGACTACAGTATAACAGAATATGAAAATAAACAAATCAAAGATAAAAGATGGAAAAAAAAATTCTTTGAAACAAGTTCATAAAATTTGAAACCTTTTATTATTTAGTAGTTTTCTTCCAGTACTTTATAACATAAAACAAATAATGCTACAGCTTTGTTATTGTACCTTTAGAGATAATCCAGTACATTTTATTAAATAATCCAATTTGGAGTTATGAATGGGAATGTTCCTCTGTGAATGATGCATTTTAAAATACAATCAGAACACAACAGCATGTTTTTTTTTCTTTCTGCCCTAAATATTCACATTTTCCAGTAAAACATTAAAACCTTTATAATGCTTTCACTGCTTAATACTTTTGAAATGTACTTATATATATCATTACCAGTGTACTAATATCATAACTTTTGCCTGGATAACCATGTAATACTGGTAATAATTAGAAAAAAAACAAAAAAAAATCAGCAACTAACTGCCATTTACTCTTTTAAATTGTAGTTCAGTGCATAAAGCAAAAATACTGCAGTTAACTTAAGTGGACTCAAATTAGAAAAAAATAAAAATTATAATAAATGAGTTTACAGATAGATTAAAGGTGACAAATTAGAATAATTTTAAATTTACACAGCTGAAAAATTAAAATATTTCTTACCTGAAAATACATTTCAAATAGATACTAACCACTTTGCACAACTAAAAAATATCAGCTTACACATAACTGATGTGGAATTTCCTTTAAGTGCCACAAGCCTTGACCAAACTCCACACTGACACGTCTAAGTGTTGTGTACCAGTCGATGGGTTAAATATTTCATAAAACACAATGAAAGTGGCACAACATCTGTGTTCAGTAATCCTCCATAAGCACTAGTATGTGATCACAGATTCGTCCTTCAGTAGGCCAAACAAAATACACTGGATATTGGAACGAACGCGATGCAGTAAGATATTTATCCGAAACAAGTTTTCAGGTCAGAAAAATGTTATCTTCAGAAATGATTGATTGATTAACAGATTTAGTGTTTTATGGCACAAAGCAGCTGGGCTATCTGCACCAAACATCCAGTAAAAAGGTAAAAATAAATTAAACGTAGTAACATACATAAAAGGAAATGAAGGTGAAACAAAACAGCATTGAAAAACAGAAAACGTATAAAATCAATGATGACACCTTGTCTACAATGCTAAGAGAGAAAGCAGAGTAAGAGAAGTTGAAAAGGACTTTCTCTAGCAAAATGGTAACGATCATAACCTGCCAAGAAGACTAACAGGTAAGTGCAAGAACCATTGTCAGTCACCTGATGTTGGCCTTTCCAGTCCTGGTTCTGGGTTATGTGTCATAGCAGCCATTATCAAAAGGTAAAATAAGAAGTGTTATAAGACATATAGCAAAATCGTAATAAAAATTAGTCAAGTGTCCTGTAAAAAGGTAAAAGTAAAGTAAATGTAGTAAAATTCATAAAAGGAAACAAAGGTAAAAACAAAACACCAATTAAAAACAGAAAATAGCAGAAAACCAATGTTGACATCCAGTCTATAAAATTATAAAAAAACTTCCTGTAGCAGAATGGTAATGATCATAACCCACCAGGAAGACTAACAAGTTAGTACAAGAACCACCACCAGTTACCTGAAGTTAGTCTTTCCAATCCTGGTTCTGGGTTACGTGTCATTATGGCCAGTACTAAAAGGTAAAGTAATAGGTGTTTACAGACACGCAGCAAAATTGTAATAACAACTCACCAGGATGACTAATGGGTAGTTCAAACAGCAGCACTAGTCACCTGAAGTTGGCCTTTCCAGTCTTGGTGTCGAGTTATTTAATGTTTTGGCTATTTTCCGATGTCAAATTGAACTAGAGAGATTGAGACTCGGAAAAGGGAAACACAATTGAAAAGGTGTAATGAATAAATATCCAACACTTAACTGAGACTAAAAAGATTAATGGCCATTAAAAAACAAAAAACTTCATCAAGGTTACAGACGAGCCCTGGGACAGAACACATTTAAAATAGTGACGTCGTTGAGAGTCGTAACAATGGCAAGAAAGTAAAATGTGACTTACAGTGATTTGAGTGTTACACAAACTACACACTGGTACATCAGTTCCAGATAAAAGAAAACGATGAGATAAAAACTGTGACCAATGTTTAGTCAAGTAAAAACAACTTCCTCCTTCTGAACTTTACAGAAGCTAGACAGTCAAAGACCAATACAGGGTTTTATTTGAAAAAGCTTGTTGTCACGTTGCTCACTCCAAGTGGACTGCCAGCTGGTATAGAGCCGAGCCTCAAATGCAGGACCATAGTCCACGTGTGGAACAGGCACAGCAAAGGTAGTGCCACATCAGACAGATTTAGCTGCGACGTTAACAAGCTCATTCCCAAGAATACCAACATGGCCCAGATAGAAGAAAATGTTAAAAAGAAATGGGCCAGTCAGTTTTGAATATTGGTGAGAACAGGGTTTGAACTAACATGAAGCAATTCCAGAGCCAGTGAAGAACTAAGCGAGTCAGTATAAATACTGCAATTTGAGTACTGATTAACTTCTATATAATCCAAGGCAAGAGAAATGACATACAATTCAACATTGCACACAGAAGCTGTAGAGGAGATTCTGTGCACAACCACCAAACTTCAACAAACCATGGCAGAGCCAACACAGTCACGTGATTTTGAACCATCTGTAAAAATAAGAATAGAAGGATGGTTTGAAAGATGTTCAGCAAATAACAGACAGTATTTCCAATTGGAAATGTCTGCTTTTCTTTGATGACTTAAAGATAGGTCACACTTGGAGACTATAAAAAGCCATGGTGAAATGGGCTGATCAGTGATACAGCAATGTTAAACAAAGACAGACCCAATTCATCTAACTGTGCCTGGATACGAAGGCCAAAAGGAGCAATGGCAGATTGTCTGTTCTAAAAAAATAAGGCCCACTGAGGAAGAAAAACACATCCCCAGGAAGGATGCTTTGGTAAGGAATGAAGTTTCAAAGAATACAGTAAGACAATTGCAAACTGCAAAGGTACAGAGAAGGTTCATAAGATTCTACATGTAAATTTTGAACTGGGGAGGTGCAGAAAGCCCCAGTGCAGAGTCGAAGTCTTTGATGATGAATAGGGTCCAGCATCTTTAAGGCCGAGGGTCTGGCAGAGCCATAGACCATTGATCCATAGTTGAGTTTTGAACCAATAAGAGCACGATATACCTTTAACATAGAACATCGATAGGCTTCCTAACTGTAGAAAAGATACAGAAGATGTTCAGTGCTTTTGTGCATTTGATCCGTAGCTGCATTAAGTGCATGCAAACGGTTTTAGATAGAAAAAAATTAAAGACATTTGCCTAGTCCACTGCAGTATATGATTGAGGGCAGTTTGTAGTTGCTGCTCAATATATCTCGTGTTCGTTGACTGACACGAGATGCAAAAGCCGTCGACATAGAGCTTGTTTGCAACAGTGAGAGGGAGTTGTTCAGTGATGGCATTTATCTTTATACTGAAAAGTGTGATACTCAAAACACAGCCCTGAGGGAGCCCAAGTTCCTGTACAAAAGAACAGGAAAATGTTGAACCCAGACTAATTTTGAATCTCCTGTCCATTAAAAAATGTTTAATAAACATGGGTAAATGGCCACATAACCCACATATATGGAGGTCTTGCAAAATGCCATAAAGCCATGTTGTGTCATAAGCCTTCTCAATGTCAAAAAATACTGATACAAGATATTGGCATTTGAGAAAGGCTTCTCTGATTGATGTTTCAAGTCAAATTAGGTGGACCGTGATGGACTGCTGTCATTGGAACACACACTGGATGGGCAAGAGGAGGTTTTTGATTCAAGGAACCGACAAGACAAGCATTAACCATCCTCTCTAAGGTCTTACAGAGACAGCTCATCAAAGCAATTGTACAGTAGTTTGAAGGAATCTTTCGACTTTCCCAGGTTTAGAGAAAAGTAAGATAATAGCTTGGCACCAGGCATCAAGAAAAACATTATCCTGCCAGATCTGGTTAAAAACAATTAGAAGAATAAAAAGAGAAGCAGGAAAGAGATAGTGCAGCATGTCATAGTGTACATCATCAGATCCAACAGATGTCCTGCCATACTGATGAAGGGCCATTTTCAGTTCCACCAGTGTAAAGGGACAATTATAGTAAAAGAGACAGTGAGTTCGAAAGGAAAGAGGTGAGCTCTCTGCCTGAGTCTTGATGGCCAAGAAGGTGGAGGAACAAGTAGAAGTGCTAGATACCTGGCAAAAACTTTTGGCAATACTCCCGACATCAGAGAGTAAGATGGAGGGGGGACAGAATTGTAGTGCCCACTGACCTTTTGAATCCTGTTCCACATGACATTGGAACAAGTGGTAGAAGATATGCTAGTTGTGAACTTAATCCAAGATTCCTTCTGGCTTTGACGTCTTACCCACCTAGCATGTGACCGTTGAAAAGTGATGTGGTTTGAAAGTGTGAGATATCTATGGAAAGTATCCCTGGCCTGCTTTGAGCCTTCCATGCCAAGTGGCAAGCAGGATTCCACCATGGATGAGAATATCGTGGAAAACGTGTTGAGGTTTTAGGAATACACTGAGCAGCTGCTTGTATAATACAGTCAGTTACTGCTGCCACACAATCATCTATTCATGGCTGATTCACAATGGCAGGATCAAGTTCTGTGAGAGCAGTGAAAGTGGACCAGTTTATCTGATCCAGCTTCCACTGGGGCATGCAGGTAGGGTGGCATCAACCACGGCCAGTCTCTCTCAAAAGTATAGGAAAATGATCACTGTCTTGTCGATTATTGCCAACCCTCCTCATTTCTATTTCCTACAAGGAAATAGAAACAAAACAGCTAATTGCTATCCTTGGCTGTCCAATCCTTTGGAAGAAAAGAGCAGTTGTGGTTCTGTGATAGAGTTTGTGAATGAAGACAACCATAAACAAGTACAAGAAGAAAATATGTTTTAAAAAACAAATGATACAAGGAATATGTGTACAAAAACTAAAGATTGGATGGGAATATAAACTAACTCAATAAATCAAAAAACTTAAAGGACCAAATAAAAAACGATGGAGAAAAAATTTGAAGAGTTTTATGAGAACAGGAAGAAGGTGAGCATGAGGAAAAAATTAAGAAAAACTTAGGTTTAGAGTATCAGCAGCCAAAGTAGCTGAGTTTGAGACCTGTGACAAAAGGACATAATTGTGGAATTGAGGTATTTGCAAAACCATTTATCAGTAGGGACCTGAAATGGGATGAAGTCAACTGAGATGAAATTAATCCATTCTAGTTGAGACAACTAATCTGTCACCAGAATCAAATCTGCTGGAAACCACATTGTATAATGGATCCTATTAAGCCCAGACAAGTAATCTATCACTGAATTCCAAACACTTGATACATGAAGATGAACATGGTGACTGTAAACCAAATAAAGGGAGTCAAGAGTGAAAAAGCATAGGTCCTGAAAGCAGGTGCCTTCATGGGAGTTGATATAAGAAGCTACCATAAAGTTGTGTGAATGGATCAACACAAACTGACCTGACAAAAGCAACAAATGAAGTTGACAAATCCAATAAGCCTCAGTCGTTTTATGAAAGATAATATACAGAGAACATTCTCTGGAAGACCATATCTCAAACAGAGTGAAGGTGGCAGAAAACACCCAACAAACAGAAAGACAGGCATTAATGTAGAGATGCAAAATAGGTATGTAGAGACAAAGATGGAAAAGACAATCACAAAACACATTCCACTGAGTCTCCAGAAACTGTTGAAGAGAATGTACATGTGTACAACAAAAAGGAAATCAGAGGTACTAGAGAATCAAATCCCCAATAGAGAAAAATCCTCTCTTGCAAGAATAAAAGTGCCTTGGACACCAATAACGATAAAATGCAAAGACACAAAACAAATGGTTGTGCCTACTCTACAAAAGAAACAAGGAAAAGCCCCTGATAAGCAAGAAACTGAGTACAAGCCAAAACAAGAGAAAGTCAAATAGCTTAAGCGAGATACCTCCTGAAGAAAAATGGAAATAGCAATTGCTGAATGCTGTAAAAATGAGACTAGGTAGTCAGCTCTCAAAGAGGCAGGGAACAACAAACAAAGGATAAGGATAAAGAATTGGACAAGAAACAAGAGAAAGGTTAGCCTGACATGACTCCCAAGTATGAGTAGCAAACCTGTGTAATAATGAGTCAGGAAACCAATGAAATTATAGAAAAAGCTGGTCATAGATGTAAGAGGAAGATATGCAAGCTGGATTGAGAAGATCCTTACAAAAAGGAAACCAGGTCAAAACAAAATACAGGAAGAATCAGGAGCTAAAGTAACAGGCAAAGAAAATCTCCTCATCAATACCGCCTGGGGTCATGATAAAGAGGTGAATGGCAGTGATAAAGCTTAGAAGTAGGATAAAGACAGATGGGGTTGAGCAGATAACTGAAAAGAAAAAAATGAAGGAGAAAGAAGAGTCCCTTAAGCACACAAGAGATTGGGTTAATAAAACAGAATTAAATTATTATTGAGACCAAAGCAAAGCAGGACAAGACATGAGAAGTAGCTGGTAGTTGAAATAAAGAGAGCCTCACAATGTAAAAACAACTAGAATCGTGAAGATATATAGGTGAAGGAGACAATAACACATTTCTGATTTATAAGCAAATCAAATGAAGGAGGAGGAGTAATTTTTCCTCATCAGGTAGTGAGTAGCTGGAAGTAACAGCCGAAAATAGAAAAGATAGCACAACAGAAGGCAATAAAACAGAACAAGGGATGTGAACTGTCAAAGAAGTGAGCAGAAGAAAACCAAAAACATGATGCTGTTAAATAGATAATAACAAAACATTTGTCCTGTGAACAGATAAGATGCCTCTAGATGCCACCAAGTAGGTTAGAGAAAATACCTGAAAGGAATTTCTGGGTCTTAGGTTCATTTTTGTGTTGTTGTTTTTTCTTGCATACACTGTTGAAGGTTAAGTTGCAATTAAATGAATGGTATGAAAGTGCCAAAAAGATAAAATTAACATATTGAATATATGTATAAAAGGCTGTTGGCTGAAGTGGTTTGAAACTCAAAAGAGTACCAATAAACACGTCTTAACACAAATAATGCCAACAATAGAATGAGCCTATGGTCACATCTAAGAGCTCACAGGGATTAGTCTGTGGAGGTTATATCACCATTTTACTGATGGAGGGCTACAACATTAAGAAGATTAAGTGACATGTAGGAGTAGAAATTTTTCAAGGCTTGTGGTATGCACAGGAAATTTTGTGACAGTTTACTTCATTACTTCACAAATGTGAAGTAATTGCTCCTAAATGATTAAAAAAGTGACACTTCTGAAATTTATGAATAAAATCATGTTTAAAAACTTAACTTTACCATAATGTAAGTGTTTGTAATCGTAAAACTTAGCAATAAGCACATCTGTTTTAAGTTAAAATTACAAGTTTTAACTTATTCATTTTTACTGATTTTATTCAAATATACTTTACATATTGACTATATAAAATTATTTCTTGAATATTACTTTTATAGTATATTCATTGACTTGATACTTTATATTACAAAAAAAATAACCAAGATTTTTTTTAAAATTACGCTACACAAAATAAAAACATTTAATATTGAAATCTACCTGCCCTGCTCTTGAACTCATTGTCAGTCGATCCAGAGACTTCAACTCAGACTTTCTTCTTGCCTTATCCACTATTTTTCGAAAGGATGATACGATAACAGTGGGTTGTGGAGCTGAGGTGCGTTTTTCCGAAAAGTCACAAGAATATAGAACATTGTCTACAGTTGTTCCATGTTCACTGTAGTTT
The DNA here is from genome assembly GCA_011833715.1 of Carcinoscorpius rotundicauda. NCBI lineage: Eukaryota > Metazoa > Arthropoda > Merostomata > Xiphosura > Limulidae > Carcinoscorpius > Carcinoscorpius rotundicauda. The sequence goes on along the minus strand of CM022394.1, from coordinate 41,255,430 downwards.
AGCAGTTCAAAATGTTTTGTCAGCTGAAGAAGCAGAAGTGTAAACCCAAGTTATTAAATATTAACACAAAGCTCAAAAGTATTCTCAAAGAATTATCTAAAGTGCCTGTAAATTAATTAACATAATTTTTCTAGAATCTCAGCCATAAATGTTTAATTACGATTTATCAGTAAAAAAAAAACTATAAAACAACTGCACATTTGCATATGAATTAAGATCCAGGAGGGTCAAAGTTGAAAATAATATTCCATTTCTTATTCATCCATGGTGCACTTTCAATAAAACACATTAATTTTGGGTAAGTATACACATAGATGTAGTACAGATATTGGCTTAGTTGAAAGTTTTTAGTGTCAGGTATCCAACAAGAAAACTTCATGATGAAATATTTTCTTTAACTAACAGGAGTTTTTATTAAATTTAATTACATTGATTAAGGCTTCATGTAAAATGAAACCAAGTCCATTTTCTTTCACTAAGCACTTACTGGATTCTAATATTTAATGAGACACCTCTAAAAATGAAAAATTAATTCAAAAATATAACAGCAGCTACTCTTACAGTGAACAAGTTCCAATTTTAATGATGACAAAGTTTCAGCTCATAGTGTCAGGTCACAATGAAGTAAAAGTTATTCAAAAAGACTGTTCAAAATTCCTAAAAATGTTACAGACTCAAGATTGTGAGGATAACTTTGTGGGTCAAAACACTAATTATTGAAACTAGAACATGTCCACTATAAACATTATGGTAGGTTATATTAATATAACAGGCAAATGAATTAATTAGGTTAAATTTTATGCTATTTTGTATTCTGTTACTTAGTGCTAATAAAAACTTACTGTGATTTGCAAATGTGTGTTTATTAGATTCAGTTCTAGTTACTTGCATTTACTTTTTTTACAATTCGTACGTGATATTTTCTAACACATTGCATGCAGTACCAAGCTTTCAGATGAATGTTTTTGTTTTGCATCAGTTAAAAGAGACTATCACATAAAAACTGACAGCTATCAACAGAGGGAAATCAGGATAATCATCCTTCAATATAATTGTAACATTTTATGTATCGTTTTTCTTTACAGCAGCCTAAACAATCTCTCTTACAGGCTCTAAAGAATCGAATGAGATTTTGAATATTGTTTGAAAAACATTTCAATTAAACAAATAAACAGATCAGGCAGGTTACATCATTATTTTTTTATTACTGGAGCTGACAAAACTATAAACACTCATTAATATAGGCTATTGTGTAATCAAATGCAATTAATTTGGTAATAGAAACCCCATACTAAATAGCAACGAAATAAAAAGTGATTCAGATTATTTTGTTCTACAAGTTTTCTAGTCACCAGTGCTAAATTTCTACTCTTCTGTGGCAACCTAGCAAGTCTTCTTTTACAAGACAGATGTTCACGTTTTTCTTTCAAGTTCTTTATGACACATTGAGAAATATATTTCTCTAAACACTTGATAGATCCCACTCACACTTATTACAGCGTGTTGAAATTTCCCAGCCAATCATATTTAGTAAGCTAGGTGTTTATAACCAATAGAAAGACCAGACTATAAATATAGTCTTAGAATAGTTATTTTAAAACTGATGTAAAGAATGATACTGAAAACTAGTCTAGCCTGCTCTTCACACTTTTGTTGCTTAAGACCTCTCTAGCATTTCATCATTGTTTCTCACCTAGAAATATGTCAGTTATAGAAATAGTTACATTGTACTTAGACTTAATTTCTGATTTAATTAATTATACGTTATATTTTAACATGCATATTTGAAAGAAATAATAATTTTTTGTCTATAAAGCCAGCACATCCTCAGTTCACAAAGGTTAGTATAAAGTGCAAATGCTACCACATTTTGCAAAGGTTAAAGTCATCCTCCCCCAAATACCATAACAATACCTAGGGATGCCAATTCATGTTTTGAAATGGTTGAAATCAGAGAGTTTATGCTCTATGGAATGACCCCTCCCATCAATATCAGCACTTCCCAAGATGGGGATGATGTCCATTTAAGTCCCCCAGTATGAAAAAGGAAGATGGCAACCGTTCAATGAGAGCATCAAGGTCTGATTGTTCATATGTCTCTCCAGGTGACAGGTAGAGAAAAGAAACAATGATGGTAATGACTCAAGGAAACACAGGTGGTTACAGCCTCGAAGGGTGTATCGAGAGGCAAAGACAAAGTGGGCACATGCTGATCAACCAACAGTGCCACCCCTCCATGCAATCATCCATCAAACAGCCTGTTATTTCTGTATAAAAAAAGGCCAAAAGGTGACTGTATTGGCAGGTTTCAGAAATGTTTCCTGTAAGGAAAGACAAACAGGATAGTGGGAAGCCATCAGTGTTTTGATGTTATCCAAATTAGAAGGCAGACCTCAACAGTTTTTAAAACCCATTTGGCTATTTCAGAAGCAAATAATTCATCTGCCATACAGATTTTGTCACCACTAGTATTGATATTTAACAGGAACTCACTGTCTGGCCATTGTAAGGTCAGTAGTTAAACATCCGTAAAAGCAGGCATTATGGATAGCAATGCTTGATCATATTCATTGTTCCATCAAAAATGCATCTCAAAACCTTTGTAAGAGCAAACAATGATGATACTATTTTACAGAATATGGCCACAAATCAATGTTAATACAATATAAACCAGAAACTACAAACTTTTCACTTTGTCGGAAGTTAAAGCTAATTTTTTTTACCACAGTAGTTTTAGATTATTTAGATATCTCTTTTACTAATGAATAGTAGGATTGAATGTAACATTATAGCACCCATATGGCTGAAAGAGCAAACAAGTTCAGTGTGACAAGAATTTGAATCCGTATATTTCAAGTTGAGAATTTTGCCAATTCTTACCGGTGCAGAAACATTGTTTTATCAATCTTATTGGTCATCTGATTCCACAAATACCTTGACATATTCAACCAAGAAGTTGCTTAATGTTTTTCTGCATTGGATCTACATTATTTATACAATAATCAAACAATAACCTCAGATATATTGTTAGTTATGAATTTGCTTTCGAACTTGGTGCAATGGACACAGCCTCAGCATTTCCACTAATTTCTGTTACTTGCACATAGTTTACCATAACCTGTAATTACAAAATAACAACAAGACTTCATCTCTTGACAGACTATCACTATGTGAGATAATGCTGCTTGTTTCAAGAAAGAAAACAGCTATGCTAATGTATGTCTCTTATAACTATGTTACTATACCAGTGAGCCTCAAAACAATATTTGTGAATATAGTGGTACTATTATTTTCCCATTCACAAACACTGATGCAAGCCACTGTTTCTTGAATCAACTGAGATAACATCAGATCACTCTCTATTAAGTATCAGACCACTTGTTGCACAGGCAAAAATGACAGGAAATTTCAAAAGTGCACCCAGTCCTATAGTTGTCACTACCAGATTTAAAGCCAGAGAAAACTACCATAATTCTATGAGCAATATTTGTTAGGCACAGCCAGAGATTCATCTCTCCTTTAACATTAGTTTTTTCATTGTCATTTGCTAAAATGAGGTCAGTATTCACTGGCTGGAGAGGTAATCTCTGATGGAGACCTTTAAATTTTGTGAATGTGTTGTTGTTAGTGGTAGGATAAATAGGCTTTTAGGTTTATTTATAAATATGCTGGATACTAATCTAAAGAGGTTATAATTTCATGGTTTATGTCACTGTTAATGTTATACGTGGAGTATTCTGTTCAGTCTCGGGCTCCTTACCTTAAGAAAGGACATTGAATTATTGCAAAGAGTTCAGAGAAGAATTACTAGTATGGTGCCTGGAACAAAAAGGTTATCATACAAGGAGGGATTGAAATTTTTCAATTTTTTTTATTTTGAAAGAAAGAAAAGATAGAGGGAACTAATTGACATAGTTAAGATTGTAAAGGGAATTGATAGTGTTATTTTATGATCACTTTTCATATATTTTAAATAAAGCAAGCTTCTTCACGAGGTTCAGCTTCCAGACGTCTGTGCAGAAACAGTTTGATCCATCCCAAAATTAAAAAATATCTTAAACCTTAACATATATATATATATAAATATACACTGTAGAAATGCACATAAATCGTGGAACTTATATCTTAACTTAAAATACTGTAAACACACATGTCACACAGACAATAGTTTTGTTTTCTTTTTTTTGAAAGAATTGATTTTAGCCATCTCTACATTTACTTCCATTTTTGAAAGGCTTACTTTACTTTACCCTGAATAGATAAAAACTATAATTCTAGACGTTTATTTGCTTTTAACTCGTGCAAAACTTCAAGAATGCTATCTGCACTAGCCATCCAGAATTTAGCAATGTAAGACAAGAGGGAAAACAACTGTTTATCACCACTCACTGCCAACTTTGGGCTACTCTTTTGCTAACTGATAGTAGGATTGACCGTAACATTATATCGCTCCCACTGCTTAAAGGGCTAGCATGTTTGGTGATTGACGATGATTCGAATCCACGATTCTCAAATTGTGAATTGAGCGCCCTAACCACCTGACCATGCTGGGCCGCTTCTATATATACTTTACTAGAATAAATAAAAATATTGACATTAAGTAAATAAATACAGTTGTATATAATTAGTCCACTGCTATATAGCAATCAAGATGAAAAATTAATCGTTTCTTTCCTAGAGGAGCACTGACAACAAATAATCTAAAGCAGACGAAGATAACCAATGCTCTGTAATGGTCTAACAAATAAACTCTCTAGGTTTTGCAAACCGTTTCCCACGTATATTTCAGATCTTCCCAGGGAGCCAATCCAATTTCTCTTTAAACTGATTGGCAGATATCAGTGTAGCTGCGTGAAATGATTGAGATGAAGTATTAAGATGGTATAATTATTCGGAATATTACTTTTGAGTTTATGATGTGTCTTATTAATTTCACTACGTTTTGATTAATGTTATATTAGACATTTTGTATGCATCAAAACCAGAAAGCTTTTTAAGAATTACAGTCACTCATCCCACTTGGCTATCAGAAAGACACCTGGTTTAAAGGTAGCTCTTTTTTATCTCTAGCATTTTAGTCTCAGTTTTTTAATACGGGAAGCTATATACGGATTATTTCTATACTTGGTTTACTGAAGGGATTAATACTGGCCACCACACCATATAACACAAGATGTATGTTTTGACTTCATTGACTTGATGGCGAATCTTGACTAAGCCATATTAGTTTTATAGACAGAAGGTTTAGTTGCTAAAGCTTATTCGTGGTCACTCAGGGTTCTCCACGTATCAGTAGGTGTTTATCAGAGACTTTTAAAATATCAGCAAAAGTCAAAGAGAGAAATTCTCTTTGACCAGATGGTTCTAACCCTGACAACCATACAAATTCAGTGACTGTCTTTTTAATATTGATCAGAAATTTATAGAAATTTTCACTTTTTTGCAAAGCTTCAACTCAATGGTAAAAAGTATAAAGTACGCAGAGGGTAAGGCATTTGACTAGAGGAAATAGACCTTTTCTATATCACCATCTAAAGTCAGAGCATCAGAACTTCTCTTCCATACATACTTTATGGTATTCTCATTTCCTCGATTTCTTTCAATATAATCTACAGAAACTGTGAAAACAAAAAGGTTCACCAGATACTGCATTATAAAAGAGTACGGTATTTTTCTCTACATATAATGAGTCCTACTCTAAGAGAAAATGCATAGGGTGTAAACAGTCTTTATTTGAGAACTGTGTCAAAGTTATATAATATTTAAACAATTTTTTGTAGGTTTTTGAGAAAGAGATTTATTTATGTCGTCTCACTAGTGTCCATTTAACTCTACTGGACTAACGTTAAGAAGAGCAAGTCATACCCCTAGATGATATGTATTTCGTCTTCAGAACAGACCTATTTCTTTTTTGTAGTATCATTTATGCTATGGTTCTTCCCTAAAAAAAACGAATTTTTAATCCCATAAATTATTTGTGTATGTGACCATATCATGCGAGTTCATTCTCTGGTGGTTGTGGCAGAAGTTATGATGTTGTAAAGTTCTACACTATCAAATATATAATATAATTCTTGAATTAAATTACAAGAAGTGGTTTTGTTTGTTTTGCATTCAAACACAAAGTTGGGCAAAGTTTTATCTGTGCTCTGTTCACCACGGGTATCGAAAACCAGTTTTTAGCAGTATACGCCCACAGACATCGCTGTATCACTGGTATCAACAGAAAAAAGTTAATGTAACTGTTTCATTTGTGTGATAAAAATGAAGTAATGTGAACGAATCAGAGGTGAATTATACGAAATTTATATACATTTATTGTGTAAAGTGCACCAATGGTCATTACGCGACCAATACACTATCTCAGGTTTGGTATTTAATGTTCTTTAATATAAGCATCACCTTATGTGATACATATGTGCTAAATAATCATACCTTAAGTGATGATACCTTAAGTTTCAGGTGTAGCCATCATTAATTTACGAGTATGAATGAAGAACAGAATGAGGATTGATGACTACATTTATAATAATATACCTATAGTTGAAAGTACAGAGTCTGTTGGGTACATATTGTACAGTTGACTTTTGAACTTTTCAATCTGGAACTTAGTATGCTGGACACGAGGCTAAGAGTGAGTGAAATTTATTCCTGTATGTTACTCATATCATTTCAGCAACGACTCTTCAGAAGTACATGTTTAACGCAGCGTATTCGTTATTTTCTTTTAATTAATAAATTTGAAAGAATGAGGCTTTGATATAATTCTCAAACTATACTAATCGACCTGTGAAGCTTCAATCAGACAGTCTATTTGATTTTGGATCTACGAATTTAAGTTTCAAATGTGTAGAAATGTTTGAAAGTAGCATGCTGACATTTACACCATATTTTTTTGTATAATTTAAAACAAATTACAAAGAGGCAAGACTAGAACCAACAATTGTGCCTACTAAACAGGCACTTTAACCGATATTAAAATATTCTACAATTAGAAACTACAATGAGAGCTTAAGAAACAGAACAAATCTTGATTGGCGTAATTGAAATGTTTTGCTGCATTTCTTAACTTTCAAGCCAAAGAATTGAAAACTAAAACTATACTCTTCAAAAAAAAAAGAAACGCAAAAGGTAAAATTTGAGACAAATGACATGTGTGAAACTTTGCACATTTACTGCTGAACATCGAAAGTCTGCAAAGGCAAAGTCCACGCTCTCTAGTTGAAGTTTAACGTCACTCAACGTCAACAACGAGTATGCCCCCGTGAGCATCAATAACTGCTTGGCATCTCTTGCCCGTGGAAGCGATGAGATAACAAATCACCTCCTGTGGAATGGCTGTTCACTCAGCTTGCAAAGCTGCTGCAAGCTGAGGTAAAGTCTGCGGTTGAGGTTGTCGCCGTCGCAGACGTCGGTCCAACTCGTCCCAAAGATGTTTGATGGGATTTATATCTGGTGATTTGGAAGGCCAGGGAAGAACGTTGATGTTGTGGTGTCTCAAGAAGATAATGGTGAGTCGGGCTGTGTGAGGACGGGCGTTTCATGTTTAAAAACGTCATTGACGTTCACCGTGATGGGTTACACATGGGGCCTAAGAATCTCGTCGACGTATCGTTGAGCCGTAAGATTCTTTCGAATGTGCAAAAGGTCTGTTCTGGCATTGTAGGCGATGACAGCCCACATCATGACGCTGCCATCATCAAATCTGTCAACTTCCTGCAAACGGTTTGCTGCAAAACGTTCACCTCGGCGATGGTAAACACGGGTCCTTCCATCCTGCCTACGAAACATAAAACGTGATTCATCGCTGAACCAAACATGCTTCCATCGTCGATGATGTCATACCTGATGTGTCCTAGTCCACTGCAGCCGTGCTTGACGAGGTTGCTGGGTGAGGATGACGCCTCTGACTGGACGTCGAGGTCGGATTCCTTCATCTCGAAGACGGTTGCGTACGACCTGATCGAAAATCCTACGCAGTCCTGGTATGGTTGATGCAGTAGACGTCGCAGCGGTGGTCCTATCCCGAAGATGACGTAACCGGATGTAGCGATCATGTGCGGGCGTAGTCACACGAGGTCTGCCAGATCGTGGACGGTCAGGAGTTGATCCATGTTGGTGACGATTCCATAGCCTTGTGATGATGCTTGGGTGGACATTCACAGCTCTGGCAACATCTGATCGAGATTTGGCTGCTTCCAAACGACCAATGACGTTATTACGTTGTGCTTTAGTCAGTCTTGGTGTAACTGTATTGCGTGTCGGTGGCTTAACACTGAGCTATGGAAACCGAGAACTCGTCTTTTATAGGGATTTTGCACATGTTGCACTTGCAGAACATGCAAATCTCTCAAACAAATTTATTGGACACGAATGTATTTTGGCGAAAAATCCGATGTTTTCCTCCGTTTTCAAAGTGCAGAACTTTTATCGTCATTTTGGTGTGACAATCAGTGCCTTAACACGTGTAACATCACATACTCTGAGCTTGTAACGTTATTACATATATTTCTCTTTAAAATAAAAAAAATTCCTTTTGCTTTTCTTTATTTTGAAGAGCATATAAGCATTCAATAGTTCTAATAAGACAATTGAAAAGAGCATCTATGGTTTGAATCTAGTCTGTTATAAATTTTTGTTTTATATAAAGAGATTAAAATTGCAAGATGATGAACCACTATTAACTATTTCTATACTTAAGCTGGACATCAATAAAGAAAATATGCAAAATATTTTTCTTATTTGACTATCTACGAATAGAGATTCAGAATCTATTCTTTTGTGTAGAATGATCTTTTCCTCAAAGAAAAAAGGCATTGGTGATCTCAACAATACAGTGTTGAAGCATTCGCAAAAAAAATATATTCATTTTTGATGAATATGATGTACTAACGTAACCAAATAATAAAAAAATACATTTCCATTTCCCTTTTACATTTAATGAAAGGAAGTTACTAGTATCTAGATATAATTCTTTATTTTCCCTAAGCAGGAGAGTTAGGACCACATACAACAAGAAATTCTCGTATCTTGAGCTTAGATTTCCCAACGAGTTGTGACAGCTCACTTGGAAAGGAACAAGATACAGGTTTTTGTGAGCAACAAATACTTCCACAGTTCTAAATAAAGAAACAATACTTCAGTAGCGGTGCATCATAATGCAATACAATGGTCATGTGACCCTGTTTTTTTTTAAGTAAAAAATATGAGACTGGTATTAAGTGTATAAAGCTGCTTCAGTTTAAGTTTAATAACAATGTTAAATTTAGCAATTTTTAGAAGTCATATTTTACTATACGTTTGTTTGTTGATTTATAAGTACATTTACCAGTACATGTACTGATGTACTTATTAGTAGTTATTTCTTTGTTGATGCTTCATCTCACAAATTCTTCAGTATTTGAAATATTGGGTTAAATAACTTAAATTGAGTAGCGCCCTCACCTATAGTCAGTATAAAGTTAGCAGAAATCATTTAAAGATACTGATATATGTGAGATGTAATATTGCATTGTGTGGTTAGTTAAATACTGGTTAGTGTGAAATATTTTTGATCAATCTATAGAAATTTAATTGTGTTTTGCGTAAACTTAACGAAACTTGTGGTGTAAGATTTGTTTTATATATATTATTATTCTTTTACTGTTAAGCCAACCATTTTATTGGCTGTGAACACCATAATATAGCAATATGAATCGAAATTAATGTTTTATGTATTACTTTTAATTATTAATTTAAAATCGTCGCTTATCTTCTTCATGTTCAACTCTTATCATTCAAATATGTGTCAACCCCTTAAATTCGCTGCGTTTGCTTCATCTGAATATAACTGGTTTCGAAGGTCATCTGCTTTGTAACTTTGTGTTGGTGTCAGAAAAATATGTCTTAGCTGAAGATGACTCCTATCCTTCCAAAATCTAATATTTGTGAGATATGACTAACTTATAAATATGAAAAAGATGATGCATAAGCACTTTCAATTCTTTATTTATTGTGAACATCTCAAACATGTTGCCTCTAATTACTCCTTTCAACAATTCAAGAGAAATCAGTTTAAGAGATTTTTACCTGTTCTCAAATAACAACCCCCATCTGAATTGTGTCTGATACTTCAAATGTCAGTTCTTTTCTCTTGGAGCAATGGTAGTCGCAAACACAAGCTATTTTAATATTATAGATAATTAAATGCCATCTGTTAATAATGTTCCTCTCGCCAATTAATCAAAAATTCTTTGCAAAACAGGTTGTGGTGCTGAAATATTTTTACATTATAATGTATCAAAGTTATAGTGTCATATCTCTAGTAGTAGTAGTAGTAGTACTCTCATTTTATCATTATTTACTGAGTATTAAATTACTTTGGCTCTGTAGATATACTTATGAATGAAAAATGGAGATGGACTTATTTAGGAGTATCATTCTCTGTAAGTGAGCAAATGTAATGTTTGATTTAAAACTCGTTAAAAGCTTTTATTGAGTCATCTTTTATTACTATTATGTACTTCTTCAGGTACCTAAACAGATTAAGTTATGTTTTACTGCATATGAAACTTTGTGTTGGGACAGGGTTTGGTAGTTAATTTTGGTTCAGCAGTTTCCCCATTTAGTTTTTTAAATATATATTTCACTTATTTTTGATCAAGTGAGTAAAGAAATGAAATAGATTAGGAAGCATTGGTTTCCCGAACAGTTTACGTTCTAGTTAGATACCAGTTAGTTTGTTTTGATTTCTTAATTTATTAACATCTATATATACCTTTCTTGAAACCATTATTAACTGTTTTAAGAGATGCCAGCTTCATATTAATAATGCAAATAAATAGTTTAATAATTTAGTGAGTGCATTGCAAAGACTAAAGAATAATACATTATTCATTCTATTAGTGTTTAAAAAATGAAACTGATAAAATTTGTTAAAAATGTATCTATAACTTAACTTTTAACTGTGATTATGAACTTTTGCCACCTAGTAAAAGTTGGGTGTAAGCTAAGAATTACTATTTGTTTTAGAAAGAATTTAGTCATCAGTGTTTTGGTTTTTTATAATCAATATAAGGGTATTATTACACTTACACTGCTTTGCCTTATGCATGCCTTAGACTGTTTTTTGTAGTTTTGGTATTTAAGCATGGAAACTGAAAGACAAATTGAGATCTTTTCTTTTTCTTCTTTCACATCAGTTACTTTAGTGAATTTTAGAGAAAAGTAAATAATGACTGGAGAAGAAGACGTGGAACAGAAAACAAAATCTCTACATTTCAACCCAGAGTTGAACAACATTCTTACACCTGATGAGCAGGAAATGTTTCATCTAGCTTTAGCAACTGGAATTGTTATTGATCCTTTTGTATTCAAGTGAGTTAAAGGTCTTGGAAAATTTTGAAAACCACTAAATTTTCAACAGATGGTTCATACCCTATTTATATTTTGTGATATTTTCTACTAATATAAAAAACACCTAATAAACCTCAGGACATGGGATCACTTGGTCCTTCAAGGGTGTTGCTAAATGAACATTTGAAAAGTAAAAATTGAAACATTTAAGTGTTATTGTTTCATGTTTTAGGTTGAATTTCATAGTTTTGCAGATTTGTTATTTTTATCTGTTTTATGAACTCTAAATTATCTAAGTTTTGTAAGTTTGCTAGTAATGAGTACTTTATGTAATTTGTTAGTTTAACTTTTTTGATTACACTTCCAACAACAATTCTGTTTGTTTAATTGGATTTCTCTGGAGGTTTTAGCTTTTGTTTTACTCCCCCTTAATCCACCTCCCAAAACTCCTTCGTAAGTTGTCTTGCCAGGTCTGCTTGAATCCTACTACAAAAAAGAGATATCAAGTGGGTGGTACCTGCTCAACTGGATTTTTACTTCTATCTTTGTTTTGCCTCCAGATGTATGGGGATTTCAAGTCCCATCATTAATATGTCCTGACTGTATACTTATCTAGAGGTGCCTTCCTTCACCATGGAGTCCTGCTTGTCACTTTAGTAGTTTTTTAGCCTCAATGTCATTTTTTTTTTCAGTTTTGTATGTGGGCTTTGTCTACTAGTTCTATGGACTACCTTTCTTTTGTCAGCTCTGGATGTGTTTTGTACATAATATTCACTCATTGGGCTTTTAGACTCACCATTTCATGGATGACTGATTTCTGCTTGTCTCTTTCTGTATCCATCCAGTCACTCACACCTGCATCCTTATTTGAGAAGTTGCTTCTCAGGTAGAGTTTTTTGTCAAGCTGGAGAGGTCCTTTACAACCAATTCAAAGTATCTAATTCATATCCTGCATCTTCTTCTTTTCCTCTCTGCACATAAGGTTCTATCTATTATAGGGATGAGGGCTTCCTTGAAAGTTTTCATTCCCTTTTGTTGGTTGCCAGTTCATTCTCTTCATTTGATGTTTCTTGTGTGATATTTCCTTGATACAATCTACAACAATGTTGTTTATTTTAGTATTAACTGATGAAGTTATGACAAAATTGTGGGGTAATCTTTTGAAATTTGTTACAGAAATGATGACAAATTGACAGCAGAACAATATTTTTGCTCATATCATAAACAATATTCCTTGATGCTTCAGTTGGAATGGGGAATAAATACTTCTCAGTAACTTCCTTTTTGCAAAATTGAATTGCATAACGAAACTTCTTTGGCTGCTGCATCATCAGGAATTAGAGCAACACTGATTGAAGGAAGGACAGCTCATTTCAGATTTCAAGCTACCTCTTAAATTATCTCATGTTTAACAGGAAGTATGTGGTATAAAGAAAGAAACACCAAAAGCAAGGGTGTGTGAAGAATATTAAATGCACAATGACCCAAAAATCATTTGTAACTTACATAGAATGTTGAGTGACATCAGGAAAAAGGATGGGTGATTTGGTGGTGTTAGTTATTACTGTCCAGTGACTTTTAAATGCTCTCTCCTTATTATTGTCATAAATACCAGAGCTGACAAAGTGCAGGCATGTATAAAGTCATTTTATACATGGAGATATATATTGAAAAATTGACCTAATATGCAAGCAAGTGGTTAAAGTAAGGTTGGTGAATATTGAAGATTTCTTTTCAGTATTGGTGATAGAAAGATTCCAATTAATCAATCATACATTTAATTATTTCAGACATGTGGTAATTTAGTTAAAGATATAAAAGAGCTAAGAGAAATAGTATGTTTTGATATTTGTCAAAATAACCAGAGTTATTAACAATTGTGTAAAACAGCAGTTCTTGCACCTCAACATTATATTGTTCATGACATAAATGATCAATTATTGCAAAAGTACCTGGACAGGAATTTATTTCAAGTTAATTGACAGTGTTCCAGATGTAGATGATGCTGTATATTATCCAAATTAATTACTGAGTTCTCTTGAACTATCAGAGATGTCAGGACACATTCTGAAAGTTAACTGTTGATTCACTAGTAATGGTATTGAGGAGAAATATTGGTCCTCCAAAGTTATATAAGGTCACAAGTTTAGTTGTTAAGACCGTATTACCACATATTATTGAAGCAACAATTCTAATTGGCCATGCCAGATGTGAAGATGTTGCATTTTACATATTACTTTGCTATCAAGTGATTTTGTTTTTAAATTTAGAAACCTCCAATTCCTAGTTACAACTTGTTTTGCATTTTTAATTGACAACTTATCAGGCTAAAGTTTTGACGGTTGCAGGATTGTTCCTAAAGTATTCTTGCTTTTCACATTGTTGGTTTTTTGAAAGTTTTCAAGGATTGGATCTCATCAAAACTTTTTTAATGATGTCAAAAGAATGAACAACAGCCACTGTGGTATATCAAGAAGCTCTAATTGATATTGTATTTTTTTTTCTTAAAAAATCAAAGCTCCATATAAAAATGTTATGAGAATTGGATTTTGAAAATAAATGTTTGTAATAGAAATCCTGTGTTTTTAGATATCTGTTTTAGGTTATTTGGACACCTGTGTAGGGAATGGTAATTTAGCTAGTGTGTGTGTTTAGCATATTACATCCAACCCGAAGCCCTGGTATTTGACAAGAGGCTTCTTCAGTGCTGAATATGACCATGTAGTGTAGTTGAGTTGATATGTATGTTATTGTTGCTTTTACTCATTTCTCAAAATAACAAGTAACATTCTCAAACAATGAACTCTCAATTTAAAATAGGAGTAACTTATATAAGGAACTTTCCAATTTTCAGGCAGGTGCACACTATATTGCCCAAATAAAAAATGCAAGCAAGAGGGACTTGCATCTGGACTATGGTCTTTTTTAAAACCCCAGAGAAAAACCTTGCTTTCTTTGGTGTTTCATTTTTAATTTTTCAGACACTGTACTTATCACCTAAGAATTAATATCAATATGAATCAGAGCAAATCCAATATTTCCTACAGAATGCTCAGATGCAGTGTTTTTTAGTAAATGCAGAAGAGAAAACTGTTCAAATATCCAGCCATTTCACAGACTTCAACAGAAATTTGCCATTAGTGTCCCTTAATAGCACAATCTCCATTCTGACATTTTGCTTACTTTTAACATTCTTTAAGGAAATCTTGTTATTAATTTTTAATATTATTATCCAGCCATTTCTCATAATACTTTTTTTTTTTTTTTTACAAATTCTGCATTTTTAAACTGTAACTTTCGTGCAGTTCTTTCAACGTCTTTGCTAATTTAAAGTGTGGTATTTATTCTTGATTTTGTTCTTGTTTTTAGTAAGTCAGTCTTATCACCTCTGTTGGCTGTACTTCCTTTTAAGGAACATGTTTATCTAAATTTAAAAGCACTTTTTATTTTAAAAATTTCCAAATATTTTTCACATTATATCTTACCTCATTATTTCAATTCATTAGTGGTGGATTTTGTCTCACTATCTCAGGATTGGCTTTCAGAAAATTAGGTCCTGAAATTTAATTTATCTCTTCATATTCTAAAACATAATGTTTAATTATGCAATGATTACTTTTCTTGTACTTCATTTCTTTTAACCACATTTTCTTTCATGGTTAACCATAAATTTAGAATGACATATTTCCTTAATAGCTTGATTATGAAAAAAGTAACACTATAAATCTGGTTTCAATACTAGCAGTGAGTAGACCACAAATACCACATTGTGAAGCTAGCTGTCTGCTTAATAACAAAGAAACATATTGGAAATAGTTCAGTTACTTGTATATTTTGGAATAATCAAGAATGGCAATAATTGAACATGTCATTTTTGATTTCTGGATAACTGGAATAATCAAAAACACTAGTTTACTATTTAAGTGACATTTATTACTCAGATCTACTTGAATCTGTAATTATTTGGTATAGAAAATTACCCTGAAAAATTTAAGAATTCTCTTGTCCTTGCTATTTGACTTCATTTAGTACAATCAGTGTTCTTAGAATTAACTCTTTCTTTCTGTAAAGTAGGTTCAAAGTGGACATATCACAACTTTGTATATAGTTATATTCAAAACTTAAATTTTATCATGAGGATACTCACTTTTTGGAAATAATTCAGAAGAGGCTACTAGGATGATTCTGGGAACAAAAGTGTTATCTTGCAGGAAAAAGTTAAGATCTTTTAAGCTCTTCTCTTGAGAAAGATTGGTAAGAGGTGATCTTATTGAAGTTTTTGAGGTTATCTTGGAATATAATAGGATAAAGGCCTCTGATTTCTTTATACTGAGTTACAAAGATAATAGGATGAGAATACACAAGTTTGAGATTTGGAAAAAGGTAGGCTAGACTTCCAATAATAGTTTTAATTTCTTGAGAGGATGATTGGTTTGTAAAATGTCAGCAGTAGTGGAGACTGATATTTTACAATTCTCTATGAAAAGAATTAATTTATTGTGGAAAATAAAGGGTGGTTTTAATTTTCTTGTGGATAGGTTTGATAGAATGTATTAGAGCTATAAGATATGATACATGATGCAAAAAAGTTGATATGAGTGTGGAGAACAACCTGTGTTAATCAAACTTTTAGGTTTGAGTTGGTTAGGATCTGAAAAGTTTGTTTGAATTGGTAGTACACTGAGTAACATATAGATTGCATTAGTTATCGTCAGTGCATCAGTTAACTGTTGCAGCATTATTTCATACAAGTTTTAACTATATTTTTATAATTTTAAAACTATAAATTTTGTTGGTATATTTTTTAATATAATAATTAACATCATAGACATTTTTTAAAACTTGCTGTCAAATTTAGTTCCTAATTCTGGAAGAAAACAATTATGAGTTTAAAAAAAAAATGGTTGCCATTGGCAAAGAACCTAGTTAACTGAAATTTTGGTTATTCCATTCCAGTGCACCCAGAAAAAAGAACTTTCCCCAGTTTATGACATAAATTTTTTTGAAAACTTCAAGCAAAAGCTTTAGTTTGATTTATTCAGTTATGCAAAATCTTAAAGCTGTACTGCATAGCTGAATAAACAAAATGAAGTCTTTGCTTAAATTTTTCAAGGAAATCTATGACATGAACTAGGAAGCCCTAGGTAAGTTTGCATGGAATGTCCCATTTTATGCACTCATTGCTACTTTTGAGAAAAAGCACCAAGTGTAAATTTTGGATGTATGTACATTAACTAATGAAAATTCTTTTTGTTTGTCTCCTATAGAATATTGATAGATCTGATTCGACTGGATGTATCATCCTCTGCCATTTTTGCAATGTTACAAAGTATGGCTGCTAGTACTCAAAATGCTACAACTACCAAGAGAAGTGGAATTACAGTTACACAGGCAAACCAAAAGAAGAAGCCACCACTTGCAGCAAAACCATATCGAAAAGATGTAAAGCCAAGCAATAGATAAATGTTTTCTTCTTTCTGTTATTACTGGGTCTTCAAAAGCCTCAATTTTTGTGTAATTCATCAGGTTTTAAGTTTTATTGTCAAGTCATTCACTCACAAATTTGTAAGGTGTGAGCTGTGTTAAGCAATTGTATTCTCTTATTCTCTTGCAATTTTTCTTATTTTCTGAGGAATGATAAGAAGTAAAACATCCCCATGTGAAACTTAAAACCAGCTAAGACAGATAAGCAAACATTTAATCAAAAGAGATGTAAATGAGTAAAAATTGAAAGATTAATGAATGAATCTAATCTTGATAGTAAAATGTTGGTTATGTAAATATACATCTGTATTTTTACTACCATTGAACTTACTGGTTAGCTTATCCTGATAATTGTGCATTTTATAGCTTTAGAACATTGTATATAGATATATCCTATAAAATGTTTTTTTTTAAACTTTTTGAAGGTACGATGATATTGTGATGAAGTTTACAGTGATATGTGTTAGACACAAACATTTTCACCAAAGCTGGTGTTTCATTAATATGCATGTGTTAACTGACCGAGGAAGTTCTGCTTTGACAAATTGAAAATAAGCAATTTTTCAATGACACATCTTTGCTAAGTATTATATGGTGTATGTTTCATTTGAAGTTGAAATTCATTTCTGGCTATACTGAATTATGTAACCATCTCTCTGTTTATTTGGGTTTGACAAAATCTTGATGTAATAGTTTTAATATGTACATGTCTTTGTGTTGCTTTGAATTAGTAGATATATTTCTAAGGTTTTCTAAAGTGTGTGAGTCTTCAGTGGTAGTAATATGTCCGTTTTTAAAAAGTTGTGTAGGATATCTGCTTTTCATTTAGTTTGTTCATAGTCTATCCCTTAAATTAAAAACAAAATTATCATTACTGATGTAGTCTATGTATTGCATAACTGTTTTTCTTTAACAACATGTATAGAATGAACCAAATAATGGGTGAAATCACTAATTTTCTGTGTAAAATGCATTGAAGACCCCAGCAATATTTGTAAAATGATTTGGATGTTTGTTTAAACTATTGTTTTGTGACTATATTATTGGGGACCTTATAGCAATAAAGTTCTGGGGCTGATAAGCAATGTTGTGCATAAATAGTTTAAAAAACGTCTTAAATATCGAATGGAATTTATATTAAACACTACTGAGAAAAAGAAGTATCTTACTAAATAAGTGGGTGACAGAAAGCCAGATATGCTACTTGTGACACATTCAGTTTTTTGCGATAATAATAAAAGTAACTTTGTCTTAAATAAATTGTACTTCCTCAGACATTGTTCAAGTGCAAAAAAATGTGGAAAAAGTGTTCATTTATAATCTCATGTTCATTCTGTTTATTTATAACATTTGTTAGAAACATTCAGAAACAGAATGAACATGAGATCATAAACAAACACTTTTTCCACATTTTTTTGCACTTGTTTATACTGTTTCAAAATATCTCTTAACAAATATTAGAAATAAACAAAAACTTGTGCACAAAATTTTGTTTTACAAATTGGTCCATAAATTCAGTAATTAAGAAGTGACTTAAACAGTTTTTACTGGCAGCAGTTGTTAGCTTCCAAAGTGTCTAACAGCAACTTTTGACACTTAAGTCATTATCACAAAAAGCTTTTTGGTAAACTTCTCTCTAAAGAACTTGAATAAAGAAGCACAAAGATCGTTTTTGACAGATGCTGACTGAAGAATGTTGACACTGATTTATAAAGATAAAAGCAAGAAAACTTGATTTTAAATATTTTTGACTTCTCAAAACAATTACCTGGGAGACTAATGCACAATGACAGTTTTGGAGGATTGTAGTTCACTTTCCAAGGGGCATACAGATCACTTTAAAAACAATACTTTAAAAGTTGAAATAACAATAAATGAAACTACTTTTTAACAACATATTTTTTTAACTTTATTTCTTAAAAAGAATATTGACAGTTACTACCAATATGATAATAAATGTATCAAATTATTATTATTTAACAAGTAAAACTCAGTACGACCATACCATTCTGTAGATGTTGGTTTATGACATGCTTTAACTTCCAAAAGATTGCAAAAGTTGTTGAAATCTTGAAAAAACAAAGTGAGTTATTTTCTTTTCCAACTGTAAACTTGATACAAGGATTTAAGTTGTTTTTCTCAATATTAACAAAAGTTATCAGTGGTTTAACATACCTATGGTATCTAATGGATGTAAAAAAAAAAACACTGGGCATTTATTGGTACATTATTTTCCAGGATAACTTACAAAAATATTTGTTAAACTAAGTGCTAATCTTGAGTCCACAGCATCACCATCCAATTGATTATGAACACAGTTATCAAAATTGAAGTATTTCATAGTTTAGTAATTCAAAAACAGTTTTTGTTGACCTTTGTACAGTTATCTTAATTTTGAAAAAAAATGGATCTGTTGCCATTTGAATTAATTTCAGCAAAAAATTATTGGTGTTCAGATATTGGTATCAAAACCCACAGGGAGCACTTATTCATCAAATCTTAAATATATCAGATTTTAACTTTATATTCATTCAAGTGGATCAAAATTTTTAAAAAAAAGTTAAAAAAAAAATTACAAATTTCTGATTGTAATTGCCTGTATTTGAAACTATGAGTGATGGGTCTAATATATAATTTGATCAGTAACATTTTTAAGTTTAACAAGTATCTTTGTCATTTACCTTTTGTTTTTACAGGATCAAAATTCGGTTTCCAATATGTTTTAAAAACCAAATGATAATTTGAAATATGTTGTTCCACAATGAGGAACTAGCTATAAAGAAACTTAATACAAAGTTAAATGTTACTTTTTTTTTATTATAGCCTACTTTCTTGTATGTTTAGTTTTCCATTTACAGTCTTGCTGAAGTCTGAAAATGCTTTTTTTGTGATACAAATAAGATTGTTGAAATTTATGGATCATTACAGCTCTCTGTGAGGTTTGCGCGGCTGCCATAAATAGCTCGATCTCACGAAAATGACTCGGATCCTGATGATCTGAGATGTGAAAGTAACAAATTCACTGTCAATACTCAATATATACGATCAGTGGATTCTAGTGATATCGTCATGAGTAACATACGCCGAAAATTGGGTGGAGCAGCTTATAGGAAGATAGCAAAGTTAAAAAATGAAAACACACGTGATGTTTTGGATAAGACACCGACGATGGAGGCCTTTTTTGCTAAACAAAGGAAAGAACAGCCTACTAGCGATGATGTTCAAACCAACAGCGATGGAGGGAATACACATGACGGGCCTAGCAGTAGCAGTTTTGAACAATCTTAACGACCAGAACATATCGAACTGCAGCTTGTACAAGTGACGTCATCTGCAGCAGGCCTAGTAAGATCTGCCGGTTGCGTGCCTGAAACGTCAGTGGTTTGTTTTTCAGACAAAGTAAGTTCAGATCCAGCAGAGTGGATACTAGATGATTACACAAAAGATTATATTGCCACACATGCCATCCTTCAAAACGATGACTCAGATTTCAAGAACTCTGTGAAAAAGGACAGGGAGAAAATCAGATCTGTAACCAAAGGTATGTTTGAAAGAAAAGTGCAAAATGGCGAAAAAAGTAAGCGGACATATTTGGTTTATTCAGAGAGCAAAGGTAGACTGTTTTGTGCTCCTTGTCGTTTATTCGATTTTGGAAAAACCAAACTGGCTGACGAAGGCTTTGATGACTGGAAAAATGCTACTGTCCGGCTGAATGAGCATGAAAACTCTCCTGAGCATCGGTCTTCAGTTTTATCTCTAGTAGCAAGGGGCAACATGTTGGGACATGTAGATCTCCAGTTGGCCATACAGCTGCACGACGAAATCAAATACTGGAGAAATGTACTCACTCGTGTGGTAGCTGTAGCAAAAAGATTGGCTTCATGTGGGCTTCCGTTCAGAAGTCGGGATGATAAGTTTGGCTCAGTACACAACGGCAACTTTATGATGTCGTTAGAACAAGTTGCAGAGTTTACCCCTTCCTCGCTGATCACATTCACCGATATGGCAATGCTGGCAAGGGATCCACGTCTTACCTGTCTTTCAGTACTTGCGACGAATTCATCCAACTTATGGAAGACCTTGTTTTAAAGAACATTTTAAAGGACGTCAAAACTGCAAAATATTTCTCAATCAGCGTGGACTCGACGCCAGATATTTCCCATGTTGACCAGTTGGCATTCATCATCAGGTACATGAACAGTGATGGTTCACCTATGGAACGTTTCCTGACTTTTATACCCAATCCGGGCCACAAAGCTGAACAGCTGGCAGAATTTGTACTTAGCCTGCTTCAGTCATATGAGCGTGACATTTCTGAATGTCGTGGACAGTCTTACGATAACGCCAGCAACATGTCTGGTCAGTACAGTGGTCTCCAGGCTCGTATCATGGAGAAAAATCCTTTAGCTGTGTATATCCCATGTTCAGCACATTCATTAAATCTTGTAGGAAGGTGTGCTGCTGAATGTTGATGAGAAGCATGTTCATTCTTCGAACTCTTACAAAGTCTCTGTTTTCTTCAATGCTTCAACCCATCGTTGGAAAATTCTACAAAAACACCTGTCTGCAAATAAAGAAAGTCTCTTTGAAGAAACTCAGTGACACTTGATAGTTCGCTCGTGAAGATGCTTGTCAAAGCCTCAACAGAAACTGGCAACAAGTGTTTGATGCCCTCACCACCATGGAGGGAAATGCTATGGAAAAACCAGCCGCTAGGAATGAGGCCGCTGGACTTCTTTCCAAATTAGGAACGCTAGAAACAGCTATTTTGTCCACAGTTTGGGGAACAATACTGGAAAGATTCAATGCTGCCAGTTAAAAGTTGCAAAGTGCTGATATGGATATCGGACTTGTCGAGCTTTATGCTTCCTTGCTGCAGTTTGTGAAAGACTCAAGAGAACTATTCGATCATTTTGAAGACAAGGCGATGTTCAAGTCCAGCATGAAGACGTAGGAAATTAAGCGAAAAAGGAAGGAAAAATTTTCAGATGGTGACACCCAGGCAGTGGAAGAAGGCAGAGAGGCATTTAGAGTAAATGTTTTCATTGTGATCATTGACAGACTTTGCACAGAACTACAGTGAAGACAAACCGCTTATGTAGAAATCCACGCAAGGTTTCGATATTTGTTCAGGATAAGAAATCTTGAACCCACTGATGTCATCAGTCAAGCTGGAACACTGTTGAAACTCTACCCCAATGATTTGGAAGTGAGCTTCGTAGATGAATGTCTACATTTCCGCACACATCTTGTGAGTATGAAAGTGCAAAATGATGACTCTTCTGCGTTAGCAGTATACAGAAATCTGCGAGCTAAAGGACTTCAAACTGTATATCCAAACCTGGATATTGCTATGCGTATGTTTCTGTGCATTCCAGCAACTAATTGTACATCAGAGAGATCTTTCTTGGCTCTCAAACGTGTGAAAAATTACTTGAGATCAAGAATGGCAGAAGATAAACTAAATACCCTGTCACTCCTCGCCATTGAAAGTGATATTGTTTGTAGAATAAACTATGACGATGCAATAAACATGTTTTCGGAACAGAAGGCCAGGAGAAAGCCTGTATATTCAGCCGCAGAATAATATTTAGTGATAATTGATTTTGATGATTCATTTTTTATTATGTTGGAAAATAAACGTTGTGAGATTTTGAATGATAACAACTGTGTTTGTCTGTTGTTGTGATGGTGATGCTTGGTGCAAGTTGTGGCACGGAGGGGGGGGGGCAAAAGTATAAACCTAACCTTGTGCCTAGGGGCGCCGAGATCCTAAATACGTCTGTCTCTGTGTATGTACCTAATGTTATGTGAGGAAATATTGCTTTAATCTGTATGTTGTATTTTTAACACTAATTTTAATAAATTTTAAGAAACATGGTTTATTTTTCTCAAGTAATAATCATATATAAATATTGAATATACATTAATGTACAAAATTTATATGAAAACGTTACTTAACATTTAATAAAAAACAAAACAAAACCAATGAATGTATGTTGCATAGCAAAGGTAATAGAAGCTAGCACAAGTGAATTGTGAAGTAAAAAAATGTATTCATTTTAATATTTATAGAGAACAAGGTTTATGTGAGCTTTGAAAGTTGTATTTAAGTTACAGCTAACACATGCATCTATAACACACATTTAAAAACCTTGATTTAACATCAGTGTAAAAACATGTAGGTTAACTATAGGGCAACAGCTATAAAAGTGTACAATGAAAATTAGAATATGTGATGATTTTATTTATTCTTGGAAGCACAGCAAATAGAGTTAGTGGAATAGAAGAGGGTATCACCAAGTGAATGTAAAAGGAATGACATGGATTATTAAATTAAAATAAGTGTGTGTATATATATATATATATATAGAGAGAGAGAGAGAGAGAGAAAATAAATTAATGTAAAACCTGTCTTCCTATGTGGCTCAGGATGTTGAACAAATGGATGAAAGTTGCCAACTTTTATACTTCATGCCTACAAAAATCTACAGAATGCAATAACCACACAGTCTTCAAGAAATAGAAACATGTCTGAAACAACACTTGTGAAAATGATTTGGTCACATAGTTATAATGAATCCACAGTAGATAACTAAAACACCATTGAGGTGGACACTAGAAAATGATAAAAGACAAAAAGAAATCTGAAGAAAAATTATAGAATGAGGGATCTGGGATAGAGTATAAAAGGTTACTCCATACCTGATTTGCATGTGCCACCCAACATTAAGAAATTGAGCAAGAGATCTATGGCATGTATTTTGTTCTGTGTTGGTTTCTTGTCATTATTTGGTTAGTAAACTATTAATAATAAATGAAGTATATGTATAATTATATAAATTACAAAGCTAGTCTAGAAAAATAAAAATGTAACACTTTATGACCAAAATAAAGTTATCAGGGCACAGATTATATATAACGTGGTAATATAAAATGTGTCCTGATCTTTAGAGGTGAGTGTGGATGTAGAACCCACACAGTGGTAAGAATACATTCGCTATCAGTCCTACCCTCTGTTTCCAAAACCTTGTATGTAAATGATGAAATAAATAAAACAGCAAGATAGAGGTACTCAAGCTCAGGTGTTTAACATCTGTCTCACTTTTCACTATATGGAGACAGTTGCAGAAAGGTGACTGCTGTCCAATGAAAAATAAATGAGAAGTAAGGTCCTACCATTAGGGGTAACAAGTAAGAAAACCACCTTCTGAAATAAGCCTTTTAGCCTGCATAATGGTAATTAAAACTCAAATTAATGAGGTAATATTAAAAGCAAACAAATTAGACTAGAAAAACTTCCTTACTAAGCTATTTAAACTAGTGTAACACCCACACAGTTCTTGTGTTGCTCCTAATTTTCAAATTGTTTTCTACTGTTTATACCTTGTTTGTTCATCTCTCTTAATGAGGTTAATATGCGTATGAAAATAGTGCCATTCTTTGACCTTGAAAATATGAAGTTTTCAAGATTATCACAAATATTAAGCATATTGTATTTAATTCCATTTTCATTTTATTTTGTATTTAAGCACAAAACTACACAAGTGGTTATCTATGCTCTGTCCACCATGGATATCAAAACCCAGTTTCTAGTATTGTCTGTAAGCATACTGCTGTATCATTGGGAGATATTAAATCTTTATTTCTTGATATTTATGTAATATATACATAAACACTTGTTACAAAATATTTTAATAAATTTAACATAAAACATTTATGCCCCTTAAATGTTAATATTTCAGCATTAGTAGTGAAATATCGTACTTTGTTACAAATTGTACAGCACGTAAGTATTGTACATTTATGATCTTTATAATAAAATGAAATAGAATACTATTGTTAGGAGGATGTATAGCAGATAAGAGTATATATTTTATCATAAACATTTAATTTCCAGATTTAAATAATGTGGTTCAAATATAGAAATTAGAGTAATTTCTAATTCCTCTGGATAAATATTATTGAAATTCTATATTTCAGGATTATTTATACAAATTAAATCATCAATGTAGCTTACACTAAAATCATCAGGGTTTATAGTGTCTTTAATAAATTTATTTTTATAAAATGTACAACCTGCTATACAAATAGAATGGTTAGCTCCCATTGGAACTCCTACTGTTTAAATATCCAATTATAGAAAAGTTAGTTATTACAAATATAGAAGCTTAATATATCCTTTACATTTTTGGAGGTAACATTTCTTTTTTTAAATAATGCAAAAGGGGAACCATATTGTTCTATCTGCATTCACAACTAAACTCTTTCTTTCACTATTTTGTATACAAAATTCCTTCGGAAATGTTAAATTAATGCATCTTGCCCACAATTATTTAAATATTCTAAGGTTCATTTTTTGATTATCCAAAAAGTACATTTATTACTTGTGCTTTCAATTCTGTAAAATAAGATACTTAATAATTTATTTAATAAAATGGCTTTTTTTTGTTTTCACCAACCTAATGAATTAAATTTAACAAGAAATGTATGCAATTTAGGTATAGAAAATGGAAAAGGTAAATCTAAATAAAGGATTTGATTTGGAAATTATTTCTGTATCCTTAGATTACAGAACCATTTAAATGTTTGCATTCTATTAATTTCCTGGATCATAGGTTAAGCAGGAAAATATTTACACATAAACTCAAAGTTACAATTAGTTTTATTTATGGGGGCAATTAGATATTTTTCTTGCAATTGTTGGATTTTGTTACTAAGTGGAAAAATGTTACATCATTTGGAAATAGCACCCCAATAGTACAGCACAGTCCACAGCTTTACAATGTTAAAATCAGGGGTTTGATTTCTCTCGGTGGGCTCAGCAGATAGCCCAATGTGGCTTTACTATCAGAAAACACACAATTTGGAAATTTTAAAGTTTTTTTTTTTTAAAAAAAAACAACTCCCATATTCTACTTTTACTACAGATAAAACTACCATTTTGCTAACCATCTGAGCAGATCACATGTAATATAAGTAAATTTCAAGATGTATTCATAAGTATTGTTCTCAAAATATTCGAAGTGGTAAAAAGAGTACTGTACAAAATGGTAACTACATTGGTCAATGTGGCATCCATTTTCAACTGCTGAGGTGAGTATGCAAGCATAGTTAGATCATTCTAAACTTCATTTGATCTCATTTAAGTGGGTGAAAAATTCCCACCAAGTATCAGTTTTACAATAATAAAACACTACTATTCACAAAGAGAAAGGAAAAAAACAGACAAAAAGAATATTATTTTGATAGCAAATTTCTGAACTATTCTATTATGATATACACGTTATTTTTACATTATACATTCTACTTACATCTCCACATTTACCTAGCAAGTTCTTTACACATAAATTTTTAAAGAAATATATATCTATCTATATACATACAAACTTCATGGATTTTCTTCCATCTATAAATTTTAGAAGTTTTCTGTCACTCATAATGTAAACATGTATAACAAAACAAAAAAATACTTTCACAATCACAACACTCATCAAATGATACAGCTGGCTACATATAGTAATTACCTGTAAACTTTAGTGTAAGAAAACATTGGACAAATAATTTTTTATGGTTCTTTTCACGAGGGCTCTGTTACATTAATAGTGTGCTTATAATACAAGAAAAACTTCAGCAAATGTTCAAGCGATCACAACTTTCTACCAATATTAAAAACAAGCAGTCAGTCCTGTATTCTCTTTTAAACTGTGTAGAAAGATACTTGATATCAAGAAAACCTTTGTGTCAGATAAACAATGAGTTTTATACAATCACAGTTCATTTGCTAATCAGTTACAATATTTAACTCTTTTCAACAAGTAACCTCAAAAAGTAGATGGAAGATATGAAGCACTTGTCTTTGGAAGCTACAACATTTTAGTTTATCTTGCCTTAAAAAGATACATACATGATAAACATACACTTGTAAAAGTACTAAAGTCTGCTCATAAATGCTAACGCTGCAATTTTTTTTTTCAGTTTACCAAAATTAAACAGGTTTATTATTAAATAAATAATTTAATTTTCTTTTTGACTGTATTAGAGTTGTTCAACTCATGACTACACTGATATTTCAGTGAGCAAAGATAACCAGTGACAATGAACATTTGTCAACTGGAGATGATAGTCTGTGACAGACAGAGCAAAGACAGCCCTAATATCACTGTGCAGCTTTGTTAACTGAAATAAAAACTAATTCTATATTATTCAATATTTCAGAAACAAAATTTGAAAATGGAACAGCTTTTAAATAGTACTTTGTTTAATGCCTATTCATCTGAATAACTTGTGAAAATATGTACAAGATTTCTAACATCTCTTAATAATTTGGGAGAATTAACTTTCAAATACTAAAGTAAAACCTTCAGAATTTTTACAAAAGCTACACAAAAAAATATCTGTACATAATAACCTATAATTTTGAAATAACAGACAAAGGGGAAGGCAGCTAGTTAACACCACCTACTGCCAGCTCTTCTTATAGTGTCCTTACAGATCCAAAGTGCAAAACACATTCACGTAGCAATAACAAAAAGCCAAAATTCCTTTTATTCACAAACACGATAACTACCATGCCACAAAGGTGGTATTTCTATAGTTACAGGCTCTTTCATGCTGTTAATAACTAATTTTATTTTGAAATATTTTTCTTTATTTTTACATTCTCATACATTAATAAACACTTTGGAATACACTAACATATACTTTTGTAAAACAGTTAGATCTATAAAAATATATATTCTGAGGTTTGTATGACCGTACCCAAGTATTTATTTGTGCAGAATTTCTTTTGTATCTCAGTAACAAAACACCACCTACAGCTGACAAGAAAATTAAGCTCACTCTTTTGAGCCAAAATAACAGATGTAACAACAGGAAAAACAAAATATTTTGTCAATAGTGGAAAATTAAGCTGTTTGGAACATTCAACAGGAACCTATTCTGCTTATGTGATCTAAAGAAAATAAAAATAAGTCATCAAATTTATGCATGACAAAAATGTGAACCAGGTATTAACATAACACATTTAATACAGGTTTTACAGACTTCATATTGAAGTTGCTTTCAAAGAGATATCTCCCTGTTAGTTAAAGGCCAAGATAATCATTTGTCATTTGGTATCAGAATGTGTGATAAAAAAAAAAAGAGTAGATTTGGTCTTTAAATATAAATTTCTTCTAATTTACTAAAATCAACTTGCTGTTTTTTTCAGTTTAAGCTTGTTCTGGGTTTTCTCCCTCAACTAAAAATTTGTTCATGTTTGGATGAAACTGTTTATATACAAGAGAACATTTGCCTTGTATGGCTGACCAATTAATCTTTACACCTTGGAACTAAATGCAAGTAAACCAGAGGTTCTTGACTATGCAGAATTAGCTCATGAGATTGCATGTTGACGGTTAAGAATATTATGGGGTGAGTGGTTTTGTTTCGTTAACTTTTATTGTAAGAAAATATCTGTTCTCCAATTACATTTATGGAGGAAAAGTAATAGGGCTTTGTCGTTATTCAACTTGGAAACATCAAAATACAGTGGGATAAAAAAAAAAGGCATCAATAATCATTGCTCATTTCTTTTCATACCAAGTACAACAGTGAAGGGTGACTTAATGCAGTATGTAAAACCTCTGACACACAATACAGTTCAGCTTGTTTTAAAAAATGACAGATAATGTATTTGGACAAAAGAGAATAACTACACATTTTATCTTCTTCAAAATCCTTTGAAAAGTGTAGTTCTATTAGACTTAATTCAAATCGAGTTGATGCTGATTTTCAGAGTCTACTAATCAAACTGACATTTACAGAAACATGCTTATGTGCTAGTTTTGCAAATGTGATTGCTCACTACAAATCACACAGTTTTATTAATCTGTATCAAATATATACAAGTTAAGACTCACAAGAATTGTGCATTTTTATTCTCAGTATCAAACTTAGACAATTGTGACTCTTTAATAAGAAAATCTAATATCCATGATAAATTTATATGTAATAACAAACTTAAAAAACACTTCCGTAATGTAAAACTGCAAAGTTTCTTTGGGCAATTAAAAATCTGACAATAATAAAAAGTTTTTAAAACTCAACACTGTATCATACAAGGTATCAAATTTTTTTTAAGTATACTGTTTTAGTTTTGTTTATCATTTACGTGATTAAATGTTTGTCCACTTGTACCTTTTCAAGGCTGTTCACATACTAAAATTTGAATAAACCCTACAATAAAACAAATACTTAAAAACTTTATTAATTACCTATTCCAAAACAGCTGGTTTAGATTTACATTATATTATTAAAACATTTATTGTTTTCTGTTATTTTACACATTTAGATACTCATATACATAAGGGTATTGCAAATGTTCAGTAATTTACAGAAAATGTGAAAGTCTCAGTCATTCATGAAGTCAGTAATCCTAAGATAAAAAAATCTATAAGAATGTATGCTTTTATTTTCACATAGTTATGAAAAAAACAACAATTTTGTAGAAACTAAAATGGTATATTACAAGATACATAATAAGTTCCAAGAGTTGATTGACGAGTTCTCAAGTTCTATGAAAACCTTCTTGTTATA
The DNA here is from genome assembly GCA_011833715.1 of Carcinoscorpius rotundicauda. NCBI lineage: Eukaryota > Metazoa > Arthropoda > Merostomata > Xiphosura > Limulidae > Carcinoscorpius > Carcinoscorpius rotundicauda. The sequence goes on along the minus strand of CM022394.1, from coordinate 41,226,033 downwards.
ACTAAAAAAGTTAAAAACAACATAATTCTAAATGTTTCACAAAATGGAAGTTAGCCTCCAACCTTAACAAGAGGTGATTCTACACAGCCAAATAGAAAAATGGTAGTTGTTGTTTTTTTAAGGCTAAACTGATGTCACATATTTGCACAATATTGAGAGGTTTACGTTTTCTATCACGTGGATGAACTTCAAATGACTGCAGCCACAGCTCCATTAGTTTTTTTGTCCAGGGTTCACCTTTAACTCTGTAGTCAATGATACTGAACACAAACTGTAAACAACCACATCGAATACCACTTCCATGCTGCAGTAAAGCAGTACCTTCCCATCCTGCACCACTTCTTCCAATAAGGCTTGAGCTACTTGCTTTGCAGTTACACGGTTTCCAAGACTACAGTATAACAGAATATGAAAATAAACAAATCAAAGATAAAAGATGGAAAAAAAATTCTTTAAAACAAGTTCATAAAATTTGAGAGTGATAAAATTTGAAACCTTTTATTATTTAGTAGTTTTCTTCCAGTACTTTATAACATAAAACAAATAATGCTACAGCTTTGTTATTGTACCTTTAGAGATAATCCAGTACATTTTATTAAATAATCCAGTTTGGAGTTATGAATGGGCATGTTCCTCTGTGAATGATGCATTTTAAAATACAATCAGAACACAACAGTATGTTTTTTTTTCTTTCTGCCCTAAATATTCACATTTTCCAGTAAAACATTAAAACCTTTATAATGCTTTCACTGCTTAATACTTTTGAAATGTACTTATATATATCATTACCAGTGTACTAATATCATAACTTTTGCCTGGATAACCATGTAATACTGGTAATAATTAGAAAAAAAACAAAAAAAAATCAGCAACTAACTGCCATTTACTCTTTTAAATTGTAGTTCAGTGCATAAAGCAAAAATACTGCAGTTAACTTAAGTGGACTCAAATTAGAAAAAAATAAAAATTATAATAAATGAGTTTACAGATAGATTAAAGGTGACAAATTAGAATAATTTTAAATTTACACAGCTGAAAAATTAAAATATTTCTTACCTGAAAATACATTTCAAATAGATACTAACCACTTTGCACAACTAAAAAATATTAGCCTACACATAACTGATGTGGAATTTCCTTTAAGTGTCACAAGCCTTGACCAAACTCCACACTGACACGTCTAAGTGTTGTGTACCAGTCGATGGGTTAAATATTTCATAAAACACAATGAAAGTGACACAACATCTGTGTTCAGTAATCCTCCATAAGCACTAGTATGTGATCACAGATTCGTCCTTCAGTAGGCCAAACAAAATACACTGGATATTGGAACGAACGCGATGCAGTAAGATATTTATCCGAAACAAGTTTTCAGGTCAGAAAAATGTTATCTTCAGAAATGATTGATTGATTAACAGATTTAGTGTTTTATGGCACAAAGCACCTGGGCTATCTGCACCAAACATCCAGTAAAAAGATAAAAATAAATTAAAAGTAGTAAAATACATAAAAGGGAATGAAGGTGAAACAAAACAGCATTGAAAAACAGAAAAAGTATAAAATCAATGATGACACCTTGTCTACAATGCTAAGAGAGAAAGCAGAGTAAGAGAAGTTGTAAAGGACTTTCTCTAGCAAAATGGTAACGATCATAACCTGCCAGGAAGACTAACAGGTAAGTACAAGAATCATTGTCAGTCACCTGAAGTTGGCCTTTCCATTCCTGGTTCTGGGTTATGTGTCAGAGCAGCCATTATCAAAAGGTAAAATAAGAAGTGTTATAAGACATATAGCAAAATCATAATAAAAATTAGTCAAGTGTCCTGTAAAAAGGTAAAAGTAAAGTAAATGTAGTAAAATTCGTGAAAGGAAACAAAGGTAAAAACAAAACACCAGTTAAAACTAGAAAATAGCAGAAAACCAATGTTGACATCCAGTCTATAAAATTATAAAAGACTTCCTGTAGCAGAATGGTAATGATCATAATCCACCAAGAAGACTAATAGGTTAGTACAAGAACCACCATCAGTTACCTGAAGTTGGTCTTTCCAATCCTGGTTCTGGGTTACGTGTCATTATGGCCAGTACTAAAAGGTAAAGTAATAAGTGTTTAAAGACATGCAGCAAAATTGTAATAACAACTCACCAGGATGACTAATGGGTAGTTCAAACAGCAGCATTTGTCACCTGAAGTTGGCCTTTCCAGTCTTGGTGTCGAGTTATTTAATGTTTTGGCTACTTTCCGATGTCAAATTGAACTAGAGAGATTTAGTTCCAGATAAAAGAAAACGATGAGATAAAAACTGTGACCAATGTTTAGTCAAGTAAAAACAACTTCCTCCTTCTGAACTTTACAGAAGCTAGACAGTCAAAGACCAATACAGGGTTTTATTTGAAAAAGCTTGTTGTCGCGTTGCCCACACCAAGTGGACTGCCAGCTGGTATAGAGCCGAGCCTTGGATGCAGGACCATAGTCCACGTGTGGAACAGGCACAGCAAAGGTAGTGCCACAGCAGATAGATTTAGCTGCGATGTTAACAAGCTCATTCCCAAGAATACCAACATGGCCCAGATAGAAGAAGATGTTAAAAAGAAATGGGCCAGTCAGTTTTGAATATTGGTGAGAACTGGGTGTGAACTAACATGAAGCAATTCCAGTGCCAGTGAAGAACTAAGCGAGTCAGTATAAATACTGCAATTTGAGTACTGATTAACTTCTATATAATTCAAGGGAAGAGAAATGACATACAATTCAACATTGCACACAGAAGCTGTAGAGGAGATTCTGTGCACAACCACCGAACTACAACAAACCATGGCAGAGCCAACACAGTCACGTGATTTTGAACCATCTGTAAAAATAAGAATAGAAGGATGGTTTGAAAGATGTTCAGCAAATAACAGACAGTATTTCCAATTGGAAGTGTCTGCTTTTCTTTGATGACTTAAAGATAGATCACACTTGGAGACTGTAAAAAGCGATGGTGAGATGGGCTGATCAGTGATACAGCAATGTTAAACAAGGACAGACCCAATTCATCTAACTGTGCCTGGATACGAAGGCCAAAAGGAACAATGGCAGATTGTCTGTTCTAAAAAAATAAGGCCCACTGAGGAAGAAAAACACATCCCCAGGAAGGATGCTTTGGTAAGAAATGAAGTTTCAAAGAATACAGTAAGACAGTTGCAAACTGCGAAGGTACAGAGAAGTTTCATAGGATTCTACATGTAAACTTTGAACAAGTTCCAATTTTAATGTTGACAAAGTTTCAGCTCATAGTGTCAGGTCACAATGATGTAAAAGTTATTCAAAAAGGCTATTCAAAATTCCTAAGAATGTTACAGACTCAAGATTGTGAGGATAACTTTGTGGGTCTAAACACTAATTATTGAAACTAGAACATGTCCACTATAACAATTATGGTAAGTTATATTAATATAACAGGCAAATGAATTAATTAGGATAAATTTTATGCTATTTTGTATTCTGTTACTTAGTGCTAATAAAAACTTACTGTGATTTGCAAATGTGTGTTTATTAGATTCAGTTCTAGTTACTTGCATTTACTTTTTTTACAATTCTTACGTGATATTTTCTAACACATTGCATGCAGTACCAAGCTTTCAGATGAATGTTTTTGTTTTGCATCAGTTAAAAGAGACTATCACATAAAAACTGACAGCTATCAACAGAGGGAAATCAGGTTAATTATCCTTCAATATAATTCTAACATTTTATGAGAATCGAATGAGATTTTGAATATTGTTTGAAAAACATTTCAATTAAACAAATAAACAGATCAGGCAGGTTACATCATTATTTTTAATTACTGGAGCTGACACAACTTTAAACACTTATTAATATAGGCTATTGTGTAATCAAATGCCATTAATTTGGTAATAGAAACCCCATACTAAATAGGCACGAAATAAAAAGTGATTCAGATTACTTTGTTCTACAAGTTTTCTAGTCACCAGTGCTAAATTTCTACTCTTCTGTGGCAACCTAGCAAGTCTTCTTTTACAAAACAGATGTTCACGTTTTTCTTTCAAGTTCTTTATGACACATTGAGAAATATATTTCTCTAAACACTTGACAGATCCCACTCACACTTTCTACAGCGTGTTGAAATTTCCCAGCCAATCATATTTAGTAAGCTAGGTGTTTATAACCAATAGAAAGACCAGACTTCAAATATAGTCTCAGAATAGTTATTTTAAAACTGATCTAAAGAATGATACTGAAAACTGGTCAAGCCTGCTCTTCACACTTTTGTTGCTTAAGACCTCTCTAGCATTTCATCATTGTTTCTCACCTAGAAATATGTTAGTTATAGAAATAGTAACATTTCTGATTTACTTAATTATACGTTATTTATGTTTTAACATGCATATTTGAAAGAAATAATAATTTTTTGTCTATAATGCCAGCACATCCTCAGTTCACAAAGGTTAGTACAAAGAGCAAATGCTACCACATTCTGCAAAGGTTAAAGTCATCCTCCCCCAATACCATAACAATACCTAGGGATGCCAATTCATGTGTTGCAATAAACAATGCAAAAGAACAGGAAAGGATAATAAATAAAATAATGGTACGTAAAAATGTAAAGACATGCAATTAAGAATGTAACTAAAATAAGACACACATAAGTTGCCACGTGATGAGTGTTTCAGTGATCAGAATGATTGATAAATTAATTTCAAAAAGCTTTAATCTAAGATTAAACTTCCAGCAAATTTAACCAAGGCAACAACAGTCTTTTAAGATGATCTATTCTTTCACAAAAATCACAGTTCTACCAAACATTCACTTATTTGTAATAAACTAGAAGCTCTTCTAACTATTGGAATAAATATTTCTTTAGTAGAATGTACAGATGTAAAGTGATATAAAATCATATGACAAACAACACTACTGATAACAAAAAGTGTCAACACACTGCTAAACAGTAATGATCTCCAAAGAAACCCAGAATGATATGTTGCTTTGTCAATGCAAAACTACACAATAACTGTCCACACTGTGCCCACGATGGGGACTCGCCTATCCCAAATTCATGGATTTTATTAAGCATTGCAAATGAGTAATTTACTGTGTAACTGCCAAAAGACACCAGAATGATAAAAAAACATGTTATTGAACTGAAATTTTACCACTTTTGCCACATTCGATGTCTGAACTAAAAAACATTTTGCTTCTCAAGTTTATTTTTAGTTGTTTTGCTGACTCTAAGCTTGTATTTATTCTCTGAATGAAACATTTATCTTCACATTTATTCATGTAAATTTATGATGTAAGCTTTTGATTAGTTTACACTTTTGAAAAGGGTTACACTCTGTTAATGACTGTGATATTCTAAAAGTTACCACTTTGAAATCAACATTACATTAACTTGTTTGGAAATTAGGATATAGTCATTAGTAACATAGCACACTTAAAGTTTTAAAATATGGACTGACTAAGTATGAACCTAGTGTTTTTATACAGTTTCTAATGATGACTTACAGACAATGGCAGGATCAACTTCTGTGAGAGAGGTGAAAGAGGGACAGTTTGCTTAATCCAGCTTCCACCGGGACACGCAGGTTGGGTGGTATTAACTAGAACCAGTCTCTCTCAAGATTATAAGAAAATGATCATTGCCTCATGGATTAATGTCAACCCTCCATGAAAAATGGGAAAATAATGAAGGGGAGCAAACTGAGAGATCAATGACAGTAAAAAAACAGACTAGGTGCATGAAAATAAGTATAAGAATCACTGTGAAAAGAGAAAGGTTGAAATTAGAGTTTATGCTCTATGGAATGACCCCTTCCATCAATATCAGCACTTTCCAAGATGGGGATGATGTCCATTTAAGTCCCCCATGATGAAAAAGGAAGATGGCAACTGTTCAATGAGAGCATCAAGGTCTGATTGTTCATATGTCTCTCCAGGTGACAGGTAGAGAAAAGAAACAATGATGGTAATGACCCAAGGAAACACAGGTGGTTACAGCCTCCAAGGGTGTATCGAGAGGCAAAGACAGGGTGGGCACACGCTGATCAACCAACAGTGCCACCCCTCCATGCAATCGTCCATCAAACAGCCTGTTATTTCTGTATAAAAAAAAGGCCAAAAGGTGACTGTATTGGCAGGTTTCAGAAATGTTTCCTGTAAGGAAAGACAAACAGGATAGTAGGAAGCCATCAGTATTTTGATGTTATCCAAATTAGAAGGCAGACCTCAACAGTTCCACTGTATCAGAGTGACCATTTTTATTTATATGTAGGCAAATTGGGTGGAGAACCACGTCATTTCTCCTTACTGTCCACATTCAAGGGAGGTCTGTTGACCTCCATGGATCCTGCAGTGGGGTGATTTGGCAAGTCTTTTCCAGAGACTGAGGATGTGAATGAATGATTGTTTTGTATCTTGGAGTGAGAGAAGATATATCTAAGGAAATGCCTGTACCTGGAACCAAAGGATTTGGATTTTAGGGTTTGGTAAAATGTATATAAAGGACAGAGATTGCTGTTGAAGTTGATTCATAGACTTTTTTAAACATGGAGATCAAAAGACTTATCATGTGTTTGTCAAACAATTCTTGAGTAGTAATTGTGGAATGAAGTGCAGCAGCATACATCTGAGACAGTTTTTCAAGCAATTTTCAAGCTCCAGGATAGGTGATGTTATGAATCATTTTCAAATGCTGCACCTCTTTTTCTTCCAACCCTTTACAGAGGTGCCAATCATTACAGTTTGAACGTAATCATTATGATTTTGGTGTATACATTACAACTATATGCTCATGCAGACAAATATTACAACTTGTTGCAACTTCTAAATTCTTATATATTATGTAGGCCTATACAATAAAGTGATAAATTGTTCCCCCAGGGCTTGAAAGAGGTGAAAATTTCTAATGATACAAATAAATTTTCAAAATAAATAAAAAAACATAGTCCAAATGGCTACTTGCAATATTCATGTTTGTGCTTGAAACAATAAAAAAAAATTTGTATCTCCAACGTCTACAAATAGTTTGAAAGCAGTGTTTTTCCATACCAGGTACATGGGGGAATCTATAGTTATGTCAAGAGTGCTTGTCAGCCAGTCAGCACTCGCATAGAAAGGCATTTCTCATTTACTAAGCTGCATAGAAACACCAATTCAATCATTCACAAGATGGAAAAAAAGAGGCCTTGTTCACCAGATTGTCTTGTTTCTGGCAAATCTAAAAACTAAAACTGTGAATCAAAAATTTAGGAAATAGTACAGTGCAAAATATCCGGTCATTGCATCAAAAGTCAGTGACAGTCATGCATCTTGTACAGTTTGTTACACTGATGTTTCTTTGGCGCATGGCAGGATAAACAATTATTCCAGACATACAAAATCAGCATCTTACCAACAAAAGGCTGAGGCAAAGACAAAAACAGTGCAGATAATGACATTTATGAGTAAGAATTCAGAATATGAAACCATAAATGCAGAAGTGATGTTTACGCAATTTGTCACTGCTCATAATTTACCCCTAGCTGTAGCTGATCATGCAGGACATCTATTCAGAAAAATGTTCCCAGACACTGATATAGTAAAAAAATACGGCTGTGCTAGAACCAAAACTACAGCCATTGTACAAATGTTGGGTTGTGAAGATGGCAAATTGATTTCAAGCATACTTACTAACAGTGTTTACAGTTTAACCACAGATGGATCAACAGACATGGATGACTCAAAACTGTATTCAGTGGTTATACGATATCTGTATGGGCTCTGTCCACAATCATTATGCTAAGTTATTTGAAATAGTTGGCATCTCTGCACTTAGGGAAAGATTAAAAGTAAGATGGGTGAGTTATTGCAATTGATGCAATGAGGGTCCATTTTATACTTGTGGGCATCATGGTCCTTGACACTGAAATGAGCACAAACCAAGGAACCACGACATGATGTCTTCAAGCGACAGAATCATTGGCGCTGGAAACATTGGAGAGGGTTTGGAATGTATGGCTGTACTATGCAATTAAGATAACCTGCCTTGATGGTGGCAGGTGGACGTGGTGACATAAATGTGAGAATGAGGGCATTGATCGGCACCTAATTCCATCTTTGCAAGTAGAGATAGGCCTCACTGCAGAAACTCCATGGTTGGAGAAACAAGTGAGAATCTCAAACTCTGGGATGTTCTTCAAATCCCTCTCAACAATAACTCCTCATGATGAATTCAAAGTAGCATGAAGTGTAACCTTAATAGGTACATCCCCAATTGTCTTCGAATGCAAGAGGAGTTCATTATGTTGAAATGTGGATCTTTCCATCAATATGTCGCCAGATTAAAGCTTCTTTACTGACTTTGGAGAGCCAGCAAGTCCCTCTAGTCTCTTCTGAATGAAAAAGGGAGACATTTGCCCTAAAGGTTTGTCTGAAAGTGTATGTAACATAAGAAAATAAAGTACAACAGATGATAGTGATTGTAAGGATTGCTGCCACAATGATCAAGAAGTGGTTGTTTACCTATAGACTGTTTTTTCACTATTTTATTAAGATTTTTAATTGGAGTATGCATGATAAAAAAAGGGAAATTTTGGTGCCCACTGACTCATACCACCATGGAGCCTTACAAGGGGACGCACTGCAATGTCAAACAAGGACACTGCAGCAATGCCAGGGTTTCGTGAGCACTATACCCAAACACTAGCATCAAATACAATGTCCACAACACCTGTTGAGAACATCTAACACTGGTACTTGGTTGATCCTAGCCCGAGTGGACCAGCCGGGTGACACAAGGATGGGAAACCCTAAGGCTGCAAAAGTGAATTCAAGGCCAAAGTGGTGTCTTTGGGTTGGATCCCTCAACCACCAGAATCCTCTCCTCCCCTTCATGGGTTGCCAAGCACAGCAAAAACAGGGGTGGATGTTTAGATTGCATAGGAGGTAAACTAAGAGAACAGAACCTTCCCTGGGACATCACGTCACCAAGTACAGGAATCTACAACGAGAGGTAGAATCAATTTACCAGCATACTCACTTAAATTATAACATGCTGCACTCATGAAATGTGCTTATGCTGTTAAGTATTTTTCATATTTTTTCTCTAAGTTTCTTTCTTTTTAGGCACTTTTATAAAAATAAATTAAAAACATTACAAAAACAAATTTAGTACCTATACATGGCATTTGAACTTGTCTGTTCTTCATATCTTGACGAATGTTAACCCTATTTTCCTTTTAGGTTTGTTAACACTTCACCCAATGTTTATTTTATTTTACACAACTTAAAATAATTTTCTAATCTGGTTTTCGTGATCTATGTTCTAAGAGGAGATGAAAGTAATGCAGAATAATTAGAAATCAATTTTAAGAATAAGGTAGCCTCATTAAAATAAAAACTTCACTCTCTCCAATAGCAAATGTCAGATACAAGTACTGATATACTTCAAAAATGAAATACGTAATAGGAGAGGCAGAACACGAGTTCAGTTTATGACATATAATTCATTAACGCATTGAGATACCTAATTTATATTATGTCCTTGGAAACTTGCAACATAGAGTACAGAGGAGGGAAATTCTAAAAAGAACAATTCAGGGAAATATAACTATTTCCTTTTTTAAATTAAGAAATCAAATAAACCAAAAAGTAAAACACACATGTCAACCCCCTCCTATCACATTCTGTCTTTCAAAAATATATGTATATAAAATCAATAATTCTCTTTGACAATTGCTATTGGATTATTCAAAGCCGACAGAAAGAGCAGATTTTAATGTAGTGAATTAATATAGAGCTAATTTATTGTGACTAAGTTTTTCTGTCATTCTTCACTATCAGCAAGTTACAGCAAATATTTACAGGAATTATTTTATAACACTTGAAGCTTAATTAGGTAGCCAGTTAAATTACAGTACACATAAAACACTCCATTTCTTGTGTATATCGTTACTTTGTGTTTTAAATTAAATACCTGACATAAACAATTCAGTAAAGTAATAACAACCATAACAAAAATTCAGATAACTTATAACAAAACTTTTACTGCAAAAAAAGCACAAGATCCATATATAAGTACTTAAGTTGTTTTTTTAAGTGTATATCTTTTGCATAGTCCTATGAAGTAAACTATAATATAAAAATTAAAAACTCATTAGATTACATAAAAAATCAAGTAAAATTTCTCTGCAAGGAGTTGCAAGCTGTTTATACATGATGTAATTCAACAGTTTGTTCAACTTGTACTAGGCTTTTGACAGATAATTTATTGCACTGTTATGTCTTGTGAGGCACAGTTCAAAGATCAGTAAAACAATAAAATTAAATGAAAGCAGCTTGGAGATTTTACAGGAACTAACTCTAATTGCCTGTTACAATATCCAGTCATCCTAAAAAATAAAAAAGTATATTAGGCTTATTGTGTGTTTTTATCTGATGGTTACAAGGTTTATCAAACGAATCCAGACCACATACACTGTTACCATAAAGAAAACAACGAATAAAATACAAAATTTGAAAACATTTATTTTTATATGATGCTGTTATGGAAATGAAGTACGAAAACTGCAAGGTGAAAAACATATCTATTTTTAACATGAAAATTTGTGATGACAAGAAACACTTGAAGTAAACATGAAAATTATGTTGCACTTTGACTGACTTATAAGACTTGTTTTTGTATGTTCACAAACAAAACTTTAAAACGAACATGTAAATAAAAACATTTTTTGTAACATTTACAAAAAAAACATACCAAATTTCTCTGAAGGTATACACTTAGTAAATTAAATTATTGTATGTACACTTTCACAATTACCTAGTGGTTACTTGGTCAGAATGACTGAATCCATATGTAGAGGGTTAACCTTGAAGATCAGTTAACTGTTATTAACTACATAAACAACAAATCAGCTCACCTCGTCATAAAAAATGCATGCATGTTTAGCTGATACGTAATTGCAATGTCCATAGTTGGCCAAACAGACATCTATATCAGCTCCTGAAACATATGTTGAAAGAAAAATGAGTTTAGGTTTTGTTTCTTATTACTTTATGTTTCATGTAAAAGGTAATTTTCAAAAAAATTATGCAACAATTGCACAACAAAAAACAAAGAAACAGGTATGCATTAATATTTCTATAATGTTTTACCTTATGCAGCAAGAAATGTTAAATTCTACCTGTAAATATTATCATATCTCATAACAATGACTAATAATTTCTAACTGTTTTTAAATACAGTTAGGACACTAGAGGGGAAAAAACCCATTTAAAATCATAAAATAACACTTAACAATTAGTAGCATTCATAATATATTACATAAACGTCCATTTGTATGACACTAAACACTATACTTCAAGAGTGAAATGCTTCAACTTCAAATATCAGTTGTATACAAGTCAACTGAAAGCCTCACAAAACCTTAACATGAAGAAATCGTACATTTGAGAAAATTATATGAAAATTGGTACAAAAAAATAAAATTGACCACATTGCACGCATTCTTGCAGTTTTTATTTCCCAACCATTTATGCCTTTTATTAGTCAGAAAACAACTTTAAGACATAACAAATAATTCCCAAACCTTGCCTCCCATGAATGTTCTCACTAAAGTGATATTCCTATTCATTCTGGCTAATTATTTTCTATCACTATGTGTAAACACATTCATATGACACCTCTGCAGGTAAATGCAGTATTATTCTAACTGGGGCCTCTGGAAAGCATTCATTATGACTAGTCATAACTTATCTGTGAATATGTTCACATTACATCAGCATGTAAACATGCTTACACTGCATCATAGCATGGTCAAAACTAATCTGGTTTTCTGTTACTTATATATTCATGTGATCATGTTTACACTTTATCACTACATAGACAAAATCAATCTTTCATTTATATCAGTGAACACACTAACTTGTACATAACTACTGCAACATCATCATCTTGACTTGTTTAAAAACTACGGTCACAAGTTTCCAGTATGGTCAGTTTTTATTAGACCATTTCTTTCTGATTTCTCAGTACATCATATGATTTTGAGAATAATGCATGTGGAAATTCTAACATATGACTGGCCATTACCTGAGGCTGGAAGTACTTCAAAGGACCATTACATCTTGAAAAGTTAACATTTTTATCATATTAAAATGTATTTCTGATAAATACTCACCTCCATAACACTCAGCTATCTTCCTCCACAAATCTACAAAAGAGATTTGCATGCCACTAGCACTGATGCAACTCTTGCTTAAGTTTAAGTAATCTGAAGTAAATTGAGCCATTGCATAATGACATCATCATGTGACAAAAGCCAACCCATCAACAGAAGGATGACACACCATGCATTTGCACTTTTGAATCTTCATTTTCTCACCAGTCATATAAGAAAATTTACACAAGAAGTGGGTAGGAAAAACAAAAATGTGTCAAGAGGTAGATATCTATCAGAAGTACATTTTTAGGTAAGGTAAATGTTAAAAGTCAGAGATGATACCTCCTCACACAGATTAGCTAACTAGAATCCCACACTGATAACATGGAGAAACAGATGTAAAAATCTACCTAGATAAACATCTTTCAGAAAGCATGGAGTGTGACATCAGATATCAGAGACTCTCTAAAAGCACACCTACAGAAGATCACATCTTGCCTTGATCTGGCTGTACAGGAAAAGGAAAGAGACATAGAAGCCAAACTTGTGTCACATGGATAAACAGAATAAGAACATGACTATTAGAGTACTTAAACACAACTTGTTGGACAGCCAATGTGTCTAGTGTAGCTGAAGCATATTCAGATGAAGCCTTGTGTGTTTCCTTTAGTCTATAATTAAACTCTATGGTACTGAATTCAGCTGTGGGAGGAGTGCAAATGTGGTCACTATCTGTATTCACCTCAAATCTATCATTAGACTCTAAGGGACAGACCCTGCAAAAGAGCATACTATTATGTAATAAGAAACCTTAAGTATGCTTTAACTTTACCATCAGATGTTGCAGGATTGACATTAGCTGTGGAAGGCTGGTTGGTGTTTTTTGGGGTAAAGCTATGAGGCTATCTGCATCAAACAGCTGGTAAAAATCTCAAAAGTAAAATAACATAAAATGTAAATATAAATCAAGTTAAAAACTAAAGCTCATAAATCAGGCAAAAACACTTAAACAGAATTATATAGTCCTGACACTCACAAAAAGCTAAAAACACAATGAAGCTAGACAGAATCACCATTGTCTATAACACAACCCAATGCCAGGGGTAAGTCCATAGGAAGTATATGTTGAAAATGATGCCACTGCTTATGGTCGTAACAACCACCTAACAATAACAAGTAGATTACTTGTTGCTTCAGTGTCACACATTGGTGGTCAGTATCAAATAAAAGAAAAATTAATTAAAAACTGTAATTAATGCATAATCTAGCCAGACAGGATGGCCAGAGAGCATCAGTGTGTATTATATAGAAAAGCATGACACTGTACACCCCAACCCAACCACAAACTGCCACGAAGCTCAGCCTTGAATAGAAGACAGGCATGGTCAAGACAGCACCAGAGCATATGGACTTATCTGCATTGTCAATTCTGCAGTTACCAACATGGCCATTTAATCAGTAAAACTGGATAGAAAGAGAAGATTAAGAAAAATGGGTCAGTTGTTTTTTTAATATTTATGAGAAATAGATAAGAACTAATGTGAAGTGATTCTAGGGTCAGTAGAAAGCCTAGTCAATCTAAATAGTATAATCAGTGTACTGTATTAGCTTCTACATAATCCAAGACAAGATAAATGGCATACAACTTCGCAGCAAACATAGAAACTGAGGAGGAAATCCTTTAAATAACCACAGAGCCACAACAAACCATGGCATAGCCAATAAATGTCACCTGGTTACGGAGCCATTCACATAAATGAGAATACATGAATGGTTTGAGAGATATTTAGCAAAGAGAAGACAATACTTCCAATCAAAAGTATTCAACTTCCCAAGATGACTTAAAAAATGTGACATGCAAGGATGACAATAAGCCATGATGGGTTAAGCTATTATTGAGGACAGCTATGTCATCCAACAACAGACCCAATCCGGCCAGTTGTGCTTGGAAATGAAGGCCAAAAGAAGGAATAACAAAACATCTGTTCAAAAAAGAGCACAACTCACAAGAGAAAGAAAGATTCAACTCCAGGTGGAATGCTGTGGCAAGGATCAAACTGTGCTAGTATTCTGCAGAAAAAGTTACAAATAACATAGGTGAAGAGGAGATTCATGAAACTCAGTGTAAAACTTTTTGGGAAAAAGAACAGGTAAAACCATTTCCTGAGGTCTACTTTAACAAGTGATTGAGAGCAGTTTGAAGCTACCTCTCAACAAACCTTTTATTCAATAACTACTGTGAGATATCAAAGTCATTGACATAAAGCCCATTTTTAACAGTAGAAAGAAGTTACGTAGTTATAGCATTAAAATATATTGAAAAGTGTGAAATCAAGACATAATCCTGAAGGACTCAAAGATCCTGTTGAATGAATAACATTCCTGTTGAGTATAAAGTTAAGTACAAATGGGTAAATGGGTATGTAACCCAAGAAGTGAAGATCCAAAAAAATACTATACCTCCACGTAGTGTAATAAGTCTCCTCAAATTAAAGAAAATTAATACAAGACATTCTTTTTTGAAGAAGGCTTCTCCAAATGAGGTTTCAAGTTGAATTAGGTGGACCATAGTGGAGCACTGTTGACAGAACCTTCACTGGGTGGGTGAGAGGAGACTGATTAATTCAAGGAATCAAACAAGACAAGTATTAAACATCCTCTCCAAGACCTTACAGAGACAGCTAGTTAAAGCAATTGGTTAACAGTTGTAAGAAATCTTGCATTCTTTTCCAGGCTTAGAAAAAATAGGTAAGATAAATAGCTTTGCTCCAAATATAATAGTTCTGTCAGATGTTTAAAGACAACCAGCAAAAAAAGGAAAGAGTGGTAGAAGAGAGATGGCATACCATCTTATACTGACCATCATCAGGTCCAACTAATGTACTGCCATTGGAGAGCAAGATAGAAAGGTGATGGGAATTGGTTGCAGAAGAGATGATGATGGCACACTTAATCTAAGATTCATTCTGCCTTTGATGTTTGACCAGCCAAGCATAGGCACAAGCCCATTGGAAATTAATGCAGTTGGTAAGAGAAGGATACCTTAAAAAGGTATCCCATGTCCATTTCTGAGCTTTCCTTGCCTACTGGCAGGTGGGAGACCAACTACCATGTATGGAGATACTGTGGGAAATTTGTCAAGATTTTGGAGACAAAACAAGCATCTGCCTTAATGATGCAATCTGTTTCTGCTTCTATACAGTAATTAAAATATGAAAGACTAATGACAGCACGATCGAGATCTGAAATCAAGCCAATCAGCCTCAAACAACTTCTACTATGGCACTCAGGTCAGGTGTCACTGATTATGGCCAATGTTCTTCAAAAAGATGGGAAAATGGTCATTGCCTTAGAGGTCACTATTAACCCCAATAAGAAAAATATTTTTAAATGCAGAGGAACAGACAGATCAATAGCAGTTAAAGACTGACTAAGTGCATGAAAACTGGTAAAGACAACCATATTAATGAAAGACTGGTTGTGATCCAAGAGAATACTAAAAAAAAAATTGTCCTATCAATATCATAACCACCTCCAAGGTGACTGTGTCCATTAAAGTCTCCTAATATCTGATGGGGAGACAGAAATTATTCTATGAGAGGATCAAGGTTTGACTGATCATAATTGTCTCTGAGCAACAGCTCAAGAGAGCAACCAGTCATGATATGACTTAAAGAAACAAGACTGGGTGCAGTATTCAAGGGTGTAATGAGTGGCACAGACAAGATGGATACATGATTGTCAACGAGAAGTGCTAACCCTCCAAAAACTCACCCATCACACAACCAGTTATTCCAGTGTAAAGAAAACTGACGAAAGGTGACAATATCACCAAGTTTCAGGAATGCTTCCCATAAGGAGAAGCACAAGGCTTTAATTTCATCCAAATTAGAAAGAAAACCTCAACACTTGCATTGCATGGAAGTGTTCATTTTTTTATTAAGTGGAAAAGGACTGAACAAAGAACCATTCTGCTTGATACCATGTGGTTTTTCTTCAGTGGAAGTAAATCAAATGACCTCCATGAAACCTGCCCTAGGTTAATTAAGTAGATCTCCATCAGTAGCAACAGATTCCAGTGACATGAATTAACAATTAGGGTCAAAATGTCACTGAGTTTAACAGTGGGACATAAACAGGAGTAATTGTTGACTTGCCAACTCTTTTATCCAAAAACACTTCTAACGTGGTGTGAGAAAAACTCTGTTGGAGGCACGGAAAGATCCATCTGCACTCTTATTGTAGCAGTGGAATATAGTGCAATATCATACATTTCAAATGGAGTAGGGGATAACAACTTCCAAACCTCTAGACAAGAAATGTTGTTAATAGTTTTTAAACACTGTACCACTTTTCCCTTCACCTACTTTTGACAAGAATGAAAATAAGAAGGATGAAAACCATCACAGTTGATGCAGTGTTGGTGCAATTGACATTGACAACCTTTAAAACAAACACACATCCCAAAGCCACGATAAAAAAACTTTCATAGGACTAAACTGCTGACATTGGAAACATCTAAGAGGGCTAGGAATATATGACAATACCTTACAGTTCAGATAACCTGCCTTAACAGTGGTAGGTGGAGATAGAAACATTGGTTGATTGATTGATTTAGTGTTTTATGGTACAAAGCAACGAGGCTATCTGCGCCAGACATCCGGTAAAAAAGTAAAATAAAATAAAAAATAAATCTAGTAAAAGACATAAATGGAAATGAAGGTAAAACAAAAAAGAAGAAAACCAATGTTAACACCTAGTCTACAACGTTAAGATAGAAGGCAGAGTATAAGAAGTTGTAAGATATTTACTGCAGCAAAAAGGTAATGATCATAACCCGCCAGGAAGACTAACAGGTAAGTTCAAGACTCACCGTCAGTCACCTGAAGTTGGTCTTTTCAGTCCTGGTTCCGGGTGATGTGTCATAGCAACCAGTATCAAAATGTAAAAGAATCAAAGTTTTAAAAGACACATAGCAAAATCGCAACAATGAGTAACCAAATGTCCAGTAAAAAGAGAAAAGTCAAGTAAATGGAGTAAAATTTTTAAAATAAATGAAGGTAAAAACAAAACAGCAATTAAAACAGAAAATGGTGTAAAAACCAATGGTGACATCCAGTCTTCAAAGTTATAAACTGTTTACTCTAGCAAAATGGTCATGATCATAACCCGCCAGGAAGACTAACAGGTAAGTTCAAAAACCTCTGTCAATCACCTGAAGTTGGCCTTTCCAGACCTTATTCCGAGTTATGTGTCATAGCAGCTATTATCAAAATGTAAGAAAATAAAGGTTTTAAAAGACACTCGGCAAAAGTGTAATAATGAGTAGCCAAATGTTCAGTAAAAAGATAAAAGTCAAGTAAATGGAGTAAAATTTGTAAAACTAATTGAAGATAAAAGTAAAACGCCAATTAAAACAGAATATGGCGCAAAAACCAATGTTGACATCCAGTCAACAAAGACGTATACAACTACCTGTAGCAGAATGGTAATGATCATAACCCGCCAGGTAGACTAACAGGTAAGAATAAAATCCACCGTCAGTCACCTGAAGTTGGTCTTTCCAGTCCTGGTTCCGGGTTATGAGTCAATATGGCCAGAACTAAAAAGTAAAGTAGTAAAAGTGTGAAACGATATGCAGCAAAAGGATAATAACAACTCGCCAGGACGACTAACGAGTAGTTCAAACGGATAGTTCAAACAGTAGCGTTAGTTACCTGAAGTTGGCGATTCCAGTCCTGGTGTCGAGTTATTTATTGTTCTGGCCATTGTTCAATGTCCAATTGAATGAGAGAGATTAAAACTGTAAAAAAGGAGCCACAATTAAAAAGGTGTAATGAATAAATATGCAACCCTTAAATGAGATGAAAAAGATTAATGGCCATTAAAAAATTAAAAACGTTATTAAGGTGGACAGAGTCACCATCACCAATAACTCTGTCCAATGTTACAGACTGACCATGGGAAAAAATATGTTTAAAATATTGCCGTCGTTGAGAATTGTAACGATGGCAAAAAAGTAAAACGTGGCTGATAGTGATTTGAGTGTTACACAAACTACACATTGGTGCATCAGTTCCAGATAAAAGAAAATGATGAGTTAAAAAACTGTGACCAATGCGTAGCCTAGTGAGAACAACTTCCTCCTTCCGAACTTTACGGAAGCTGGATGGACAAACTCCAATTTTGGGTTTGATTTGAGAAAGTTTGTTGTTGCGTTGCTCACTCCAAGTGGACTGCCAGCTGGCACGGAGCCGAGCCTTGATGACAACACCATAATCCATGTACGGAATAGGCATAGGGGTGACAGTGCTGAAGCAGACATATTTAGCTGCCATGTCTGCAAGCTCGTTCCCGCGAATACCAACATGGCCTGGTATCCAGAAAAACTGGATTGAAGTAGCTGTTAATGAGAAATGGGTCAGTCGGTTTCGAATATCAGCGAGAATAGGATGTGAGCTAACGTGTAACAATTCCAAGGCAAGTATAGAACTAAGCGAATCAGTATAAATAGTGCAGTTGGAGTACTGCTCAGCTGCAATATGATCCTGGGCAAGAGATATGGCATACAGTTCAGCAGTGAACACAGAAGCTGTAGAGGGGATTCTGCGCGCAACTACTGATATGGTGTGTGTGTGTCCCTTGCTTGGGTCAATAACAATAAGAAAGCCAGTACATCAACAGAAGAAGTTTTGATTAGATGTTGAAAGAATAAATGCTCCAACTTGTATCTGGAAAATGTTAATAAGCTGAGACCTTATGTTACAATGAAATATTTGTGCAGTAGCTTGACTTGTCATCTGAACAGGAAACTAATGAGTCATGGAAAAATAAAACCTCTATCTCTGTTTCGTGTAATTTCATTCTATCTGACAAAGAAAAAGAATCTACGCAGATTTATCTGGCAATCGATGATGAACCAAATAATAAGTCACTGGAAATGGAGGCAGCTATCTCCTATGATCAGCAGAAAAGCGTTAATTTTGGCCTCAAGATCGGTGTAGGCTGGACTGCTTATTAACATCTAGGATGATTATTAAATGATGCATCGATAGAAAGGAAGTGGAATTTTTGCTTTACAAGCTGTCAAATGATGTATATTTTAATTCATGCACTATATTACATGAATGCTACTAAATTAAAAGCCACGACGGTCAGTAGTCAAAATAATTGCTGACTGAAAGAGTGTCATGAGCTCTAACATTTCGATGTATCTCAGTAATGATATGAGATACCAAACGTGTACCACTTTATCTACCAGTGTGATAGCTAATACAGTGACCAGTTTGAGTAACCAGTTATTGAAATAGTATGTGTGTATGTGTTTTTAGAGCCAAGACTACTGTGTCCACCCCAGTAAATTGATCTCCATATATTAGTACTGCAAATCAATAAACACACAGCTGTCTCATCAGGAAAGTTATTGAAAGTAAGTAGCATTTATTACTTTTTGAACCATCGCGTAGTGGTATCAGTAGAATATGTGAGCTACATTTTGAAACTGTTTCTCCATCATTGATATTTATAACAGTCACTGATCTGCACAATCATAGACTGAAATGAAATGACATTACTGTGATGTATGTGATATATTATAGAAATGTCACTCACTTATAAACAGCTAGAAATATTGTAAATGAAAGACATTACATTTCCTTGTTTTCTGAACCCTTAATGAAATTTCTGATGCAAAACATCATCTCATGTTTTGATAAAATCACTTTAAGAATTTGATTGAGTGGTGAGAATACTGTGGAGCATATCGTTTAGTTCTAATTTTATTTCTCATGTGTTTTCTGAGAAATATGTCAGATCTGCAATCTGCTACTAATACAGCTTTTCTTGGATGTGTATTGGAACTCAGCAATCAAAATTAAAATCCGAATTTTAATCCTGGTAAATAGACTCTTAGTTGAAAAGTCATAATTTGCCAGACATTTGGCAGTAATTTCATATTTCTAAAGTCTGAAATATTAAAGTTTTTGGGCCCTAGACGACACTTCTGTCATTACCGAGCTTAGCTTCAATAGGCAATTCTAACATTAACTGAGGTGGTTCATGAGGTAGCTAAACTGCTACAGTACCTAACGTAGAGTAATGGTGACATATGTATACAGCAATATGTATGTCTGTAAATAATACACATATAATAACTGACCCAAAAAGTGCATTACACCTATTAATTTCATTACTACTGGTAAAATAATGTTTCAAATTTAACACTGAAATATTCAAAACGTATTGAATTTTTCAAAAAGGAGAAAAAAGTAACAAGAGACATACAATGATCAAAGATAAAGAGGAAAACAATTTCATTTGGACTTAAAGAATACAGCTATGCTTGATGGTTCTAGTAAATTGTTGCCTCGCGTTCCTCATAAGCACAGTGGAGAAACGTTTTCAACTTGGTCAACTCGAAATATTCATAAGTAGATGAAATTAACAATAGTACATGAAATTCACATATATTAGCTTACATACCATAACAGATAAATATAAATGATTTTTTCCAATGTATACTTTGATGTAATAGAAACATTTTCAGTTATGCAAATCAAATTAATTTGAATGAACAAACAGCTTTACAAAACTGTTTTCATAATATCGATACTCTTAGTGGCTTACAGTGGCCTAAAATGCTAAAACTAAGGCTTCTGATACCCATAGCAGGTAGACCACGATTAACTCATTATTTAAATTTGTACTTAACAGCAATCAAACTAAACGAGCCTTAATTATGTTTGATTAGAAAATGCAATTTTGAAATATTCAAATATAGACTATAAGTATAACGGGGAGGATACCACATTACAATTCATACCATATCTATTATACAATTTGTAACTTAGACACAATTCCTAAGGAAAGTAAATGAAATGAAGTTACATCTACCTGTCCCGAGTCAACTCAATTATATATAGAAACCTTTTGTAGCCTCGACCTTCATTCCTTCCTACTAGAACTAGACTGCCAATGTGACAACCAGTATTGTAATGAGGCTCATTTCAAAGAGTGTGAATTGTTTGTTCCAAAGACAGTTGGTTAAGTGGAAATCCAGGAAAGTCTGACAATCAAAAAGTTCTCAGGTTCTCTGGACATATATTTTACGGATGAGGTTGAGCTTGAATACATGTTAAGCTTGTAGACGTGTCCTCTTTCTTGTACCTAATATCATAATTTGTGGTCATAAACATGCGTTATGATTTTCTTTAACCTGTGTACTTAATTTTCCTAGCTCGTGATGTTTAAGCAATTCTAATCTTAAATCCAGAGTGTATTTCATTTACCGAAATTCTGTTCAATAATTCAAGAAGCAAGGGTAACTAAAACCTTTCATACATGTTAATTTTATGATCAACAAACTACCATAACTGGCTATAATCAAAGAGTCACAAAAGGTAGTACGTACATTCTACCAGACAACTTTATTCAATAACTTAGAAAGTATGAAATGCTATTGCATTTCAGTCCTTGGTTGTTTGACCAAATAACTGTCTTAGCTCTTGATCAAGTGACAACCCTACAATGTAATGCATATATTTGTGCGACATAGTACTAGTTGATGACTCAAAAAGCAAGCCTCATGACGTCACTTCATTCAATAACCTTATAAGTATTGGACTATCCTAGCAGTGATAATCAATCAGCCCCACCCATATTTATTGAGAAGATGATATTCTTGGCCCAGCTGAAACTCAGAACTTTCCATCGTCTCTATTTCCCGTCACTCTTCATCCGATTCGTCCCACTCATCCTCCTGTGTTTCAAAGATTTTTTGTAATATATAACCACAGTTGATCAATGAGCTGTACATATTTTTTCATGCTTCAAGGCAGTCTCCTACATTAACTTGTTGATGTATTAGGAATGGGCAAGTCCGGACATGTCCAGTGAAACATGTTATTTTACTATCTTTACAGAGTATTTCTTCTGTCTTCGAGCAGCCTTATCTTGTTATTGTTGGACAAATTCACGTGCATTTACCACCATAGACTGTGAATATGGGTGGACGTCGTTTTAGTTGGGGAGACTGTACATCACATCAACAAGAAGTGGTACATCTTGCTCAAACACGGTCAGCAAACAACCTACAGATTCCTGTTCCATTTCTCTATATAACATCATCATATACGGCAAGTGGTCTCTTCAGTTGCAATTAAAAATTTCATAAGCATCTTCTTGGTAGACTGGTCCAATGATCAGATTTGTGGTGATAGGTGAAATGTGTATTTTTACAGCATCTAATTCTTTACCCAATTTAGTAAACAATTAGATATTAAAATTAGGTCCTTTATCCATTTGTTCTTAACTGCGATATCCAGTTCATCATCTAATCAGCTATGGTCTATATTAATGCATCGACTAAGGGATAGGTCCTTGGTACACTTCATAAAATAGTTGATAGCAATGAGAATTAACCAATTACCTCTCAAGTCTATGGTAGTAAACCAGTGATATCCAATGTTATCTTCTACAGAGGGGGGATGCTTGATGTGCGACAACCTTTCTGTATTTGTAACTGTCAAAACATGTGATTCATATTACGTGCATCTGGACTGATTCCTATGTTAGTGCAGGTCGGAATTCACATTGTTGCATAGTTTGTTACCTTCAATTCTTCTTCCTGGAACTAATGAAGTGTGAATCATGACTTCTATATACCAACAGAATTTCCTACTTCGCGGCTTATCTTTACTCCATTGGAAATGATTATAGTATCAATTCTCACATGGTGTCCATAATCAGTATATTTTATAGATTGGCATGATATCAGCATGTTAGGAGATAATGTCCATCTGAATTTTAGTGTTTCAGGTCTGGGAAATGTATTACAACAAAATGATGTTTTTGCAACATTATTATCCAATGTGTTATCATCTCTACCAGTTTTTAAAACCCATTTGGCTATTTCAGGAGCAAATAATTAATCTGCCATACAGATTTTGTCACCACTAGTATTGATATTTAACAGGAACTCACTGTCTGGCCATTGTAAGGTCAGTAGTTAAACATCCGTAAAAGCAGGCATTATGGATAGCAATGCTTGATCATATTCATTGTTCCATCAAAAATGCATTTCAAAACCTTTGTAAGAGCAAACAATGATGATACTATTTTACAGAATATGGCCACAAATCAATGTTAATACAATATAAACCAAAAACTGCAAACTTTTCACTGTGTCGGAAGTTAAAGTATCAGATCACCTGTTGCACAGGAAAAATGACCGGAAATTTCAAAAGTGCACCCAGTCCTATAGTTGTCATAGATCTAAAGCCAGAGAAAACTACCATAATTCTATGAGCAATATTTCTTAGGCAGAGCCAGAGATTCATCTCTCCTTTAACATTAGTTTTTTCATTGTCATTTGCTAAAATGAGGTCAGTATTCACTGGCTGGAGAGGTAATCTCAGATGGAGACCTTTAAATTTTGTGTATGTGTTGTTGTTAGTGGTAGGATAAATAGGCTTTTAGGTTTATTGATAAATATACTGGATAATAATCTAAAGAGGTTATAATTTCATGGTTTATGTCACTGTTAATGCCATACGTGGAGTATTCTGTTCAGTCTCGGGCTCCTTACCTTAAGAAAGGACATTGAATTATTGCAAAGAGTTCAGAGAAGAATTACTGGTATGGTGCCTGGAACAAAAAAGGTTATCATACAAGGAGGGATTGAAATTTTTCATTTTTTTATTTTGAAAGAAAGAAAAGATAGAGGGAACTAACTGACATATTTAAGATTGTAAAGGGAATTGATAGTGTTGATGCATCATCTTTTTTTAAAATTAACTAGGAATAAGGAACACAAAATATAAATTTCAGTAGGGTGGGAGTCATCTTCAGTTAATATAATTTTATTTTTTTTAACTAGGTAGTCGGACTTTCGAATAATTTGTCTTTGGGTGTTATGGAGGTAGAAAATTTATGCTATTTTAAAAGATAGCTTGATAACTAGGTGAAGTAAAGGGCTGGATTGAAACTGTTTTATTATTAAATGTTTTAGTTTAGTTTCGAGGAAGGAACAGTCCCAAAACATTATTTTATTTTATGCTATAATACTATAACTAGAGTACAAATATACTTCTTGTGCAATTTCATAGCTAACTGATGGAGTAGCTGAATATACCCAACAACTAACACTGATCTGGAAATTTATCTGGGTTTTCAATTGAAAACTAACTCAATGCTTTTCCGATCCACATATATGTATAATGTATAATTGTTTAAAGATATTTTTAAAAGTTTCTCAATCATTAACATTCACAAACAATAGTTGTTTTATAATCACTTTTCATATATTTTAAATAAAGCAAGCTTCTTCACGAGGTTCAGCTTCCAGACGTCTGTGCAGAAACAGTATGATCCATCCGAAAATTAAAAAGTATCTTAAACCTTAACATATATATATATATAAATATACACTGTAGAAATGCACATAAATCGTGGAACTTATATCTTAACTTAAAATACTGTAAACACACATGTCACACAGACAATAGTTTTGTTTTCTTTGTTTTGAAAGAATTGATTTTAGCCATCTCTACATTTACTTCCATTTTTGAAAGGCTTACTTTACTTTACCCTGAATAGATAAAAACTATAATTCTAGACGTTTATTTGCTTTTAACTCGTGCAAAACTTCAAGAATGCTATCTGCACTAGCCATCCAGAATTTAGCAATGTAAGACAAGAGGGAAAACAACTGTTTATCACCACTCACTGCCAACTTTGGGCTACTCTTTTGCTAACTGATAGTAGGATTGACCGTAACATTATATCGCTCCCACTGCTTAAAGGGCTAGCATGTTTGGTGATTGACGATGATTCGAATCCACGATTCTCAAATTGTGAATTGAGCGCCCTAACCACCTGACCATGCTGGGCCGCTTCTATATATACTTTACTAGAATAAATAAAAATATTGACATTAAGTAAATAAATACAGTTGTATATAATTAGTCCACTGCTATATAGCAATCAAGATGAAAAATTAATCGTTTCTTTCCTAGAGGAGCACTGACAACAAATAATCTAAAGCAGACGAAGATAACCAATGCTCTGTAATGGTCTAACAAATAAACTCTCTAGCTTTTGCAAACCGTTTCCCACGTATATTTCAGATCTTCCCAGGGAGCCAATCCAATTTCTCTTTAATCTGATTGACAGATATCAGTGTAGCTGCGTGAAATGATTGAGATGAAGTATTAAGATAGTATAATTATTCGGAATATTACTTTAGAGTTTATGATGTGTCTTATTAATTTCAGTCACTCATCCCACTTGGCTATCAGAAAGACAACTGGTTCAATGGTAGCTCTATTTTATCTCTAGCATTTTAGTCTCAGTTTTTTAATACGGGAAGCTATATATGGATTATATCTATACTTGGTTTACTGAAGGGATCAATACTGGCCACCACACCATATAACACAAGATGTATGTTTTGACTTCATTGACTTGATGGCGAATCTTGACTAAGCCATATTAGTTTGTATAGACAGAAGGTTTAGTTGCTAAAGCTTATTCGTGGTCACTCAGGGTTCTCCACGTATCAGTAGGTGTTTATCAGAGACTTTTAAAATATCAGCAAAAGTCAAGGAGAGAAATTCTCTTTGACCAGATGGTTCTAACCCTGACAACCATACAAATTCAGTGATTGTCTTTTTAATATTGATCAGAAATGTATAGAAATTTTCACTTTTTTGCAAAGCTTCAACTTAATGGTAAAAAGTATAAAGTACACAGAGGGTAGGGCATTTGACTAGAGGAAATAGACCTTTTCTATATCAGTATCTAAAGTCAGAGCATCAGAACTTCTCTTCCATACATACTTTATGGTATTCTCATTTCCTCGATTTCTTTCAATATAATCTACAGAAACTGTAAAAAACAGAAAGGTTCATCAGATACTGCATTATAAAAGAGTACGGTATTTTTCTTTTCATATAATGAGTCCTACTCCTAAAGAAAATACATAGGGTGTAAACAGCCTTTATTTGAGAACTGTGTCAAAGTTATATAATATTTAAACAATTTTTTGTAGGTTTTTGAGAAAGAGATTGATTTATGTCCTCTCACTAGTGTCCATTTAACTCTACTGGACTAACGCTAAGAAGAGCAAGTCATACCCCTAGATGATATGTATTTCGTCTTCAGAACAGACCTATTTCTTTTTTGTAGTATCATTTATGCTATGGTTCTTCCCTAAAAAAAACGAATTTTTAATCCCATAAATTATTTGTGTATGTGACCATATCATGCGAGTTCATTCTCTGGTGGTCGTGGCAGAAGTTATGATGTATTTAAAGTTCTACACTATCAAATATAATTCTTGAATTAAATTACAAGAAGTGGTTTTGTTTGTTTTGCATTTAAACACAAAGTTGGGCAAAGTTTTATCTGTGCTCTGTTCACCACGGGTATCGAAAACCAGTTTTTAGCAGTATACGCCCACAGACATCGCTGTATCACTGGTATCAACAGAAAAAAGTTAATGTAACTGTTTCATTTGTGTGATAAAAATGAAGTAATGTGAACGAATCAGAGGTGAATTATACGAAATTTATATACATTTATTGTGTAAAGTGCACCAATGGTCATTACGCCATCAATACACCATCTCAGGTTTGGTATTTAATGTTCTTTAATATAAGCATCACCTTATGTGATACATATGTGCTAAATAATCATACAAGATACCTTAAGTTTCAGGTGTAGCCATCATTAATTTACGAGTATGAATGAAGAACAGAATGAGGATTGATGACTACATTTATAATAATATGCCTATAGTTGAAAGTACAGAGTCTGTTGGGTGCATATTGTACAGTTGACTTTTGAACTTTTCAATCTGGAACTTAGTATGCTGGACACGAGGCTAAGAGTGAGTGAAATTTATTCCTGTATGTTACTCATATCATTTCAGCAACGACTCTTCAGAAGTACATGTTTAACGCAGCGTATTCGTTATTTTCTTTTAATTAATAAATTTGAAAGAATGAGGCTTTGATATAATTCTCAAACTATACTAATCGACCTGTGAAGCTTCAATCAGACAGTCTATTTGATTTTGGATCTACGAATTTAAGTTTCAAATGTGTAGAAATGTTTGAAAGTAGCATGCTGACATTTACACCATATTTTTTGTATAATTTAAAACAAATTACAAAGAGGCAAGACTAGAACCAACAATTGTGCCTACTAAACAGGCACTTTAACCGATATTAAAATATTCTACAGTTAGAAACTCACAATGAGAGCTTAAGAAACAGAACAAATCTTGATTGGCGTAATTGAAGTGTTTTGCTGCATTTCTTAACTTTAAAGCCAAAGAATTGAAAACTAGAACTATACTCTTAAAAAAAAAAGAAACGCAAAAGGTAAAATTTGAGACAAATTGTTAACAAGTTTATTCCAGGTAGGTCTGTATGACCTGTGTGAAACTTTGCACATTTACTGCTGAACATCCAAAGTCTGCAAAGGCAAAGTCCACGCTCTCTAGTTGAAGTTTAACGTCACTCAACGTCAATAACGAGTATGCCCCCGTGAGCATCAATAACTGCTTGGCATCTCCTGCCCGTGGAAGCGATGAGATAACAAATCACATCCTGTGGAATGGCTGTTCACTCAGCTTGCAAAGCTGCTGCAAGCTGAGGTAAAGTCTGTAGTTGAGGTTGTCGCCGTCGCAGACGTCGGTCCAACTCGTCCCAAAGATGTTTGATGGCGTTTATATCTGGTGATCTGGAAGGCCAGGGAAGAACGTTGATGTTGTGGTGTCTCAAGAAGATAATGGTGAGTCGGGCTGTGTGAGGACGGGCGTTTCATGTTTACAAACGTCATTGAAGTTCAACGTGATGGGTTACACATGGGGCCTAAGAATCTCGTCGACGTATCTTTGAGCCGTAAGATTCTTTCGAATGTGCAAAAGGTCTGTTCTGGCATTGTAGGCGATGACAGCCCACATCATGACGCTGCCATCATCAAATCTGTCAACTTCCTGCAAACAGTTTGCTGCAAAACGTTCACCTCGGCGATGGTAAACACGGGTCCTTCCATCCTGCCTACGAAACATAAAACGTGATTTATCGCTGAACCAAACATGCCTCCATCGTCGATGAGGTCATACCTGATGTGTCCGAGTCCACTGCAGCCGAGCTTGACGATGTTGCTGGGTGAGGATGACGCCTCTGACTGGACGTCGAGGTCGGATTCCTTCATCTCGAAGACGGTTGCATACGATCTGATCGGAAATCCTACGCAGTCCTGGTATAGTTGAGGCAGTAGACGTCGCAGCGGTGGTCTTATTCCGAATGTGACGTAACCGGATGTAGCGATCTTGTGCGGGCGTAGTCACACGAGGTCTGCCAGATCGTGGACGGTCAGGAGTTGATCCATGTTGGTGACGATTCCATAGCCTTGTGATGATGCTTGGGTGGACATTCACAGCTCTGGCAACATCTGATCGAGATTTGGCTGCTTCCAAACGACCAATGACGTTATTACGTTGTGCTTTAGTCAGTCTTGGTGTAACTGTATTGCGTGTCGGTGGCTTAACACTGAGCTATGGAAACCGAGAACTCGTCTTTTATAGGGATTTTGCACATGTTGCACTTGCAGAACATGCAAATCTCTCAAACAAATTTATTGGACACGAATGTATTTTGGTGAAAAATCCGATGTTTTCCTCCGTTTTCAAAGTGCAGAACTTTTATCGTCATTTTGGTGTGACAATCAGTGCCTTAACACGTGTAACATCACATACTCTGAGCTTGTAACGTTATTACATATATTTCTCTTTAAAATAAAAAAAATTCCTTTTGCTTTTCTTTATTTTGAAGAGCATATAAGCATTCAATAGTTCTAATAAGACAATTGAAAAGAGCATCTATGGTTTGAATCTAGTCTGTTATAAATTTTTGTTTTATATAAAGAGATTAAAATTGCAAGATGATGAACCACTATTAACTATTTCTATACTTAAGCTGGACATCAATAAAGAAAATATGCAAAATATTTTTCTTATTTGACTATCTACGAATAGAGATTCAGAATCTATTCTTTTGTGTAGAATGATCTTTTCCTCAAAGAAAAAAAGGCATTGGTAATTTCAATAATACAGTGTTGAAGCATTCGCAAAAAAAATATATTCATTTTTGATGAATATGATGTACTAACGTAACCAAATAATAAAAAAATACATTTCCATTTCCCTTTTACATTTAATGAAAGGAAGTTACTAGTATCTAGATATAATTCTTTATTTTCCCTAAGCAGGAGAGTTAGGACCACAAACAACAAGAAATTCTCGTATCTTGAGCTTAGATTTCCCAACGAGTTGTGACAGCTCACTTGGAAAGGAACAAGATACAGGTTTTTGTAAGCAACAAATACTTCCACAGTTTTAAATAAAGAAACAATACTTCAGTAGCGGTGCATCATAATGCAATACAATGGTCATGTGACCCTGTTATTTTTTTTAAGTAAAAAAATGGGCCTGGCATGGCCGAGCACGTTAAGGCGTGCACTCGTAATCCGAGGGTCGCGGGTTCAAGATCTTTGCGGTTTCTCGCTCTTCTGTCGTTGATTTCAGTTGTACTCAGTGAGTTCTTTGCGCGTCGCAATAACATGCTCGCCCTCCCAGCCGTGGGGGTGTATAATGTGACGGTCAATCCCACTATTCGTTGGTAAAAGAGTAGCCCAAGAGCTGCCTTCCCTCTAGTCTTACACTGCTAAATTAGGGACGGCTAGCACAGATAGCCCTCGAGTAGCTTTGTGCGAAATTCCAAAACAAACAAACAAAGTAAAAAATATGAGACTGGTATTAAGTGTATAAAGCTGCTTCAGTTTAAGTTTAATAAGAATGTTAAATTTAGCAATTTTTAGAAGTCATATGTTATTATACGTTTGTTTGTTGATTTATAAGTACATTTACCAGTACATGTACTGATGTACTTATTAGTAGTTATTTCTTTGTTGATGCTTCATCTCACAAATTCTTCATTATTTGAAATATTGGGTTAAATAACTTAAATTGAGTTGCGCCCTCACCTATAGTCAGTATAAAGTTAGCAGAAATCATCTAAAGATACTGATGTATGTGAGATGTAATATTGTATTATGTGGTTAGTTAAATACGAGTTAGTGTAAAATATTTTTGATCAATCCATAGAAATTATGTTAGAGAAATTTAGTTGTGTTTTGCGTAAACTTAACGAAACTTGTGGTGTAAGATTTGTTTTATATATATTATTATTCTTTTACTGTTAAGCCAACCATTTTATTGGCTGTGAACACCATAATATAGCAATATGAATCGAAATTAATGTTTTATGTATTACTTTTAATTATTAATTTAAAATCGTCGCTTATCTTCTTCATGTTCAACTCTTATCATTCAAATATGTGTCAACCCCTTAAATTCGCTGCGTTTGCTACATCTGAATATAACTAGTTTCGAAGGTCATCTTCTTTGTAACTTTGTGTTGGTGTCAGAAAAATATGTCTTAGCTGAAGATGACTCCTATCCTTCCAAAATCTAATATTTGTGAGATATGACTAACTTATAAATATGAAAAAGATGATGCATAAGCACTTTCAATTCTTTATTTAATGTGAACATCTCAAACATGTTGCCTCTAATTACTCCTTTCAACAATTCAAGAGAAATCAGTTTAAGAGATTTTTACCTGTTCTCAAATAACAACCCCCATCTGAATTGTGTCTGATACTTCAAATGTCAGTTCTTTTCTCTTGGAGCAATGGTAGTCGCAAACACAAGCTATTTTAATATTATAGATAATTAAATGCCATCTGTTAATAATGTTCCTCTTGCCAATTAATCAAAAATCTTTTGCAAAACAGGTTGCGGTGCTGAAATATTTTTACATTATAACGTATCAAAGTTATAGTGTCATATCTCTAGTAGTAGTACTCTCATTTTATCATTATTTACTGAGTATTAAATTACTTTGGCTCTGTAGATATACTTATGAATGAAAAATGGAGATGGACTTATTTAGGAGTATCATTCTCTGTAAGTGAGCAAATGTAATGTTTGATTTAATACTTGTTAAAAGCTTTTAGTGAGTCATCTTTTATTACTATTATGTACTTCTTCAGGTACCTAAACAGATTAAGTTATGTTTTACTGCATATGAAACTTTGTGTTGGGACAGGGTTTGGTAGTTAATTTTGGTTCAGCAGTTTCCCCATTTAGTTTTTTAAATATATATTTCACTTATTTTTGATCAAGTGAGTAAAGAAATGAAATAGATTAGGAAGCATTGGTTTCCCGAACAGTTTACGTTCTAGTTAGATACCAGTTAGTTTGTTTTGATTTCTTAATTTATTAACATCTATATATACCTTTTTTGAAACCATTATTAACTGTTTTAAGAGATGCCAGCTTCATATTAATAATGCAAATAAATAGTTTAATAATTTAGTGAGTGCATTGCAAAGACTAAAGAATAATATATTATTCATTTTATTAGTGTTTAAAAAATGAAACTGATAAAATTTGTTAAAAATGTATCTATAACTTAACTTTTAACTGTGATTATGAACTTTTGCCACCTAGTAAAAGTTGGGTGTAAGCTAAGAATTACTATTTGTTTTAGAAAGAATTTAGTCATCAGTGTTTTGGTTTTTTATAATCAATATAAGGGTATTATTACACTTACACTGCTTTGCCTTATGCATGCCTTAGACTGTTTTTTGTAGTTTTGGTATTTAAGCATGGAAACTGAAAGACAAATTGAGATCTTTTCTTTTTCTTCTTTCACATCAGTTACTTTAGTGAATTTTAGAGAAAAGTAAATAATGACTGGAGAAGAAGACGTGGAACAGAAAACAAAATCTCTACATTTCAACCCAGAGTTGAACAACATTCTTACACCTGATGAGCAGGAAATGTTTCATCTAGCTTTAGCAACTGGAATTGTTATTGATCCTTTTGTATTCAAGTGAGTTAAAGGTCTTGGAAAATTTTGAAAACCACTAAATTTTCAACAGATGATTTATACCCTATTTATATTTTGTGATATTTTCTACTAATATAAAAAACACCTAATAAAACCTCAGGACATGGGATCACTTGGTCCTTCAAGGGTGTTGCTAAATGAACATTTGAAAAGTAAAAATTGAAACATTTAAGTGTTATTGTTTCATGTTTTAGGTTGAATTTCATAGTTTTGCAGATTTGTTATTTTTATCTGTTTTATGAACTCTAAATTATCTAAGTTTTGTAAGTTTGCTAGTAATGAGTACTTTATGTAATTTGTTAGTTTAACTCTTTTTTTGATTACACTTCCAACAACAATTCTGTTTGTTTAATTAGATTTCTCTGGAGGTTTTAGCTTTTGTTTTACTCCCCCTTAATCCACCTCTCAAATCTCCTTCTGTCTTGTTTGAGATTATACCTTGGTAAGTTGTCTTGCCAGGTCTGCTTGAATCCTACTACAAAAAAGAGATATCAAAAAGAGGTACCTGCTCAACTGGATTTTTACTCCTATCTTTGTTTTCCCTCCAGATGTATGGGGATTTCAAGTCCCATCATTAATATGTCCTGACTGTATACTTATCTAGAGGTGCCTTCCTTCACCATGGAGTCCTGCTTGTCACTTTAGTAGTTTTTTAGCTTCAATGTCATTTTTTTTTCAGTTTTATATGTGGGCTTTGTCTACTAGTTCTATGGACTATCTTTCTTTTGTCAGCTCTGTATGTGTTTTGTACATAATATTCACTCATTGGGCTTTTAGACTCACCATTTCATGGATGACTGATTTCTGCTTGTCTCTTTCTGTATCCATCCAGTCACTCACACCTGCATCCATCTTTGAGAAGCTGCTGCTCAGGTAGAGTTTTTTGTCAAGTTGGAGAGGTCCTTTACAACCAATTCAAAGTATCTAATTCATATCCTGCATCTTCTTCTTTTCCTCTCTGCACACAAGGTTCTATCTATTATAGGGATGAGGGCTTCCTTGAAAGTTTTCATTCCCTTTTGTTGGTTGCCAGTTCATTCTCTTCATTTGATGTTTCTTGTGTGATATTTCCTTGATACAATCTACAACAATGTTGTTTATTTTAGTATTAACTGATGAAGTTATGACAAAATTGTGGGGTAACCTTTTGAAATTTGTTACAGAAATGATGACAAATTGACAGCAGATCAATATTTTTGCTGATATCATAAACAATATTCCTTGATGCTTCAGTTGGAATGGGGAATAAATACTTCTCAGTAACTTCCTTTTTGCAAAATTGAATTGCATAACGAAACTTCTTTGGCTGCTGCATCATCAGGAATTAGAGCAACACTGATTGAAGGAAGGATAGCTCATTTCAGATTTCAAGCTACCTCTTAAATTATCTCATGTTTAACAGGAAGTATGTGGTATAAAGAAAGAAACACCAAAAGCAAGGGTGTGTGAAGAATATTAAATGCACAATGACTCAAAAATCATTTGTAACTTAGAATGTTGAGTGACATCAGGAAAAAGGATGGGTGATTTGGTGGTGTTAGTTATTACTGTCCAGTGACTTTTAAATGCTTTCTCCTTATCATTGTTATAGATACCACAGCTGACAAAGTGCAGGCATGTATAAAGTCATTTTATACATGGAGATATATATAGAAAAATTGACCTAATATGCAAGCAAGTGGTTACAGTAAAGTTGGTGAATATTGAAGATTTCATTTCAATACTGGTGATAGAAAGATTCCAATTAATCAATCATACATTTAATTATTTCAGACATGTGGTAACTTAGTTAAAGATATAAAAGAGCTAAAAGAAATAGTATTTTTTGATATTTGTCAAAATAACCAGAGTTATTAACAATTGTGTAAAACAGCAGTTCTTGCACCTGAAAATTATACTGTTCATGACATAAATGATCAATTATTGCAAAAGTACCTGGACAGGAATTCAATTCCAAGTTAATTGACAGTGTTCCAGATGTATTACCACATATTATTGAAGCAACAATTCTAATTGGCCATGCCAGATGTGAAGATGTTGCATTTTACATATTACTTTGCTATCAAGTGATTTTGTTTTTAAATTTAAAAACCTCCAATTCCTAGTTACAACTTGTTTTGCATTTTTAATTGACAACTTATCAGGCTAAAGTTTCGAGGGTTGCAGGATTGTTCCTAAAGTATTCTTGCTTTTCACATTGTTGGTTTTTTGAAAGTTTTCAAGGATTGGATCTCATCAAAACTTCTTTAATGATGTCGAATGAACAACAGCCAGTGTGGTATATCAAGAAGCTCTAATTCATATTGTATATTTTTTTCTTAAAAAATCAAAGCTCCATATAAAAATGTTATGAGAATTGAATGTTGAAAATAAATGTTTGTAATAGAAATCCTGTGTTTTTAGATATCTGTTTTAGGTTATTTGGACACCTGTGTAGGGAATGGTAATTTAGCTAATGTGTGTGTTTAGCATATTACATCCAACCCGAAGCCCTGGTATTTGGCAAGAGGCTTCTTCAGTGCTGAATATGACCATGTAGTGTAGTTGAGTTGATATGTATGTTATTGTTGCTTTTACTCATTTCTCAAAATAACAAGTAATATTCTCAAACAATGAACTCTCAAATTAAAATAGGAGTAACTTATATAAGGAACTTTCCAATTTACAGGCAGGTGCACACTATATTGCCCAAATAAAAAAATGCAAGCAAGAGGGACTTGCATCTGGACTATAGTCTTTTTTAAAACCCCAGAGAAAAACCTTGTTTTCTTTGGTGTTTCATTTTTAATCTTTCAGACACTGTACTTGTCACCTAAGAATTAATATCAATATGAATCAGAGCAAATCCAATATTTCCTACAGAATGCTCAGATGCAGTATTTTTTAGTAAATGCAGAAGAGAAAACTGTTCAAATATCCAGCCATTTCACAGACTTCAACAGAAATTTGCCATTAGTGTCCCTTAATAGCACAATCTCCATTCTGACATTTTGCTTACTTTTAACATTCTTTAAGGAAATCTTGTTATTAATTTTTAATATTATTATCCAGCCATTTCTCATAATACTTTTTTTTTTTTTTTTTTTTTTACAAATTCTGCATTTTTAAACTGTAACTTTCGTGCAGTTCTTTCAACGTCTTTGCTAATTTAAAGTGTGGTATTTATTCTTGATTTTGTTCTTGTTTTTAGTAAGTCAGTCTTATCACCTCTGTTGGCTGTATTTCCTTTTAAGGAACATTTTTATCTAAATTTAAAAGCACTTTTTATTTTAAAAATTTCCAAATGTTTTTCACATTATATCTTACCTCATTATTCCAATTCATTAGTGGTGAATCTTGTCTCAATATCTCAGGATTGGCTTTCAGTAAATTAGGTTCTGAAATTTAATTTATCTCTACATATTGTAAAACATAATGTTTAATTATGCAATGATTACTTTTCTTGTACTTCATTTCTTTTAACCATATTTTCTTTCATGGTTAACCATAAATTTAGAATGACATATTTCCTTAATAGCTTGATTATGAAAAAAGTAACACTATAAATCTGGTTTCAATACTAGCAGTGAGTAGACCACAGATACCCCATTGTGAAGCTAGCTGTCTGCTTAATAACAAAGAAACATATTGGAAATAATTCAGAAGAGGCTACTAGGATGATTCTGGGAACAAAAGTGTTATCTTGCAGGAAAAAGTTAAGATCTTTTAAGCTCTTCTCTTGAGAAAGATTGGTAAGAGGTGATCTTAGTGAAGTTTTTGAGGTTATATTGGAATATAATAGGATAAAGGCCTCTGATTTCTTTATACTGAGTTACAAAGATAATAGGATGAGAATACACAAGTTTGAGATTTGGAAAAAGGTAGGACAGACTTCAAATAATAGTTTTATTATTCTTGAGAGGATGATTGGTTTGTAAAATGTCAGCAATAGTGGAGGCTGATATTTTACAATACTCTGAGAAAAGAATTAAATTATTGTGGAAAATAAAGGGTGGTTTTAATTTTCTTGTGGATAGGTTTGATAGAATGTATTAGAGCTATAAGATATGATACATGATGCAAAAAAGTTGATATGAGTGTGGAGAACAACCTGTGTTAATCAAACTTTTAGGTTTGAGTTGGTTAGGATCTGAAAAGTTTGTTTGAATTGGTAGTACACTGAGTAACATATAGATTGCATTAGTTATTGTCAGTGCATCAGTTAACTGTTGCAGCATTATTTCATACAAGTTTTAACTATATTTTTATAATTTTAAAACTATAAATTTTGTTGGTATATTTTTTAATATAATAATTAACATCATAGACATTTTTTAAAACTTGCTGTCAAATTTAGTTCCTAATTCTGGAAGAAAACAATTATGAGTTTAAAGAAAAAAATGGTTGCCATTGGCAAAGAACCTAGTTGACTGAAATTTTGGTTATTCCATTCCAGTGCACCCAGAAAAAAGAACTTTCCCCAGTTTATGACATAAATTTTTTTGAAAATTTCAAGCAAAAGCTTTAGTTTGATTTATTCAGTTATGCAAAATCCTAAAGCTGTACTGCATAGCTGAATAAACAAAATGAAGTCTTTGCTTAAATTTTTCAAGGAAATCTATGACATGAACTAGGAAGCCCTAGGTAAGTTTGCATGGAATGTCCCATTTTATGCACTCATTGCTACTTTTGAGAAAATGCACCAAGTGTAAATTTTGGATGTATGTACATTAACTAATGAAAATTCTTTTTGTTTGTCTCCTATAGAATATTGATAGATCTGATTCGACTGGATGTATCATCCTCTGCCATTTTTGCAATGTTACAGAGTATGGCTGCTAGTACTCAAAATGCTACAACTACCAAGAGAAGTGGAATTACAGTTACACAGGCAAA
Organism: Carcinoscorpius rotundicauda; assembly: GCA_011833715.1. NCBI lineage: Eukaryota > Metazoa > Arthropoda > Merostomata > Xiphosura > Limulidae > Carcinoscorpius > Carcinoscorpius rotundicauda. The sequence continues at coordinate 41,189,032 of CM022394.1, read as the reverse complement.
CCAAAAGAAGAAGCCACCACTTGCAGCAAAACCATATCGAAAAGATGTAAAGCCAAGCAATAGATAAATGTTTTCTTCTTTCTGTTATTACTGGGTTTCAAAAGCCTCAATTTTTGTGTAATTCATCAGGTTTTAAGTTTTATTGTCAAGTCATTCACTAATAAATTTGTAAGGTGTGAGCTGTGTTAAGCAATTGTATTCTCTTATTCTCTTGCAATTTTTCTTATTTTCTGAGGAATGATAAGAAGTAAAACATCCCCATGTGAAACTTAAAACCAGCTAAGACAGATAAGCAAACATTTAATCAAAAGAGATGTAAATGAGTAAAAATTGAAAGATTAATGAATGAATCTAATCTTGATAGTAAAATGTTGGTTATGTAAATATACATCTCAATTTTTACTACCATTGAACTTACTGGTTAGCTTATCCTGATAATTGTGCATTTTATAGCTTTAGAACATTGTATATAGATATATCCTATAAAATGTTTTTTTTAAACTTTTTGAAGGTACGATGATATTGTGATGAAGTTCACAGTGATATGTGTTAGACACAAACATTTTCACCAAAGCTGGTGTTTCTTTAATATGCATGTGTTAACTGACTGAGGAAGTTCTGCTTTGACAAATTGAAAATAAGCAATTTTTCAATGACACATCTTTGCTAAGTATTATATGGTGTATGTTTCATTTGAAGTTGAAATTCATTTCTGGCTATACTGAATTATGTAACCATCTCTCTGTTTATTTGGGTTTGACAAAATCTTGATGTAATAGTTTTAATATGTACATGTCTTTGTGTTGCTTTGAATTAGTAGATATATTTCTAAGGTTTTCTAAAGTGTGTGAGTCTTCAGTGGTAGTAATATGTCCGTTTTTAAAAAGTTGTGTAGGATATCTGCTTTTCATTTAGTTTGTTCATAGTCTATCCCTTAAATTAAAAACAAAATTATCATTACTGATGTAGTCTATGTATTGCATAACTGTTTTTCTTTAACAACATGTATAGAATGAACCAAATAATGGGTGAAATCACTAATTTTCTGTGTAAAATGCATTGAAGACCCCAGCAATATTTGTAAAATGATTTGGATGTTTGTTTAAACTATTGTTTTGTGACTATATTATTGGGGACCTTATAGCAATAAAGTTCTGGGGCTGATAAGCAATGTTGTGCATAAATAGTTTAAAAAACGTCTTAAATATCGAATGGAATTTATATTAAACACTACTGAGAAAAAGAAGTATCTTACTAAATAAGTGAGTGACAGAAAGCCAGGTATGCTACTTGTGACACATTCAGTTTTTTGTGATAATAATAAAAGTAACTTTGTCTTAAATAAATTGTACTTCCTCAGACATTGTTCAAGTGCAAAAAAATGTGGATAAAGTGTTCGTTTATAATCTCATGTTCATTCTGTTTATTTATAACATTTGTTAGAAACATTCAGAAACAGAATGAACATGAGATCATAAACAAACACTTTTTCCACATTTTTTTGCACTTGTTTATTCTGTTTCCAAATATCTCTTAACAAATATTAGAAATAAACAAGAACTTGTGCACAAAATTTTGTTTTACAAATTGATCCATAAATTCAGTAAATAACAAGCGATTTAAACAGTTTTTACTGGCAGCAGTTGTTAGCTTCCAAAGTGTCTAACAGCAACTTTTGACATTTATGTCATTATCACAAAAAGCTTTTTGGTAAACTTCTCTCTAAAGAACTTGAATAAAGAAGCACAAAGATCATTTTTGACAGATGCTGACTGAAGAATAAAACATTTTTGTCGTAACTGTTTTTATAAGCCAATTTTGTAACTATTTTAATAACTACAGTTAAAGGACTTATTTTTAGTTTTCCATTTTAGTGTTTTAATTATAGATATTCAGTTGTATATTTATAATTTATTATAAAGCAAGTGTTCATCCCTGACTAAAGTTTTTCTCAATTCGGATATTTTGTTAATTGCTGTAATCACTCACTATTTTTTTTTCATTTGGAAATCCATAATTTTTGAGGTTTTAAATGTTTAAAAAATTACAAGCACTAAATTTCAGTGCTGTTTTATGTGCTGCTTTAAACAATGTATAATTGATTTCACATCATCCTGTCTACATCAAGAACAAACGTATTGATGAACAATGTAAGACATTGAAGTATATTCTGTTTATCTGGTAAACGTTCTATTGTTGACACTGATTTATAAAGATAAAAGCAAGAAAACTTGATTTTAAATATTTTTGACTTCTCAAAACAATTACCTGGGAGACTAATGCACAATGACAGTTTTGGAGGATTGTAGTTCACTTTCCAAGGGGCATACAGACCACTTTAAAAACAATACTTTAAAAGTTGAAATAACAATAAATGAAACTACTTTTTAACAACATATTTTTTTAACTTTATTTCTTAAAAAGAATATTGACAGTTACTACCAATATGATAATAAATGTATCAAATTATTATTATTTAACAAGTAAAACTCAGTATGACTATACCATTCTGTAGATGTTGGTTTATGACATGCTTTAACTTCCAAAAGATTGCAAAAGTTGTTGATATCTTGAAAAAACAAAATGAGTTATTTTCTTTTCCAACTGTAAACTTGATACAAGGATATAAGTTGTTTTTCTCAATATTAACAAAAGTTATCATCAGTGGTTTAACATACCTATGGTATCTAATGGATGTAAAAAAAAACACTGGACATTTATTCGCACATTATTTTACAGGATAACTTACAAAAATATTTGTTAAACTAAGTGCTAATCTTGAGTCCACAGCATCACCATCTAATTGATCATGAACACAGTTATCAAAATTGAAATATTTCATAGTTTAGTAATTCAAAAACAGTTTTTGTTGACCTTTATACAGTTATCTTAATTTAAAAAAAAATGCATCTGTTGCCATTTGAATTAATTTCAGCAAAAAAATATTGGTGTTCAGATATTGGTATCAAAACCCACAGGGAGCACTTATTCATCAAATCTTAAATATATCGGATTTTAACTTTATATTCATTCAAGTGGATCAAAATTTTTAAAAAAAGGTAAAAAAAAAAAAGATTACAAATTTCTTATTGTTATTGCCTGTATTTGAAACTATTAGTGATGGGTCTAATATATAATTTTATCAGTAACATTTTTAAGTTTAACAAATATCTTTGTCATTTACCTTTTGTTTTTACAGGATCAAAATCCGGTTTCCAATATGTTTTAAAAACCAAATGATAATTTGAAATATGTTGTTCCACAATGAAGAACTAGCTATAAAGAAACTTATTACAAAGTTAAATGTTACTTTTTTTTTTATTATAGCCTACTTTCTGGTATGTTTAGTTTTCCATTTACAGTCTTGCTGAAGTCTAAAAATGCTTTTTTGTGATACAAATAAGATTGTTGAATGTTATGGATCATTACAGCTCTATTGTTCTGTAATTATGTGAGTTGTATGTACCTAATGTTATGTGAGGAAATATTGCTTTAATCTGTATGTTGTTTTTTTAACACTAATTTTAATAAATTTTAAGAAACATGGTTTATTTTTCTCAAGTAATAATCATATATAAATATTGAATATACATTAATGTACAAAATTTACATGAAAACGTTACTTAACATTTAATAAAAAACAAAACAAAACCATCAGTGAAGCCTTACTTATACAACAACTTAAACCCAAAATAAACCAATATAAAGGAATGCCATTATACCTATATTAATATTATAGATAAAATTATATATTCAAACATCTAACCCCGCCCTCTACATTGCAACACTCAGTTACACAACCCCTTCCAAACATGTGGTCAGCTTCCGGTTAGTTACCTCTTTCTTTGTGAACCTGACGATGACCGAAGAAGGTCGAAACGTTGTTCGCTCTTCTATTTAAAATATTTTCTGAACCCAAACGAGCCGTTTTTGCATATAAAATTCAAAACAAAACCAATGAATGTATGTTGCATAGCAAAGGTAATAGAAGCTAGCACTAGTGAATTGTGAAGTAAAAAAATGTATTCATTTTAATATTTATAGAGAACTAGGTTTATGTGAGCTTTGAAAGTTGTATTTAAGTTACAGCTAACACATGCATCTGTAACACACATTTAAAAACCTTGATTTAACATCAGTGTAAAAACCTGTAGGTTAACTATAGGGCAACAGCTATAAAAGTGTACAATGAAAATTAGAATATGTGATGATTTTATTTATTCTTGGAAGCACAGCAAATAGAGTTAGTGGAATAGAAGAGGGTATCACCAAGTGAATGTAAAAGGAATGACATGGATTATTAAATTAAAATAAGTGTGTGTATATATATATATATATATAGAGAGAGAGAGAGAGAGAAAATAAATTAATGTTAAAACCTGTCTTCCTATGTGGCTCAGGATGTTGAACAAATGGATGAAAGTTGCCAACTTTTATACTTCACGCCTACAAAAATCTACAGAATTCAATAACCACACAGTCTTCAAGAAATAGAAACATGTCTGAAACAACACTTGTGAAAATGATTTGGTCACATAGTTATAATGAATCCACAGTAGATAACTAAAACACCATTGAGGTGGACACTAGAAAATGATAAAAGACAAAAAGAAATCTGAAGAAAAATTATAGAATGAGGGATCTGGGATAGAGTATAAAAGGTTGCTCCATACCTGATTTGCATGTGCCACCCAACATTAAGAAATTGAGCAAGAGATCTATGGCATGTATTTTGTTCTGTGTTGGTTTCTTGTCATTATTTGGTTAGTAAACTATTAATAATAAATGAAGTATATGTATAATTATATAAATTACAAAGCTAGTCTAGAAAAATAAAAATGTAACACTGCATGACCAAAATAAAGTTAATAGGGCACAGATTATATATAATGTGGGAATATAAAATGTGTCCTGATCTTTAGAGGTGAGTGTGGATGTAGAATCCACACAGTGGTAAGAATACATTTGCTATCAGTCCTACCCTCTGTTTCCAAAACCTTGTATGTAAATAATAAAATAAATAAAACAGCAAGATAGAGGTACTCAAGCTCAGATGTTTAACATCTGTCTCACTTTTCACCATATGGAGACAGTTGCAGAAAGGTGACTGCTGTCCAATGAAAAATAAATGAGAAGTAAGGTCCTACCACTAGGGGTAACAAGTAAGAAAACCACCTTCTGAAATAAGCCTTTCAGCCTGCATAATGGTAATTAAAACTCAAATTAATGAGGTAATATTAAAAGCAAACAAATTAGACTAGAAAAACTTCCTTACTAAGCTATTTAAACTAGTGTAACATCCACACAGTTCTTCTGTCACTCCTAATTTTCAAATTGTTTTCTATTTTGTATTTAAGCACAAAACTACACAAGTGGTTATCTATGCTCTGTCCACTATGGATATCAAAACCCAGTTTCTAGTATTATCTGTAAGCATACTGCTGTATCATTGGGAGACATTAAATCTTTATTTCTTGATATTTATGTAATATATACATAAACACTTGTTACAAAATATTTTAATAAATTTAACACAAAACATTTATGCCCCTTAAATGTTAATATTTCAGCATTAGTAGTGAAATATCGTACTTTGTTACAAATTGTACAGCACGTAAGTATTGTACATTTATGATCTTTATAATATTATTGTTAGGAGGATGTATAGTAGATAATAGTATATATTATATCATAAACATTTAATTTCCAGATTTAAATAATGTGGTTCAAATATAGAAATTAGAGTAATTTCTAATTCCTCTGGATAAATATTATTGAAATTCTATATTTCAGGATTATTTATACAAATTAAATCATCAATGTAGCTTACACTAAAATCATCAGGGTTTATAGTGTCTTTAATAAATTTATTTTTATAAAATGTACAACCTGCTATACAAATAGAATGGTTAGCTCCCATTGGAACTCCTACTGTTTAAATATCCAATTATAGAAAAGTTAGTTATTACAAATATAGAAGCTTAATATATCCTTTACATTTTTGGAGGTAACATTTCTTTTTTTAAATAATGCAAAAGGGGAACCATATTGTTCTATCTGCATTCACAACTAAACTCTTTCTTTCACTATTTTGTATACAAAATTCCTTCGGAAATGTTAAATTAATGCATCTTGCCCACAATTATTTAAATATTCTAAGGTTCATTTTTTGATTATCCAAAAAGTACATTTATTACTTTTGCTTTTAATTCTGTAAAATAAGATACTTAATAATTTATTTTACTACAGATAAAACTACCATTTTGCTAACCATCTGAGCAGATCAGATGTAATATAAGTAAATTTCAAGATGTATTCATAAGTATTGTTCTCAAAATATTCGAAGTTCAATTTTTAGGCCAGTAAAACCTGAATATGTTCTGTTTATACCAGTAATCATAAAAGTTTTAAAAGTTTACTTTAGCGAAGCAACTTTGTGCACTTTTGAGTATTCATGTGAGTTAGAAATCCATTTTGTTTCAATTCTGTTCATTATAGAAAAATGCTGAAATATGGGAATAATGTTGGCACGTGCTAAAAGATGACACTCACAGATGAAGAATCTTTATTTTGGAAACATGGTTAAATGTGTACAACAAAAAAGTGGTAAAAAGAGTACTGTACAAAATGGTAACTACATTGGTCAATGTGGCATCCATTTTCAACTGCTGAGGTGAGTATGCAAGCATAGTTAGATCATTCTAAACTTCATTTGATCTTATTTAAGTGGGTGTATAATTCCCACCAAATATCAGTTTTACAACAATAAAACACTACTATTCACAAAGAGAAAGGAAAAAAACAGACAAAAGGAATATTATTTTGATAGCAAATTTCTGAACTATTCTATTATAATATACACATTTTTACATTATACATTCTACTTACATCTCCACATTTACCTGGCAAGTTCTTTACACATATTTTTTAAAGAAATATATATCTATCTATATACATACAAACTTCATGCATTTTCTTCCATCTATAAATTTTAGAAGTTTTCTGTCACTCCTCATAATGTAAACATGTATAACAAAACAAAAAAATACTTTCACAATCACAACACTCATCAAATGATACAGCTGGCTACATATAGTAATTACCTGTAAACTTTAGTGTAAGAAAACATTGGACAAATAATTTTTTATGGTTATTTTCACGAGGGCTCTGTTACATTAATAGTGTGCTTATAATACAAGAAAAACTTCAGCAAATGTTCAAGCAATCACAACTTTCTACCAATATTAAAAACAAGCAGTCAGTCCTGTATTCTCTTCTAAACTGGGTAGAAAGATATTTGATATCAAGAAAACCTTTGTGTCAGATAAACAATGAGTTTTATACAATCACAGTTCATTTGCTATTCAGTTACAATATTTAACTCTTTTCAACAAGTAACCTCAAAAAGTAGATGGAAGATATGAAGCACTTGTCTTTGGAAGCTACAACATTTTAGTTTATCTTGCCTTAAAAAGATATATACATGATAAACATACACTTGTAAAAAGTACTAAAGTCTGCTCATAAATGCTAACACTGCAATTTTTTTTTTCACTTTACCAAAATTAAACAGGTTTATTATTAAATAAATAATTTAATTTTCTTTTTAACTCTATTACAGTTGTTCAACTCATGACGACACTGATATTTCAGTGAGCAAAGATAACCAGTGACAATGAACATTTGTCAACTGGAGATGATAGTCTGTGACAGACAGAGCAAAGACAGCCCTAATCTCACTGTGCAGCTTTGTTAAGTGAAATAAAAACTAATTCTATATTATTCAATATTTCAGAAACAAAATTTGAAAATGGAACAGCTTTTAAAGAGTACTTTGTTTAATGCCTATTCATCTGAATAACTTGTGAAAATATGTACAAGATTTCTAACATCTCTTAATAATTTGGGAGAATTAACTTTCAAATACTCAAGTAAAACCTTCAGAATTTTTACAAAAGCTACACAAAAAATATCTGCACATAATAACCTAAAATTTTGAAATGACAGACAAAGGGGAAGGCAGCTAGTTAACACCACCTACTGCCAGCTCTTCTTATAGTGTCCTTACAGATCCAAAGTGCAAAACACATTCACGTAGCAATGACGAAAAGCCAAAATTCCTTTTATTCACAAACACGATAACTACCATGCCACAAAGGTGGTTTTCCTATAGTTACAGGCTCTTTCATGCTGTTAATAACTAATTTTATTTTGAAATATTTTTCTTTATTTTTACATTCTCATACATTAATAAACACTTTGGAATACACTAACATATACTTTTGTAAAACAGTTAGTTCTATAAAAATATATATTCTGAGGTTTGTATGACCTTACCCAAGTATTTATTTGTGCAGAATTTCTTTTGTATCTCAGTAACAAAACACCACCTATAGCTGACAAGAAAATTAAGCTCACTCTTTTGAGCCAAAATAACAGATGTAACAACAGGAAAAACAAAATATTTTGTCAGTAGTGGAAAATTAAGCTGTTTGGAACATTCAACAGGAACCTGTTCTGCTTATGTGATCTAAAGAAAATAAAAATAAGTCATCAACTTTATGCAAGACAAAAATGTGAACCAGGTATTAACATAACACATTTAATACAGGTTTTACAGACTTCATATTGAAGTTGCTTTCAAAGAGATATTTCCAAGATAATCATTTGTCATTTGGTATCAGAATGTGTGATTAAAAAAAAGAGAGTAGATTTGGTCTTTAAATATAAATTTCTTCTAATTTACTAAAATCAACTTGCTGTTTTTTTCAGTTTAAGCTTGTTCTGGGTTTTCTCCCTCAACTAAAAATTTGTTCATGTTTGGATGAAACTGTTTATATACAAGAGAACATTTGCCTTGTATGGCTGACCAATTAATCTTTACACCTTGGAACTAAATGCAAGTAAACCAGAGGTTCTTGACTATGCAGAATTAGCTCATGAGATTGCACGTTGACGGTTAAGAATATTATGGGGCGAGTGGTTTTGTTTTGTTAACTTTTATTGTAAGAAAATATCTGTTCTCCAATTACATGTATGGAGAAAAAGTAATAGGGCTTTGTCGTTATTCAACTTGGAAACATCAAAATACAGTGGGAGAAAAAAAAAAGGCATCAATAATCATTGCTCATTTCTTTTCATACCAAGTACAACAGTGAAGGGTGACTTAATGCAGTATGTAAAACCTCTGACACACAATACAGTTCAGCTTGTTTTAAAAAATGACAGATAATGTATTTGGACAAAAGAGAATAACTACACATTTTATCTTCTTCAAAATCCTTTGAAAAGTGTAGTTCTATTAGACTTAATTCAAATCGAGTTGATGCTGATTTTCAGAGTCTACTAATCAAACTGTCTGACATTTACAGAAACATGCTTATGTGCTAGTTTTGCAAATGTGATTGCTCACTACAAATCACACAGTTTTATTAATCTGTATGTAATATATACAAACTAAGACTCACAAGAATTGTGCATTTTTATTCTCAGTATCAAACTTAAGACAATTGTGACTCTTTAATAAGAATATCTAATATCCATGATAAATGTATATGTAATAACAAACTTAAAAAACACTTCCGTAATGTAAAACTTTAACAAGTAAATAACTGGCTCTGGTTTTATACTACACAAGTTTAATGTTACATTTTTATTATCAAACTAAAATTGAGAAAATATCAGGATCCCAAGTCATTGTATTATTCAAGAACTTACAAAATGTACATGTAAAATTGTAATTAAAATCTAAATAAAATCTTAATTCTAAAACATCAATGTAACACGTTTTCTTGACTTGGTTATTGTTTCTGAAGTTTTGTACAAACCTTTTTATTTACATAATTGTCTGGCTGGGTTTACGTTTCACAGGATTGGCTTAAATGTAATTTGAATACAAACACACGTTAATATATTACATCATTGTTTAGATTTTAATTATTCCGTTGAAGAAAACAGTGTCACATCTTTAAGAAAAAGTTCCTTAAGTGCATTATCGGGACATTATTTATACAATATTTACCAGTAGCTAGATACTTTAATGAATTTTGGTTTGAAGGATAGACATTAAGATGAATAAAAAAGCATTCCATAAGGTATGCCACAAAACAAACTCAATAATTTGAGTTTTAAAGCATTCACATCATGAACAGAGAGACCCAGTTACTGCAAATATGTGAAAACAAAACTGTGTGCATCATTACATTTCTTAAAGGCAGGAACATTAATAGTAATAAACTGTGTGTAAACAAGCCTTGCAAATAAGCTAGCTGAGAACAAATCTTGTCCAAGTTTCTTTTAATTTAAGTGTGGGACAAGCAGGTTGTTGTTAAAAAGGTGTATCTCAGTACATGTTAAATTGTGGGACTCTGTTACAAGCATAAATTTCCTGACAGTATGATAGAACATAAAATTTGATAACAAAAGACATTAATTCTGTGGTCAAACTCTATACTTTGCTAAACTCTAATTAGACCATCTGAATCAGATTGACTAAGATGTTTAATTTATAGGACATAAAAGATAATAAAATGCCAACACATAACCTAAATTATCTTCAGGTAAAGGAATGGTTTTAAAAATATGTTCTTAATAAATTTAACTGAAAAGTCTTAAAAATATTCATGGATGGAACTAATATTCATTTCAGGCTCCTAAACCAGTTAAAATAAATGAAAATAGGTGTTTCAGGTGGCAATCATTTGGTTAATCTTAGCCTCTTCATGTTGTTATGGAGTTGTAAATATTGTGAATAAACATTCCAACACATTATTTTCTTGTTAACTTTCATTCTGTACTTTGTATTTTTTTCAACTTTAACTGGTTACTTAATGTGATTATAAAAATAAATTGGAGCAATTCAGAAATATGAAACACATTTAAGCACAGACTTCAAAACAGTGTGGAATAACTAAATTTAAAATAAATAAAACAAGCCTCCTGTAAATTAAAATTATTTTTAAATTTACTCTTACTTTACATCATTTCTGGGATACTGTATCATGTGCATATTTCCTTTAAACATGTACTTAGTCTGTTGTTATGCTGAAAGCTGCACAATGGGCTGTCTGTGTTACGCTCACTACAATGATTGAGCCTCAAACTGTTAAACTTCACAAGCGCATTCGAGGGTTTAAAACCAATTATTTTAAGTACCACCTGGATACAGTTATTAAAATTATCAAGTGCTTAAAACAAACACATACACACAAAGGCACATCTGGATGTGGATCTAGAGAAACATCCAAGTTACGAGATATGGATTAAGTAAACCTATAAATCAAAGGGAAGCTGTGCTTCTGTTGTAAAATAATACTAAAATAGTGCTGTATCATTAAAGACCAACTTTCAATACAAGATCAGTATTGCCTTCTGACTGAAATTATGATATCTGTAACATTTTACTGGTACTAACATTAGTCTAGATCTAAATAAAAGGCAAGAAGTAATAATAATACAAGCTATGTATATGTATACTTACTAACTTTCTGCATATACCAGACATGAATTCAAATCCTTGTCAGGCAACAGTTTGTTTGGTAACTTAACATCAGCAAAATAACCAAGTTCGTAGATAATATAAGCAAAAAAAACTCTGCAATTGAAATGTTTTTTGACTGTGAAATAATAAGTTTATGATACAAAAAATATGAATCTTTATTTTTGTTCCGAATACATTCCCCATTATATGGGTTAGGAAAACAACAAAATTGTTTTATCTAACATGTGACAACTGTTGCAATATTTTTCATGCCAAGAGTGGGTACTTAAATTTTTGTGTGGCTGATGCAAGTTTTAAAAGCATTTGGCACCATGCATCTGTTGATATTGTACATTCCATTAAATACTAGAAACATGTCACTGCCGGTGCCTAGTTGCACTAGTAACAAGTATAATTATTCTGACCTGTACTACTAAGTGATTGCTGTGAACTGCTGGAAAATAGGAGAGTTTCATTTTATAAATGAATACTTTGATGTTCATTCTGTTTCTGTATTTACTGACAAAAGCATAATCTCATAACAAGAAATTTATAAAATGCTAGAATCAGCAAAAAGTAGCTTCTGATCCACATCTATTTGCATATAAAGCTGTATGAATTTTTATATTCAGAATCTCACATATAGGTATTAATGCTCTGGACAATATATTTTATAAATTTGGATTCATGTAAAAATACTAATTATGAAAAATCTTTTTATTCGCATTTACTTTTATGTTATGTTTAAAGAATGACCATAAAAAAACTATACCTCTATGTGTCACAATATGTGCACATATTTCTCTGTTGGAAACTACAAAGTACCAACATGGGAAATTTTATTATATGCATCTAAAGTAATTTTATTTTTTAATGTGAAAACAGCAATGGCTAAACTTACTGAAGTACATTTTTTGTAATACGAGTAAATTCTTCCAGTAATGTTTTAATGATTGATACAATTACAAAATGACAGAGAAATTCAAACAAGATCATGCATAACATTTTAGAGAGAGAGAAAAAAAAAATCTGCAAAGTTTCTTTGGGCAATTAAAAATCTGACAATAATAAAAAGTTTTTAAAACTCAACACTGTATCATACAAGGTATCAAATTTTTTTTAAGTATACTGTTTTAGTTTTGTTTATCATTTACGTGATTAAATGTTTGTTCACTTGTACCTTTTCAAGGCTGTTCACATACTAAAATTTGAATAAACCCTACAATAAAACAAATACTTAAAAACTTTATTAATTACCTATTCCAAAACAGCTGGTTTAGATTTACATTATATTATTAAAACATTTATTGTTTTTTGTTATTTTACACATTTAGATACTCATATACATAAGGGTATTGCAAATGTTCAGTAATTTACAGAAAAGGTGAAAGTCTCAGTCATTCATGAAGTCTGTAATCCTAAGATAAAAAAATCTATAAGAATGTATGGTTTTATTTTCACTTATTTATGAAAAAAACAACAATTTTGTAGAAACTAAAATGGTATATTACAAGATACATAATAAGTTACAAGAGTTGATTGACCAGTTCTCAAGTTCCATGAAAACTTTCTTGTTATAACTAATGGCAAAAAGTTAAAAACAACATAATTCTAAATGTTTCACAAAATGGCAGTTAGCCTCCAACCTTAACATGAGGTGATTCTACACAACCAAATAGAAAAATGGTAGTTTTTTTTTTAAGGCTAAACTGATGTCACATATTTGCACAATATTGAGAGGTTTACGTTTTCTATCACGTGGATGAACTTCAAATGACTGCAGCCACAGCTCCATTAGTTTTTTTGTCCTCGGGTTCACCTTTAACTCTGTAGTCAGTGATACTGAACACAAACTGTAAACAACCACATCGAATACCACTTCCATGCTGCAGTAAAGCAGTACCTTCCCATCCTGCACCACTTCTTCCAATAAGGCTTGAGCTACTTGCTTTGCAGTTACACGGTTTCCAAGACTACAGTATAACAGAATATGAAAATAAACAAATCAAAGATAAAAGATGGAAAAAAAATTCTTTAAAACAAGTTCATAAAATTTGAGAGTGATAAAATTTGAAACCTTTTATTATTTAGTAGTTTTCTTCCAGTACTTTATAACATAAAACAAATAATGCTACAGCTTTGTTATTGTACCTTTAGAGATAATCCAGTACATTTTATTAAATAATCCAGTTTGGAGTTATGAATGGGCATGTTCCTCTGTGAATGATGCATTTTAAAATACAATCAGAACACAACAGTATGTTTTTTTTTCTTTCTGCCCTAAATATTCACATTTTCCAGTAAAACATTAAAACCTTTATAATGCTTTCACTGCTTAATACTTTTGAAATGTACTTATATATATCATTACCAGTGTACTAATATCATAACTTTTGCCTGGATAACCATGTAATACTGGTAATAATTAGAAAAAAAACAAAAAAAAATCAGCAACTAACTGCCATTTACTCTTTTAAATTGTAGTTCAGTGCATAAAGCAAAAATACTGCAGTTAACTTAAGTGGACTCAAATTAGAAAAAAATAAAAATTATAATAAATGAGTTTACAGATAGATTAAAGGTGACAAATTAGAATAATTTTAAATTTACACAGCTGAAAAATTAAAATATTTCTTACCTGAAAATACATTTCAAATAGATACTAACCACTTTGCACAACTAAAAAATATCAGCTTACACATAACTGATGTGGAATTTCCTTTAAGTGCCACAAGCCTTGACCAAACTCCACACTGACACGTCTAAGTGTTGTGTACCAGTCGATGGGTTAAATATTTCATAAAACACAATGAAAGTGACACAACATCTGTGTTCAGTAATCCTCCATAAGCACTAGTATGTGATCACAGATTCGTCCTTCAGTAGGCCAAACAAAATACACTGGATATTGGAACGAATGCAATGCAGTAAGATATTTATCCGAAACAAGTTTTCAGGTTAGAAAAATGTTATCTTCAGAAATGATTGATTGATTAACAGATTTAGTGTTTTATGGCACAAAGCAGCTGGGCTATCTGCACCAAACATCCAGTAAAAAGGTAAAAATAAATTAAACGTAGTAACATACATAAAAGGAAATGAAGGTGAAACAAAACAGCATTGAAAAACAGAAAAAGTATAAAATCAATGATGACACCTTGTCTACAATGTTAAGAGAGAAAGCAGAGTAAGAGAAGTTGTAAAGGACTTTCTCTAGCAAAATGGTAACGATCATAACCTGCCAAGAAGACTAACAGGTAAGTGCAAGAACCATTGTCAGTCACCTGAAGTTGGCCTTTCCATTCCTGGTTCTAGGTTATGTGTCATAGCAGCCATTATCAAAAGGTAAAATAAGAAGTGTTATAAGACATATAGCAAAATCGTAATAAAAATTAGTCAAGTGTCCTGTAAAAAGGTAAAAGTAAAGTAAATGTAGTAAAATTCGTAAAAGGAAACAAAGGTAAAAACAGAACACCAATTAAAAACAGAAAATAGCAGAAAACCAATGTTGACATCCAGTCTATAAAATTATAAAAAACTTCCTGTAGCAGAATGGTAATGATCATAACCCAGCAGGAAGACTAACAAGTTAGTACAAGAACCACCACCAGTTACCTGAAGTTAGTCTTTCCAATCCTGGTTCTGGGTTACGTGTCATTATGGCCAGTACTAAAAGGTAAAGTAATAAGTGTTTAAAGACATGCAGCAAAATTGTAATAACAACTCACCAGGATGACTAATGGGTAGTTCAAACAGCAGCACTAGTCACCTGAAGTTGGCCTTTCCAGTCTTGGTGTCGAGTTATTTAATGTTTTGGCTATTTTCCGATGTCAAATTGAACTAGAGAGATTGAGACTCGGAAAAGGGAAACACAATTGAAAAGGTGTAATGAATAAATATCCAACACTTAAATGAGACTAAAAAGATTAATGGCCATTAAAAAACAAAAAAACTTCATCAAGGTTACACACGAGCCCTGGGACAGAATACATTTAAAATAGTGACGTCGTTGAGAGTCGTAACAATGGCAAGAAAGTAAAATGTGACTTACAGTGATTTGAGTGTTACACAAACTACACACTGGTACATCAGTTCCAGATAAAAGAAAACGATGAGATAAAAACTGTGACCAATGTTTAGTCAAGTAAAAACAACTTCCTCCTTCTGAACTTTACAGAAGCTAGACAGTCAAAGACCAATACAGGGTTTTATTTGAAAAAGCTTGTTGTCACGTTGCTCACTCCAAGTGGACTGCCAGCTGGTATAGAGCCGAGCCTTGAATGCAGGACCATAGTCCACGTGTGGAACAGGCACAGCAAAGGTAGTGCCACATCAGATAGATTTAGCTGCGACGTTAACAAGCTCATTCCCAAGAATACCAACATGGCCCAGATAGAAGAAGATGTTAAAAAGAAATGGGCCAGTCAGTTTTGAATATTGGTGAGAACAGGGTTTGAACTAACATGAAGCAATTCCAGTGCCAGTGAAGAACTAAGCGAGTCAGTATAAATACTGCAATTTGAGTACTGATTAACTTCTATATAATCCAAGGCAAGAGAAATGACATACAATTCAACATTGCACACAGAAGCTGTAGAGGAGATTCTGTGCACAACCACCAAACTTCAACAAACCATGGCAGAGCCAACACAGTCACGTGATTTTGAACCATCTGTAAAAATAAGAATAGAAGGATGGTTTGAAAGATGTTCAGCAAATAACAGACAGTATTTCCAATTGGAAATGTCTGCTTTTCTTTGATGACTTAAAGATAGGTCACACTTGGAGACTATAAAAAGCCATGGTGAAATGGGCTGATCAGTGATACAGCAATGTTAAACAAAGACAGACCCAATTCATCTAACTGTGCCTGGATACGAAGGCCAAAAGGAGCAATGGCAGATTGTCTGTTCTAAAAAAATAAGGCCCACTGAGGAAGAAAAACACATCCCCAGGAAGGATGCTTTGGTAAGGAATGAAGTTTCAAAGAATACAGTAAGACAATTGCAAACTGCAAAGGTACAGAGAAGGTTCATAAGATTCTACATGTAAATTTTGAACTGGGGAGGTGCAGAAAGCCCCAGTGCAGAGTCGAAGTCTTTGATGATGAATAGGGTCCAGCATCTTTAAGGCCGAGGGTCTGGCAGAGCCATAGACCATTGATCCATAGTTGAGTTTTGAACCAATAAGAGCACGATATACCTTTAACATAGAACATCGATAGGCTTCCTAACTGTAGAAAAGATACAGAAGATGTTCAGTGCTTTTGTGCATTTGATCCGTAGCTGCATTAAGTGCATGCAAACGGTTTTAGATAGAAAAAAATTAAAGACATTTGCCTAGTCCACTGCAGTATATGATTGAGGGCAGTTTGTAGTTGCTGCTCAATATATCTCGTGTTCGTTGACTGACACGAGATGCAAAAGCCGTCGACATAGAGCTTGTTTGCAACAGTGAGAGGGAGTTGTTCAGTGATGGCATTTATCTTTATACTGAAAAGTGTGATACTCAAAACACAGCCCTGAGGGAGCCCAAGTTCCTGTACAAAAGAACAGGAAAATGTTGAACCCAGACTAATTTTGAATCTCCTGTCCATTAAAAAATGTTTAATAAACATGGGTAAATGGCCACATAACCCACATATATGGAGGTCTTGCAAAATGCCATAAAGCCATGTTGTGTCATAAGCCTTCTCAATGTCAAAAAATACTGATACAAGATATTGGCATTTGAGAAAGGCTTCTCTGATTGATGTTTCAAGTCAAATTAGGTGGACCGTGATGGACTGCTGTCATTGGAACACACACTGGATGGGCAAGAGGAGGTTTTTGATTCAAGGAACCGACAAGACAAGCATTAACCATCCTCTCTAAGGTCTTACAGAGACAGCTCATCAAAGCAATTGTACAGTAGTTTGAAGGAATCTTTCGACTTTCCCAGGTTTAGAGAAAAGTAAGATAATAGCTTGGCACCAGGCATCAAGAAAAACATTATCCTGCCAGATCTGGTTAAAAACAATTAGAAGAATAAAAAGAGAAGCAGGAAAGAGATAGTGCAGCATGTCATAGTGTACATCATCAGATCCAACAGATGTCCTGCCATACTGATGAAGGGCCATTTTCAGTTCCACCAGTGTAAAGGGACAATTATAGTAAAAGAGACAGTGAGTTCGAAAGGAAAGAGGTGAGCTCTCTGCCTGAGTCTTGATGGCCAAGAAGGTGGAGGAACAAGTAGAAGTGCTAGATACCTGGCAAAAACTTTTGGCAATGCTCCCGACATCAGATTCCTCTTGGCCATCAGAGAGTAAGATGGAGGGGGGACAGAATTGTAGTGCCCACTGACCTTTTGAATCCTGTTCCACATGACATTGGAACAAATGGTAGAAGATATGCTAGTTGTGAACTTAATCCAAGATTCCTTCTGGCTTTGACGTCTTACCCACCTAGCATGTGACCGTTGAAAAGTGATGTGGTTTGAAAGTGTGAGATATCTATGGAAAGTATCCCTGGCCTGCTTTGAGCCTTCCGTGCCAAGTGGCAAGCAGGATTCCACCATGGATGAGAATATCGTGGAAAACGTGTTGAGGTTTTAGGAATACACTGAGCAGCTGCTTGTATAATACAGTCAGTTACTGCTGCCACACAATCATCTATTCATGGCTGATTCACAATGGCAGGATCAAGTTCTGTGAGAGCAGTGAAAGTGGACCAGTTTATCTGATCCAGCTTCCACTGGGGCATGCAGGTAGGGTGGCATCAACCACGGCCAGTCTCTCTCAAAAGTATAGGAAAATGATCACTGTCTTGTCGATTATTGCCAACCCTCCTCATTTCTATTTCCTACAAGGAAATAGAAACAAAACAGCTAATTGCTATCCTTGGCTGTCCAATCCTTTGGAAGAAAAGAGCAGTTGTGGTTCTGTGATAGAGTTTGTGAATGAAGACAACCATAAACAAGTACAAGAAGAAAATATGTTTTAAAAAACAAATGATACAAGGAATATGTGTACAAAAACTAAAGATTGGATGGGAATATAAACTAACTCAATAAATCAAAAAACTTAAAGGACCAAATAAAAAACGATGGAGAAAAAAGTTGAAGAGTTTTATGAGAACAGGAAGAAGGTGAGCATGAGGAAAAAATTAAGAAAAACTTAGGTTTAGAGTATCAGCAGCCAAAGTAGCTGAGTTTGAGACCTGTGACAAAAGGACATAATTGTGGAATTGAGGTATTTGCAAAACCATTTATCAGTAGGGACCTGAAATGGGATGAAGTCAACTGAGATGAAATTAATCCATTCTAGTTGAGACAACTAATCTGTCACCAGAATCAAATCTGCTGGAAACCACATTGTATAATGGATCCTATTAAGTCCAGACAAGTAATCTATCACTGAATTCCAAACACTTGATACATGAAGAGGAACATGGTGACTGTAAACCAAATAAAGGGAGTCAAGAGTGAAAAAGCATAGGTCCTGAAAGCAGGTGCCTTCATGGGAGTTGATATAAGAAGCTACCATAAAGTTGTGTGAATGGATCAACACAAACTGACCTGACAAAAGCAACAAATGAAGTTGACAAATCCAATAAGCCTCAGTCGTTTTATGAAAGATAATATACAGAGAACATTCTCTGGAAGACCATATCTCAAACAGAGTGAAGGTGGCAGAAAACACCCAACAAACAGAAAGACAGGCATTAATGTAGAGATGCAAAATAGGTATGTAGAGACAAAGATGGAAAAGACAATCACAAAACACATTCCACTGAGTCTCCAGAAACTGTTGAAGAAAATGTACATGTGTACAACAAAAAGGAAATCAGAGGTACTAGAGAATCAAATCCCCAATAGAGAAAAATCCTCTCTTGCAAGAATAAAAGTGCCTTGGACACCAATAACGATAAAATGCAAAGACACAAAACAAATGGTTGTGCCTACTGTACAAAAGAAACAAGGAAAAGCCCCTGATAAGCAAGAAACTGAGTACAAGCCAAAACAAGAGAAAGTCAAATAGCTTAAGCGAGATACTTCCTGAAGAAAAATGGAAATAGCAATTGCTGAATGCTGTAAAAATGAGACTAGGCAGTCAGCTCTCAAAGAGGCAGGGAACAACAAACAAAGGATAAGGATAAAGAATTGGACAAGAAACAAGAGAAAGGTTAGCCTGACATGACTCCCAAGTATGAGTGGCAAACCTGTGTAATAATGAGTCAGGAAACCAATGAAATTATAGAAAAAGCTGGTCATAGATGTAAGAGGAAGATATGCAAGCTGGATTGAGAAGATCCTTACAAAAAGGAAACCAGGTCAAAACAAAATACAGGAAGAATCAGGAGCTAAAGTAACAGGCAAAGAAAATCTCCTCATCAATACCGCCTGGGGTCATGATAAAGAGGTGAATGGCAGTGATAAAGCTTAGAAGTAGGATAAAGAGAGATGGGGTTGAGCAGATAACTGAAAAGAAAAAAATGAAGGAGAAAGAAGAGTCCCTTAAGCACACAAGAGATTGGGTTAATAAAACAGAATTCAATTATTATTGAGACCAAAGCAAAGCAGGACAAGACATGAGTAGCAGGTAGTAGGTATAAAGAGAGGCTCATAATGTAAAAACAACTAGAATCGTTAAGATATGTAGGTGAAGGAGACAATAACACATTTCTGATTTATAAGCAAATCAAATGAAGGAGGAGGAGGTAATTTTTCCTCATCAGGTAGTGAGTAGCTGGAAGTAACAGCCAAAAATAGAAAAGATAGCACAACAGAAGGCAATAAAACAGAACAAGGGATGTGAACTGTCAAAGAAGTGAGCAGAAGAAAACCAAAAACATGATGCTGTTAAATAGATAATAACAAAACATTTGTCCTGTGAACAGATAAGATGCCTCTAGATGCCACCAAGTAGGTTAGAGAAAATACCTGAAAGGAATTTCTGGGTCTTAGGTTCATTTTTGTGTTATTGTTTTTTCTTGCATACACTGTTGAAGGTTAAGTTGCAATTAAATGAATGGTATGAAAGTGCCAAAAAGATAAAATTAACATATTGAATATATGTATAAAAGGCTGTTGGCTGAAGTGGTTTGAAACTCAAAAGAGTACCAATAAACACGTCTTAACACAAATAATGCCAACAATACAATGAGCCTATGGTCACATCTAAGAGCTCACAGGGATTAGTCTGTGGAGGTTATATCACCATTTTACTGATGGAGGGCTACAACATTAAGAAGATTAAGTGACATGTAGGAGTAGAAATTTTTCAAGGCTTGTGGTATGCACAGGAAATTTTGTGACAGTTTACTTCATTACTTCACACATGTGAAGTAATTGCTCCTAAAAGATTAAAAAAGTGACACTTCTGAAATTTATGAATAAAATCATGTTTAAAAACTTAGCTTTACCATAATGTAAGTGTTTGTAATCTTAAAACTTAGCAATAAGCACATCTGTTTTAAGTTAAAATTACAAGTTTTAACTTATTCATTTTTACTGATTTTATTCAAATACACTTTACATATTGACTATGTAAAATTATTTCTTGAATATTACTTTTATAGTATATTCATTGACTTGATATTTTATAATTACAAAAAAAACCAAGATTTTTTTTTTAATTACGCCACACAAAATAAAAACATTTAATATTGAAATTTACCTGCCCTGCTCTTGAACTCATTGTCAGTCGATCCAGAGACTTCAACTCAGACTTTCTTCTTGCCTTATCCACTATTTTTCGAAAGGATGATACGATAACAGTGGGTTGTGGAGCTGAGGTGCGTTTTTCCGAAAAGTCACAAGAATATAGAACATTGTCTACAGTTGTTCCATGTTCACTGTAGTTTAGCAGTTCAAAATGTTTTGTCAGCTGAAGAAGCAGAAGTGTAAACCCAAGTTATTAAATATTAACACAAAGCTCAAAACTATTCTCAAAGAATTATCTAAAGTGCCTGTAAATAACATAATTTTTCTAGAATCTCAGCGTTAAATGTTTAATTACGATTTATCAGTAAAAAAAACTATAAAACAACTGCACATTTGCATATGAATTAAGATCCAGGAGGGTCAAAGTTGAAAATAATATACCATTTCTTATTCATCCATGGTGCACTTTCAATAAAACACATTAATTTTGGGTAAGTATACACATAGATGTAGTACAGATATTGGCTTAGTTGAAAGTTTTTAGTGTCAGGTATCCAACAAGAAAACTTCATGATGAAATATTTTCTTTAACTAACAGGAGTTTTTATTAAATTTAATTACATTGATTAAGGCTTCATGTAAAATGAAACCAAGTCCATTTTCTTTCACTAAGCACTTACTGGATTCTAATATTTAATGAGACACCTCTAAAAATGAAAAATTAATTCAAAAATATAACAGCAGCTACTCTTACAGTGAACAAGTTCTAATTTTAATGATGACAAAGTTTCAGCTCATAGTGTCAGGTCACAATGATGAAAAAGTTATTCAAAAAGGCTCTTCAAAATTCCTAAGAATGTTACAGACTCAAGATTGTGAGGATAACTTTGTGGGTCAAAACACTAATTATTGAAACTAGAACATGTCCACTATAAACATTATGGTAGGTTATATTAATATAAAAGGCAAATGAATTAATTAGGTTAAATTTTATGCTATTTTGTATTCTGTTACTTAGTGCTAATAAAAACTTACTGTGATTTGCAAATGTGTGTTTATTAGATTCAGTTCTAGTTACTTGCATTTACTTTTTTTATAATTCTTACGTGATATTTTCTAACACATTGCATGCAGTACCAAGCTTTGAGATGAATGTTTTTGTTTTGCATCAGTTAAAAGAGACTATCACATAAAAACTGACAGCTATCAACAGAGGGAAATCAGGTTAATCATCCTTCAATATAATTGTAACATTTTATGTATCGTTTTTCTTTACAGCAGCCTAAACAATCTCTCTTACAGGCTCTAAAGAATCGAATGAGATTTTGAATATTGTTTGAAAAACATTTCAATTAAACAAATAAACAGATCAGGCAGGTTACATCATTATTTTTAATTACTGGAGCTGACAAAACTATAAACACTCATTAATATAGGCTATTGTGTAATCAAATGCAATTAATTTGGTAATAGAAACCCCATACTAAATAGGCACGAAATAAAAAGTGATTCAGATTACTTTGTTCTACAAATTTTCTAGTCATCAGTGCTAAATTTCTACTCTTCTGTAGCAACCTAGCAAGTCTTCTTTTACAAGACAGATGTTCACGTTTTTCTTTCAAGTTCTTTATGACACATTGAGAAATATATTTCTCTAAACACTTGACAGATCCCACTCACACTTTCTACAGCGTGTTGAAATTTCCCAGCCAATCATATTTAGTAAGCTAGGTGTTTATAACCAATAGAAAGACCAGACTATAAATATAGTCTCAGAATAGTTATTTTAAAACTGATGTAAAGAATAATACTGAAAACTAGTCAAGCCTGCTCTTCACACTTTTGTTGCTTAAGACCTCTCTAGCATTTCATCGTTTCTCACCTAGAAATATGTTAGTTATGGAAATAGTTACATTGTACTTAGACTCAATTTCTGATTTACTTAATTATACGTTATTTATGTTTTAACATGCATATTTGAAAGAAATAATAATTTTTTTGTCTATAAAGCCAGCACATCCTCAGTTCACAAAGGTTAGTATAAAGAGCAAATGCTACCACATTCTGCAAAGGTTAAAGTCATCCTCCCCCCAATACCATAACAATACCTAGGGATGCCAATTCATGTGTTGCAATAAACAAGGCAAAACAATAGGAAAGGATAATAAATAAAATAATGGTATGTAAAAATGTAAAGACATGCAATTAAGAATTTAACTAAAATAAGACACACATAAGTTGCCACGTGATGAGTGTTTCAGTGATCAGAATGATTGATAAATTAATTTCAAAAAGCTTTAATCTAAGATTAAACTTACTTCCAGCAAATTTAACCAAGGCAACAACAGTCTTTTAAGATGATCTATTCTTTCACAAAAATCACAGATCTACCAAACATTCACTTATTTGTAATAAACTAGTAGAAACAAGTAGAAAAATGGAAACCAGATTCAAAGAACATAAAAAGTCACCTTCACACATTTTCGAACACTGTAAGTCAAATGGACACAACATAACCATACAAAACACTAAAATACTAAATAAAGAAACAAACATAAACAAATGCAAAATTAAAGAAGCCTTACTTATACAACAACTTAAACCCAAAATAAACCAATATAAAGGAACGCCATTATACCTATATTAATATTATAGATAAAATTATATATTCAAATATCGAACCCCGCCCTCTACATTGTGACACTCAGTTACACAACCCCTTCCAAACATGTGGTCAGTTTCCGGTCAGTTACCTCTTTCTTTGTGAACCTGACGATGACCAAAGAGGGTCAAAACGTTGTTCGCTCTTCTATTTAAAATATTTTCTGAACCCAAACGAGCCGTTTTTGCATATAGAAGCTCTTCTAACTATCGGAATAAATACTTCTTTATTAGAAGCTACAGATGTAAAGTGATATGAAATCATATGACAAACAACAGTGCTGATAACAAAAAGTGTCAACACACTGCTAAACTATAATGATCTCCAAAGAAACCCAGAATGATATGTTGCTTTGTCAATGCAAAACTACACAATAACTGTCCACACTGTGCCCACGATGGGGACTCGCCTATCCCAAATTCATGGATTTTATTAAGCATCGCAAATGAGTAATTTACTGTGTAACTGCCAAAAGACACCAGAATGATAAAAAAACATGTTATTGAACTGAAATTTTACCATTTTTGCCACATTCGATGTCTGAACTAAAAAACATTTTGCTTCTCAAGTTTATTTTTAGTTGTTTTGCTGACTCTAAGCTTGTATTTATTCTCTGAATGAAACATTTATCTTCACATTTATTCATGTAAATTTATGATGTAAGCTTTTGATTAGTTTACACTTTTGAAAAGGGTTACACTCTGTTAATGACTGTGATATTCTAAAAGTTACCATTTTGAAATCAACATTACATTAACTTGTTTGTAAATTAGGAATATAGTCATCAGTAACAAAGCACGCTTAAAGTTTTAAAATATGGACTGACTAAGTATGAACCTAGTATTTCTATACAGTTTCTAATGATGACTTACAGACAATGGCAGGATCAACTTCTGTGAGAGAGGTGAAAGAGAGACAGTTTGCTTAATCCAGCTTCCACCGGGACACGCAGGTCAGGTGGCATTAACCACAACCAGTCTCTCTCAAGATTATAGGAAAATGATCATTGCCTCATGGATTAATGTCAACCCTCCATGAAAAATGGGAAAATAATGAAGGGGAGCAAACTGAGAGATCAATGACAGTAAAAAACAGACTAGGTGCATGAAAATAAGTATAAGAATCACTGTGAAAAGAGAAAGGTTGAAATCAGAGAGTTTATGCTCTATGGAATGACCCCTCCCATCAATATCAGCACTTCCGAAGAGGGGATGATGTCCATTTAAGTCCCCCAGGATGAAAAAGGGAGATGGCAACTGTTCAATGAGAGCATCAAGATCTGATTGTTCATATGTCTCTCCAGGTGACAGGTAGAGAAAAGAAACAATGATGGTATGACCCAAGGAAACACAGATGGTTACAGCCTCCAAGGGTGTATCGAGAGGCAAAGACAGGGTGGGCACACTCTGATCAACCAACAGTGCCACCCCTCCATCAAACAGCCTGTCATTTTCGTATAAAAAAAAATGCCATAAGGTGACTGTATTGGCAGGTTTCAGAAATGTTTCCTGTAAGGAAAGACAAACAGGATAGTGGGAAGCCATCAGTGTTTTGATGTTATCCAAATTAGAAGGCAGACCTCAACAGTTCCACTGTATCAGAGTGGCCATTTTTATTTATGTGTAGGCAAATTGGGTGGAGAACCTTTCTATTTATGACCACGTCATTCATCCTTACTGTCCACATTCGAGGGAGGTCTCTCGACCTCCATGGATCCTGCAGTAGGTTGATTCGGCAAGTCTTTTCCAGAGACTGAGGATGTGAATGAATGATTGTTTTGTACCTTGGAGTGAGAGAAGATATATCTAAGGAAATGCCTGTACCTGGAACCAAAGGATTTGGATCTTGGGGTTTGGTAAAATGTATATAAAGGACAGAGATTGCTGTTGAAGTTGATTCATAGATTTTGTTAACCATGGAGGTCAAAAGACTTATCATTTGTTTGGCAAACAATTCTTTAGAAGGCACAGAGAGATCTGTTTGCACTTGCATAGTAGTTGTGGAATGAAGTGCAGCAGCATACATCTGAGACAGTTTTTCAAAGAAATTTTCAAGCCCCAGGATAGGTGATGTTATGAATCATTTTCAAATGCTGCACCTCTTTTACTTCCAACCCTTTACAGAGGTGCCAATCATTACAGTTTGAGTGTAATCATTATGATTTTGGTGTGTACATTACAACTATATGCTCATACAGACAAATATTACAACTTGTTGCAACTTCCAAATTGTTATATATTATGTAGGCCGATACAATAAAGTGATAAATTGTTCCCCCAGGGCTTGAAAGAGGTGAAAATATCTAGTGATACAAATAAATTTTGATAATAAATAAAAAACATAGTCCAAATGGCTACTTGCAATATTCATGTTTGTGCTTGAAAGAATAAAAAAAAATATTTGTATCTCCAGCATCTACCAATAGTTTGAGTACAGTGTTTTTCCATACCAGGTACTTGGGGGAATCTATAGTTATGTCAAGAGTGCTTGTCAGCCAATCAGCCCTCGCATAGAAAGGAATTTCTCATTTACTAAGCTGCATAGAAATACCAATTCAATCATTCACAAGATGGAAAAAAAGAGGCCTTGTTCACCAGATTGTCTTGTTTCTGGCAAATCTAAAAACTAAAACTGTGAATCAAAAATTTAGGAAAGAGTACAATGCAAAATATCCAGTCATTGCATCAAAAGTCAGTGACAGTCATACATTTTGTACAGTTTGTTACATTGATGTTTCTTTGGCGCATGGCAGGATAAACAATTATTCCAGACATACAAAATCAGCATCTTACCAACAAAAGGCTGAGGCAAAGACAAAAACAGTGCAGATAATGACATTTATGAGTAAGAATTCAGAATATGAAACCATAAATGCAGAAGTGATGTTTTCGCAATTTGTCACTGCTCATAATTTACCCCTAACTGTAGCTGATCATGCAGGACATCTATTCAGAAAAATGTTCCCAGACTCTGATATAGTAAAAAAATACGGCTGTGCTAGAACCAAAACTATAGCCATTGTACAAATGTTGGGTTGTGAAGATGACAAATTGATTTCAAGCATACTTACTAACAGTGTTTACAGTTTAACCACAGATGGATCAACAGACATGGATGACTCAAAACTGTATTCAGTGGTTATACGATATCTGTATGGGCTCTGTCCACAATCATTATGCTAAGTTATTTGAAATAGTTGGCATCTCTGCATTTAGGGAAAGATTAAAAGTAAGATGGGTGAGTTATTGCAATTGATGCAATGAGGGTCCATTTCATACTTGTGGGCATCATGGTCCTTGACACTGAAATGTGCACAAACCAAGGAACCACGACATGATGTCTTTGAGCGACAGAAAAATTGGCGCTGGAAACATTGGAGAGGGTTTGGAATGTATGGCTGTACTATGCAATTAAGATAACCTGCCTTGATGGTGGCAGGTGGACGTGGTGACATAAATGTGAGAATGAGGGCATTGATCGGCACCTAATTCCATCTTTGCAAGTAGAGATAGGCCTCACTGCAGAAACTCCATGGTTGGAGAAACAAGTGAGAATCTCAAACTCTGGGATGTTCTTCAAATCCCTCTCAACAATAACTCCTCGTGATGAATTCAAAGTAGCATGAAGTGTAACCTTAATAGGTACAACCCCAATTGTCTTGGAATGCAAAAAGAGTTCACTATGTTGAAATGTGGATCTTTCCACCAATATGTCGCCAGATTAAAGCATCTTTACTGACATTGGAGAGCCAGCAAGTCCCTCTAGTCTCTTCTGAATGAAAAAGGGAGACATTTGCCCTAAAGGTTTGTCTGAAAGTGTATGTAACATAAGAAAATAAAGTACAACAGATGATAGTGATTGTAAGGATTGCTGCCACAATCATCAAGAGGTGGTTGTTTACCTATAGACTGTTTTTTCACTATTTTATTAAGATTTTTAATTGGAGTATGCATGATAAAGAAAGGGAAATTTTGGTGCCCACTGACTCATACCACCATGGAGCCTTATAAGGGGACGTACTGCAATGTCAAACAAGGACACTGCAGCAATGCCAGGGTTTCATGAGCACTATATCCCAACACTAGCATCAAATACAATGTCCACAACACCTGTTGAGAACATCTAACACTGGTACTTGGTTGATCCTAGCCCGAGTGGACCAGCCTGCTGACCCAAGGGGGGGAAACCCTAAGGCTGCCTGTCTACAGGAATTCAAGGCCAAAGTGGTGTCTTTTGGTTGGATCCCTCAACCACCAGAATCCTCTCCTCCCCTTCATGGGTTGCCAAGCACAGCAAAAACAGGGGTGGATGTTTAGATTGCATAGGAAGTAAACTAAAAGAACAAAACCTTCCCTGGGACATCACGTCACCAAGTACAGGAATCTACAACGAGAGGTAGAATCAATTTACCAGCATACTCACTTAAATTATAACATGCTGCACTTATGAAATGTGCTTATGCTGTTAAGTATTTTTAATATTTTTTCTCTAAGTTTCTTTCTTTTTAGGCACTTTTATAAAAATAAATTAAAAACATTACAAAAACAAATTTAGTACCTATACATGGCATTTGAACTTGTCTGTTCTTCATATCTTGACGAATGTTAACCCTATTTTCCTTTTAGGTTTGTTAACACTTCACCCAATGTTTATTTTATTTTACACAACTTAAAATAATTTTCTAATCTGGTTTTCGTGATCTATGTTCTAAGAGGAGATGAAAGTAATGCAGAATAATTAGAAATCAATTTTAAGAATAAGGTAGCCTCATTAAAATAAAAACTTCACTCTCTCCAATAGCAAATGTCAGATACAAGTACTGATATACTTCAAAAATGAAATACGTAATAGGAGAGGCAGAACACGAGTTCAGTTTATGACATATAATTCATTAAAGCATTGAGATACCTAGTTTATATTATGTCCTTGGAAACTTGCAACATAGAGTACAGAAGAGGGAAATTCTAAAAAGAACAATTCAGGGAAATATAACTATTTCCTTTTTTAAATTAAGAAATCAAAGACAATGAAAATTTATATCCTAAAATTTTCTTGTTTCCTGAGGTATAAACCAAAAAGTAAAACACACATGCCAACCCCCTCCTATCACATTCTGTCTTTCAAAAATATATATATATATATATATAAAATCAATAATTCTCTTTGACATTTGCTATTGGATTATTCAAAGCCGACAGAAAGAGCAGATTTTAAAGTAATGAATTAATATAAAGCTAATTTATTGTGACTAAGTTTTTCTGTCATTCTTCACTATCAGCAAGTTACAGCAAATATTTACAGGAATTATTTTATAACACTTGAAGCTTAATTAGATAGCCAGTTAAATTACAGTACACATAAAACACTCCATTTCTTGTGTATATCGTTACTTTATGTTTTAAATTAAATACCTGACATAAACATTTCAGTAAAGTAATAACAACCGTAAAAAAAATGCAGATAACTTATAACAAAACTTTTACTGCAAAAAAAGCACAAGATCCATATATAAGTACTTAAGTTGTTTTTTTAAGTGTATATCTTTTGCATAGTCCTATGAAGTGAACTATAATATAAAAATTAAAAACTTATTAGATTACATAAAAAAATCAAGTAAAATTTCTCTGCAAGGAGTTGCAAGCTGTTTATACATGATGTAATTCAACAGTTTGTTCAACTTGTACTAGGCTTTTGACAGATAATTTATTGCACTGTTATGTCTTGTGAGGCACAGTTCAAAGATCAGTAAAACAATAAAATTAAATGAAAGCAGCTTGAAGATTTTACAGGAACTAACTGTAATTGCCTGTTACAATATCCAGTCATCCTAAAAAATAAAAAAGTACATTAGGCTTATTGTGTGTTTTTATCTGATGGTTACAAGGTTTATCAAACGAATCCAGACCACATACACTGTTACGATAAAGAAAACAACAAATAAAATACAAAGTTTGAAAACATTTATTTTTTTATGATGCTATTATGGAAATGAAGTACGAAAACTGCAAGGTGAAAAACATATCTATTTTTAACATGAAAATTTGTGATGACAAGAAACACTTGAAGTAAACATGAAAATTATGTTGCACTTTGACTGACTTATAAGACTTGTTTTTGTATGTTCACAAACAAAACTTTAAAACGAACATGTAAATAAAAATATTTTTTGTAACATTTACAAAAAAAACATACCAAATTTCTCTGAAGGTATACACTTAGTAAATTAAATTATTGTATGTACACTTTCACAATTACCTAGTGGTTACTTGGTCAGAATGACTGAATCCATATGTAGAGGGTTAACCTTGAAGATCAGTTAACTGTTATTAACTACATAAACAACAAATCAGCTCACCTCATCATAAAAAATGCATGCATGTTTAGCTGATACGTAATTGCAATGTCCATAGTTGGCCAAACAGACATCCATATCAGCTCCTGAAACACATGTTGAAAGAAAAATGAGTTTAGGTTTTGTTTCTTATTACTTTATGTTTCATGTAAAAGGTAATTTTCAAAAAAATTATGCAACAACTGCACAACAAAAAACAAAGAAACAGGTATGCATTAACATTTCTATAATGCTTTACCTTATGCAGCAAGAAATGTTACATTCTACCTGTAAATATTATCATATCTCATAACAATGACTAATAATTTCTAATTGTTTTTAAATACAGTTAGGACACTAGAGGGGAAAAAACCCATTTAAAATCATAAAATAACACTTAACAATTAGTAGCATTCATAATATATTACATAAACGTCCATCTTGTATGACACTAAACACTATACTTCAAGAGTGAAATGCTTCAACTTCAAATATCAGTTGTAAACAAGTCAACTGAAAGCCTCACAAAACCTTAACATGAAGAAATCGTACATTTGAGAAAATTATATGAAAATTGGTACAAAAAAATAAAATTGACCACATTGCATGCATTCTTGCAGTTTTTATTTCCCAACCATTTATGCCTTTTATTAGTCAGAAAACAACTTTAAGACATAACAAATAATTCCCAAACCTTGCCTCCCATGAATGTTCTCACTAAAGTGATATTCCTATTCATTCTGGCTAATTATTTTCTATCACTATGTGTAAACACATTCATATGACACCTCTGCAGGTAAATGCAGTATTATTCTAACTGGGGCCTCTGGAAAGCATTCATTATGACTAGTCATAACTTATCTGTGAATATGTTCACATTACATCAGCATGTAAACATGCTCACACTGCATCATAGCATGGTCAAAACTAATCTGGTTTTCTGTTACTTATATATTCATGTGATCATGTTTACACTTTATCACTACATAGACAAAATCAATCTTTTATTTATATCAGTGAACATACTAACTTGTACATAACTACTGCAACATCATCATCTTGACTTGTTTAAAAACTACGGTCACAAGTTTCCAGTATGGTCAGTTTTTATTAGACCATTTCTTTCTGATTTCTCAGTACATCATATGATTTTGAGAATAATGCATGTGGAAATTCTAACATATGACTGGCCATTACCTGAGGCTGGAAGTACTTCAAAGGACCATTACATCTTGAAAAGTTAACATTTTTATCATATTAAAATGTATTTCTGATAAATACTCACCTCCATAACACTCAGCTATCTTCCTCCACAAATCTACAAAAGAGATTTGCATGCCACTAGCACTGATGCAACTCTTGCTTAAGTTTAAGTAATCTGAAGTAAATTGAGCCATTGCATAATGACATCATCATGTGACAAAAGCCAACCCATCAACAGAAGGATGACACACCATGCATTTGCACTTTTGAATCTTCATTTTCTCACCAGTCATATAAGAAAATTTACACCAGAAGTGGGGAGGAAAAGCAAAAATGTGTCAAGTGGAAGATATCTATCAGAAGTACATTTTTAGGTAAGGTAAATGTTAGAAGTCAGAGATGATACCTCCTCAGACAGATTAGCTAACTAGAATCCCACACTGATAACATGGAGAAACAGATGTAAAAATCTACCTAGATAAACATCTTTCAGAAAGCATGGAGTGTGACATCAGATATCAGAGACTCTCTAAAAGCACACCTACAGAAGATCACATCTTGCCTTGATCTGGCTGTACAGGAAAAGGAAAGAGACATAGAAGCCAAACTTGTGTCACATGGATAAACAGAATAAGAACATGACTATTAGAGTACTTAAACACAACTTGTTGGACAGCCAATGTGTCTAGTGTAGCTGAAGCATATTCAGATGAAGCCTTGTGTGTTTCCTTTAGTTTATAATTAAACTCTATGGTACTGAATTCAGCTGTGGGAGGAGTGCAAATGTGTTCACTATCTGTATTCACCTCAAATCTATCATTAGACTCTAAGGGACAAACCCTGCATAAGAGCATACTATTATGTAATAAGAAATCTTAAGTATGCTTTAACTTTACCATCAGATGTTGCAGGATTGACATTAGCTGTGGAAGGCTGGTTGGTGTTTTTTGGGGTAAAGCTATGAGGCTATCTGCATCAAACAGCTGGTAAAAATCTCAAAAGTAAAATAACATAAAATGTAAATATAAATCAAGTTAAAAACTAAAGCTCATAAATCAGGCAAAAACACTTAAACAGAATTATATAGTCCTGACACTCACAAAAAGCTAAAAACACAATGAAGCTAGACAGAATTACCATTGTCTATAACACAACCCATTGCCAGGGGTAAGTCCATAGGAAGTATATGTTGAAAATGATGCCACTGCTTATGGTCGTAACAACCACCTAACAATAACAAGTAGACTAATTGTTGCTTCAGTGTCACACATTGGTGGTCAGTATCAAATAAAAGAAAAATTAATTAAAAACTGTAATTAATGCATAATCTAGCCAGACAGGATGGCCAGAGAGCAACAGTGTGTGTTATATAGAAAAGCATGACACTGTACACCCCAACCCAACCAGAAACTGCCACGAAGCTCAGCCTTGAATAGAAGACAGGCATGGTCAAGACAGCACCAGAGCATATGGACTTATCTGCATTGTCAATTCTGCAATTACCAACATGGCCATTTAATCAGTAAAACTGGATAGAAAGAGAAGATTAAGAAAAATGGGTCAGTTGTTTTTTTAATATTTATGAGAAATAGATAAGAACTAATGTGAAGTGATTCTAGGGTCAGTAGAAAGCCTAGTCAATCTAAATAGTATAATCAGTGTACTATACTAGCTTCTACATAATCCAAGACAAGATAAATGGCATACAACTTCACAGCAAACATAGAAACTGAGGAGGAAATCCTTTGAATAACCACAGAGCCACAACAAACCATGGCACAGCCAATAAATGTCACCCGGTTACGGAGCCATTCACATAAATGAGAATACATGAATGGTTTGAGAGATATTTAGCAAAGAGAAGACAATACTTCCAATCAAAAGTATTCAACTTCCCAAGATGACTGAAAAAATGTGACATGCAAGGATGGCAATAAGCCAAGATGGGTTAAGCTATTATTGAGGACAGCTATGTCATCCAACAACAGACCCAATCCGGCCAGTTGTGCTTGGAAATGAAGGCCAAAAGAAGGAATAACATAACATCTATTCAAAAAAGAGCACAACTCACAACAGGAAGAAAGACTCAACTCCAGGTGGAATGCTGTGGCAAGGATCAAACTGTGCTAGTATTCTGCAGAAAAAGTTACAAATAACATAGGTGAAGAGGAGATTCATTGAACTCAGTGTAAAACTTTTTGGGAAAAAGAACAGGTAAAACCATTTCCTGAGGTCTACTTTAACAAGTGATTGAGAGCAGTTTGAAGCTACCTCTCAACAAACCTTTTATTCAATAACTACTGTGAGATATCAAAGTCATTGACATAAAGCCCATTTTTAACAGAAGAAAGAAGTTACGTAGTTATAGCATTAAAATATATTGAGAAGTGTGGAATCAAGACATAATCCTGAAGGACTCAAAGATCCTGTTGAATGAATAACATTCCTGTTGAGTATAAAGTTAAGTACAAATGGGTAAATGGGTATGTAACCCAAGAAGTGAAGATCCAAAAAAATACTATACCTCCACGTAGTGTAATAAGTCTCCTCAAAATAAAGAAAATTAACATAAGACATTCTTTTTTGAAGAAGGCTTCTCCAAATGAGGTTTCAAGTTGAATTAGGTGGACCATAGTGGAGCACTGTTGACAGAACCTTCACTGGGTGGGTGAGAGGAGACTGATTAATTCAAGGAATCAAACAAGACAAGTATTAAACATCCTCTCCAAGACCTTACAGAGACAGCTAGTTAAAGCAATTGGTTAACAGTTGTAAGAAATCTTGCATTCTTTTCCAGGCTTAGAAAAAATAGGTTTAGATAATTAGCTTTGCTCCAAACATAATAGTTCTGTCAGATGTTTAAAGACAACCAGCAAAAAAAGGAAAGAGTGGTAGAAGAGAGATGGCATACCATCTCATACTGACCATCATCAGGTCCAACTAATGTACTGCCAGAATGATGAAGAGAAAACTAAAATTTCATCAGCATAGTAGTGGATTATAATCATAAAGACAATTAGCCCAAAGGAAAAGATGCATTCATTCTCCCCTGGACTTAGCAATGTTGTGTCAGAGAAATTTCCTGGCCATTGGAGAGCAAGATAGAAAGGTGATGGGAATTAGTTGCAGAAGAGATGATGATGGCACACTTAATCTAAGATTCATTCTGCCTTTGATGTTTGACCAGCCAAGCATAGGCACAAGCCCATTGGAAATTAATGCAGTTGGTAAGAGAAGGATACCTTAAAAAGGTATCCCATGTCCATTTCTGAGCTTTCCTTGCCTACTGGCAGGTGGGAGACCAACTACCATGTATGGAGATACTGTGGGAAATTTGTCAAGATTTTGGAGACAAAACAAACATCTGCCTTAATGATGCAATCTGTTTCTGCTTCTATACAGTAATTAAAATATGAAAGACTAATGACAGCACGATCGAGATCTGAAATCAAGCCAATCAGCCTCAAACAACTTCTACTATGGCACTCAGGTCAGGTGTCACTGATTATGGCCAATGTTCTTCAAAAAGATGGGAAAATGGTCATTGCCTTAGAGATCACTATTAACCCCATTAAGAAAAATATTTTTTAAATGCAGAGGAACAGACAGATCAATAGCAGTTAAAGACTGACTAAGTGCATGAAAACAGGTAAAGGCAACCATATTAAAGAAAGACTGGTTGTGATCCAAGAGAATACTAAAAAAAAACCTCCAAGGTGACTGTGTCCATTAAAGTCTCCTAATATCTAAAGGGGAGACAGAAATTATTCTATGAGAGGATCAAGGTTTGACTGATCATAATTGTCTCTGAGCAACGGGTCAAGAGAGCAACCAGTCATGATATGACTTAAAGAAACAAGACTGGGTGCAGTATTCAATGGTGTAATGGTGGCACAGACAAGATGGATACATGATTGTCAACGAGAAGTGCTAACCCTCCAAAAACTCACCCATCACACAACCAGTTATTCCAGTGTAAAGAAAACTGACGAAAGGTAACAATATCACCAAGTTTCAGGAATGCTTCCCATAAGGAGAAGCACAAGGCTTTAATTTCATTCAAATTAGAAAGAAAACCTCAACACTTGCATTGCATGGAAGTGTTCATTTTTTTATTAAGTGGAAAAGGACTGAGCAAAGAACCATTCTGCTTGATACCATGTGGTTTTTCTTCAGTGGAAGTAAATCAAATGACCTCCATGAAACCTGCCCTAGGTTAATTAAGTAGATCTCCATCAGTATCAACAGATTCCAGTGACATGAATTAACAATTAGGGTCAAAATGTCACTGAATTTAACAGTGGGACATAAACAGGAGTAAATGTTGACTTGCCAACTCTTTTATCCAAAAACACTTCTAACGTGGTGTGAGAAAAACTCTGTTGGAGGCATGGAAAGATCCATCTGCACTCTTATTGTAGCAGTGGAATATAGTGCAATATCATACATTTCAAATGGAGTAGGGGATAACAACTTCCAAACCTCTAGACAAGAAATGTTGTTAATAGTTTTTAAACACTGTACCACTTTTCCCTTCACCTACTTTTGACAAGAATGAAAATAAGAAGGATGAAAACCATCACAGTTGATGCAGTGTTAATGCAATTGACATTAACAGCCTTTAAAACAAACACACAAACCCAATATCATATCATAAAGAAGAAAAAAAAGGAGGTAAAGAAGGATCCTAGGACAGGGATATATGAAAGTAGGGTAAGACACAGAAGGAAGGAAACTAGGAGAAGAATACGGTATACATCCCAAGAGGACTTAGAAGAATGAAGGAATTAAACAGAAGGAAAAGAATATGAGCCACCCAATAAGTAAGAAAAGATGCAGCTCAAAATCCATCATGAACAGCACAGTTAAAAAAAAAAAAAAAAGGAATATTGCCAGGAATAAAGGGTCAGTAAAAAGAATCAATAACAAATAACATGCCACAGATTGTGATAGAGAAATACAGTGAAATAACAACAAGAATGTGACAATAATAATGCCAAACAAATGGAAATTTCAGTCCACTATGGATAAATATGTGTGACAGTGGAGGGAGGATCTCTTATCAATTGGGAAAGGAACAGTAAAAATCAAGAGAAAAAAAATGAGATAGCCCAAAAGGTGTCCAAATGGATAACAGACCAAGACTAAGGTGATCAAAGAAACACCATGAATGGGGTCCAAGAGGGAGAATAGTGATTAAATACATAGTCCAGAAGGAGGAGATAAAAAAAAAGGAATAGGTATAGAAAAAGAGGTAGGACCAGACATGGCTAAAAGTTGACAGACAAAGCCTATGCAGCTTTGCTAATAAAACTGAAGCTCCTGGCAAAGAATGTGAATCGGTTTAGAAGTGTATGGTTAATGCCTAAAACAAAAAGGTTGTGATACAGCAACTACAAGCATGACTGGAGCATGAAAGGAATGTGGAATAAGCTGAATGTAAAATGACTAGCTGAATCATCAGTAAAATTAATAGTGGGAACATATCAAATGAAGAGCAAGAATATCAAGCATGTTAATGTAGAGTGAGCTCTTTTCTAGCTTCGAAAGATTGGAAGTCTGTTTTTCATCTAGAAATCTACTTCAATGAGAAAGAGAAGCATCAAAGAAATGAGACATGGTTTGAGAAGTGGTAACAAAATAAAGAAAATAATACAAGCAGGATCCAGTCACCACAAAAATTTCTTGAGAAGTTCACAAAAGAGGAAAAAAAGCCCAAGAAATAAACCTTGTGTCACTGTGGGAAGATACACAAGATATGCACCAAAGGAATGAGTTGTTCTAGGGAAGCAAAAATTTTCAGAATAAAAAGAACCTCTCATCCAGGAAAAGAACAAAGTGTGTAAAACATGGTGATCATGTTACATGATACATGCCATACCACAAAAGTAAAGGAGATTGGCTGAAATGGGTGAGACGAGAGAGAAAAAAAATGCCCAACTGTAACCAACACTGAATGGGTATGAGGGAGGATTCAAATTCCAAGATGAATTTTTCTCAAACTGAGTAACTACCATAAATAAGGGAGATTAAAAGAAAAGGAAACATCCAAGAATAGGCTTGAAAATCTAAATAGGCAAAGCAATGGGCAGCTAGCCTTAGATCATGAAGCAAAAACCCTCAAAATACCAAGAAATACAAGATGAGCCATTGCTGAGTGAAAGGGAGGAGCAAAGAACAAGAAAACATAGAAATAAAAAGATTTACAGGATAAAACAAAAAGTACAGATTCGTCAAGAAAAACAAGTAGGAATGTGTCTGACACATCAACAAAGGACAACTTCTGACCATGTTTAAAAAACCATAGATGTAGACTTAGCTTTTCTTCCATTTTCTTTCCTCCCTTCTATGGTGGAGGAATGGAAAACAAATGCTGGCAGAAATTGAAACTGACAGCAAGAGAAGAGACAGGAATCCCCGGAAATGTACATGTGTGATAACTATAAACAAAAAAGAGTGACAACGATGCTTTTGGTATAAAGAAGAGATAGAAAAGAGAAATGCCTGGAATCTGGAATGTAAAAGTGAGAAGGCTGATTAAGAATAGAAAAAAAAGTAAAGGGCAATATTTGAAAGAGGTAAGAAGAGGTTAGAACTCTGGAAGATAAAAAGGACAAAAGTCATAACATAAGACCAGGTCACCAGTGGAAAAGAAACACCACTGAAGACATTTGTGTGTG
The DNA here is from genome assembly GCA_011833715.1 of Carcinoscorpius rotundicauda. Classification (NCBI taxonomy): domain Eukaryota; kingdom Metazoa; phylum Arthropoda; class Merostomata; order Xiphosura; family Limulidae; genus Carcinoscorpius; species Carcinoscorpius rotundicauda. The sequence goes on along the minus strand of CM022394.1, from coordinate 41,151,035 downwards.
TTTTCCTATAGCAAAGCCAGATTGGGCTATCTGCCGAGTCTACTGAGAGAAGACACTTGAGTAGTAAAAGGGGTACAGGCAAAGGAGTAAGTGCACAAGAAGGAAGGGGCACATTAAAAGGAATGTATGGAAGCATAGTACAGGGGTGTTATTGTTTTGTGCAAATAAGTGGGTTGTGATTTTTCTCCAATAGGTGTCTGTGAAGTTGTTAGCAATAAATTTGAACAATATATGGACAGTACTCAATCCAATCATTTTAAAATAATATACTTACAACAAATTGTGTGTGCAAAAATCAGTTCTATTTAAAAATCTAAATAATTCTCTTTTTTTGTTCAAAGTCTACACAAACTGATCCACTTTGTAATAACAAAATCACAAGGTTAAAAAAAACAATTGAAAAAGATTGCAATAACATCTTGACACAAGTACTGCCAAATAAAAAGTGACAGTGCGGTATAATCCTAAAAAGAAAAATGTCAGGAGAATGAGTGATACTCTATTAGTGGAGGGTTGTTACATGATGATTTACATGGAAGACATATTTGAACCAGTTAATTGTAAGGTACACCCTTGTGCAAATTAATTGAAACAAATGGTCATTTTACAATATTTTCTGCATGGCAGCCAGTGTAGGATCACTGGACTCACTGATTTCCTTTAATTGTAATTTTGTCACACAGCAAGCATCATTATCTGTGTTTTCCAGTATGGTTGATCTGTTTTTGGGATATATGATGAAATTTTGAGGAATATTAAGTCATTTGAAATTGCATTGAAAGGTCAAGAAGAACAGTCAAAAAACAAATTCTTACCAACTCAATAAAGAAAAAACAGTATCAATGGGGTCTGACATACAAGAACTGGATGCAAAAATAATGGAGAAAGGTGTTATTCACTGATGAGACTCGTTTCTTCATACAGGGTCAAAGAAGTCTGCATATTCGCAGATATCCATGTGAGAAACTTCGAGAATCTCACATCAATTAATTCGTAAAACATCTCTTGAAGAAGATGTTTTGGTGCTTTATCAGCTAGTATGGTCTCGGAGGCTTACATATTGTGGAAGGTATGATATGAGGACCACAGTACATTGAAGTTTTGCAGAGAAGAGTCGTTCCAGAATTGAAAAAAAGAGATTTCCAGATGGATCTGGCTCCATGCTATACAACGAAACTTGTGAAGAATTTTATGATTACAATGCGAATAAAGGTGCTATTGAAAATCTTTGGGCAATTTATAAAGAAAGACTTCAGTGAAAAGACTGTACTACAAAAGATAAGCTAATTGAGGTGTGGTGCAGCGATCCAAAAATTAGTGAAGATTGCAGTAAACTTGTGGACTCTGTGTCAAAGCAGATTAACGATCTTCTGAAAAATAAAGGCAGTCATATCATGTGTTAATTTGTGAGTAATTTTTGGGATTCTCAGAAATAAAATTCAAAAAATTGAAAAAATCATAATTTTCTGTCTTGTTTCAATTAATTTGCACAAGGGTGTATATGTGTGAGTTCAGGACTCCTTGGCATGCAAAACAACATTATTTCTAATAGAAAGCAGCACTGAACAAGAATAGTTATTTATGTGAGTGGAGGTAACGTAAAATATCAAAACTTTTAACTTTGATTAACTGATAATGTGTATACTTACTGACACATCATGGGTAATATTCATATACATATGTGTGATGTGTGAGTGGATGTCTTTTCAAATGGCTAAAACAAAAAACATGAAGTGACAATAAAATGTCTTGTCAAGAATGTGGTATTGTCCACTTTGGAAATTCCACAGTTGAGAATTCTAAAACTTAAGACATCCCTTAGCATAAGTACATATTCTTCTTGTAAAACAGTTTATCATCCGAAACATTATCTAAAATCTAACCTAATTTCTAAAACCTTATCAATATTTCAGTGAAAGCTACAGTACACAAATGATTCATAAATTCTACCTTAATAACATTATTTTTTAAACAACTGTATGACGTATTTCAAGTATTTTGTTCAGCATAACAATGTAACCCAGATCATATATTATACCTTTATAGGTTGCATGACAGTTTTCCTTTTATAGAATTTGAATACTATTACAGTCGAGCTTGCATTACTATAAACTTTTAAAAATAGTTGTAGTAAGGAGGAAAATATCTTTAATTTTAAAAATGTTCCCTTTCACAAGCAGTCAACTGTAAAATTTTAAAAGGAACTATGATTAACAATATGATCTCAGAAATATTTACATTCAAAACACACATAAAAATTATTTAATTTCATATATGTATTTCTAAACGTTTTCGGAAAAGTCCCACTAAAGGCATTAATTTCTACAATATCACCATAAAATTATGAAAAGCAATGTTGACATCAAAATAATTATTTTTAAAAGATCAATTCACTCACCTTTTCCTATTGTCAGTGTTCTATATGGCATTGGAACAGTAGGTCCCCTAAAAACTGGACACACAACAGCTCTGGCACTAATGTCCAATGACTCTGATAAACAGTTTAACAGATGCACATTAGTTGACATATTAAGATCACAAAAAGATTCTGGAAATCTGAAGATAAAGTTAATTTAAAAAAAGAAGGATTAGTGAAATAAAAACGTGTTTTTACTAGTAAAACTTTAGAACAGTCTATAAGAACTTGCAGTAACATTTATTGTTTATAAAGGCCTAATGCTATGGGAGCTGTTACAAAGGCATTATTCTGCCAAGATAATTATTATTAAAACATAATAATACATAAAAATATGTTCATCATATGTTGTTAAGTACTATCATATTTATCATTATCTCTCTCACAACAGGTCAAAGTGTCCATGTAATGACCTATTAAGGAATTACATTTAAATTCAAAGTGCTTCATTATCAATGCTCACAAAAAAAACTTCACATCAAACATAGTTAATACAACACATTCAATATTATACAAGCTTTCGGTTTTTCATTTTACAATAGAATATTTTAAAAAATCCCCAATCTCCCCTACTTTGAGAATTATGACTTCTCTAGATCTTCTATCCTGTTTGATTTATATATCACCCCTCTAAAGTGTGGAATTTCATACAAATTACTCATTACAATACACTTATTACTAAGGCAAAGTCTTAATTTTTAGAGCCTTCAATCTTATTTGTTTATAGTGTCTGAGACTGGAAAATCTCACCTAGTTGCTATGCCCACCTATTCTTTTTTTTCACAAATCATATCACATTATTTATGATCAACAAAAAGGCAGTTGTAACCTATCTCATGACATATAATGTGATATTGTTTCCAGTCAGAATAATCTTTTTTTTCTTCAATTTGAAAGTTAAATAGTACAAGTTTTCACCCTGCCTCCATACATTCAGAGACAAATCTTTAGTAAAAAAATACTTAATTAGGAAAACCTGACTTTTTAACGTACAAAACATTTTTGACATTTCTTGAAAAATCAAGTACATAACTGATTTAAACCAGTAAACAAGCTGGTCTGAAGAAATTTGTTGAAAACTAAAAGAGTCATTTCAGTGATATATTACACTGTATCATTTATAATCAATAGAAAGGCAAAGTTTTCATCTATCCCATGACATATAATGCTACACTGTTTCCAGTACAGAAGACTGTCTCTTTTATCTTCAGTTCAAAAGTTTATCAAGTGACGTCCATCATGCAGAAAAAGAGAATTAATTGAAGATATTCTTTGTCATAGTTAATAAGTCAGTTAAATTACAGAATTTATAGGCCAATGAAGTTAGATTAGGAAAGATAATGAAAATATAAATTTTTCATGAAGTATGCTTGTGATCAGCTTGTGTGTGTTTTACATAATTCAATACAGTAAAATATGTTGTGTTAACCAAGCTATTTAAAACTTTTGTGATGGAATAACTAAATGGACATGGTTTAAAAGGACAGTAAAACAACAGAATTAAGTATTAAAAGATGTAGACCATTCAAGCCTTAAGCTACTTGGGATAAACAAATGTACTTTCCTGTTACAACCTGCAGTCATTCTTGAGGGGAAAAAAGGGCAAATTAGATTTATTTTGTACTTTTATAGTGGTTACAAGATCAGCCAAATTGTATGAGAACACATACAGTTACAATGAAGAGAATAAAAACTAAAATATAAAGTTTAACTGACAAAAAATGTTTGATATTTGCATTCACAGTAGTCAACACCATATGTGACTAAATTCATAGACAAATGTATTTGATATTTGTACATTTACAAAAAAATTCTTTGTGAATATACTTAATTAGAAAAACCTGACTTTTAATGTATAAAAAGAGCCTTTGATATTTATTGAAAGCTTGGCAAATTTCATAAAGATACAAAAAATATATTAAAAGTTCCTGTATGGAAACTGAAAGTTACTTTTGGATTACAAGTTCAGTCACATAAACCAAACCCCACAAAAAGATTTAGGCACAGTAAAGCAGAATAATTTATTATTGAGGCCCAGTTATATAGCATGTCTATTACTATGGCCTGGCAATATGATAATATGTAAATTATTAAAGTACAGTAATATCACATTTATTCTACAATAAAAACTTCTCAGATCAAGGACATAACTAATTTAAAACTGTAGACAAACATCTAAAGGAACACTTGTTAAAAACTCAGAGTTTAGAAACACAGAGATACTCATTTCAGTGACAGTTGTTGCCTTCTTCAAAAGCCACTTATGTCAGTTATTTAACATTAACCTTTTAATCTCTTACCTTCCTACATTTGCACTTTTTTTATAATTTATGCCCATCTTTCTTGTACTTTCTAAAATGTAATTACTATTCATCACAGAATTTCCTACATTATATATATTTCCCAATTATTTTAATATAGTTTCACTGCTACTGAAATTGTTTGAAAGTATTGTTACAACAGTCACTAGTATCAGAGATTTTGAGAATAAATACAAATCATCAGTGTCAAACCTCAACAACTAGATACACTGCAGTTCACCACAAAAAACTGTAAAACTTTTAACAATTATATATTCTACAATTCAACACAGGCATTGCCAATCCTCAATAACTATGTGTACTAGAGTTCAGTGAGTTTACATTTACCTATTGTTGAGTGTGTATTTCCAGATTTTTTTAATACTGAGGCCTGTGGTAGCAGCTGCTGAAGTCTCTGCCATGCCAGTATTCTGACAAGTTGTTCATCTAGCTTACTAAGATCCATGTCTGTAAAAGAGCAACAAACTTAGTACTGATAATAGTCTTTTAAATAATTACAACCTGAAGGTAGAGCAAAAATAAAATTATCATTTGAACCATACACATGATCTTATTACCATTACTATGCTTCCTCGTAATACATAGTCTTAAATATCTTATAAACAATATCACAAACACTTTTCACATTACTACATGCAAATGCGTCTTTAGATTCCCTGGAACATCGATGGTGCTTATTAACATCTACATGAAAACAGATGCACCTTGTATCCTTTGACAGGCAAGAGCTACTTACACCTGACATATGGGTACACACTGTTTTATTATTTTTATTGATAACATTTTCCCATAGGGTAAAAAATACATAAACAAAAACACTACTTTCAAACTAAAATTTACAATCTCTATATATATAATAGAGTGGCACACACTGGCTTTTATGTATGTTAGATTTTAGCAAGAACATTCTTGCTTTACTTTCAGTTGTGCTTTACACTATATTTCAGTAGAATACAACAAAAATGAACTGATATGTAGCAGAATAATTGTATCTATGAAAAGATAAGACTTCCTTCCCAAGTACTTATATATTTTGTTTAAACCACAGATTATTTCAAAAGGATGAGTCTAAAAACTAAAAATATTTTAATCCTTACAGAACAGAAAACATAACAACATACTTGGGTGGTACTATACTCATACAATTCTTTAAAGATTTCTAGATATCACTGGATTAAAAGGATTAACCTGTTACCACTTGCTGGTAAAGTTTGTTTTTTTTATTCATAACTTCAACTGGCACAATCTTCCCATTATCATGAACAAGGTCACACACTGGAAGACAGTTCATTATGTGGTAATCTGAAATTTATTCATTGTCTTCAAGGCTGATGTTCCAACCTGATCTTACACACAAACACACACACCATGCAAATGTTTTGCTAGGGCTTGCTGGTAAGGACCTTTTTAAACAACTCAAAGGTATCGAGTTCTTCTCCTCTCATAAACAGTGTATTCTCAGACCTTTATCAGGGTTGTGGCATAATAATTTAAATTTATATTATTTCAATGGCTTGGACTGAATCCCAATTCCTCTTTCACAATAAGTCAGTGCTCTTCCAACTGAGCTAAAGAATTAACTCATTTTCACTTGCTAGTTAGGCATTTTTCAACAATTTAGTCTGGCACAGTCTTACTTTATTACAAACAAAGTCCCACCTTGGATAATAGTTTATTATAACTTTCTCAGCTCAAGTTCAAACACAAGACTTCTCATATATCAAGTGCTTTTTCAAATGATCTGAAAGATTAACCACTAACACTTTCCAGTACAACATTTCTTTAAAACTTAAACTACCACATACCAGACTGACTTTTACAACCCTCAAATGACTTAATATAAGATATAAAGACACTTCTTGTCACCATTACATCATTTTTATGAAATACAAAAAAGTCTCTCTAGCAGAATATGAAGTAAAGAAAATCAAAATGAAATATCAGTTAGTATAAGTTTAAAAATATATGAAACTAGTACAGTACATCCATTTTTCTATATTTTTCCTTTCGTTTTCTTATTGTATACAACAGATTAATTTTTGTTCACTTGTAATGGGCAAATTTCCAGTTTATCTGGTTTAATCCCCCCTTTCATCCACCAAAGCATAATTTTCTATTTTAACTTTATTTAGATATCTGCTAATTTTTGTTTTTTTCAACTGATGTAGTGAAGGTTGTTTTTTTAAATAACATTTACGTACATCTTGAGATACGATAAACAAAGAATTTTGGGGTAAATTTGAACGTACTTTTCATTGAGATGATTCTAATTATGTTTACTAAATAATGTTACTTATAACATTAAAATAAGAATTATAATTAAATTTCAGTAATATAAGGTATATAGCTTTGCATAAACATGTCTATAAAACTGCAATAAAAACAAGATCTTTAGCCACACTTTAACTAGTAATGTAACCATCTATCTAAAAAGGCTCTAAATAACATTCTGCAAATCAAAATAATTTCTTAAGATAATTTTCATTACAATTGTAACTACCGCTATCTTCATCTATATAAGCCTGTAACATACTGTATAAGCTGCTGTAAGTAAGACAGGTTCCTCCCAGGAACAATAACAGCTTGCCTCAGTCACAGAAAACATACTAACTTATACTTTTATATTAATGCAATGAAACAGAGGTTACATCTACAAAACAATTCTCAGATGACTTAGTGTGTTTTTCTACAACTATTTTATCAGTATATTTAATTATGATGACTTTTCTTGAAGAAAAAGAGTAATATGTTTAAGCTTTACCTGGCATCTGGAGGGCTCCATCAATACTGTTGACAACACTAGACTGACATGAACCATTATGTTTATTTCCAACTGCAATCATTTGTTTCCAGATTGTGCCATTAGCACTTAATGAAGATTGTGTCATTCCTGCTGTAACAGGATGCTCTTGTATAACAACAGTAGGTGTGGTAACTCGACATTCTGAAGACAAAGAGGTCGTACTTCGAACAACCCTTGTAAAAACAGTATTGGTTTTACCTAATGTAGAAGAGGTAGGTACAGGTGTACTCCTTCCCATTATTAAAGTCTGTTGAGAATTATCCTCTTGTGTAGTTTGATTACTGTTTGGGACAGCAATACCATTCCCATCCAGAACTTCATTCCTTATCTTACATGTATTCAAGCTGAGATTTTCATCTAACCGTACTTTAATTTTTGAATGTTCTGACTGGACATATTCACCATTTGCAATAATGCTGCTGTCCTTAAATGTCACTGGACTATTGTTTTTTTTAGCTAAAGTATGAACCACTGGATTTGTGGTAGGTGTTCCTGAAAATGTTTGATGATGTGTCAAATCTCCATTCAGGAAAGCCTTGGTTTCACAAGAGTTCTTATCTAAAAGTGTTGACAATGGACAATTTGTAACTGGATGAGATGATGAAACAGTAATTGACGATGAGGATATGTTGCTACTTGTCACACAGGACAATGACTTTGCACTTGAAACTGGTATAGTTTCACTTGTAGATGAGGCTTGTTTTTTAATCAAATGTTTTGCAATACTAGACTGTAAGGTCACTAAGCTGGTTAGCCACTGTAAAAAAAAAACAGTTACTGTAATTAGACCAGCTAAACTTGATACTGTATTCTAATACAACCTAAATAATCCTAAATCTACTTTGAATAAATATCTTAAAAGCACATTTACTGCATTTCATTTTAAATATATACCACTAATTCACTAGCTCCCTTTATGAATAGTGTTCAAAATGCTTTAAACATTAACATTTATTGTGAAATGCAATGGACAATTATTTCAAAACCAAGCAAAACATAAAGATCTGGTTTCATGCCCAGTGATATAGCTAGATAATTAACTCAACTGCTTATAAACATCAAGTAATTGGTAAGTGTCACATTAAATTATCAGCTAAGGAGAATTAGTATTATTTCAATTAATTTAATACTTCAGAGTATTATTCTTTCACTAATTCCAACTATCTAAGTAATCTAAATATCACCATTACAAAATATAATTGTTTTTATTAATTCAAGATTCATTAACTTAATCAAATGTTTTCATGGCTCATGAAAAGAATTAACTGATTAAAATTAGTGCTCTTTATTGTTCTGACCAGCCAAATCTGAAGTGAACATAAGCAATTAGTTAAATGTTAGCAATTAATGAGTCTCATAATTAACCATTAAACTATTTCCATGGTTCAGCTTACTCAAAGATAAATAAGTGTTTGTACTTAAGTTTAAAAGTCTTAATCTCAATTTTCTTTACCTCATCTTGTTCATCAGCAGTAACCCCACTTTCAGCAGTAGAGGAGACTGTAACTGAATCAGTGACTAATGGCAGTGGTTCCATTATTCTTGGCAGGAGTGGAGGAGGATTTTTGTACTGCTCTTTAATTGCATCAGGAACCTAAATTTAAGATTAAATTCAAATCATTTGCTTTTTTTTTAATTATGACTAAAATCAATTCAAATCAGAATATTTTCATAAAAATAATTGGTGTTAAAATTTATAATTAATATTGTATTATTCATCTGCACATCAATCTGATTTTAAATTACTCACAAAATTAATAATAATTATATTTTACTTACATTACCCTTTTCCTCACCTGAAAATGTATTTCCAACAAATATGTATTTGCACTTATGAATCTTCATTTTTTTTTCATGAGGTAAGTTAAGAAAATGCACACCAAAAGAAGGGAGAAATGGGTGAAAATACATAGTGGTGAACATCTATTAGATATATATTTTCAGGCAAGGGAAATGTTAACTTCCAAGATGGAAACTCACCTCTACACACAGCTTATCTAGATTTTCACACTGAAAAGAGGGATGGACCAGTGCAAAATTTACCTAGATGAGCACCCTTTTGAAATAATCCAAAGAATGCCTATGGGGTGTGCCAACCAATGCAAGGTCCATAGGGACACAGTTATGAGAGATCCTATCTTATCCAATGTATATTCTTTGCTTGTACAGGAAAAGGCATAGAAGCTAGAACTGTGTCACAGGGACAGGAAAAATTGGTACATGGTCATCTAAAATGTACAGCGTGGTTGAGCTTGTTCAGACTGTACCTTATGTACAACTCAACTTTACCATCAGACTTTACGAGTCAAAAACAGATGTGGAAAAAGAGCACTTATGATGGGTATTCACGCTCACCTAAACCTGGCCACAAGTTTTTACAGGATATATATCACATCAACTAAGGAAGGAAGAAACAATTTCATGTAGTAAGGATTGGTATTAAGTGTGGTCAATTCAATTCCACTGAAAAGGAAGTGGCTGTAAAGGAGAATGTGCAAGATAATTAATTACCAATTTTGTATAGTAATTGCTCACCTTTCTCAAGTGAACAGATGTTATGGTATAGACTAACTACAAGAGGATGGCATTGTATTATGCAGCATCAATCCATATTTACTGCATTTACACTGCAACTCTGTTTGACTGGCTCTGGCTCAGCGAGGAGGGAACAGACATTTATTATGTGAACATCTTAACTTTGCCTACAGGAGAAGGGCCTCACCTCACTTTGCTGGACAGAATGAGGCTGCAGGAGGACAGCATATGTATGTGTCATAAGTGATCTGAGTAAATATGTTGGGTAGCCACTGCTCTCCTTTCCCATCATACTGGCACCCCTTGCTAAAGCCCCAACAGTTATTTCCCAATCAGTGAAGAGTCTCTCATACTCCACTCAATAAAACAGTGTCGGATAGAATGTAATAATGCCCTATTTCAAAAATACAGCAAGCACAAACCAGGTAAGAGAGAGAAAGCACCTTCCTGGTGTTGGATTTTTACATGTTAATAAAAAAAAATAGATAGTGTTGATTGCATAACAGAGTGAATATAGATATATGAGCTACAGGGATACTTCATTTTGCAGAACAGCTTATTTTACAGTGAACACAAGTAGATCCAGTGCAGATGGTACAAGTTCAAATCTGCATCTCTCCAGAATAGCAGAAAGGAGTAAGTATACTCTGAGAGGCAGCACCAGTTTTTGGTGAGATGCTGTGTGTAATGAAAGAGCCCTGAATGAAAAACAGTACATAATATTTTTAGAAATGGCAGCATGACTGAGGAATGTGGACCCATGGAAGCCATAAAACATGAGGTTAAAATCAGTCAGAAGGTATAGAGGAGATGAATGTGTGAAGAATCTACATACATACATGTAGGAAATATTCCAAGGGCAGATGAAGAAGTGTAAAACAATGAAAAAAGTATACAAAAGCAATGTGAAAAAAATGGGAAATAGTCTATAAGCAACTATATCTAAAGATAAACATGTCAACAGATAAACTGATTAATTCATCGTATAAGGAAAAAAGTAAAGACCCCATTGCAAAAGAAAAGTCCCAGGACAAAAACAGATGAAGGCAGGGACCCCTCAAGGGAGAAATTCTTAATAAGGTACACCACATGATCCAACAGGACACAAAAGTTGAACTGGGTGCAACTGGTCTAACAAAAAAGAGACAGAAGAAATGGAGCTGGAAGACAAGTATAATGTACTTCCTGAGTAGCCAAAGACCAATGAAAAAGGACTGATTGGGCAAGATAAAAGTGTGGTGGAAAAAAGAATGCAAGAAGCATCCAAAGGAAAGAAATCAGAACAGCAGTAATCATAGGATATAAGCAGAAGGAAACACTTTAGTAGATGATAGTACAAAAGCCAAGAAGTATGAGTTTACCTGGGACATGCACGAGATTGTGCAAAACTACATTCAGGCTTCAGTCAGGTAAGAGTTGGGTGAGAAGGAAAAACGACTGGAATAGAACAGAGAAGAAATGAAAAGAATTGCCTTTTGATACCAAAAAAGAAGAAATGCAATGAAAAGAGCCACCTAGCAACAAAGAAGCATGGTGCACAGAATTATTGCCAGGAGGAAAATGGTGAGAGATGGACTAATGACATAAGATCCGCTATAGATAGCAATAAACAAATACAATATGAAGGATGTTCAAAAAATACGAGGACTGACGTCATAAAACAAAATGTACTTTATTTAGAAGTTATAGGTCTGGGCCCCCATCAAAGTACTCTCCTTCCTAACGCACACACTCATCTCAACAGTGTTTCCACTTGTTGAAACAGTCCTGGTACGCTTCTTTTGTAATGTCCTCCAGCTCCTTCGTCGCATTTGCCTTAATATCGGGAATCGTCTCAAATCTTCTTCCTTTCAAGGGTCTTTTGAGCTTGTGGAACAAGAAAAAATCACAAAAAGCAAGGTCAGGTGAGTAGGGGGTGGGGAAGAACAGTGATTGAGTGTTTGGCCAAAAACTCACGAGTTCTGAGGCACAAATTTCGCAGCAACACGGTGCATCTTCAATTTTTTGGTCAAAATCTCGTAACAAAATTCAACTGATATCCCACACTCTTCAGCAAGCTCCCTGACAGTCAGACATCGATTTGCCCGCACCAGGGTGTTGATTTTATCGAGTGTGGGTCGTCAGTTGACTTGGAAGGACGTCCAGGATGCTCATCATCTTCAATGGACTGTCAACCATCCTTAAAACATTCATGCCACTTGAAACATGCTGTACGCTTCATTGCAACCTCACCGTAAGCCGTGTTAAGCATAGCAAAAGTTTCAGTCGCAGATTTTCCAAGTTTAACATAAAATTTCACAGCAAGTCGTTGCTCCTTCAGGTCATTCATTCTGGAATCCGCCAAACGAAAAAAATCACACTTCACTTAAATCTGCATAGCTAATACACAAATGAAGATATCTGCAATCGGGAAATGGCGTTGTAATCAGTTGATCTGTGTGAACCTAGCGACATCAAGCAGATTCCCCTGGAACCAACTGGAGCCGTGCAATTCAAACAGTCCTCGTATTTTTTTAACAGACCTCGTAGAATGACAAGAATATTCTGTGGCCAACAAGTAACAGATTGGACAAATTCAATCCATAATGATGAAGTGAGAATACCACTCTATAAAAAAAGTGTGAGAGTGAGAAGGAAAGAAAGAATAACAGGAGGTCAAGTTTACATATTGATCAAAGAGACACAAATAGTAATAAAAATGAAAGTGGTTTGTAAATCTGATACCCAGAAGAAAAAGGCAAATAGGTGAATAAGACCAGAGTAAGAAGTAAAACCAAGTCTGGCTGAGAAATCAACAGAAGAGCCTAGAGATGAGGCATAGAAAGCAGAGATGCCAACTACTTCAAATGACTGAACGTAATGATTGTAGACAGAGCCCTTTATCATTTGCAGCTACTAGAGAAACACTGACCACTTCTAAGTGCAGACAAAGTTAGAGAGAACACAGATAAGGTTGAAGGGAGGAGAAAAGAAAAATTAAAAAATCCAATGATGAAAGAAACTAAAATGAGAAAACAGAAAACAACTGACAGTAAGAAATGAAACCAAAACTGAAAAAAAGGAAAGGCATGTATATACACAAGTTTGTGAGAGTCAATGGCAAAAAGAAAAACAAATGAAAATTTTGGCAGAAGGAATGTAAGAATAAAATCAAACATTGTTCACACACCTTCAGTGCTTCAAATTTCCATGATAAACAGAATAGACAAGACATTTGGACATGAGAAAGGAGCTACCAGGTAAAGAGTAAAGTAAAAAGCAAAAAGAAAAGACAAAATAAACATATGAAGAGTAGGTAAGAAAGTGAGCAAGAAAAGAAAAAGGTAAAAGAGGCAGAAAAGAACATACCTGAAAAAGAGTTACTGAAAGAGATTTGAAGTTTAACACCATTTCATGAATGATAAATTACTATACAAAACAAATCAGGTTAAGGTGAGAGTAAAATAGTTCATTCTCAGCTAAGAAGAAAGAATTGTAGTGGACAAGACAGTAATATGATGCTCATTAACCACATTATAATACATAATACACTGAACAATAGCTACAGCAATCCCAACAGTTAATGAGCCTTTAAAAATCACATCAGAAATAAGGTGTAAGAGTGAACAATGTTCCATATTCAGAACCAAGTATAAACCATCACAATTTGAAAATTCTTAATAAAAATTAAAGCTAGTAAAACAAAAGCTATATAAAATGAAAATCAAAATTTTGTCCAAAAGACAAATGTCAATAAATTGAATTCAGACAGGGAATTTAAACACATCTGTATTATATAGTGGCAAGGAAAGGCAAAAAAATTTACAAATGCACATGGGAAGTTAGTGTGCATGAAAGTGTATTACCCCAATATTAGTGGAGGGCTGTTGTTGCACCATGTCATCCTTATGCAGTAGCACATTTCACATAAAATATGCCATTTTCTAAAGAAGCCACAAATACAGGCACACCAGAATAATGAGAAGGATGGGTGGGAATGTTTATGGAGGTGATTAACTATCAGAAATACATTTCCAATTCAGGAAAATATTAACTTCTAATATGATCACTTATCTCTATACAGATATATTACCTAACATCCCATGTTGAGATGGTGAAGGTACCTATGAAAAATGTACCTAAATGAGCTCCTTCCATCAAGCAGCCAAAGAAAGTCCATCGGGCATAATACCCTATGAAAAGGGCTACATATGGGCATGCCCATGGTAGACTGCATCTCATTTTATTTAAGGTATACTCTTTACATATGAGCAGGACTATAAGAAGCAAAACGCTTGCAAGATGTCATAAGGATAGGCAGAATGGATATATAACCATCCAATATAGGGCCAATAAGTGTTGTAAGGTTATGGCTTTTTCAAAATGTAACTCCACAACCATCATTCTCTATGGGTCAAACCAGCTATGGGGTAAGGGCACACTCCCTCTACTGTCAGATACTATGGGTTTCTTTACAATCACAGGAGAAGGACAGTGCATAGACATACATCTTCACTGGAAACTTTTCATGAATAGTTGTGTATCTCAACCATCAGATAGTATGGGTCCCTTGCAAGCTGTGAGAGTAGGGTGTAAGAAGATACAGCACAAATGGATATGAAATATCACCTACTCTCCCTTCAGATAAAGATTTAAATACGAAAAGAGAAATGTGTGACAGGAAAGGTCAGAAATTCAGGCAGCAACATGAACCACACCAGAGATTGGATGACCTGATGTAACTCATTTTATTATTGTATTTTCAACCTGAATAGCATCTTTTGTTATTCACAATAGCTGTCACAGTCTCAACAGGCAAGAACTTCCTAAATGTTGGGAACAGTAAATGATACTTGTGTTCACATCAGTACAAAAAGGAAATCATTAATCTGTGAATTTTTATTAGAAGGTTGGAAATGCAAAGCCAAGTTGTTGAGGTAGTTACCCCAAAAAGTCCCATCAAATATAGACACATCAAAATATATCCATATCAAAAAGAATAAAGTATTCTGTATGCAAATTTAGAAGATGCACTTGTGTAAGGAGGTGTGTCACACGCTCACTGATGGAGGGTTTTGCTGCATGATACATTATTATGTAGAAGCACTGTTTCACATGATTCACAAGAATTTTAAGTGGAAGGTTTAATCAAGACTAGAAGAATGCAAGGCTCTCAGGCAGATTAGCACAGTGTCAAGAAAATAGCTTTCTGTTTACAGAGGTGACTGACTGTATTGGAACTATCAAGACCCCTTTACAATTTTCACCCACAAACATTTCTGATGTCACTGTTTCCTTATACCATCCCACTACAAACTGATATGAAAACTTTGCCACTTTCTCCATATTATATGATATTCATACCACAGATATACTCTAGAACAAAATTATAAACTACAAGTTCACAAATTCCAAGGCCGTTTGTCAGGAAACTTATTTTCTGGAACTGGCCAATATTTGTCTGTAATAAATCACTTATCAGATGATAAATTTATATGGTGGGATAGCTCACCAGTCTAAACTTGTAGACAAGTGTATTTCTATCTTTCATCTTGACCTTCAACAGCAAGATGTTAGTTGTAAGAGATGATGTTTAGTTTTAAAGATTAAACAATTTTTGAATGTAAGATGCAAAGATGACAAAGTACAATGCTGATAAATTATATACGTGTATTTATAAAGATAGACACCAATAACAGTCACAATCAAGATATTATTCAGCTGCAAATACCTTCATTTCTATAACTTACTGTGAAAATTTAATTAATAATTAAATGCCACACAATAATACAGTCTTTCTTTGCAAGTGGATGACTGAATTGTCGACATAAACAAAATAATAGGGAAGGAGTTTATTATTGCACCATGAAAGAATCAATTTTGTTCTATAAAACAATTTAATAAAATTGTTGAACAGACACAATTGTTTTTTCCATATAAAATAATTATATTGCATATTTATTCATCAACCCATCAGCCTTAAGCCCAACATAAAATGAAGTCTCTGGTCCAGTATGAAGGTGAATGCTAGCAGATGGTTTTGCCTGTGGTTACAATATGAAACATTGTCAAAGGAAGTTGAAGAAAAGATTAATAACTGTAAAAAAAACTGTAAACATGACTGGTTTATTACTAGCAACTAATTCATTGTTAATGACCTGATTTTTTTTAACATATTTCTTCAACTAACCTATTATGGTATGAACATAAAAAAAATATATCACTACATAAATTAATTACAAAACTCTTCAACCATTTTTTCTTGTAAAATATTTATGTATAAACAACTACGGAAGAACATTTAATTTTAAATAACCTACCCTAATGGTGTTTCGAGGTGGCAATCTAACTCTGTATCTGAATGGTGGGTTTCTTCTATGGACCTTCTTCAAAAAGTTCAACTTGATAGTATCTTGAGATAAAGGACCACTATACATGTCCCATAACTTCACTCTTTCTGTTAAGCTCACTGAAGTCAGTAATTTTTCTTCCTAAACAGACATATTTAAAAAGCATGAGAATGATTAAAATTTCCACAAATACAAGAATCGTATAGTCACAAAACCTAGAACTAGATGTACTTCTGCATAGTCCTGAAAAGTGTTCCATGTAAAAAATAAAAACCAAAATTAAGAGTAACAAACATATTTTGAACATCATTGTGGCCAAAAAGCTCGATTTTAGTTTCATCTGACCAAAGAATACTCTTCCAATAGGTAAAAGGTTTATCTACATACCTCAATTGTGCTTGTAAATGAACAGGCTATAAATATGGAGTTCTACGAGGACAGCATGCTTTGAATCCAGAAATGCGTAACATGTTCGTAACTGTAGAGGTGCTTACTTCAACCTCAGTTTCCCTTACCAGTTTCTGTATGTCATTACGTGTTAAACAAGGGTTCCTACTAACTTCTCTGAGAACATTCCTCTCGGTTCTTCCTGAAATTTTGATGGGATGTCCAGAAGGAAGAAATTTAGCAGTTTATCCTGTAAGCTTAAACTTTGCAATTATGCTTTGAACAGTAGATTTCAGCAGATTAAGTTGTGTAGCAATACCAGAAAGAGAAACATGAGATTTATATTTTACAATAATTTGGTTTTTAAAATCACTGGACAGTTGTTTCCTGTTTGCCATGATGACCAAGCAGATAATGATGGAGACGGTGCTAAATTGCCAGAAGTACATTTTTTGCTGGCTAAATTCCAATAATTATGAACCCAGTGTCTGGTTCTCGAATAATATAATGTAGTTTATTCGCCAAACTAAACAAAATTTTTATGGAAATATTGGTTTTTTCACACACTCTGAAATGTACAAACACTTTCTGCTCCTCCGATTTTTGGTTATTTTGTTTATAAACAGTTTATTTTTTGTTCAATTTACATAAAAATTTATGTAGATATGTGTTAGTATAATATTTATAATATACTATACTTTCATTACCCTAATCTTGATACTTAAGTTATGAGGAAAAACTACTCACAATGCAGGGTACGAACACTTTCTGTCGTAACTGTACATGCGCATTTTACTAATGTCAGCTTGTTTGTTTTTAAATTTTGAAAAAAGCTGCAAGGGCCATCTGTAATAACTGTCCATAATTTAGCTTTGTTAAAACTAGATTGGAAGTCAGGTGGTACTAACCACTCATCACCAACACTTGGGCCACTTTTACTGACTAATACTGGGATTGACAGTTATATCATAACACCCCACAGCAGAAAGGGTGAGCATGCTTAGTGTGACAGAGATTCGAACTTGTGACCCTCATACTATGAGTTGAGCACAGTAACCACGTTGCCATGTCAAGCCCTACTAATGTCAAGACAGTACAAATTACAACAGTAAACTTCTATTATGTGCCATCATTTTAGTGTTTATTGACTGACTGGCAGACAACACAGTACTGTATAATGATATGAGTACTTAAAACAGGTAATCTTTTGTTTACTTTTTGGTGAAATTATGAGCATTCACATTTGCTGTGAGCAAAAATAGTTATTCCCTTCTTTACAAATAAACTTACTACTACGTTATCAATGTATGTTTTAAATTACATTATGTGCATAATTATAAACATTATATTTCAATTCCTACATATACAAGCAGTGGATGAATAATGGAACTTACTAAATGATTAAATGTCAGATTCATTCCTTAATTTCATTAAACTAATTAATAATTTGTAAATGAGACACTAATATTCATATTTCTGGTATGTTTGTGTTTTAATTTTTTATTTTATTTTTATTTTTTTCAATCTTGAACTGTTGTATATGTAAGGTAAAACAAAACCTCTAACAAGTTGAAAATATCACTAATAAACTTTCATGGATTTCTCTCAATAAATTTTCATTAGGCTGACCAACCCAGGTTTGCTGAACTTTTGATGATGAAAATAAACATTACATTTTGGCATTTATTAACTATATAATCTCCAAGAAAAACAATCAAACTAAACAACAACAAAAAAGATTTGAAACAACATGACTAGTTTTTGCTTTAGGATTACATCAGGTGTCACTTAACAAACACTTTTTATTGTTTGAAAAAAAATTCTAAACACATTCAATAATATACAAAAACTGACAAAAAATACTGAGTTTCACAGAAAAATACAAAATAACAGATCTTCCTAAATGGTGCAATTACTTATTTTAAACATATTATAAAAAGTTATTAACTGCATGAAAGGTTTAGCTATTACAAGTTTTTTTATATGCTTGAAGGATGTTTAAAATATATACTCCATCTGACAAGGATTAGTCAATAGTTCAAAAGTAGAGATGGTGAAAGATAATCTTCATAACTTCACAATAACCCAAAAACAAAGAAACAACTACAATACCACACTGGCTGAAATGGTAGCCATGTCTTATGGCAGTAGGAATCAAGTTATGAAGAACCACCATAATTACCAGATCATGCTGACTCACAGTTGCATGTACAGCATTTATAAACAAGCATAAAATTTAAGGACAAAAATGGACCTGTTAGTTCATCTATGCCATCCCTTTCACTGAATTAAACTTTAAAATAAATTATTCATAGACAGCCTTGTCATTAAAATATTTATCAAGCCTTCCCTTAAATTAATTGCATCAACCATATCTGAAGGTAACACATTCCAAAGGCCAACCACCCACCCTGTTAAAGTTGTTTCAATTGAAGATGATTTCTATCCTGCCAAAATGTACTTACATATTCCCTAGTTCAACCAATCTTACAATTAAATCCAAAATGGATCTCTACTAGTCTTTTCAAGAAAAAACAATTTTGGACTTTAACCAGTACTCATATGAAAACCTTTCCATTCCAGATATCATCCTAGCTCTTTTGTGAACCATTTCCAACAACTGAATGTAAAGTACCCAAGAATGAACATAATACTCCAAATGTGCACTAATGAAGAACATGCAGAATGAAATCACAGCCACTTAATACATTTATTCAATATTTATATAGGTATTACCTAAAATCATATTTAACAATGAGACACCAAGCAGCACTGAAACATATGGCAGGTTTTACTTAAAATTTAAATGAAATAGCCTTTTAACTTGTGGTTCTAAATGTTACATGCCTTATTTTTCAATATAATGTTTTACTGTGAACAAATGAGAAGTTTATTTAATCTATGAACAAGCCAGAAATCTGAAAATTTTTTAATTCCATCTTTTCACATTTTTTTCCCTAATCATATTTTTCTGCTATGTTAAAATATATCTGTTTGAAAGATACAATGATATTCTTCTATAAAAAGAAATCAGCTACACATAATTTAGCATGAACAATAAGTGACAGCAAATATTTTGCAGAAATCTTATGTTAAATATATTACTAATTACAGGATGATCTAAAATTATCTTTCAAATTTTAAAACTTAGTTATTAACCCCACTGTTACAA
Organism: Carcinoscorpius rotundicauda; assembly: GCA_011833715.1. Lineage (NCBI taxonomy): Eukaryota > Metazoa > Arthropoda > Merostomata > Xiphosura > Limulidae > Carcinoscorpius > Carcinoscorpius rotundicauda. The sequence goes on along the minus strand of CM022394.1, from coordinate 41,131,072 downwards.
GTTTTCCTGTTGGCAGGGATTAAAAAGCATAACATCATGTTTGTAGACTTGCATTCAAAATTTTATTGAACTACCATTTTATGAGTAAGTCATTGAGTATGATATAAAATTGTAAATAACTCAAATTTTAGTGCTAAATAGTAGTTAATTTTCTAATTTAAAAGCAAATAATAAAAAGCATTTCTAAATATTGATATTTTGTGATTAATGTTGTATACTTTATGCAGCACTGATCAAAATTACAAGTTTTGATGTCTGAATACAAAATCTATAGTTTCTTATGAATTAAAACTCAAATTATTAATACTGATGAGTCAGAATATAAAATAAAAACCTCCTATCTTTTTTACTTGCAAAGATATCAATATATTTAATGAACCAAACCCAGTGGCCCCACCCACCTCTAACTTTTGGAACTACTTCCTTACCTATATTCACTTTGCTCTATCATGTTTAGGAATAAAAACCTCAGAATTTCTCCTACATGGTTTCCTTAGCCTCTGGAAGGTAAGAAGTTCTCAGTACCATTTCATTTATCTCAAATATAGGAAGGGAAGACAGATTTCATAGAGGACTGGCAAGAAAAATTTCTAGAACTTTTTCCAAGAATTTCTTTTGGATTTTAAGGACCATCCATATTACAATGAAATCAGAACACACAATCATGAAGGCCACCATTTTTAACAATGTGATTATAACTGTGCTATATAACAATGATAATATCTGGAACTTAAATTTGAGAAATAAACAAATTTTGATTGTTCAATAAACATTTAATGTACATATCAATGAAGGACCAAAGAATACAAAATAAATTTCACACACTATATAAGTTTGAAACTTAAGTTCAGAATCATTTTCACTGACATAATGACTGTTGTATGCACATGAAGATTACTATCTAGGATAGTAATCAGTCACCTGAAGTTGGTCTTTCCAGTCCTGGTTCTGGGTTATGTGTCATTATGGTCAGTACTAAAAGGTAAAGTAGTAAAAGTGTAATAACAACTTGCCAGGATGACTAACGAGTAGTTCAAACAGTAGCGCTAGTCATCTGAAGTTGGCCTTTCCAGTCCTGGTGTTGAGTTATTTAATGTTCTGGCCATTTTCAAATGTCAAATTGAGCTAGAGAAAATGAAACTGCAAAAATGGAACCACAATTAATAAGATGTAATGAATAAATATGTAACACTTAAATGAGATTGAAAAGATTAATGGCCATTAAAAAACTAAAAACTTTATCAAAGTGGACAGTGTCACCATCACAAATAGCACTGTCCAATGTTACAGATAAATCCTGGGAAAAAACATGTTTAAAATATTGCCATCTTTGAGAATTGTAATGATGGCAAGAAAGTAAAATGTGGCTGATAGTGATTTCAGTGTCACACAAACTACACATTGGTGCATCAATTCCAGATAAAAGAAAACGATGAGTTAAAAAACTGTGACCAATGCTTAGTCTAGTCAGAACTTCCTCCTTCCGAACTTTACAAAAGCTAGATGGCCAAAGCCCAATACAAGGTTTTATTTGAAAAAGCTTGTTGCATTGCTCAATCCAAGTGGACTGCCAGCTGGCATGGAGCCGAGACTTGAATACAAGACGATAGTCCATGTACGGAATAGGCACAGTAGTGATGGTGCTGGAGCAGATTGATTTAGCTGCTGTGTCTACAAACTTGTTCCCACGAATACCAACATGGCCTGGTATCCCAAAAAACTACACATTGGTGCATCAGTTCCAGATAAAAGAAAATGATGAGTTAAAAAACTGTGACCAATGCGTAGTCTAGTTAGAACAACTTCCTCCTTCTGAACTTCACAGAAGCTAGATGGCCAAATCCCAATATAGGGTTTTATTTGAAAAAGATTGCTGTCGCATTGCTTGCTCCAAGTGGACTGCCAGCTGGCATAAAGCCGAGCCTTGAATACAAAACAATAGTCCATGTACGGAATAGGCACAGTGGTGATAGTGCCTGAGCAGATAGATTTAGCTGCCATACCTGCAAGCTCATTCCCGCAAATACCAACATGGCCTGGTATCCAGAAATACTAGATAGAAGTAGCAGTTAATGAGAAATGGGCCAGTTGGTTTTGAATATCAACAAGAACAGGGTGTGAGCCAACTTGTAGTGATTCCAGGGCCAGTATAGAACTAAGTGAGTCAGTATAAATAGTGTAGTTGGAGTACTGCTCAGCTGCAATATGATCCAGGGCATGAGACATGGCATACAGTTCAGCATTGAGCACAGAAGCTGTAGAAGGGATTCTGTGCTCAACTACTGAACTGCAGCAAACCACAGCAGAGCCCACTGAATCACCTGATTTGGAACCATCTGTATAAATAGAATGGAATGATTGTTTGAAAAATACTCATTGAATAAAAGACGTTACTTCCAATCTGGAGTATCTGCCTTTTTTAGATGACTGAAAGAAAGGTCACATTTGGGGGCTATAATAAGCCATGGTGGGATGGGCTGACCTGTAGAATCTACAATGTTATCCAAGGACAGACCCAATTCATCCAATTGTGCCCAGATGCAAAGGCCAAACAGAGCAATGGCAGATCGTCTGTTCTGAAAAAGTATGGCCCACCAAGGAAAGAAAACACATCCACAGATGGGATGCTTTGTTAAGGAACAAAGTTTCAAAGAATATTCTAAAGATAGTTGCAAACGGCGAATATGCAGAGAAGGTTTATGAGATTCAACGTATAAGCTTTGAACTGGAGAAGTATGGAAAGCCCCAGTGCAGAGTCGAAGTCTTTGGTGATGAATGGGATTTAGCATCTTTATGGCTGAGGGTCTGGCAGAGCCACAGACCATTGATCCATAGACGAGTTTTGATCAAATAAGAACAAGATATACCTCTAACACTGAACATGATTAGAAATTAATATTAGAAATGGAGACAGCAACTTTTCAACGAGAGCATCAAGGTCTGATTGATCATATGTCTCTCCAGGGAACAGGTAGAGAGAACAAACAGTGATGGTATGACCCAAAGAAACACAGATGGCTATGGCCTCCAAGGGGGTATCAAGACACAAAGACAGGGTGGGCACATGCTGATCAACCAATAGTGCCACCTCTCCATATACTTGTCCATCACACAGCCTGTCACTACTGTGCAGAGAAAACTGCCAAATTGTGACTGTAGTTTTGAGAATTGTTTCTTGTAAGAAAAGGCAAACAGGATGGTAGGAAGCAATCAGTGTTTTGATATCATCCAGATTAGAACGTAAGCCTCGACAGTTCCATTGTATCAAGGTGGCCATTTTTAATGATGGTTAGGTGAAGTAGCTGAAGAACCCTTCTGTTTACAACGTCTTTTTTCCTTACTGTTCTAAGTCATAAGAGGTCTATCAACTTCCATGGATCCTGCCCTGGGTCGAGTGGGCAGGTCTTTGTTGTTGGAAGGGGATTTCAGAGACTGAGGACAGGAACGAATAATTGTTTTGCCTCTTGGGGTGGGAGAAAAAGATGTATCAGAAGAAATGCCTGTCTTTGAAACTGAAGGACGTGGATCTTGAGGTTTGTTGGAACGTATAGGAGGAAAGAGATAGGTGTGAAAGCCGATTCATCAACCTTTTTCATCATGGAGGGCAAAAGGCTTTTCATTTGTTTTGAAAATGATTCTCTTGGAGGCACAGAGATCTGGCTGCACTTCCACTGTAGTTGTGGAATGAAGTGCAGCAGCATATGTCCAAGATGGAGTGGTGGGCAGCAATTTTCAAGCCTCAGGATAACTAATGTTATGTATCGTTTTCAAATGCTGCACCGCTTTTTCCTCCAACATTTTGGACAAGAACGGAAGTAGGAGGGGTGAAAACCATTGCAGTTGATGAAATGTGGGTCCATGTCACATTCATAGGCATCGTGGTCCTTGCCCCCACAACAAGCACGTCAGGGAACCACAACATGATGTCTTTGAGTGGCCAAACCCCTGACATTGGAAACATCGGAGAGGGTTTGGAATATATGACTGTACCCTGCAAATGAGATAACTAGCCTATGAAGTAAATGTCAAAACGAGGATATTTGTTGGCAGTGTAACTCCATCTTTGCGAGTGGAGTTGCGCCTCACTGCAGAAACTTCCAGAGTGGAAAGACCAGCAAGAATCTCTGACTTGGGGACGTTCTTCAAATCCCTCTAAACAACAACTCCTTGTGATGAATTCAAAGTAGCATAAGGTGTAACCTCAATAGGTATATCCCCAATTGCCTTTGAATTGAAGAGGAGTTCACTGTGTTGGGATGTGGATGTTTCAACCAATATGTCACCAGATTGAAGCTTCTTTACTGACTTTGGAGAGCCAGCAAGTTTCTCTAGTCCATTCTGAATAAAAAAGGGGGACAATTGCCCTAAAGGTTTAACAGAAAGAGAATGTAATATAAGAAAATGAAGTACGTGTGTTACAGAAGTTGAAGACTGCTGTTTAGAGTCTTCAAGACGTGGTCGCTTACCTATTGACTGTTTTTTCACTATTTTATTTAAATTTTTTGAAGGAGGATCCATAGGAAAAAGAAAAAAATTTTGGTATCAACTGACCCCACCCACCATGAACACCTATGAGGGGACACACTACAAAGTCATGCAAGGGTTTCGTGAGCACTATACCCAAACATCAGCATCAGGCACAATGTCCATAGCACCTGTTGAGAACTTCCAACACTGGTACTTGGTTGGATCTAGGCCAAGTGGACCAGCCGACTGACCTAAGGGAGGCCACCAAAAGGACACCTATCAACAGGACTTCAAAGCCAAAGTGATGTGTTAGTGTTGGACCCCTCAACCACCAGGATCCTCTCCTCCCCTTCATGGGTCGCCACACACGGCAAACATGTGGGTGGATGTTTAGATCCCAGGGAAGATAACCAGACAGAACAAAATCTTCCCTGGGAGGTGCCCTCACCACGAACAGGAATCTACACCGAAGGGCAGATAACATATAAAGTTCTTTGTGAACAAAAACATTTGATAAATGTCAGAAGGTTTTTAAAGAGATTATGCAAAGTTTGTATATAAATTTTGACTATTTTCTAATGCATAAAAATATTTTCACTCTTAAAATCAAAATTACTTTGTATGTTAGACTCAGCATTCAAAAGAAAAGCAATGAAAGAGCAAATCATTAATTTAAAAACCTAATATTTTGTGCACAAAAGATTTGGAATGTTTATCATTTTTAAAATTTCAAATGTGATAATTAGCACAAAATAGTTACAATGTTGATTCTGAAGCCAAGTCTATAGTGAGAGAGTTAATAACACAACCAAACAAATTCAACCATACAATTTTCAATGTCTTGTCGCTAAATTCAAACAGTTTTTTTCTGTTTTTTTCCCACTTCAATGAGTAGTGTTACCCCATAAAATGGTAACCATAAAAGTTAAGGCTCAATGCATTGTTTGGCTTATGACTAATGCAGCATAATTACAAGTGACATTAAAGAAAATAGCCAACATTGTAACTAACCATATGAGAGTGAATGTGCAGCTCCTGAAGACAGTCGAAGTGGTACAGAAATCTGGAAAGGGGAAATATTAAACAAGCATGTGAATCTGTATCTCATAATAGCTGGTATTGGTATTAACACTTTTACTGATAAGGTAAGAACAACATTTCGACGTTCCTAGGTCATCTTCAGGTTCCTTCTTTTCCAGTAAAAGTGCTAATACCCATCCAGCTGTTTTGAGAAAGATTTTTATTTCAAGTGGGTTTCTTGCCATCAAGAGGTATGTTAATCATTTAGATGCAGCCTAGAAAAGTCACTCTGGTGTGCTTTACAAAAAAATATAGCATGAAAAAACATCTCTGCTGTGTATTGTTCACAAATTATTTCATTTGTCAGCCTATAAAATTAATTTTGTATGGGCACTACAACTAGATGACAGACCAAAGAGCAAAACAATTGCCACTGACCTCTTTGACCATACAAATAAAGACAACATGTTTCCACTTAATGTACTGTCTAGTGATGAGGCTACATTTCATATCTGGGGAAAAGAGAATCCTAACATCTACATTTTGAGCTTGGAAAAACACTGTGACACCACTGAAATCATGCACAATAGCACAAAAGTGAATGCAATGTGCAGTCTCACATATGACAAGATTATTGGTCCTTTCTTTTTCACTGAGAGTACTATTACCAGGAGCATGTATTTTGACATACTAGAACCATTTGTGGTTGCATAACTGGATGAAATGTAACCATGGATAATCTTTGAACAGGATGGTGTTCCACTTTACTGGAGTTTACTGGTCAAACACTTTGAAGATCAGACATTTGTGAGGTGACAGATTTGTCAGGGTGGGTCAATTCTATCACCTCCACATTTGCCAGGCATTACTTCATTAAATTCCTTTACTTGATTAAAAATATCGTGTATTGCAAACCTAGAACAAAAATTACAGAACTAAAAACTAACATAAATAGACACCTCCCCCATCACTGTCCAGTGTTAGAACAAACAAGGATCAAAACTGAATACTTATTAAGCATGAAAAAAGTCACTAATGGTGCAAATGTAGAAAACTACTAAGATGTCAATAAAAAGTGGGAGTTTGGCTGCACTATTTAAAATTGTTAGGTTTTATTTCCTCAGGTATTTAATTATTAAATTTTAAAATAGAAAATGATAATTTTGGACCAACCTCTACATCATATTAAAACACAAAAATAAAATAGCTCATCATACAAAATACAACAACTGACACCAAAACCAGTAATGCAATTTTAAAAATTCATATCACAGGCCAATGAAAATCTGTCAGATTTTTGCAGTGTTTAATTGATTTATAATTAAAAATGGAAACTGATTGATTGATAGATTTAGTGTTTTATGGCACAAAGCAACGAGGCTATCTGCACCAGACATCCAGTAAAAAAGTAAAATAAAAAAATAAATAAATTTAGTAAAAGACAAATGGATTAGAAGGTAAAACAAAAAAAGTATAAAACCAATGTTGACACCTAGTCTACAACGTTGAGATAGAAGGCAGAGTATAAGAAGTTGTAAGATATTTACTCTAGCAAAAAGATAATGATCATAACCCACCAGGAAGACTAACAGGTAAGTTCAAGACTCACCGTCAGTCACCTGAAGTTGGTCTTTCCAGTCCTGGTTCTGGGTTATGTGTCATAGCAACCAGTATCAAAATGTAAAAGAATAGAAGTTTGAAAAGACATTTCGCAAAATCACAACAATGAGTAGCCAAATGTCCAGTAAAAAGAGAAAAGTCAAGTAAATGGAGTAAAATTTTTAAAATAAATGAAGGTAAAAACAAAACAGCAATTAAAACAGAAAATGGTGTAAAAACCAATGGTGACATCCAGTCTTCAAAGTTATAAACTGTTTACTCTAGCAAAATGGTAATGATCATAACCTGCCAGGAAGACCAACAGGTAAGTTCAAGAACCCCTGTCAATCACCAGAAGTTGGCCTTTCCAGTCCTGGTTCTAGGTTATGTGTCATAGCAGCTATTATCAAAATGTAAGAAAATAAAAGTTTTAAAAGACACTCGGCAAAATTGTAATAATGAGTAGCCAAATGTTCAGTAAAAAGATAAAAGTCAAGTAAATGGAGTAAAATTTGTAAAAGTAATTGAAAATAAAAGTAAAACGCCAATTAAAACAGAAAATGGCGCAAAAACTAATGTTGACATCCAGTCAACAAAGATGTAAAAAAACTACCTGTAGCAGAATGGTAATGATCATAACCCGCCAGGAAGACTAACAGATAAGAATAAAAACCACCATCAGTCACCTGAAGTTGGTCTTTCCAGTCCTGGTTCCAGGTTAAGAGTCAATATGGCCAGTACTAAAAAGTAAAGTAGTAAAAGTGTGAAATGATATGCAGCAAAAGTATAATAACAACTCGCCAGGACGACTAACGAGTTGTTCAAACAGTAGCGCTAGTCACCTGAAGTTGGCCTTTCCAGTCCTGGTGTCGAGTTATTTATTGTTCTGGCCATTGTCCAATGTCAAATTGAATGAGAGATTAAAACTGTAAAAAAGGAGCCACAATTAAAAAGGTGTAATGAATAAATATGCAACCCTTAAATGAGATGAAAAAGATTAATGGCCATTAAAAAGTTAAAAACGTTATCAAGGTGGACAGAGTCACTATCACCAATAACTCTGCCCAATGTTATAGACTGACCCTGAGAAAAAATATGTTTAAAATATTGCCATCGTTGAGAATTGTAACGATGGCAAGAAAGTAAAACGTGGCTGATAGTGATTTGAGTGTTAAACAAACTACACATTGGTGCATCAGTTACAGATAAAAGAAAATGATGAGTTAAAAAACAATACATAGCCTAGTGAGAACAACTTCCTCCTTCCGAACTTTACGGAAGCTGGATGGCCAAACTCCAATTTTGGGTTTGATTTGAAAAAGTTTGTTGTTGCGTTCCTCATTCCAAGTGGACTGCCAGCTGGCACGGAGTCGAGCCTTGAAGACAACACCATAATCCATGTACAGAATAGGCATAGGGGTGACAGTACTGAAGCAGACATGTTTAGCTTCCATGTCTGCAAGCTCGTTCCCATGAATACCAACATGGCTTGGTATCCAGAAAAACTGGATTGAAGTAGCTGCTAATGAGAAATGGGCCAGTCAGTTTTGAATAGGATGTGAGCTATCATGTAGCGATTCCAAGGCAAGTATAGAACTAAGCGAATCAGTATAAATAGTACAGTTGGAGTACTGGTCAGCTGCAATATGATCCAGGGCAAGAGATATGGCATACAGTTCAGCAGTGAACACAGAAGTTGTAGAGGGGATTCTGCACGCAACTACTGACCCATAGCAAACCATAGCAGAGCCCACTGAATCACCTGATTTGGAACCATCTGTATAAATGGGAAATGAATGATTGTTTGAAAGATACTCATTGAATAAAAGACGGTACTTCCAATCTGGAGTATCTGCCTTTTTTTAGGTGACTGAAAGAAAGGTCACATTTGGGGGCCGTAATAAGCCATGGTGGGATGGGCCGACCTGTGGAATCTGCAATGTTATCCAAGGACAGACCCAATTCATCCAATTGTGCCTGGATGCAAAGGCCAAACGGAGCAATAACAGATCGTCTGTTCTGAAAAAGTACTGCCCACCGAGGAAGGAAAACAGATTCCCAGGTGGGATGCTTTGGTAAGGAACGAAGTTTCGAAGTATACTGTAAAGATAGTTGCAAATGGCGAAGGTGTAAAGAAGGTTCATGAGATTCAATGTATATGCTTTGAACTGGAGAGGTACGGAAAGCCCCAGTGCAAAGTTGAAGTCCTTGGTGATGAATGGGATCCAGCATCTTTAAGGCCAAGGGTCTGGCAGAGCCATAGACCATTGATCCATAGTCGAGTTTCGATCTAATAAGAGCACAATATATCTTCAACATTGAACAGCGATCTGCCCCCCAGCTGGTAGAAGAGAGGACACGGAGGATGTTCAGTGCTCTTGTGCATTTGACCCGAAAGCTGCTTTAAGTGTGGTATAAAGGACAGTTTATGATCAAAGATAAGCCCCAAGAACTTTGTCTCCGGGACCACTGGCAGCAAAACTTCACCGATATGAAGTTCAGGATCAGGGTGAATACCTCGTCAACGGCAAAAGTGCATGCATACAGTTTTGGAGAGAGAGAAATTAAAGCCGTTCACCAGAGTTCACTTCTGTATACGATTGAGGGCAGTTTGTAGTTGCCACTCAATATATCTCATGTTTGACGACTGACATGAGATGTGAAAGTCGTCGACATACAGCCCATTCGCAACAGTGAGAGGGAGTTGTTCAGTGACGGCATTTATCTTTATACTGAAGAGTGTGACATTCAATACACAGCCTTGAGGGACTCCAAGTTCCTGTACAAAAGAACGGGAAAGTGTTGAATCCACACGAACTTGGAATCTCCTGTCCATTAAAATTTTTTTAATAAACATGGGTAGATGGCCACGTAACCCATATGTATGGAGGTCTCGCAAAACGCCATACCTCCATGTTGTGTCGTAAGCCTTCTCTATGTCAAAGAATATCGATACAAGATGTTGGCAGTTGAGAAAGGCTCCTCATGTTTCAAGACGAATTAGGTGGTCTGTGGTAGAGTGCTGTTGACGGAACCCACACTGGGTGGGCGAGAGGAGGTTGTTTGATTCAAGGAACCAAACAAGACGAGCATTAACCATCCTTTCTAAGGTCTTACAGAGACAGCTCGTCAAAGCAATTGGATGATAGTTTGAAGGAATCTTCGGATCTTTTCCTGGTTTAGAGAAAGGTAAAATAATTGCCTTGCGCCAGGCATCAGGAAAAGCATTCTCGTGCCAAATCCGGTTGAAGACAATCAGAAGGACATCAAGAGAAGCAGGAGATAGATGGTGCAGCATGTCATAATGAATATCATCAGGTCCAACAGACGTACTGGCAGACCGATGAAGGGCCATTTAGTTCCACCATGGTAAAGGGACAATTATAGTCAAAGAAACAGTCAGTTTGAAAGGAAAGAGGTGATCGCTCTGCCTGAGTCTTGATGGCCAAGAAGGTGGAGGGACAAGCAGAAGTGCTAGATACCCGGCAAAAGCTTTCACCTAGAGTGTTAGCGATGTTTCGGACATCAGTCACCTCCTGACCATCAGAGAGTAAGATCGAGAGGGGAACAGAATTGTAGTGCCCATTAAACTTTCGAATCCTGTCCCATATGATCATGGAACTGGTGGTAGAAGATATGCTGGTTGTGAACTTAATCCAAGATTCCTTCTGGCTTTGACGTCTTACCCACCTAGCATGTGCACGGGCCCGTTGGAAAGCAACCCGGTTTGAAAGTGTGGGATATCTACGAAAAGTATCGCAGGCCCGTTTTTGAGCCTTCCGTGCTAAGTGGCAAGCAGGATTCCACCATGGACGAGGATATCGTGGAAAATGTCTCGAGGTTTTAGGAATACACTGAGCAGCTGCATGTATAATACAGTCGGTTACCGCTGTTACAAAGTTGTCTATTGAAGGATGATTAATGATGGCAGGATCATGTTCTGCGAGAGCAGTGAAAGTGGAACAGTCTGCCTGATCCAGCTTCCACCAGGGCACGCGGGTAGGGTGGCATCGACCACGGCCAGTCTCTCTCAAAACAATCGGAAAATGATCACTGCCTAGTGGATTAGTGTCAACCCTCCATGAAAAATGGAAGAATAATGAAGGGGAGCAAAAAGAGATCAATCGCGGTAAAGTGGAAGAACAAGTATTGAAAAGTGAAAGATTGTGATCAGAGAGAATCCACTCTACAGATCGACCCCTCTCATCAATAATAGCACTTCCCCAGAGGGGATGGTGTCCATTAAAATCTCCTAGGATTAGAAATGGAGATGGCAACTGTACAACGAGAGCATCAAGTTCTGATTGATCATATGTCTCTCCAGGGAACAGGTGCAGAGAACAAATAGTGAAGGTATGGCCCAAGGCTACGGCATCCAAGGGTGTGTTGAGTGACAAAGACAGGGTGGGCACATGTTGATCAACCAACAGTGCCACCCCTCCATGTACTCGACCATCACACAACCTGTCATTTCTGTACAAAAAAAACTGACGAATGGAGACTGTATCAGCATATTTGAGAAATGTTTCTTGTAAAAAAAGACAAACAGGATGGTAGGAAGCAAACAGCGTTTTGATATCATCCAGATTAGAACATAAACCTCGACAGTTCCATTGTATCAAGGTAGCAATTTTTAAGAACGGGTAGGTGAAGTGGCTGGAGAACCCTTCAGTTTATGACCACGTCTTTTTTCTTTACTGTCTTTAATCGGAGAAGGTCTATCAACCTCCATGGATCCTGCTCTGGTTCGAGTGGGCAGGTTTTTGTTATTGGAAGAGGAATCCAGTGACTGAGGATGCGAACGAATAATTGTTTTGTCTCTTGTTGCTGGAGAAAATGATGTATCAGAAAAAATGCCTGTATTTGAAACTGAAGGACGTGGATCTTGAGGTTTATTGGAAGGTATGGGAGGAACAGATATAAGAGTGGAAGTCGATTCATCAACTTTTTTAACCACAGAAGTCAGAAGGCTTTTCATTTGTTTTGAAAACGATTCTTTTGGAGGCACAGAGAGTTCTGTCTGCACTCCCATGGTAGTTGTGGAATGAAGTACAGCAGCATATGTCCAAGGTGGAGTTGTGGACAGCAATTTCCGAGCCTCAGGAAAACTAATGTTATGTGTCGTTTTCAAACGCTGCACCTCTTTTTCCTCCAACCATTTTGGGCAAGAATAAAAGTATGAGGGGTGAGAACCATTGCAGTTTACACAATGTGGGTTCAAGTCACAGTCACAGGCATCGTGGTCCTTGCCTCCACAACGAGCACATGTCAGGGAACCACGACAAGATGTCTTGGAGTGGCCGAATCTCTGACATTGGAAACATCGAAGAGGGTTTGGAATGTATGGCCAAACCCTGCAAATGAGATAACCTGCCTTGATGGTGGCAGGTGCATGTGGTGAAGTAAATGTTAAAATGAGGGTATCTGTTGGCAGTGTAACTCCATCTTTGTGAGTGGAGATGCGCCTCACTGCAGAAACTCCTTGAGTGGAGAGACCAGCAAGAATCTCTGACTCGGGAACATTCTTCAAATCCCTTTCAACAATAACTCCTTGTGAAGAATTCAAAGTAGCATGGGGTGTAACCTCAAAAGGTATATCCCCAATTGCCTTTGAATTGAAGAGGAGTTCACTGTGTTGGGATGTGGATGTTTCAACCAATATGTCACCAGATTGAAGCTTCTTCACTGACTTTGGAGAGCCAGCAAGTCCCTCTAGTCCCTTTTGAATAAAAAAAGGGGACATTTGCCCTAAAGGTTTTTCCGAAAGAGAATGCAATATAAGAAAATGAGGTACGTGTGTTACTGATGTTGAAGATTGCTGTTCTGAGTATTCAAGACGTGGTCGCTTACCCATTGACTGTTTTTTTACAATTTTATTTAAATTTTTTGGAGGATCTATAGGAAAGAGGAAAAGTTTCGGTACCCACTAAACCCACCCACCATGGAGCCCTACAAGGGGACACACTACAAAGTCATGCAAGGACAATGCAGCATGACAACACCCGTTGAGAACTTCCAACACTGGTACTTGGTTGGCTCTAGCCCAAGTGGACCAGCCGATTGACCCAAGGGGGCCACCCATCTACAAGAATTCAAGGCCAAAGTGAGGTGTTAGGGTTGGACCCCTCAACCACCAGGATCCTCTCCTACCCTTCACGGGTCGCCACGCACGGCAAACAAGTGGGTGGATGTTTAAATCCCAGAGAAGGTAACCAGACAGAACAGAACCATCCCTGGGAGGTCCCTTCACCACATACAGGAATCCACACCGAGGGGATGGAAACTGATTGCTTAACAAAAAGTGTGTAAAGAAACATATAATATTGTAAATTATTACGTTGTACTTACATGCTCACTCAATTTAACATGTATTATTATTATTTGAAAACCACTCACCAACATATGTTCAGCATGATTTGGACACATCCATCTGCCTGAAGGTGCAGTAGTCAATGGAGGGTCCAGACAGTCGAGATGAAAGTGTAATGGGCAGTAATCACACTGAACTAGTGGAGCTTTTCTACAGCTTCTAAGAATAAGAAATGAAATCCTTTTTAGAGATTTTAAAGTTTATTCAATACTTAAAATACAGCAGTCATTAAAACAATTTGGAATAGTAATTTGCAAAATAAAGTATTTTAGAATACTGGGTAGCAAAAACTATTTTATCCATAATTAGTTAATATTAAACAATGTTAGAAAATTCACCCAAAACATTGTCCATATCACTTTCTAGAAACATAATATATTCAGAAATTACCTTAACAAAATTGTTTATTCCTATACCTCAGAAACTGAAGGTGACCTACAAAGGTTGAAACATTGTTTTCTCCTCATCAATAAAAGTGTTAATACCCATACCAGCCATTCTGAGATACATTTTTATTTTAAGTGGGTTTCTTGCCATCAAGTACTGTTTATTCCTGTTTAAGACATAGGAACTGCACCAACAGAAGTATGCTGCAAAAAACTTCTATCATTACAGTAAGACATAGACTGAAGTTTAAATACATTTAGAATAACTAGTATAATTTTACTAATAAATTCTCTATAATTGCTTTCTATCTTTCTTCATTGAAAGTATTGTCAAATATGTAAAACTTATTCTTGAAAATTTTTAATGGAACAATTATTAAAAGGTATTAGTTGAAAAAATGTGTTAAACATTTTGAAAAAACTTAAAGAATAATTCTATTAATTTCAAGTTGTCTAAGAACATGAAATGCTTTACTTTTTCAAAGCAATATCCTACATAAAAATAAAAACAAAAAGTAAAACAATGAATTTTGTCAACTATTTAGAACAAAATATCTTAAAATGTTTAACAAGGAAATACAATTTTGAAATGGGAAATTTAAAACAAACAATTGTAACCAGACATTATCTACACCATAGACTTTATTTTATAAAATTACTACAACTGATGATATCTTTAAACAAGCATTTTAAAAAACAATGATGTTTCATAAGCCCTTTGACAAATGTTGATGTATGTTGGGTAGCTAAGATGCAACAGTGGTCACTTACTGTTTACTATCAGTGGGAATGATCATCACTAAACTATAATTACCAAGCACTGCTTAGTTTTCAAGCAACTGCTACAGTGTTAAGTGTGAACATATTGCTACTGACTACTAAATGTAATTACAAATCAGCAGCTTTTGCTGTAGTTTGGGACTTTTTAGTTAATATATCAGCAGATGATGTCTACATGAAAATAACATTACCTGTAGTTGTGAAAACTGAAGCATACATGGATGAAATGAAAAGTCCATCACTGTTTTGGTATAATTCCATCGCATCAAAATAAAACATCATACTTCATATAAAATCAATAACAGAACAGAAAATCTAAAGAAGTTAGCATCACAGAACTTTAAAACAGATAAATTGCTATTCCTACTACAAACAAGAGTGCATGGAAAGCAAACTGTTCAAGTCTCAAAATTATGTAACATTTACAGAGCAACTCTGTTGTTGCATACACACTGAATGCTATTTAATGGCTTAACCAAATATGCCAGCCAAGGCAGAAAATATGTAATATTTTAACATAGACTATAATCTTTCTACACTTAAAAATATTATAGGACAGTGACATCATTCAACACAAAAGGTTCATAAAATATCAAATGGTTTTTCTTTTAATTTAAAGAAAAACAATGAAAGTAATACATAAAAAAAAATTTAATTACTTTATACAGTACTTTAGGACTACCATATAAACAATATATTACCTATCCACTTTTCTGTTCTAACCTAATCCTAGCAAATATATTAGATACTAAGGATGTACGATGTTAATACACTAGGTTATTACATGATAATGCAGAAGAAATAATGATTCAAATATTCATTTTGAGAAACAACAGTAACAAAACTATAAAAAACCCAGATGTTTTTTTTTCTAAACTTTAAGCTTTGAAACAGACAGATCATAATGAACATAAGACTAAAGAATTTTTTTCCAGTGTTATGTTGCTCAACTAATTCTTGTTACTCTTAAAAATTCTCTTATTCCACATACGTTAACACAGTTTTGAAGTTTAATTTTGTGTACAGAGTTGTGTGCAGATCTATTGCTTTCATTGGTTCAACTTCTATGGAATTGTGTGCTTTTTGTTTAGAATATTTTATAAGTACACTGTAGTACTGCTATCAGTTGTAAAACATCATCCAGACAGATAATTCTTGTGTGTATATACATCTAACCATGTTCTACAAAAAGGAGTGCATGTTTTACTGGAAATGTTGAGGAATTAGGGTTAATTTTAGTGGCTATGAGCTTCATTAAGATTGAATATTTCTGCTGTTAACCTTAAAAAAAAAAAAAAAGGACAACCAGGACCAATTGAGGAAAACTAAAACATACTTTATTCACCATCAAGATGGTGAAACAGATATAGAGAAATGCAAAAAAAACTGTTCAGCTGAATACATAGCACACACACCAACTAATCAAAACATTTATTGAACACTTTCAATACACTTCTCATGAGACTGAAGAAGAGCACATAAGAGAATCATCAAGCTAAAAACAATATATTTTGGTTTTGCTCTCATTTTTCTGTTTCCTGTTACTGCAGAAGCCCTTTAGTCATGCAAAAAAAAACAAAAAGTTCATACTGAATTTGATATTGAAGAAAATTTATAGTACACGTCCTCACTTTCCACTCAAAGAACCTCTCTCTTATCACCACTTGTGCAAGTTGCAAAGTGCCAGAAGTCTGCATAAAGTAACAAAAATACTAGATTAACAGACAAAATGTTATTTGACCAGAAGAGAAGTTTGCTCACTTATATATGTATGTAAGTAAGCAGCACTACCTTTCCAAATTGTTATGAATTCCTATGTACTGGACTTCTTTTGCATAATGTACTCAGTCATATGCAGCAAGAGGGGGGAGATTCTTAACATTCAATATAGAAATGCCCAGCAGATATTTAATACAGGAAATCTCGTGTCTTCAGGTGACTAGGAGAATTAAAATATTTTATGTTAACCCGTTCATTCATCAGTTCAACATCACAGGCTAACTTCTTTTGTTGTGATGCATATTATAGCTTAAGACAACTTTAGAAATGTTGAAGAATAAATGTAAATACCTCTCAGCACTATGAGCATGAAGTTTATAATACTATAAATCAATCATATGTGCCAAAAAAGATTTTAAACATTATAAGCACATATGTCCAAAGATAAAATAAGTTATTAAATTATTTATAAGTTATTGAGTTCCAGGAGCCACTTTGAAGTGTGATTACTCAAACACCCCATTTCATCAACACTTAGTAAATAATGTGCAATTTGATAGGCTTCATCCATTATGTGTCTCAAAGACCAAGACCTGTAAACCTACATGATGTAGTTTGTGGATGCTGTCCTAGCTAGATCCTTGGAGGTATACTCAACGAAGATGTGTTCAGGGTGTGAAAATCAAAATTCATCCAGCTTCTTCAACCTTTGGCATAATCAACTGAAAGGATAGAAGCAAACACATCTATATTATCTGAAACCAACCAATAATTTCTCACATTGCAATAAAACATACATGATCAAGCAGCAAAACTGTCCACTCACAAAATATGAGAAGTAAATGAAGAAAATCCAAGAATTATACAAGCATGTTATCACTCCAGCCCACAATGCAACATACCTAATTTATATACATTACAAGGAAAGGATCTGAGCTATGAAGAATAAAAAGAAGCAAATGACTTCATTGCAGTTATGGCCGATTTCAAAAGTTGTAATGATAATCAAACTGTTCTTACTCAGTTGACTAACTTAGAAACAGTCCATTTGCCAAACAATCACGTGGGATAACATCTATGTCATGAATTTTAAGAATCTCTCTCTCCATATATATATAAAATCACAAATAGAAGGCCCATATTTTCTTTCTGCTCTTGTCCACTACGTCTGAAACCCTTATATCCCTTCTTTACACCACAGGTGTTTTGAAAATTATGCACTCTGAAAACCAACTGGATGCAGATGTTCAATGATGGAAAGTTAGTCTTTGATCTGGATGATGAAAGCAGATCATAGACTAGATCAGCATCTATTTGATGAATACAGTTTTCTTAAAGCTGAAGAACATAAAAAAGGGAAGACAAAATGCCAAGGAACATGACAAAAAATACAAATAACAATGAAAGGTAAAACTGACAAAGAATGGCAAAATCTCAATTATCACATTTTACTGGTCTAAAATGCCAACTAAGAAGGCATTAATTGTTTTTTAGATAGTTCATAATTACAGCACAATTGGACTATACTATGTTAAACTTAAGTTTTAATGAGTAAAAACTTGACAGTTGGAACATGTAAAATAATGTACATAAATCAAGCTATATTATGTTCATTACTGAGCTGGAACTTAGGACACAAATTAAAACAAAGTAGCATGAAATTCTGGTCAAATTGAGATTTGAGAATAGCATAGCAAGAAGACTAACATATCAGAAATTTTATGGAATGTATAAAGTAAAAAGGGGTAACTTCTAATGCTCATTAATATATATTTAACTGCAAATAATGTAACATAATATTTTACAATTATGTAATTACTCAAATACCCAAATCCTACATCATATATGTGAAGGTCATTAAAGTTAATTTACAACATCCTTATATATATTTTAAAATACTACAGACTGCTTCACTTATACTCTGTGAAAATACATTTAAATAAAATCACAATTGCAATTCTCCAATAATACTTTACTTCAGTATTAATTAACTCACACTTGCAAAATGGAAATTGTGGTAAATTTTGGAAGCTACAGGGAGCATAATATTCTCAGTGTTACAATTATGAAAATAGAGCAACAGTTAACATTCAGCACAGGTTTGGTCCCAAGAGCTCACTTCACGACTATTTCATGTATGTTATACTTTTCATACTATAACTTAAATTAGTAAGCATATGTTAGCAATATTGGCAGATCATCAGTAAACATGACAATGCTTTCAGATATGAAATATCAAATTTTTCTATCATGTCTTAAGATTTGTTAAGCAGTTTTTTCATACCTTTTTTACTTTTTGCATGTTGCCTTCCAACATGCAAATTAATTTTCATTTTAAGATTAACATTTCCCCCCCCCATTAAAACATTTTCAAATTTAACACGCAATATTTTTATTAAATGTTTCTTAAGGAAAAATTCCTTATATCTTATCTGTTATTTTCATTTATGAATCTTTGTAAGGATTAGTAGAATTGAGCAATCTCATAGCCACCATAAAAAATTAGAAAATAAGTATAAATTGTTTTTTTTGTTATAGAATGACAACAGATTATAACATAAAAATGAAAATGTTTAGACTAAATAGACTATCATAATATTATATGTATTTACTATTTCTATTATACTAACCTTTCAGCCATACCTGAAGTTCAAATGATGTGATACATAAGCAGTCACTTTTCCATATCCACTAACATAAAACTGATCTTTAGTTTTTACAAAGTGACCGTGTCTTAGTTGTTTTAGTAGACTAGTATTTTATAACATACACTAAAATTTCAATAATTATGCATTATACATGTATATAGATTATAAATACTTAGAAATAAGTTATTAAACTTTAGTTTAGGACTTTTTATTTTGTGCAAAGCTACTCAAGAGCTATCTGTCCTAAATATCCCTAATTTAGCAACGTAAGACAAGAGGGAAGGCAGCTAGTCATCACAACCAACAACTTTTGGGCTACTCTTTTACCAATAAATAGTGGAATTGACCATCACATTATAATGCCCCCACAGCTAAAAGGATGAGAATGTTTAGTGCCACAAGGATTCAAACCTGCAACCCTAAGATTACAAGTCAAATGCCTTAACCCACCTGGCCATGCCAGGCCCTTCTAGCTTTAACCTTTGTACTTGCTTGCTGCTTGATATCAATAAATTGCTAAGCCATTTAAAATTTTGCACATGGAGAATATGAAACATTTTTTTTTAGTTTTTACATATACATACACAGTTGAATGAACACAAAAACAACCTGAACAACTATATCAATACCACAGAATTCCACAATAATTTATGAAGCTTAGTAACTAAGCTGTATTTAGGCTTAAAAAATTATGAAATTTTGAGCAATCTAAAGATACAGCCTACCTTCTTAAAATGTTTGTTCAAAAAAACAAAGTGGCCTCCTGACACATTAAATTGGCTGAAATAAACCAGGTGGTCTTATGGAACACCTCATTTCTACAGATCCTGTTGCAACCTAGATAACATATACTAAATTAGTGGTTGCCAATGTAGAATTGTTTTGATAAAAGGACACCTTGCTGAGCAACATTCACTACTGAATTAGTTCCTATGAAAAAGTAAGAAGCAATGTAAATTAGAGATAAGAAGAACATTAAAAATCTCTCTCTCCATAATCTAGCTGATATGATCAAAACAGTCACAGGGGCTAGTCAAAAACCCTCAGAGAAAGAAAGTTATCCATATGTGACAAAAAACTATCATGAAAGGTAAACATATCAGCCCACAAAATGTCCTTTAGCAGGCAATTCATCCACAAAACTGAGAACATAGAGATCTGATGAGCCACAACTCCCAGAAGTTTCCTCACTTTCAAACAGACCTCAGATTAAGCAACATGAATCAATTTTTAACACACACCTCATCAATGTAATTGGGAATAAATCACAGGAAACTGAAGAATCCCCATGAATAAAATGTAGCTGTCTAGCACCTGTAAAGGAGTCAGTGTGAGCCACATAATACTTCAGGGTTCTAATTAGATATAACAAGTAATCAGACCCAAGCAGTCATAGAGATGAGAAATAGCAGTAAATTAATTAATGAAAAGAGTTTGTCCCCTTTCATGGCTGCCAGAGTCTTAAGTAGAAGAATGGAATAAGAACAATAAAAGACCTGTAAACACATGGCACAAACAAAATATAAACCTTAAGTGAAAGGCAATATATGGTTCACGAGACTAAGGGTTCAAAAAGATGCTGATAAAAAGCATGTAATATCACCTTACTATCCCAGTCAGGTAATTGGAAAGACATTTTGGAGATCAGGTCACAAAATGACTTGAGAAAGCTGGATAGCACGGGGAACTCAACTCATTTTTGTCTTAAGTATTTAAATGTTGTTAATAAATTCAATTTATATAAAGCAACTATTCACAATGCTAAACCCTTGTCAAAAAACAAGCTATGTTTAGTTCATTTTGATGAAGTATGTTAATTTTCCTTGTGAGATATCACTGTTGATGCATGTGCCATTTCCTTCAATAAATGTCCATTGAAGGACTATGCAGATACCAGTAACACCTGGTAACCTTAAAAGTTAATTAAGCCCCAGTGCTTGCAAAGGACCACATAACTTTGAATCTTGAGCTCTTGGATGTCTGAGTATATAGAGTCAGATCATGGTTGTCTCAATAGAGAGTCAAAAAGGAATAGGCATAGGTGGGCACTCTCAAAGACAATGAAGAAGCAAAAATCATGGGCTAGTCAGCTAATTAGGTGATATCAGTAGCAAATGACAAGGAATTCAATGAACCATAGCCATAACTCTAAATAACAGATAAATTTACAAGAAAGTACAGAAGTAAAATACCATCCAGTCCTGACTGAACATCTATCCCCAATGCCTGAGAGTAGGGTACCAGGAACCAAAATACCTGGAGTTGAGTGTTCTAATGAGTGGCAAACACATCATTCATTAGCTTTCCAAACCATAAGCAAATCCAACATAAAATCTTGCAAGATTACACCACCTGGTTGGGAAAATCCAGCTGGATTGTGACAAACAATCAACTATCAAATTCATCACCTCCAGAACATGACAAGCTAGCAGAATAACATGCTGGGGGCAAGTCCAATAAAGAAGGTCCCATAACCGAGAGCCAACCTTGACAGAAAAAAAAGATACTACCATGCAACTGTCAAAGTTCAATAATTCCAAATCTTGATACAGTGCCCTTTGAATAGCAAGAAGCCCAAAAGTAGTGATGTGGAAGGAAGTTTGATCATCTGTCCAGAGGCCCTAGAATTTCAGACTGTTGATGCATGCACCCTATAACTGAAGTAAAGCATCTATAAAATGAAGGATCTCAGACAGAGGCGGCATTGTATTGTTCCAATCTAACCACCACTTGCAATCTAAGATAAATGATCCCGAATAAGGAGATTGAGTAATCCAATGGATCACTGTTCATGATCTATTGGTCGTACAGTGAACACTGAGATTTTATGTATGCTAATGTTAAAGAAATGAGAGATTCAAGTGATACTCACATCCCCTAAAGAAAAATAATCATCTGTGCAGCATGAGAAGGAGAAAAGAGTATGAGTTTGACTTCATGTTCCATAGCACAGAGCCAGATTGGAGTCAGCTGAGCCCAATTCAGAAACAGATTTCTTGACACTTCATGGCTTCTAAATCTGGGTGTGATGTTCTATCAACTGATAAGACAATCCCAGAAGTAACCAATCATCCACATGATTGTGTGCACACAAGCCTAGGAATGAAAGTGATGATAAAAGCTCATACTATTCTACAGAACATATATGGTGCCAATGTGAGCCTGATAGGTAGAGCCATGAATTATAGTACTTGTGCACAAAACACAGATAGTGGTGGGATGATTCTGCTATGTAAATGTGGAGATACAAGTTAGTGACATCAAACTTTGTTACCCACACTTCTGGTGAACAATGACAAATTACTCCATCATTAACCTGGAAGGATCTAAAAATTATTTGAGATAAGAAAAATAATAATCAGATGCCAATTTTCCATTTTCTTGGGTACAACAAACAGATAGGAATAAAATTGCTGAAGAACTGAGTCAATTCTTGCTATTGTCCCCTTGACCAAGAACTCTGATAGCCCTGGAAGGATATTCTATAATCCAAGAAACCTCATGAGGAAACACTCCTGGACCAATGTCTTCATCTCAATATGAATCAGATCACAGACAGTCTTAACTAGAAAGAAAAAGAGCAATTCAGATTTACTTCATACAATATTAGGGTAGTGCTATGTTTATTAATACAATATGAAATAGTATGAAACTGAGTTAGTGTAATTTGGATTTATAAGCTAATTATCTGTAACATTTATGATATTTGCAAACAAGATTGATACACACATTTTTCTTTCTTAATACAAATATATTTTAATATGCAAACAATAATACAATTTTAACAATGATCAATACAAATAGTTATTAAAAATAATGATTCATATACAAAAGTTTTACAAACTTACAAACAATAGTCTTTTATCTGAAACAGAACTTACATGATATATTTTCAAGGATTCATGAGTGAATTAATTCAGAGTTGATATAGGTACAATTCACTCAACGGGGAGTTAGACAGCTCTTTACTGATCACATGAAAGAGTCTTAATGCTGTAGTTATGTAAAAAGTTTTTGCAAAAATATTAATCTCCAATGTTAATCTGCTGGTAGCTTCCTGTTTAACCCAGTTATAGCTTCCAAGCTTACAATATACTAAAAGTAGCATGCCAACAATATAAAATGTCTCTTGACATGTCGTACTGGTTTATAACCTTGAGAGGAGTTTCTAGAAATTTCAAATAAGGCAATAATGCTGGTTTTCACATAAATATATACACTGTTGATTTTTACATTCAAAAATCTTCTACCACTTTACTGAATATATGGGAAGTAAAATGCATTTCTAAATATATATTTAACTGAAATAAACATCAATATTAAAATAAATACACAACAGGAAATCCAACACAGTAGAGAAAGTTACAAATAAGATAAAGTTTCACTTTTTAAAAAAATTATGATACTCATTTGGGAAGTTCTAGAGGTTATGCAAATAAAAAAAAACTGTATAATTAAAATGCATTTTTAATTTTAACATAAAGTCACCTTGCACTTAGACTAACCAAAGTATTGAGGCACATTCTAACTCCTTATATTCCCAGACAAGTGTTCAAAAAAAAAATCCTAATTAACAAATCTTATTTCTGTGTACAAAATTACTTTGTTTACTAAAAGTTTGCAAAAGTTCGTGAAATTGCACTTGCTACATTAAAAGTTATGGTATGTAAATTTGCAAAGTTACCTTGTTATTAAAAGGTCATTTAAATAACCAAGTTAGTAAAAAGAGAGCCAAAAGCTCCCTAGCATTTACTGAAAACAGTAATCTATTTTTTGTCAATGATTCAATGCCTTGTTTACAGTAAGATCTAGTTCTAGGTAAACATCTCTTCCTTTTCCACCTGCAACTTCCCTAAAAATATGCAAACGTAAACTTACACACAAAAAAATACTCACTTTTCACATTGTTTTTGTTTGCTTAAGTGATATTACAAATGGACTTTGGTTTTAGGTTTGTTAACTTTGCATACTGTAAAATGCACATTTATTAATAAATACTTAGAACCCAAAACTTTCTAAATTGTATACAACTGAAAAATGTAAAAAATTGCACATGATTTAGAAATATGTTTTGCACATGCTGATAATTTGTATTCAGACCATGGTCTGCTGATGGACTACCACCCCTAATTTAATTTTTGTAATTGTATAGAAAGTTTCGTTGTAAGACTGCATTTTCATGTTTAAACCTTTCCATATGGGTATCATTCAGAGCTCATGGCATTAGAATTTATAGATTTACATTCACAGTTTTATTAAACTACTATTTTATGAACATATACCTACAATATTGAAATCAAATTGAGTTCTTACTTCACATATAGGACTATACATTATTTAATTTCTTAGTTCAAAAGTAAACATTAAAAACAAGCTATATATTGATATTTCTGTCTGTCATGTGGTACATCATCTCCATTTGTTTAGGATATAATGGTATCATAAAATGTAGTCTAGAGAAAACCAAATTACCAATACCGACAAGTTAGTATACAGAACAAGAACCTCCTACCTATAACATTCACTGAAATATCACTGACTTTTAAACCCATCACAGTGGCTCTACCCACTTCTTCCTCCTTCAAAAATAATTTTTTTAACTACACCATTTCTCTTAGTGCATGTTTAAAACCAATGGAAATTGTACATTTTGAACATAATTGTACATAATCATACTAGATTTTCTAAAGTATCCAATTCACATGGGTATGAAAGGTGGTGATGAAGGCAATATGCCGATCAGAAATAAGTTTTTTTAGACCCAAATACAGCTTAGTTAAAAAGCCTGATAAACTACATTGGAAATTTGTCATTTCAGTATAGTAATTTACAACTGCTTCTAATTTCAAAATGCATATACAAAGCTTGGAAAAAATCATTTTTTCATAACATTCAAATGTAAAAATCAATGAGGCTTAGCAATCATGAAGCACAAGTTCAAAAACTTTGTAGCACTGTACAGTCTCCAAATATATATTTATGTGCTGTTCTATGTTTTAAGAATAACTAAAATTTAATAATTTGTTGTTAGTAGTAATATCAAATATACATTGGTAATGTAACACAACTAGAATGTTACCATATTTTACAAAATACTGATTTGCTAGTACTAAAATTAACAAGGGTAAAACATTCTTATTTTGTAAAGCCCAATTCTATGCTATTCAATAAGGCAGCATGAACAACACATGCACTGTGGGATTTACAACCTGTGTAACAGAATTTAACATCTTCCTAATCTGTAAATGTATTTCCAACAGACACTTACTTCACTTCCCAAAATATCTTTTCTTGTTTAGTACTGTCTTCTTATCTGTACAAATCTTCAACACTAACTAGCAGTCTTCTACCTCCAGCTTCTGCATATCCACATCTAAATGATTATGCAGAAGCTGTAGTATAAAGATGCTGATGAATCGACAAAAAATGATTAACAAGTGAAAATGTGCTAATTATTTTAAGGATTGTGTTGCACTTCTATTGGTGGAGATATGTTGCTGCATAGTCATTTACATGTGGATATGCAAAAGGTAAAGGTGGAAGGTGAATAGCAAGCATTGAGTTATGCCCAATAGAGAGCATTACTAACTGAGAATAGATATCTTGTGAGGGGAGGTAAAGTATCATATTAAAATTATTAGTTACACACATTTCAGAGGTCAGTAAAACATAAAAAAAGTTTATAAATACAAATAGATAAGAGAGTCATGAAATTTAAGCTACTTAAAATAAATATATGTGGTTTTCTGTTACAACCTGCAGGGTTTTTTTTTTATCCTGGAATAAGTGTAATTTAGATTTCCTAATTGTTCATGGCCAGTCAATTTAACCAACCCTGTATAGAGCTAAAGAACAGATAAAATAGTTTTTCTAATAAAATGTTTCATAGCTACTTGGAAGGTTATAGGAATTATGCAATTGAAATTTGACAGTTTTCTGATGAAAAGTATTTTTAACCTCAAAATTAAAATTATTTTGCATGTTAGATACTCAACATTAAAAAAAAAAAAAAGCATGACCTTGCTTTGGTACTGAATTATCTTCAAATGTAACTGAACTATTTTACTATCAATGTATTTTGATAAAATTATTATTTCTGGGTAAGATAATATAAAACTTTGAATTATAACAGTCTTTTTTACTTTATTTTAAAAGAAAATTTATATGTACAATTAAAAAACATAAGTTTTTGCTTTTGTGTGATCTGCTGATGGTTATAATTTTCTCAACTTTAAAAAGTTGGAAGGGAAGAAACTATGTGCACACCATAAAAGTTTTCTTCAGACATCCAAAGTAAACCATACACCTAGCATTCATTACTGCCTGAAGCATGTTCTACGAATTTCTCCCATGGGAAACTTGTAACTATTTCCTTAATTTAAAATCAATCATACATACTTCCAAAGTGGAAGCTGTGTTTTCAGTTTAATGGCATGCTTAAAAGAAATAAAAAGAGCAGATTTTGCTCTTGATGGTCACTACTATAATATGAAACCTTAATTTGTATATATTTTTTAAACAAGATAAAGTGAGTCTGGGTCCATTGTTAAGAGCAGTGTCTGTACAGTTTGACAATTTGTTCTCACTTTATATGTACTAGTTTGAAACAGGTTGCATTTAGCTTTTACTTTTATATTTTAATTAATTACATCTTATTATGTTTTTAAAGGATTAATGATCTTTATACTTTAATTTGTTGGCAAATGAATTGTGAAAGCTTATAAACACAGGTACATGTAAGCATCATAGCCTTGCATTTCAACATAAAGCCATGTAAGCACCAGTTGACATATCAGCATAAATAATAAAAGACAAAGAATTGGAAAGGAAAACTTAAATCTAAGTAAAATAAAGAAAAAATTAAATGATAAAGAAATGAAATTATGTATAAGACACAAAGAAGATATTTAAAGACTATTCCATGGAAAGTTAAAAGGTAGGTACATGTTTGCATTTTAAACATTTCATTGCACTGTATGTTAATGATAACAACTAAAGTAATATAGCAGAGAAAATGGAAAATAAAATATAAAGAATTACCTTAAAACATTTTGATATTTATGTAGGGGGTTTCAGAAATTATGCAAATATAATGTAAAAGCTGGAAGGTAACAAATAATACTTTTACATTCAAAATAAAAATCCCCTTTCATGTGAAATATTCAAAGTGTAGGTGCAGATAACTATATTAAATAACAATTTTTTATTATAATTAGTAGAAATTATCAAATTTAGATACTTTTAGAAATATTCTTGTAAAATTTTAAACAGTTTCATCCACTAGTTTTATCTTTGGAATGATTTATGATAAGAGACATGCTACCTTCTAAGAACATTAATAGCTAGCTTGTACTCCTATAGTTAATTAAAAATTCTTAATACCTACTTAAAAGAACCCAACATTTTGTGCATGAATGCCTTGTAATATTTACTGTGAATCTGACTTGAAATGTTAAGATTTTACACCACGCCCCCACAAGTAATTAAATAATCAAAGAAATGTTGCTGTAAAATGTCCTTCCCTTATAATGCATACCTTCATTTGATATAAACAGCAACAACAAAAAAACCATTACACTGCTTCATATTTATATTCTCAAACTACAATTCTGTATGTCTTAAAACTAATTCCATCAAAATAAGAACTGTATTTCAATCTTTAGACCTTGTCTTAAAACCTTCCCAAAAGATACACAAACTTGAGTTGCTTGTAAACAGAGATAAATATGCTTTACTAAAAATTGTCTGTTTGAACACAACAATAACTAATTTATATTTTTCAAGTTATCAGTTAGTCAAAAAAACACTGATTAATTCGTACATGACAGGCATATCATGATCATTATACAGACTGACGTAGTTTAGAGAACGCACCCTCAAGCCAAGCATGCTCTTTGACCAAAATAAAACAGAGAAACAAAATAAAATACTTTAACTACTTACTTTCGACACTGAAAACAAAGTTTAGCTGGAAGTGGAACAATGCCATTGTCTAGTTCATGGGCTAACTTTTTAGAAGCAGATCTTCCTCCTTCTCTAAATCGTGGCCTTTTACTTGAGCCTAAAACAGTAATCATACTGTAAAATGATAAAATTTATGACAGGTAATGAAAAATACAACACTGTTCATATTATACACTAAGGAAGTAGAAAAAATGTAAGAAGTCACAAGTCAGTAGTTAAAATGTATAATTAGAGCAGGTTCTTTTAATTACTTCTTAAAAAGAAATATTACAATGAAATTTTCCTGGTATTTCCAACATGAAAATTCATACTAATATAAATAAAAATATTTCATATGAAGCTACATAAACTAGTAGAAAGTATTAAAGAAATTCAAACTATTTAATCAAGAATGTATTTTAAATGATGCAATTTAACAAACCATAAAACTGTAAAATTGACAACTGAGGTCTCAAAGAATTAACAATGTCAGACTTCAGAATTGTCTACCCCTAAAACACATAGGGCACACCCAATTCTAATAATTAGTAAACACATACAAAAGATTAGTAATAAATATTAATTTTCTGTATTCAAAACAAGATAAGCATAATTTAGGGATATTTTGAAGGCATTTTAAGTTATCCTAAAAAAATGGCTATATAGAAAAAATTAGTTGAACTATCTAAATGATAAGATGATTATAGTTTAGAGCAGTTTTATTATCATCTGTAATGGAAAAATAACTGTAACAAAAATATAGTTTTTATTCCTTAGGGTATCAGATATTAACATTTTCCTAACCTAAAAACATATTTCTATTAATATTTACCTCCACTGACAATATAGCTATTTTTTGACACAGGCTTTACCTAATTAAGCATTTGTCTTGCATGCTCCAATCTTTTACATCACACCTAAATTCCCTTAGCAGTATCTTAATTACAAACTTCTCCACCCTCATCAATGCATCCTATATCCTGGTACAGTATAAAAGCACCTCACTTAGATTTTACATGGCTCTTAGTGGCAAGGCAGGGTGCAAAAGTGTCAGCACAGGTAAGTATTATTGGAAATATATTTTCAGTTTAAGAAAATGTTAACCTACAAAACATACCATCCAATAACAACATAATTAGAATCCCACACTGAAAAGGTGGAGGAACTTGTGCAAGCATGATCCATTCAAAAAGCATCTGCATAGAGCAGAGTTGTACCAAGATAAAAGAGGTACAGAAGTGAAGGAACCACACTACCTCTAGCACATTTATGCTCTTTACCTTGAACTTAATTCTAGTATAATGGGCAGAATGGTAGATAAGTGACTATCACTGTAAGCCAGCCCAAACCAGATAGTTAAGATTAAAACATTCGGTACTGGAATAAAGGAGTCTTAGTCCCTATATCCTATGTCAGTGGCTGGAGCAATTGGACTGCAACTTTTTATATATTACTTATGAGTGGCTCCCAACTTGTAGCCATAGAGTGATATATTCCAACTTGCCAGGATCACAAGTAAACAACATCAAAGTGGACAAACCTTCTCCATCTGAAAAGACCCAAAAGGCAACACTTCACACCCAAAATGACAGGCCTGTTGTTCCTGTTGTTTATCATATTATGATTCTAAATACACCAAATGATTCCTTACTATATCTGAATACCTCCATAGTAACAGTAACTAAAAAGTTATGGCTGCAGAATCTAAATCTACCTCTCTCTAACCACAACCTGACAAATAACACTGGTGGTTGTACATCTACTGAAAATTACAACTAATTTGTCCTTCTGCTGAATAGAAGCATTTTTTTCTACAGTGGTAAAGTTATGTCCTCAGTCATTTCTGTAACTTCAAATGAACTGTTTAATTATTTTACTATTGGTGCAGCAAAGTATGCAAGTTACTACTCATAACAACAAACAATTGGTTAAGTTTCAAATTTAATGCAAAACTACACAAAGGCTATCTGTGCTAGCTATCTCTAATTTAGCAGTGAAAGACTAGCAGGAAGGGAGCTAGTAATTACCACCCACTGTCAACTCTTGGGTTGATGTTTTCACCAAGGAATGGTGAAACTCACTGCATGTTATAACATCCTCACAGCTGAAAGAGCAAGCATATTTTGTGGGAAAGGGATTCAAACATACTACCCTCAAACTGTGAGTTGAGCACCCTAGCCACCTGACCATAGGTGGGATAGGGACAATGAAGAATAAGTCATCTGGATCAAATTCAAATGGTGAGGGTAGAAAAAGTAGATGTCTAGACAAAGAATAATTCCATGGGATAAAGAATCAGAAATGGAAACCACAGGGAAAGTCATGTGAGCAATATAACAATAAAGGGCACACCCTAGACAGAAAAGTCTACACTGACTGAAATGAGGATTAAGATGAAAGATAGTGGGAATGGAAACAAATGAAATGGAGGTGTTGTCCTCAAATACTGCTGAGGTTTTCCAGAGGAAGTAATGATTTGGCTAAAGAAAATAGGTATGGTGATAAAATGTGCATATAATGTTGATGATGATCAAGTCAGACTGTCAATGACTATAGGTTAAAAGAAGAAAATGTGCTTTATGGGAAAGATGAAACGTTAAACACATGGGAATAGGTTCAAATGGAGGTAAAGTATGGGAATGGGAATTAACATGCTAATCAAGAGGAGTAGGTCATCAGGGAGGATGACAAATCAAAAAGGAATGTATTAATATGATAAGGACAGGTCAAGCAAAGACTACAGTAAAAGGAAAAATGAAAGTTATGAAGCAAGGCTGCCCAAAACTGAAAACCCACCAGTCAAAAAAAAAAATCAGAAAATCATACAAAATAGTCACAATAAGATAAGCAGTTGGAAATCCCTGATAATGGGCCCACGTGTGAAAGACTTTCCAATTACACTGACATACTTCCATGGAGAAAGGACATATCAACTGAGGCAAATGGAAATCTATACAATAAGAGGAACCCAGTATCCTCACAAAAGCCAAACATGAAGATGGAGGAGGTGAACTGTAAGATATAGGGTGTAATTTGTGATTTAGTGTCAAGGCATTGATGCGAGAAAAACTGCACTGACTGCAAAGCCCAAAAATGAGAGGATTGAGTGATCACTCCTTTGAATAAACCTTGCCAAAGTGAAAAAGGAGGTCTACCATGAAAGTGAAATCACCTGGAACCTGATACATGATTAAATAAATTTGGTGCATGTGGGCCCAATAGAGAAGATCCAACATATGAAAACAGAAGGATCTCAACCAAGTGCCACCATGGTGATAAATATACACCATTACCTTCAAATTATTGCAATGAATGGTCACCAATGTCTAGTTAGAGGTAAGAAATTATCCAAAGCCCAATGGATGGCTAAAAGCTCAAATGTAAGGACTGCTGAGAAATACCATAAGAACAAAGCTATACCTTGGAGATAAGATGTAGGTAAGTGGGCATTCAAACCCAAAATATCCAAACAACAAAAAAACCACATATGTAATGCCACAACTGAAGAGGGCAAGTGAGCTAGTGTGGAGGTAAAAGATAGGATGTACCTAGAAAACCCTTAAGGACTTCTATGAAGAGCTTCAGATAGGAAATAAATAGTAGAAAGAAACCACAAAAGAGTCATGAGGGTAAGACTAGGTGGAAAAATTGAGCAAGGGTTAAACTGACAGGAGATTTGGAACCCACCCTCCAAATTGGTAAAATAGAACCCAATAGCTGTTAGTTGAGATAAGGACAATCTGCATGATAATAAGCAAGGGCAAAATAAATAATGAAGAAATAAAGTCTAAAAAAAAAACAACAACATTGAAAGCCAAATAGAATCTTCAGGAAAGGTATGGGAAGGTAAAAAAAATCAGGAGATGGAAACAAGCAATCAAAGTCCTTGTCAGTCTGAACAGGTTCAACATGTTCAGGAAAAAGTGGAGCAAAACCTGGATATAAAGATTGACCCATGTAACATCCAGTCTTGCTGTAAATAAATACTAATAAATCTCCAATCACTTTTCCCATACATGAGGCCTGAGATAAAGTGCTGTCAAAGTTCAGACACCCAAAGTGGTAATATTAACTTTGAAATTCTTATTTCAAGAGCCAACAAAAAAAAATGTACAACTTTTTTAAAAAGACAACTATGATGATGAAGAATTAAGGTAATTCTAAATAAAACAAAGTAGCTTATACAGTATAACCACTTTTGTGAAGAAACTGAAATCAGGTAAAAAACGAGCATGTCTGAGTACAAGTTTAGTTTTACCTTAAACTTGTGTATTAACAATTGCATTAGGTTTCATAACTGTCAATGGTGCACATGCTACTTGTATGAAGTATCTGTTTCAAATATAGTAATGTGTACAACCTCTTGATTTCCATGAATATAAGTGCAAAAATTACCTGTATAATGTCACTGAGCTGGAAAGGTTAAATTGTGCTACATATTCATCCATTTTTAACTTAAACTTTGTTATAATTAAATATCCATCTGCCATTAAAAACAATTTACTATAACATAAAACTTATACTACTCCAAAAGTGACAGAAATATCACTAAATTACCAAATAGTATGGTACAAATAATTTATGCTGTGACACTGACAGACCTTTACCACACTTGCATTACTGCAGCAAACATTTCTTTTCAGTATCTCCCAAGTTATTTGTATACATAATAAATTTTACCAAACAGATTACACACTAAAACAAAACATAAATGTATCAGTCATTGGGACTTTTGTTAAGGATCATCATATTAGTGATGCTAATGTCAGAAACTGTAAATAACACACAGTTAAAATAAGACTGGATGTTCTAATATTTCTCTTTATTTGTAATTGGTTCAACATTTTAATTAATGTTTAATCAAGGCTGAGATAATTTTTATAATCTAACTGCAATATGCTTTGTACTCAAGCAAGTAAAAACAAATATGTAACATGCTCAAAACAATCATCCTCAAGTTGGTTGTGACTTCTATATGTTTTAATCTATAATATGCAATTTTTCCAATAAACAATGTTACAGAGGTTGAGTGTGCTGCATTAAATATATCTTTGGAGACTCATCACATCATTACGGTTCATACCACTATGTTCACTTTTGCCATCTGTTATCTGTGCATCTTGTCAAAAGCCCTACTGCACAGCTCCAATGCAAAAGGATTTTCAATAAACCCATTATGTACAAAGCAAACAAATCATTCTGCATGCTCATTTCTACATACTGAATCCACAGGCAATTTGACTGGGGCATCTTCACATAAAACAGCAATAATAATCATTTAAGTCTCAAGTTCTATAAGATATGCAAAATTTGAACTAAGGTATCACGGAAATAGCTTGAGTACATGGTTTGTTTCCCTTTTCCAGATGGAGATTCATTTTTAATGTTACCAGGAGCCCACAAGGTTGGTTGTTTGGCATTTATTGGCACAAAACAATTAGGCCATCTACGTATTCTCAAGGCAGTTGGTACAGGTAATTGCACTTTAATTAAAATACAATGATAAACCCATAACACCCATCTTGAGAATACATTTTTACTTCAAGCGGGTTTCTCATCATCATGAACAAGGCCATCTGCACCAAACAACCAGTACAAAATAAAATTGTTATAAAATTTAAAAATGGCTCAATGTAAAACCACAACCTTTAAGCTACTGGTAAAAAATTAAATAGAACTAGAAAGGCCTTTAAAAATTTAAAAACATTAGTAAGGTGGAGAGTGTCAACATCACCAATGACATTGTCCAATGTCAAGGATAAACCTTTGGTAAAAACATGTTTAAAATACTCCCGTCTCTAACAATCATAACAATTGCATGCCAGTAAAATGTCAGCTATTATGACTTGAATGTTGCACAGACCACTCTTTAATGCATCATTCCCAGATTAAAAATAATGAGTTAAAAAACTGTAACCAACACAGCCTAGCCAGCACAACTTCCTTCTTCCAATCCTTACAAAAGCAAGATGCCCAAAGAGCAACAGAAGGCTTCATCTGGTAAAGCTTGTTAGAATGTTGCTCACTCCAAGTTGACTGCTAACTGGTGTGAGGCCAAGCCTTGAATGCAGGACCACAGTCCATGTATTGAACAGACATGGCAGTAATAGAGCCAGAGCAGACAGACTTAGCTGTGGTGTCAACAAGTTCGTTCCTAAATACCAACATGGCCTGGTGTCCAGAAAAACTGGATAGAAGTAGATGATAAAGAGAAACAGGCCAACTGCTTCTGAATATAAACAAGAACAAGGTGAGAACTAACATGAAGTGGTTTCAGGGCTAGTAGAGAGCTAATCAAGTTGATTTAAATAGAACAGTTTGTGCACTGCATAGCTTCTACTTGATCCAGGGCCAGAGAAATAGCATACAATTTGGCAATGAAATTAGAAATTGTAGAAGGGATTCTGTATGTAACCATCAAACCACAATAAGCCACAGCAGAGCCCACAGAGTCACCTGATTTAGAGCCATCCATATAAATGGGAATAGAAGGAGGGTTCAAAAGATGTGTCACAAAAGAAAATAGTACTTCCAATTGCAATTATCCACTTTCTTCAGATAACACAAAGAAAGGTCACATTTGGGGATAGTAATAAGTCATGAAGGGATAGGCTGACCAGTGGATACAGCAATGCTGTCCAAGGACAGACCCAACTTATCCAAATGCACCTGGGTACAAAGCCAAAATGAACAATGGCAGACCATCTATTTAAGAAAAGCATGGCCCACTAAAATTGTTTAATAAAAATGAGCAAACAGCCACACAACCCATATGAGTGGAGGTCTCACAAGATGCCATACCTCCACACAGTATCATAAGCTTTCTCAAGGTAAAAAATATAGAAACAAGATGTCACTTGAGAAAAGCTTCTTTGATTAATGTTTCAAATGAATCAGGTGGTCCATTATGGAGTTATGTTATCAGAATCCACAAAAGGTGAGTGAAAAGATACTGTGTGATTTGAGGAACCTTACAAGTTGAGCATTAATAATCCTCTCTAAAATCTTAGAGACAGCTAATAAAAGGAATTGGACAATAGTTTGAAGGAATTTTGGGACCCTTCCCAGGCTCAAAGAATTTTGTAATGAATATTATCAGGTCTGACTGATGTACTGTCAGATCAATGAAGAGCAAGCTTTAATTCCACCAGTGTAAAGAGACAATTATACACATATAAATGATCATACTGAATGGAAAGAGGTGCTCACTCAGCCAGAGTCTTAATGGCTAAGAGAAGGTACGTGATGAAGCAGAAGTGTAAATGCATGAAAAAAGCTTTTGCAGAGAGTATCAGAAATGCTCTCAGCATCAGCAGATTCCTAGCCATTAAAAAGCAAGACCAAAACAGGGCAAAAGTATACTACCTGTTTGCCTTCAAAATCTTGTTGCATGGAATTTAGAATTTGTGGCAGAAGAGAAGCTAGCTGTGAACTTAATTCAAGATTCCTACTCGCTTTGACATCTTGCCTGCTGAGTATCTGCTCTGGCTTGCTGTAAATCTAGATGGTTTGAAAGTGTGGGATACCTACAAAAGGTATCTCAGGCCCATTTTTGAGTATTCCATGCCATGTGGCAGGTAGGATCCTACCACAGAAGAGGATACCAAAGAAAATGTGTCAAAGTTCTAAGAATAGATTAAGCAGTTACTTGGACAATACTGTCATTTATTGTTCTTACACAGTCATCTACTGATGGCAGAATCAAGTTCCAAGAAAGCAGTGAAAGAGGGTCAGTTGGCCTGTTCCAGCTTCCACCAAGAGGGTCAGGTGGCATCAACCATGATCAGTCTCTTGCAAAATGATAGTAAAATGATCACTACCCCATGGATCACTGTTAACCCCAAAAGAAAACTGAGGGAAGAGTGAAGGGGAGCAGAGAGAGGGAACAATAACAGTAAAAAACTTATTTATTTGCATGAAAATAAGTATAAACACCAGTACTGAATAGATAAAAGCTGTGATCCAAGAGCATACTCTCTAAGAAGTGGCAATATCAGTATCTCCTCGGAGGGGATTATGTCTATTAAAGTCCCCCAGAAATAAAAAGGAGATGACAACTATTCAATAAGAGCATTAAAGTCCAAGTGATTATAGGTCTCTCCACAGAACAGACAGTGATGATTACAGCCTCAAAAAGGTGTACTAAGAGGTAAAGAAAGAGCAGGCATGTACTAGTCAACCAGCAGTGCCACACATCCATGCACTCATGCATCACACAACATGTGATTAACATATAAAGAAAACTGCCAAAAGATGAGTACATTGGCAGGTTTCAAAAACATTTCCTAAAAGGAAAGAAACAGAGGATGATAAGAATCAATCAGCACTATGATGCCATCTAAATAAGAATGGAAACCTCAACAATTCCACTATATCATTGTGACCACTTTTATTTACATGGAAGAGAAATGGGTGGAAAGCCCTTCTGTTTTCAACCACATTTCTTCTCTTTTGTAAAAAGGTCTATCAACCACCATTGATACTGCTCTGGGTCGAAGGAGCAGGTCTGTGTTGTTGATGAAAACTATAGTGACTTAGGGAATGAACGAATAATCATTCTGCATTTTGCAGCTAAAGAAAATGGACTCCAGGAAATACCAGAAGCTGAAGCCAAAGAAATTGAATCCAGGGCACCAGTGAAAGGAATGATGAGAATAGAGATGGGTGTTGATGTTGACTCATTAACTCTCTAAACACCAGAGAGAAAAGATTCTTCATTTGAAAACAACTCTGCCAGAGACACATAAAGGTCTATCTGCTCCCCCACTGTAACAATGGAATGGAGCCTCAGGGTAAGAAATGTTGTGAATTGTTTTAAAACATTGTGCCCCTTTTTCTCCACTCACCTGAGGCAAGAAAGAAAGTAAGAGGGGCGAGAGTCACTAAGTCACTACAATTAACACAATGATGGTCCATATTTGCATTTGCAGACATTATGGTCCTTGCCACCACAATGAGTACACATTGAGGAACCACAACATCATGTCTTCGAATAGCTGAACCACTGACATTAGAAACATTTGAGGGTTCAGGATAAATGGCCATACTTTGTAATTTAAATAACCTGCCTTGATGGTAGCAGGTGGACGTGGTTATGTAAATGTAAAAATTAGGACATTGGGACATTAATCAGCATCATAATTTCATCTTTGGAAATAGAGATACACCTCACTGCAGAAACTGCTTAGAAGGAGAAACCAGCAAAGATCTCTGACTTGAAGATGTTCTTTAAATCCCTCTCAATAATAACTCCTTGTGACAAATTCAAATTAGAATAGGGAGTAACCTCAATGGGTATATCCCCAATGGCCTTCAAATGAAAGAGGGGTTCACTAGGTTTTGGAGTGGATGTTTCCAACAAGATGTCTCCAGAACATGGCTTTCTGACTGGCTTAGGAGAGCCAGCATGCCCCTCCACTCCCATCTGAATAAAAAAGAAAATGTTTGCCCTAAAAATTTGTCTGATAAAAAATGTATTGTCAAAAAATGAGGTATAGGTGTTGAAGAAGTTAATGTTTGCTGTACAGAATCTTCAGGATGTGGTGGTTTACTTATGGTATATCTTCTTAATTTATTTTTATTTTTAGTTAACAGATCCATAACAAAGAAAGAATATTTTAGTGCCCACCATAAGGCTTGCTAGGGGATGTACTACAGTACAGTACATTGCAGAAATCCCAGGGTTTCATGAGCACCATACCCAAATGCCAGCAAGAGACACAATGTTCACAACACCTAATGAGAACATCCAATGCTGGTACTTGGTTGAACCTAGCCTAAGTGGACCAGCCAACTGACCTTGGGGGAACCACTTGAAGGTTGCCTGTCAACAAGAATTCAAGGTTAAAGTGGTATGTTTAGGTTGATCCCCTCAAACACCAGGATCTTCTACTCCCCTTCACAGGTTGCCACATACAGCAAACACATGAATAAATGTTCAGATCCTAGAGGAGGTAAACTGAAAGAACAGAACCTTCCCTGGGAGGTCCCCTCACCAAGTACAGAAATCCACACCAAGCAGGTAGCACACAAGAGATCCATTAATCTATTGAATTCAAATAATCAATTATTACAGTTGTTTTCAAACTATAGTACCAATCCATCAACATGGCAGGGTGGAGTTGTTAATATACACTTCCCTCCAGACAACAGTTCATAATTTGTGACAATGGCAGACAACCCCAGTGGATTGTCATAACAAAGATTAGGTAGCAAGTTTAATGGCAAGTGCAAAATTGAACCCAAGCTCATCAAATCCCACCCCTCTCCCTACACATTACTTATTTATGTGCTTAACAAACAAATATAATGGCACTATTTCAATTACTTGGAAAGTTAGAAGAATCAAAAACAGTAAATAATTAGAAGTAATAATGTTGGTTGATTAATTATTTTCAAAGCAATTGATTTAATCATAACTTAAGTGATCAGTTGTTGAAATAATTAAAAACCCTATCAATTTTGATTAAGCAATTACTTCATGTAACATAAATCGATATAACTGCTGTTTGTAGGTAATCCTCTATATAAACCGAATAGCCCATCTCTTGAGACCACAAGCAACTTACCAGGTGCAGAACTATTGGGGACAGGCTTTGCAGTGAAGAACCAGTCCTCCCATGTCCCAGTGATGTGAGATAGGTTCACAAAAATAAAAGAATTTGGCAGCTCTGTGGACAGTGCTTCCTATAACAGTCAAGTTTTGCTTTGAAATGATCCACTTTGGCTAAAGAATGGATTGTAGGAAGAAATGAAAGCTGTTCTATGCTGCACATTCATATGCTTTTGATGCACAAAGCCAGACACATTTGGTGTTATTTGAAAGAAACTGATTTTGTATTGCTAACAAGAACTACGAGTCAAAAAGCGAACACAAGTTGGATATCTAAGGTTCAAGATTACAACTAATTTCTTGACACACACACAGAAGGTAACTTTTATGAATCATATGTCACAGTCACATTTTGCACATGTATGAAGAATTTGATAAAGTTACAAATGTCAGAAGGTAACTTTTGTGAATCATATGTCACAGTCACATTTTGCACATGTATGAAGAATTTGATAAAGTTACAAATGTCAGAAGTTTTGAAACTTTTAAAACAACAAGAATTACAGTACTAAAAACCACATAATAGGAAACAATTACCCAAATCAGCACACTATAAAAAATGTTTTATGCCAAAAAGTAAACAAGGTTACCAAGGAAAGAGAAGATACTTATGTGATTTACCAGGAAACAGGTTCTAGAGCATAAAATGAAAAGTAGTAACTAGTAATTCTAGTTGTTAGAGCCAAAAAGAATTTTTTGAGAAAGCAGTAAATGAAAGAATGTGTAAAATGACTAATATTTAGTTTGCATTTACACTTTCCAAGTTAGTAGGTCCAGATAATTGACAATAAATTGGTCCATGCAAACCAACAAGGTGTTATGGTATTGATTTGATAGAAGGCTGCAAAACAAACAACAGGATTAAAAGAATCAAGTGCAGAACTGATCAACTAAAGTTCATAATGAGTCACAACTATAATAATTAAGTAGTATAAAATACCAAGATTTTGTAAAAGCAGCTCTCCTCCAACTATCCTGTAGCTCTAAACTAATCCAGAATTGCCCATAACCTCCACTGTAACCAACTCCAAATCAAGAATGGCCATACTACAGTCTTGCAGATATTTGTCAAACTTTTTGCAAGTAGTTGAAGCTATCTCTTATCTAGTCTAACAACATTTCTAATGTATAATGGCAGAGGAAAGAAAACTACTGAATGTTAACTCTGCTGCAGATTTAACCCTTTAGTTTCAGGTCAAGGTTTTTCTACAGAGTTGCCCATTTTGCTTCCAGCTCAAACTTATTGGAGCTTGCGACATTTTGAAAAAATGCATAAAACATATTACAACTTTTAATACTATAACTGTAAAAGTCCATTTGGGGTGACAAACTCTGCCTATCTAACTGAGCCAACAGCAAAAAAAAAAAAAGCAGGTAGGACAAACCACCTGTTGCTTGACAATATCTCTGTTATCGATATCACAGCAAGGTGAGTTTTGTTATTTTCTAAATACACACAGAAAGACTGTTAGTACCAAGGTCAAAGGAAACAAATATCAACCTCAATACTAATAATGGTACAAAAGGTAGATCAACTGCTTATGTTGTATGGTGTTTTTATAACTTATAGTATGTTAGTTATTCCACAGTAAATATTAACCTTTTCCCAACAAGTATCCTTTACTGTGCATGCCACAAAGTTTTAGTATCTTACATTAAAAATTGTCAGTTTTTTATGTTATACCAATTAGTATAGCATAAAATCTCTGCTAATAATCCATACTTTAATAATATATATAAGTTTCAAGTTCTTAAGTCTTCAAGGCAATATTTAAAAAAAAATCCTGAATTTTCCCTAGTGTCACATGTGACATTTTCTCTTAGAATGTCATAATCCCTATTTTATCCACTACCCCTTCAAAAAATAAGAAATTAAACATAACTTATTCTTTATAAAATTTCTATTCCTCTAATAAACC
The DNA here is from genome assembly GCA_011833715.1 of Carcinoscorpius rotundicauda. Taxonomy (NCBI): domain Eukaryota; kingdom Metazoa; phylum Arthropoda; class Merostomata; order Xiphosura; family Limulidae; genus Carcinoscorpius; species Carcinoscorpius rotundicauda. The sequence goes on along the minus strand of CM022394.1, from coordinate 41,090,609 downwards.
ACATTTATTATAGTCTTAAATTCTATTAGTTATAGAACTATTGAATAGAAAATCAAACCGTGATGTCGAGAAACCCACTTGTTGAGAATTTTATATGCAAAAACGGCTCTTTTGGGTTCAGAAAATATTTTAAATAGAAGAGCGAACAACATTTCGACCTTCTTCGGTCATCGTCAGGTTCACAAAGAAAGAGGTAACTGGCCGGAAGATGACCACATGTTTGGAAGGGGTTGTATAACTGAGTGTCGCAATGTAGAGGGCACGGTTTGATGTTTGAATATATAATTTTATCTATAATATTAATATAGGTATAATGACGTTCCTTTATATTGGTTTATTTTGGGTTTAAGTTGTTGTATAAACAAACGAAAAATTAAAGAAGCCTTACTTATACAACAACTTAAACCCAAAATAAACCAATATAAAGGAACGCCATTATACCTATATTAATATTATAGATAAAATTATATATTCAAACATCAAACCACGCCCTCTACATTGCGACACTCAGTTATACAACCCCTTTCCAAACATGTGGTCAGCTTCCGGCCAGTTACCTCTTTCTTTGTGAACCTGACGATGACCGAAGAAGGTCGAAATGTTGTTCGCTCTTCTATTTAAAATATTTTCTGAACCCAAAAGAGCCGTTTTTGCATATAAAAAAAAAAAGAAAATCAAACCACTCCTGCCACACCCACCTGTCACATTCAGTCTTACATAATTTATTAACAGTTCTCTTTTACATTTAATTAAGTATTACCTATAACCTGTAGATACTCAAATCTAACAAATGACATATATTATAGCATTATGTTCTGAACAGTTAAATACCAATTTCATTCAAAGTACTAACATCGTTCCCATGAGAAAGTTAATGACTAGCTTGAATGAATTAAAAACTCTTATTGCACAGTCAGAAAGCCAGAAAAATGTGAGAGTTAAGGAAATTTGTCTACTTTTTGGATGTTATCAGTCTATATTGTTCAGCACATTATTTCATTGCATGAAAATTATCAATTACAATACTGTGAGTAGTATAGAAATTATTCTCTCTTAGACAACCAAAAGCAAGAAAAAAATGATTGGTAAGTATTTTATTTTTATTTTTCATGTTTATTCTTTACACATAATTATAAAAGTAGCTACAATATAGCTTTTAAGTTAGTTAAGATTAGATTAAGTAAAATAAATAATACAATAAAACTGTTTCATAAAGCATGCATGCGAGATGCTTGTAGTCATAAGTAATTTGATAGCATAATATGAACTGCATGTTTTCTGAACATTTTACAGCTTACAAGGGCATGGACGGTAGTTATTCATAGTTCAAAATGCAATAATCAATAAAATTTGATTATAAAGAGATGTATACTGTTACAAATGTAGACGGACTTAAGATAAACCAATGTTTCATATTGCAGTGTGAGGTCATTCTAGAAAGATTTATTTTGATGTTTTTTTGGTGGTTACAACATCAGTCAAATTGACCAATCAATTTTGAGTTAAGTTAGAGAAAATAATAGATAAACTAAACTACCAAGTTTTACCAAAGCAAAATGTTTGAACTGTATTTAGAAGATCACTGAAAGTACACAAAGGAAGAATGAGATTTCTGAGATAAGGAAAAGTAATTTTGAATCTAACATGAAAATTACTTTGCACACAGACTATTCAAAACAAATAATATTCATGGACAAATATTTATTTTATTAAAAATACTTCACTAAAATATGATTTTTCTGTAAGTTAAAGACTTGTAATATTAACCAAAATACTGTAAAATTTTGTGAAGATATACACACTTTATTGGAAGTCAGAAGTATAAAATCTAAAAAAAGACTAAACAAGTACAAAGAGGTCACAGTTGGTTATACAGACCAAGTCCATTTGAAAGAGTTAACTTCTATGCTTCCCAAATATTTTTAGTACTCATAATAGTTATTATTACAGCCATAATTTACACATATAAAACTCTGCTAAATTAATCAAATCTACTCTAAATATTAATAAAGGCTCAAGCAAGTTATCACTTAACTGTCTCACTAAGAAGGTGGTAAGGCCAACACACCTCATTACCATTTCACAGTCATTATAGTTTCCCTACTATAATTTTTAATAAAATATGTAAATAATTATTTTAGTAAACATGATAAGTATTTTGTACACCAAAAATCAGATTTGTACTGAAGATTTGTCTGTAATATAGTTTTTTCCTTTTTTTACTGGTCTAAGTGCAAGGTAATTTCCATGTTAAAATTAAATATACTTTTCTTCATCTCACAAATCTCAAAGTTCATTTGCGTAATCTAGAAAACTTCCTAAATAAATGTTAAAATTTGTTAAAAAATAAAGCTCTATATTTTGCCCATCCTAACCTCTCTACAATATTGGTCAATTTGACAGACCTCATAACTGCCAAGAAAAAAACTGAAACAAATATAAATTGCTTTTTTTCCCTTCTATAGTTACTTTAAATTGTAACACAAAACTACATTTATTTATACATAAGTAGCTTTAAATTTATAAAAGTTATATCTATTTACACTTTAGACCCCCTGGCCACAAAAACTTGCATCTAACAATCATTACAATTTTTGAAAAATTATGTCCCAGAAAGTGATGATTGGTAGAAATAAACTACCATAGAGTTATTAATAATTGTACATGTACAATTATTTATGATACTTATTCAGGACCATAAGATTATTAAAATTTTGACTGGCAATTGCTTACTTGAGGGAAATCACTCACTTTAGTTATAGTGAGTAGGGTAGGCTATCTAATAATAGAACTCTGCAGAAGTTACTTTCAAGTGTACTTCCAATATTTCATTATTATAACTTATTTTAACTAATCCAACCTTAACTAACCTAAAATGTATCCCCTCTCTATATTTTAAATCACTTTTACAGTGATAAATATTACAAATGAAAAACTAGAAATATTTACCTATGCCCTTTTTTTTTCCCAATAAATTGTCAATAAAACTTAAAACTACTTTTTTGTATTAACAGTACCACCACACCAAATAATTCTTATTTAAATAACACACTGAATAATATAAAATAACATACAAAATGCAGACTGTCTCATAACTATCCCACATTTTATGGTTTTCGAACTATTTGACAAGATCCATTAAAAATTCATCTAAGTTTGTCAGTACATTTCCCATGGAAATAAAGTTGAACTGAAAGCAAGATTAACAACTCTGCACTGAAAACATTGTAATATATATGTCGTTTGATAGAGTTAAACCTTAGATTTCTATTGGTTATAAATAATATAGTATTGAACATTACAGAGAACTAATGGCAATTTATGAAATAGAGAATATGACAAGTGGGTATGGCAAATTCTAAAGATCTAATTCTCTATTTGATGGCTCTGTAACCAAATAAGACAGGATATGAAAATTATGCTTTGTCTGAGCAATGACTGCATTATGATGAGTAATTCAAATTAAATTCTTTATTTCTCAAGATGTGGTAAATAAATTAAAGAGAAAATGTCAAATCTCATGCTAGGGAAAATTCAAGATTGTTTTCTAATATTGCTTTATAAAATTATAAAATTAAAATTTATATACTATTAAAAGATTAATTATTAGCTACCTTCTATGCTGTACTTATTTGTATACCATGAAAAAAGGAAATTAAATTTTAAATATAACTAACCAGAATCTTGCGAGATGCACAAAAACAATGCCTCTGGAGTGGGGGTTAAAGGAATACAAGTTGGCTTAATATCTGCATCAGCTTTACCTATTTATGTTTCATGGTATAATATTTGTCTCAGTTGATCAAAAAAAAAAAAAAAAATTTCAAGGATATGTTTTGTCCAAAAGAAGTTTATTTACTTAAAATACTCTAGATAATATGAAAATGTGTTGCCTGTGTGAGGTTTAACAAAAGTAATTTCTGATGTGTTCATAAATCTAGTACATTTGATAACATACGATACATCCAAACTTACCTGGAAGTTGTGTTGTACACACTAATTCATTTGGTAGCTGGAACTGCTTTGGATTCATAGCAGATGCTGCCTGGATAAGGAGGTGAAAAGGATGTAAATTTTTTTCATTTGTGGGCTTTTTGTGTGTGATATCAACATCCATAGGCTCTGTCTTTAAGGGTGGTGACTTAACTTTTGACTTGCCCTTTTCTGCACACTCCTTATATTTCTGAGGTCCTTGTTCTGGCATTTGGCCATTTTGACAAGTTCCATTTACTGGAGTCTTTTCACCAGATTTATGAGCAGATCCTTCTTTCTGAGATCCCTTACAAGAACTGTGCCGACTCTGCGAGCTGCTCGTTGATGCTGCATCATCATCAACCTTTAAAACAATTTAAGAGTATTATTTAACTTTTGTACAATAGAACATTTTTATTTATTTAAATAATGCATCAAATATGTAGATTTTCAGTTTCTCTTTTTCTAACAGCTTACAATTAACTAGATGTAATTTTTGTAATCATTTCAAATTATAAATTCCTTGCTCTTGTATTCAAACAAAACCTGAAACAGAGGTTTCTTCCCCTAAGTAGTTCAAAAGTAATAATTGTTAACAAACTACAACTTTCTTTATGTTAGACTTTCAATCTAAACCATTTGACAAAAATCTATATGTATCCACATAAAAGTATTGAATCTATGGGCTTATTGTCACCAAATCTAGCATGTACCCTTTGGGCCCTACAAGGAGTGACATGCATTGAATGGGTAAGACAGGTAAAGAGGGTAAGAATGAAAAAGATTGCAGCTCATGAAATGAATCATCTAATAACTTGAGCTACATTGCTGAGTGAGTTACAACTTGTGACAAGATTATTAATTAGACAGCTGAAAGGACAAAAAAATTAAGTTAAACAGGTGTACATTGTTATGAGCATTAAGCTAATCAGAAAAAGCAACTGTAGTTGTCTGTAACAATCTCCAGACATTTAATAAGAAAAAAATATGGATTATTATCTTAGATTTGATGTTATTCTAATTATAATGACATAAAGTGTAGTTTAATAAAAGTTTGAATGTAAGACACTAAAACATTGCATCATCAACTTATGAACGAAAAGCTTTGATTTTTTTTATTATAGTCAACAAGGTTAAACTGTGACTACCTGTGTGAAGTATTTGTTGTCCATTTTGTGTAATTTATTTTCTGAAACAACTACATATGTTCATCTATTACAAAGTGCCCTTTTAAACTGCCTTCACATTTTTTTTGTACGGTCCAATAATTTTATTACTTAATAAATACAGACTTGTATAAATGTGCATCTGAAAAACATGATACCACATAAGTGATTTATCAAAAGAGAATTACATCTGTTCTCAGTTATGCTTTGCCTTAGTGAATATTACAAAAAATTAGAAAGTAATGAAGAAAGTGTCATTTACATAAATTATTAAGCTATGAATTTAAGAGTTTAAATTATGACAGAAAAACACAATAATTGTCTTTATTGGATGATTCTAAACTCCTAATCAATGTGCCTTTGAAATGCTTGTGAAACACAAGCTTTGATATTTATAACATAACCTACACATTTAGGACTACTTAACACTTCAAGGATACCTTTTGCTCACCCAACCTTGAGAAAAGTAAAAATTTACACACTCCTTTACTCTTCGTGAAATCATCAATTCCTCTCCTAACTCTAGAAAAGTGCCAGCTTACTCTACTATAAATAGCAATCCAATATACAAATCACTAACTTTGTTAAAAAAGTAAAACTACCTTAAATGAAACCAAACTCTCCTCTTCACATCTCAAATCTTGATTAATCAATGTAATCTATTACCTATGAGTAACAATTACTGTATTTTCCAGCATCAAACATGCTATTTTTTTCCCCAAAAACAAGTATCAAAAATGTACCTTGCATCTTCCAAGCCAAAGGTTATGTTGCCCATAGGCCTAAACCTAAGCCTAGAGGAAGCATTTTAATACAAGACAGTAATCCAAGCCCCTCTATATGACCAGAGTGAAATGTACGAGTTACTTAGTATTAAATAAGAAATAAGCAAAAAAGATAACCATAAATGATCACAAAATTCATTGACGCTTCCACAATAAGCCAAACTAAACCAGTTGATGGTCTAATTTGTCTATTTTCCATCAAATAATGGCATTTTTGCTCACCTTAAATGATCTTGACATTAAGGCAACATTATAAGAACATACAAAAAGCAACATTACAGAAACAATACCCAGTACTAGCAGCCATTTGAAAAATATTGGTTTTGGTTTCATTCAGAACATTCTGTTCAGTTATTGTGTAATGATTTCAAACACAGACCTGTTCTTGATAGGAGTTCTCTGTATTGATTTAACTGAATCAAAATTTTTAATCACACCCCAGATAATGGCTTCTACGAAATAAAACAGGGGGGAGCACTCTACACCATTTGCTACAAGTTACGGGTTACTGAATATGTTTATATTTTTTTTCAAAATTTAGCTAATCAAAATGGGGGTGCATCTTCAATGTCAAGAAATACAGTATAACAATCAGTGTCATAAAAATTATCCATTAATTTAAATTACAGAATAAATAAATATGGTGGAAATAATCAACTGATCAAAAGTTAGTATTTCTGATTATTTCAACTATTCAAGTAATCTTAATACTGCCATTATAATTTCTCAATTACTTCGAACGAGTTTGAAGGTGTTTAGTTTAATCAATTAGTTCCACAACTCACTCCATAGTAAATTAATCTAATTTAGTATTTCCAATAATTACTAGTTGCAGTTTTTCCAGTTACTCAAGTCTCATGTGAGAACAATAGATTAGCTGAATATAATCAATTAATGATCAGTTAATTGACTGTGAAATTCCACTAACTATCCAGCTCTATTATAATGAGAAACATTATGCAATGAGTAAATACTTACTTCAGTAGGAGACACTTTACAACGATGACAAAGCCACTCTCCTCTTGGCAAGTCTTCCTCTTCCAGTGGTGGGTTACTAAAATAAGAAACTTGTGTAAATTTGTTTTGAAAAGTAACTCATTAAACCAGTATATTACCAATATAAAAACTAACATACAATTATATATTATAAGAACAAGGGTTAAGCCACACAAACAAGTGTTTGTAGATGAGTTAAAGGTACATAAAACCACATTAGCTAGTGTAAAGTTAGTACAACTCCACTCTGTTCTTGTTAACATGTAGCTTTTCTTTGTTTCACCAATATCAAAGCCTTTAGTAATAACACTTGTGCATAGTTTAGTTAAAATATGCAACTATAAATTATTACAATGAAAAACTAGTTTTTCAAAGATTATGCAATTTTTACATTAATTATATAACAAATTCTAGAATGAAGCCTTTTATAGTAAAAATTTATCTAAGTCTGTCACAGACTTTACAAGATACTATTAAAAACAAGCAACAAAGATTTTAATGGAAAATATAGTCCAATTACTCATCAACATAATGTAGAGCTTCAGTAACATTACTGCACTACAATAAACTGGTTAACTGTATTTTCTTCTCTAACTAGAACACAATGGCTTTAGTTGTAAAACTTACTATTCCCTTTAATTTTTCTTAATTTGAATATTACAGAGAGTCCAATTTCAACTTTAAATTTCTTCATTAAATTTGATTACAAACTAAAATAGGATTGTTGGGTAACTAAAATATTGTCACAACATATTTTAATATCCACCATTCAGTTTTCTCTCATCTGCTTCTTACCTTAAATTACCAAAATTTAGCAAGTTAGTCAAAGCATTGAATCATTATATAGTTGGTGTTACAGGCTACATTGTTGGTTGTCTATTGAAGTGTTCAACTTTAATTTAAAAAAATAATAATTAAATCCAATATTACCTAAACAACTTGCATATGACAATATCAAAATAGTCTTCACTGATACACTTTGACAGAATTAGTATTTGAACCTCACTTCTATTTATATTTTTTTTTATATGCAATAAAGGTTACATACTTAAAAAATATATACATACACACACACACACACACTACTCGCTTAGCATTTTTATTGTACAGGCTTACACTAATCCTACCTATGGTTTAAAAGTTAATGACTAATGATTCCTTATGTAAAATGACTCGTATTCTGCAAAGCAAAAGGCTAACTTAAATTTTGATTGATTAGGGAAGATGTTAACTGTTGAGATAATGCTGAGTCCTGGTATTTCTTCTTTTTTTTTTGTTTTGGTTTTTGCTGGTATTGACTCTTGAAAAGTATGTGAAAGCTGTTATAAACCAATTAATAAAAATTGAAGTTAATAGAGCAGTTGAACTGGTTCAGAAAGGCTTCACCCAGATTTAGGTGACAAATACCAAGAGAATATTGTAAGAAGCCTACAAGTGTAGTAAATTATTAACATCTGCAGAATTGATCTCTGGTAATGAGCTTCAGCAAACCACTAAAATGTGTGTAGCTACTCTACACTAAGATATAGGTTCCAAAAGGCTTGGCTGAGATCCAGCATACCAGTTAAAGTACCAGAACTGACTCCACTGCACTGAACAGCCCAGCTGGCTTTTGCCCAATAACATGTCATTTGGACTCTTCAGCAATGGCTGACTCCTTGGCTGTTCACAGCTTAAAGCTTCATGTATCTTCAAGTAATTGACATGTAAGGGACTGTAGACATGAAAAAAAAACAATACTTGGCCTGTAACACTCTCCACCATGATGTCTTTAAATATGGCTAAGTTACGGTCTGACAAGCAATCTGCATGAAAAGGTATACAGAATACTGTGTGGTTGGAAAATCCCTGAAAACAAAGTGTAACATGGATAAGATCCTGCTACCCACTGTTTACCCTTTTGCTAGTGCTCTGAGAGACTGGTTCTTATATCTGCAGGACAATGCTTGTCCCCATAGCACAATAATCACACAGCCTTTTTTTTTCAGAATGAAAGAAAATTTACTGGACTGGCCTACAAAGTCACTGGACCTAAATTTAACTGAAAGTGTGGAATTTGCTACAAAGAGCAGTTCAAAATAGACAATCTGCTCCAAGAATTAAGTTTCTTTCATCCAAGAGTGGACTCTGCTGCTTCAGCTAGTCATAAACATAAAAAAATTTTCCCAATATTTGTGCAACCAAATATTGACATTGTTTGTTCATTTTCCTTTTTATTATCTGTAAGTAAATATATGTATTTATAGACACACAGTTTTTTAAATTAGATCAATGAGGTTTTGTAGTAAAAATATAGTATGTTGGAATACTTCACATTACATTGTAGTAATTATACACCAACAGAAATATAAATATCTTTATCTACAAGAAAAAGCTAAAGAACATTACAATACCATAAATAGTTGGGTTATGTCATTTATATCAAACACTTTCAAAACCTGAAGAAAATTAACACTTGTAAATCATCTTTAAACATGAGAGATTTTGTAATTAATATTGGCAATGTCTGAATTACTGAAGGCATTAACTGTCAGTCTAATTTTTTTTCTTTACAACTAATGTTAAAACTATATTCCTTGTTTATTTATAATACTTAATTAACATTACTATGAATGTCAAAAATAAACCAGTTTAAAAAAGTGTAAGCCAGACGGTTATAATAAAATTTTAAGCAATTAATATTTAAAACTTATTATAACCAATTAACACTTACGAGTAACATACATAATTACATACTAATTAAACCTGATTTATGTTAAACTTACTGGCATAAAAGATGAAAGGATGCTGGGCAGCGATCACAACAAATCAAGTCCCCTCCTTCTTTACAACTGTCACAACAGTCATGGTTAACTGCTCGAGCTGGTCGTCGATAGCGAGGCTCGTAATCCTTCTTTTTTTTAGACTCTCCTTCATTTGGTGGTGGAGCTATCAAAGCTTGAATTTGCTAAACAATTAAAATTGACACTTTGTAGTTACATGTACCTACAAACCTAAATTATGTGCAAGCAAAAAATAACACTAAAGATTTAAACTTTCCTATTATATTATATTATTAGGCCTAAATTCAAAGAGAAGCCATCTTTGGTTGCAGAGCAAATCTTTCATTAGCCTCTTTTACTATCACACTAAAACTTAGTAATATTCATTGACAGTGACAAAATTCATAACACTTACCGGCATAAGACCCCCTGAAGTATCAAGATCATATTCTACTGTAGCCATGATTACTTCTAGTATTAGTATGAAATAGCAAATTGAATAACTACTCTCCCAAATAGTTTAAATAATTTCTAAATAACACTATTAATAGGCCTAGTATAAAAATGCCCATCTTTTCAATGGAGGCCCGTCGTTTACAGATATACAGCACCACCTTGAAAGTAAATAGCTTTAAAGACTTAAAATAGCAAATTACTTGCCAAAAATGAAAACAATGAAGGAGAGAGGAAAGAGAGGTTTGATTTCACAAGAAATTGCAAAATATGTTTTAAAAAGTATAGATACCTGCATATTAATTTAATACAAGCGGGAGTACCCGTCCAAAGAAAAGAAGTTATGTAAATACGTAACTGATGAAAGATTAATTTAGAATGTGTGTGTTTTCTTACAGCAAAGCCACATCGGGCTATCTTATGTGTCCACCGAAGGGAATCAAGTCCTTGATTGCAGCGTTGTAAGTCCATAGATTTACCCTGTACTGACGGGAACTATTATCTTAAAGCATGAAAGGCTGCTTCAGTAATATGTAATTGTAAAAAAAAATGTAAAAACGTCCAAATAAACAGCAAAACGCAAAATTGAAAATTCATATGCATCTCCCCATTGACCAAATTTTTGCGACGACCAATCTAAATCCTGCGAAGTAGATACATAGATATATAACAGACAGTAATATTTTAGGCATACATATTCATTACAAACACTCATGTTGGAAAACAGAATTGAATAAACATAAATAAAATGATATTAACTTACTGTATTATTTTTGTTGTTGGCATTTTGATCGATAAAGATATATATATATATACACATTTTAATCCCGCTTTGCATCTGATAACATACACAGTGTTCCAATCTTCGGAAACTTGAATTTGAATTTAGAAGTTAATTAAATGACGATACGTATTAAATTTAAGATATTTGCCAAAAATATTGATACACACAAGTTTCTTTCTTAACATAAATACATTTTAATATAGATACAACTGTTCTGTTTGTCTGTAGTTAAGAGCAAAGCTACACAAAGGGCTATTTGTGCTCTGCTCACCACGGATATCGAAACAAAATTTTAGCATTATAAGTCTGAGGACACATCTCTGTGCCATTGGGGGGCTAGTATACATACAACAATACATTTTAACTCCATTTGCGTTTCTTGTCACAATGAACAATACAATATATAATAACAGTTACTAAGAACAGTTGTTACAAATAATGGTTTCAACAAAAGAGTTTTACAAAGTTACAAACTATATATATACTGAGTTTTCTGTCTGGTCCAGAACTAAATATTTTATCAATGGTTCAAGTTCACAACGAACAAGTTAATTCTGACTTAATATTGTTACACCTTGCTTAAACTAACTAGCTGTCTTTTCTTATTTGATCTCACACTGCTTACAAGCTGACTTTTTTCCGGACAAATATATTTAATGTTCTCGTAGAAATGCTAATGTTCGAAATTAAGTAACTGAAATTGAACGGTTTGTTGACGTTCAAAATCAGTAAACGTTCATGATCAAATTCTGTAGTTTTCTAATTAATATGCGTTAATCACAATTATAGCTTCCGAGGCTTATAGTATACTAATTGTAGCTGATCAAAAAATATCAGGCTCGGCATGGCCAGGTGGTTTAAGGCATTCTACTCCTAATCTGAGGATCGCAGGTCACACCAAACATGCTCGCTCTTTCAGCCATGGGGGCGTTATAATAATACGGTCAATCTCACTATTCGTTGGTAAAAGACGATCCAGAGAGTTGGCAGTGGGTGGTGATGACTAGTTGCCTTTTTTTTTTTAGTCTTACACCGCTAAATGTTTGTTTTGGAATTTCGCACAAAGCTACTCGAGGGCTATCTGTGCTAGCCGTCCCTAATTTAGCAGTGTAAGACTAGAGGGAAGGCAGCTAGTCATCACCACCCATCGCCAACTATTGGGCTGCTCTTTTACCAACGAATAGTGGGATTGACCGTCACATTATACACCCCCACGGCTGGGAGGGCGAGCATGTTTGGCGCGACTCGGGCGCGAACCCGCGACCCTCAGATCACAAAGCGCACGCCTTAACGCGCTAGGCCATGCCAGGCTCGCAAACAATCAAAAAATATTCTATTACTGCCTTTATTGTTGGACATACATTATATTACGCAAATCCCGCCTTTTCTCTAAACTTGTAGAATATTTTCGAGAGTAAGAATGAACAATATACGACATATGCATCAAACTGAAACAAACGTAGGTATTAAAATAAATGTATAATAGTAAATTCCTTACAATAGTTAATTAGTATACTAGTTTTAATGTTACAAAATTATGCTTTATAAACAGCTTTAGGCCCGGGATAGCCAGGTGATGAGGGCGTTTGACTTTTAATATGAGGGTTGCGGGTTCGAATACCCGTCGCACCAAACATGCTTTCCGTGGGGGCGTTATAATGTTACGATCAACCCTACTATTTGTTGTCAAAAGAGTAGCCCAAGAGTTAGCGGTGGGTAGTGATGACTAACTGCCTTCCCTCTAGTCTTACACTGCTAAATTAGGGACGGCTAGCACAGATAGCTCTCGTATAGTTTTGCACGAAATTGAAAACAAACCAAATACTTTTGTTGCAATAAGAATAGCTGTATAGCGATTGATAGTTAATGTCATTTTACCACATTCATAGTCCACAGAACTTTTGATTATTTGAAGGCTGAATGTAATCTTACCTTAAACAAAGTTTTACATGATCACATGCTAAACTTAAAATATTATTCAAAAATACCAAGCGCTAATCTCTGTTACAGTAATTGGACGTTTTTATTAAAAATTTAAGAATCCGCGCTGCTACATAACAGTATGATGCTTTCAGCCAAACCCATCTAGCGTAAAAAAAAATATTCACTGTATACATAAAATATGCCAGATTTTTCTTTTATTTCAATTTTTACGAAATAATTGCCAACTTGAAGAGGACCTAAGAATGCCGAAATGTTGTTCTCTGCTTCATTAGTAAAAGTGTTGAAACTCACACCAGCCGTCTTGAGATACATTTCTACTTCAAGTGGGTTTCTCGTCATCACGAATGGTTTCACTTTTCTCAATTAAACATTAATTAATACATAGGCATGGTAGCAAGCTATTTTACTCAACTATAAGTCTTCCAATATTTAATTTAAACTGCAAATATGTTTGTTAGAATATGAAATGGTTTTGCTTGGATGTGTATATATTGTCATTATATTTTGAAAATGAACTCAGTTGAGGAATGATTGGAGAAATACTTATTTAAACAGCTGCCACGGAAACAAATCAAGTTAAAATCAACACGTTACACAACTCTTAAAAAAAATGAAACTGCTACAAAATCTCGTCAAGTAACCCACACCAAAACGTTTCTACTTATGTACCTCAGTACGAAACAACGTTATATGTTCAAACACTATTATCTAAATGGCTTTACGTAAAAGCAGTAATCGACAATTTTCCTTCTTCGTTTGGGATTTTTTCTTGATTTTATTTGTTAGAAGGAACACACAGTATACCTATAAGTGTAATCACTAAAGTAAGGAAGAATAACAATTCTTGGCCTTAAGAATTAGTAAGCATAAACTAAGTCATCACGCTGTTTTGCGACCCACCAGTATCTCAACGGTATTATGTCTGCAGACTTACAACGCTAAAAAGCTGGTGTCGATACCCGTGGTAGGAAGAGCATAGATAGTCTAGTGTGTAGCTTTGTGCTTAATTCAAAACAACAACTGTTTTGTAAATAAATAGTAAGTGAACTGTGCGATAAAACTAAAAACTTGAAACTATCATACCAGCATAGATGATTCTAAAATAAGATTTAAATTTCATGTATTTTTCTTGAATAAAATAATAAATACGTGTCTAAGTTTCATTATAAAAAATAATAATTATGAAAACTAGTTAGTTGCTGCTATTTAATTAATAGGCCTGTAATCCGAGGGTCGCGGGTTCGCGCTAAACATGCTCGCCCTCCCAGCCGTGGGGGTGTATAATGTTACGGTCAATCACACTTTTCGTTGGTAAAAGAGTAGTCCAAGAGTTGGCGGTGGGTGGTGATGACTAGCTGCCTTCCCTCTAGTCTTACACTGCTAAATTAGGGACGGCTAGCACAGATAGCCCTCGAGTAGCTTTGTGCGAAATTTCAAAAAAAAAATTATTTAATTAATAAACTCTAGCAATTCAATTTATTCAAGTTTATTTACATATTAGACTTTAAATTATCAAATTAAATCAAAAAAGAACTTTAAATAAAATATTGATAGTTTCAAACAATTTATAGGACTAAATAACAGACTTGGAAGAATAACAGTTACGTATCATCACACAGATACATGTGATGTTTGTCCATTGAAACAAAAACTGTATAATTTTTCCTGAAGTACTGAAAATGTTGTTTGAACTCAAATACGGGTGATGTTGTAGAATGGAGTGATACAACTTCAGATAGCACTTTTTAGCTTCAGTAGTAAGAGTGAAAAAGAAGGGGCCACCAAGTCCCTGTGTGGACTTCGAATGGATGAGTGAAGTGAATGTATTGATGCTTTTTCAGTGCTGTGAATGGCCGAACGTCTTGATGAGCAATATCTGCTACTTAAACACACTGTATCTAGAATCTTGACAGTGAAAAGTCTAATGGAATGATAAAAGCAGAGCTAAGATTACTTACAGCACTCAAGATGGCATACATAAAGTTTGTAGCTGGTCTATTTTAAAAAGCTGATGGAACTTTTCTTGCAAGGCTATAATAGAAGTTTCATCTATTTAAATGGCATTGTAGTCGCTGCTGCTGAAAACTTGTGTTTGGTTTTTCAATAGACAAAGGAAGTAAGCACGAAATTCCAAACCAGGAAAGTGTATATGTGGAGGTTCTCTATCGATTCATTGGCAGAGGTGGAGGGCTCTGACTCTGGTCACTTTCTTTTAAGCTAGACTTAACCTGAACTCGACTCTCAGAAGGTGAAGGCTCGGGTTCGAGTTCACTCGGAGAGCTTGTGACTTGGACTTGACTTGATTCTTTTAGCCTGTGACTTGCACTCGACTGAAAGATTTAGCAAAATATTAGCTTTTTTAATTTTTCATTCTTAATTAGGCGTTTATTTTAAAATTAGTTAAAGGAGAAATTCAGAACAAAAATGCTTAATGAAAATAATGAAATACTTATTATGAAACATTCACAAACTAAACCATTCGTAAATGCCGGCATACAGTTATTTTATTTATACCACTTCAATCTAAATAAATTAAGCTGCATATATATATATTCTTATGGAATTTGTGTATTGAAACTATAGCGTTGTCTTCTTAAAAGCTGCTGATTTATCTTCCTACAAATCTTTCAATTTAGATTCGTCATAATTCGCTTTAATTATCTTGTTTGCAAGATCATCGAGTTTTTAAAATCACACCGTACACCATGACAGGCAATCAGAAATACCTGGATTAGAACAGCCTATTCACATTTCATAAAATGTCTATCTATTTCAGTATAGTTTCTATATTACTGTTTTAAACATAATCTATTTGTTATTTATAATTATTATCAGATCATTGGCAATGTTACTGAAGAAGACAAAAAAACTTAACTTTTCTTTTTATCAAGAAATAAAAAAATGTGAAAAATGAGCTTATTATTACATTAGGAGCATCTGTTGGCAATGTTAGTAAAAAGACGAGGGTGAAATCGGACATTCAAGTCATCAAACATTTATGGCAGATTATTCAATAGCTAGAGGAAGTTGAAACATTAACGTTTTGGTTTACATAGAAATAAAACAATCACACATTATTATAGTGGATGTGTAGACCTAGTTACTATCGTAAAACATTTATTTTTTCTGTATTAGTGATTGTTTGTTTTGATTTCGCGTACAGCTAAACAAAGGCTGTTTGCGCCAGTCGTGCATAATTTAGAAGTGAAAGACAAGCCCAACTATTGGGCTACTCTTTTACCAAGGAATAAAAACCTCACATTATAACATCTTCACGGCTGAAAGGTCGAGTGTGACTGGGATTCGAACCCTCGATCCTCTGATTACAAGTCGAGCGCTCTAACCTTAATGTTTAATTTGTATAGTGCAAGGCATGGAAACCACGTGAAACCTTATGCCTTATTCGCAACATGAGAAATGGTTCTCGTGACTTCATTTGTGTCGAGATGTTAAATGGAATATAAATATGATGTCGTGTCTACTGCTCGGGCAATAATATGGTTTCGTCAGGTACAACTTCATCAAGGAGTTGTTGTTTCTCATTAGCAGAAAGTATCATGCGATATGGCCAATTATCTGTTGGAGACTTACGCTCGGAAATAATACGTAATGGATGTTATTATTTATTTCACCATGTAAGCTGAAGCTTTCCCATTGGTTTTGATATGTCAGTATGTTCTGTTACAGATAATTTAACTTTATGCTGAATATTACAACTTCGACAGTTGGTGATCTTTTCAGGAATCAGTTTGTTTGTATTGGAATCTCGCACAAAGCTACTCGAGGGCTATCTGTGCTAGCCGTCCCTAATTTAGCAGTGTAAGACTAGAAGGAAGGCAGCTAGTCATCACCACCCACCGCCAACTCTTGGACTACTCTTTTACCAACGAAAAGTGTGATTGACCGTAACATTATAACGCCCTTACAGCTGGGAGGGCTAGCATGCTTTGGCGCGACTCGGGCGCGAACCCGCAACCCTCAGATTACGAAGCGCACGCCTTAACGAGCTAGGCCATGCCAGGCCCTTCAGGAATCAGAGAGCAAAGTTAAAATTATGCATTTTTTTGTATAGTTGTATTGAGTGACGGCTTAGGTGAAGAAATGCACTTCATTATGTCACCTTCTATCTGATGGTGTAAATAAACAAGTTACATTGATTCACAAGAATACGCTTGCAGTTTCCGAATCCTTTCAAAACTGACTAGGATGAATACTTTAAATAAGTCATGGTTTCTAGTTGTGGCTGATTTTGAATTTCAAATTCAGCAAGGCTAAATCCCTAATTGTATATTAACATTTTAAATAAAAAAATGTGGCTAATGAATTTGAAGTTGTATAGAATCTGTCATACGCCAGACAATCATGTCTAATTCTCTGGCATAGTTTATGACTGATGTTACTAAATCTGATGCAGGAACATTATTATCTACATGTTTTATTTCTATGCTGAACACTGACAAGTTTTCTGTTCTCACAGTTCATTTTTTTCTTTTTGTGCGTATGTAGGAAGCAACGTAACAGTCGACTCGTTGTTCTCTAAATTCACAGACCTTCAAATACAAAGTCCAGCTCCCATTGGAAACAGTGATTGGTGCAACTTCATTGCTAACATGTCACGTGACTTTACACGTCAACAATTAAAGATATTTATAAACATATTAAAACAAAATTAATTCAAGTCTGGAGGTTTGATACTGTCTTTGTTCATACTCAAAGCAAGGAAGCAACTTTCTTCTGGCTGGACCACACTTCGTATCATCTTTAGACAATCACATCTGTCATATTACAAATTGAAGTGATCACATTATTCACTCACAAAAATATAATAAACACAGTGAAGCTGAAGCCCCAAGTCAATGACAAAGATCATGTACACTGACTGGGTCAGAAGTCAGAAGTTGAAGATAAGTTAATTCTGTGAAATAAGCTTGGTTGATGAGGAGGAGATGCCAGAATCTAAATATCGAAAGGAAGCTACGCTCTTATTTTACAGTTTATTGCAAAGATATTTCATAAATAGCATGATAAATTACTTGTACTGAAATACATCTTAGTGAAATGGTCCTTGTTCATTGAACTCAAGTAATTTTTCTCATGGTGCCACTCGTTTTGAGTTTCCAAACCTTACACACGACGATAACTTGGTTGACCAGATAATGGGTTCTGGTAGAAAGTTTGCTGTTTATTAGCAGTATTTATCCGACTTCAATCTGCGTGTAAACGTTTTGTATACTGAAGTTAACGAGCTAAGGTATCAAATTGTGGGAATTGCAGTGGAGCGAGTTCATTACCATCGAATGTTATGTGTGATCACACTATTTACTTTAAGTTACAGATGATAAAGTTTCTGACACATAGTTGGCGGTATGGTAGTAGATGACATAGTTGTAGGTATTGGTTATCAACCACACCGGTCAGTACTGATATCAACTTGTGAAATCTGCAATAGTGCATGTCGTAAGCTACTAGTGCTTATATGTTCTGTAAATTATACTGTATTCTTCCTTGAGTGTCGCTTTCATTAATAGTATTGATTATAATAATGCATGGAGTTATACAATTGTTTAACCTTGTACTCACATATTTTTATTATAAACGTGATATTCCAATGTTGTTCTTATTTCAATCAGAGTAGCTTGCAGGTTGATTGATCAATTATTTGTTTGAAATTATGCACAAAGCTACATAATGGGTTATCTGTGCACTGCTTACCAACCCGATTTCTTGTGTGTGAGACCGCAGATATACCAATGTTCCACTGGAGGGCTAGCAGGAACCACAAAAACAGGAGAATTTGACAAATATCGTGTTACAGAACAACGTAGCATTTTCTCTTTCTGTGATTGAATCTTAATCAAAAGAAAAGTCTGTATACAGAGTGTGAACAATCATAATCTTTATTACGAGAAAAAAGTCGAGTTTAAACATTTGCACAATCACTTGTATCTAACTGGGAAGGAAGAACGAAAACCTACTTGCAGTACTCTTTTACGAGCTTACCTTTAACTCTATTCCTTCTATATTTTTAAGTCGTGCTACACGTAACATATGTTTTAATAGGTCTTTATTTCCAACAAAGATGCAAAATGTTTAAGAATACTTGCACAAAAAAAATCTATCAGAATCTGTAAGCCTAGCTAAGTGTTCTTAGAAACAAACAAAAACATGTTAATATAAACAAAGTATTCTTTCCTCAAGTGCACTCGCTATTTACATAATTGACGACTACTCTCATGCCACCAAGGGGATGGAGATACCTTTAGATAATATCACGATTCACCTTTAGAACAGACCTTCTCTTTACAGCATAATTTATACTACAATGATCTTTTCTAAAGGGAAGAAAAATAATGTAATGACTTCAGCAAAGCCTGGCAACCCCGAAAATAATAAATGTGAGAGAAGATTGACCTACATCTGATACCGAAAATGTAAAAACTGTCTGGGAGATAAAGGAATATTAAGTTTATTTTGTTTGTTTGTTTTTTTTAATTTCGCGCAAAGCTACACAGGGGCTATCTGCGATAGCCGTCCCTAATTTAGCAGTGTAAGACTAGAGGAAAGACAGCTTGTCAGCACCACCCACAGCCAACTCTTGGGCTACTCTTTTATCAACGAATAGTGGGATTGACCGTCACATTGAACGGCTGAAAGAGCAAGCATGTTTGGCGCGACGGGGATGCGAACTCGCGACCCTCAAATTACAAGTCGCACGCCTTAACGCGCTTGGCCATCCCGGGCCCAAAGGAATATTAAACACATGAAGTACTCTACTCCCCTTCCCCCATCCAGTTCGATTGCAACTCGTATATTGATCAAGAAATCAAAATAACCTGCTCTCCCTCCTACAAATCACTTGTACAACAATACATGGTGACAATACAAGAAAAAAATAACTTTATAAAAACAAAACTAATGCAAGACTAAAACAAATTGACATAACATAGCTAACCTGTTAACAAAATAACAACATTAATACAGATATCAAAACGAAGTTGCTTTAACAAAGTTTCACCTAATTCAAAATGAAACCTTTTAACGTGGAAACCATAATATATGCAAAAATAAAAACTCTTTAACATTAAATTAAATGAAGTATACACAAATAAAAGCTCTCCTTCTAACATATTAATCTCAAAATGTAAACCATTCCGTGATGGATCAGTGAAAGGATACAAAAGCTAGCCTTTTATGAAAGTAAAACATAGCCCAAAGTAAATAAATCCTTAAAAATGAAATTGAAGGCAGTAACTAAGTCCCTTGATAAAAATACATACATACATACTCAAGTTGTTGTTGTTTTGAATAAAGCACAAAGCTACATAATGGGCTATGGGTGCTCTGCCCATCCCGGGTATCGAAACCCGGTTTTTAGCGTTGTAAGTCCGTAGACATACCGCTGAGCCACTAGGGGGCTACTCAAGTTGAAATCCAGAACAAACTATTTGTACAATACAAAAATTACATAATAAATCACAAAGAATACCCTTCATAAAATATGTGATAAAATATTAAAAAACTTTTTTAATTTGATCTAAACAGAATATAATCAAGTGAAATACTTATATACATGTAAGAGCACACTACTATAATATACACATATATACAACAAAAAACCCAACCCAATGTATACATAAAAGCACTAACTAAAATAATAAAACCAATAATTTCAGTTTACAAAATTCACACTAACACGTACATTCACATACACACACATATATATATACGTTACAGTAAGAATGTATTCTCAAGACGGTTGGTGTGGGTATTAAAACTTTATTTTAATTAAAGTTTCAATATCCATACCAACCGTCTTGAGAATAAGTTTTTACCTCATGTGGATTTCTTGTCATCATGAAGTGTGTTATTGTAAATTATGATAGATTTATAGCATGTCAATGTGGTGTGATAAAGGATTTCTTGAGCTTTCGTAAGTGTCTTCGAAGCTTTTAGCAATTCATATTGGAGCCAGTGTACTTCTCTCTTGAACTATAATAGAGTCTTTCTGTGTTTTAACAGATTATTTTCCTTCCCTTTATCTGTTTCTTACAGTGGTGCTTTTAAACATAAATACTATTCAATGTGAGTTGATTTAAGTTTTTGGTAGAGATTGCAGAGGCCTGTTCTACTTTCTCTTACAGTGAGGTCCTTATCTGTGTATAACACTTGTTGATAGCAGTAGTCTATGCTGCAATTCTGGAAGTAGTGGGCTGGACCACCAGTAATTTTTCACTCGTAGATGTTGTGGAGAGACTTAATCGGTGTTTACAGTTCTTTTCCTTCCTGAATGGCAAGAGCTTTTGAAAATATTTTATGGATGGGAAATATGGTGATCGTCACACATGTAGGAGCATATAAGTTGTCCTTGCAGCAGCTTTAAAATGAGTATTTGTAAATCAATATGAAGTCCCTGGGTGCAGTAGAGAACGTAGGTTTCAGCTCGGTTATTGGTCTCACATTTTGGGCAGTTAGGAGCCTAATCATCAATTGGATTGTTACAGTAAATGTTTGCAACTCTGTTGGAGACCACTTGAGTGACTTAGAGATTGTGGTTGCTCACGGAGTCTTAGCTGGCAATTTTAGCGACATCAGAGCAAGCCTAATAGCAGTCTCAGTCATATCTCTCATGTCAGATGTATTATTTAGCAATGTATCCTCACCCACGAGTTCTCCCAAGATAAAAGCCAAACAAGCCCCATGGGTCTTAGGCACTGAAGTAGAGTTATATATATATATATATACATGCTAAATGACTGACTACGTAGTTCTCAGCATATTTACTCTTCATTGTTGACAATTGCACGTCAGAAGTCACTGGCAACACAAATAGAATGATTCATAAATAAGTGCCTAGTTGGAAAACATAATTGTCAAAACTCTTAAGAATTTTGTCTTAAATATAAATAGTTGGGATTTAGAAGTTATAGTTGAATTAAATTAGATTGCTAAAAAACTCCACCAAAAGTGCTGGTTAAAGCTGTAATGGCACAACTACAACAAAAGTTTGTGTCCCAAATTCCCTTTAGAATCAAAATATTTAAACTATTGTCGTGTTAAATTTACAGTTTCACAGATTTACATCTACTCACGAATAAAGTGCATGTAGATAATATATTAACTCATATACAAACATTCCAGTTTACTTAGGCTTCGTCACGTCTAATAAATGAACCAAATCAATCATGTTATCTAATGCTGTCATTACTATGATGATGGTCCACTACTATCTTAAAACCCACTTACGTTTTATTCACTACTGTCTGGGTATTATATAAAACAGAGCTCAGATTTAATATGAAAAAATGGTGGATGAGACAATCTCTCATAATCAAAACACGCTGAGTTACTGCTTGAGCACTGATATCGATTCTCCGATTTTAAAAATTCTTTAACTTCATTATTTATTTTTATTTTTCATTTTTCTCAGATATAACCAACCTCAGTTAGAGATAAGTACAGATCAATACCACACGGATAGTACTTCTTGCGTCTGGTAAACAGCAGCAAATTAGCAGACTTGTATCACTATAAAAGAGTCGATCCACTTATCCCAGTTAGTATCACAAAAAATGAATACAAGCAAATCCAATGAAATGGGTTCGGTTCGAATCAGATACAGTAATATTTTGTTTTTATTTTATGATTAGTGATAGTACGTAACTTTTACTGGAAAGAGATATACATGTTTAGTTGTAATGAAGGTGTCTTGAAGGGACTCCAAAAGTAGTTTTACAAAGCTTTTAGCATTCGGCCAGACGAATACCTAAAAAATCAAAATCACAAAATTATTTCAGCTGAGAGTCTGAAATATTAGCCAACATCTTAGTTTGATATACTGTAGGCATCTACCAACACAAGTCATCCAGATTGTGTAGTAATGAAGAAGCTATAAGCCATTATTCCGTGGATATCACAAGTTGCATTGTTAATAGCTTGAAAAGAAGAGGTCCCAAAACCACAAGTTTATAATCAATAACTATTTTAATTTACTGAAAAAGGAGAGTGGTTCACAAAATATAGTACAGACATTTTGTAGACAAGACAATACAACTAACAAAGTGGAAAGAAAGGGTTATAAAAGCTCATCGGTCGTTTGTTTTCAGACCAAATGCAAAATTCCAAAAAAACAAACAAAAACAAAACAAACAAAGCTATAAGAAAACACGCACACATATTAAACCTAATTAAAATAAAGTATAGAACAACGTTTCGACTTCCTTAAAGTATCCAATCTATTAAACAGTGTAAATCAAACCTTATTTGGGTACTGATGTGTTGACTTTTAATTGGTGAATGCTGTAATGAATGTCAGTTATTTTCTGCTGATGCGAAAGAATGAATGTCTGGATATTTTGGAAGGTGCACAGTAGTAGAACATCTTTGACCTGGTCTCGAGAAACTTGCAAGCAGAGCCTAACCTGTGTTCAGGGTTGTCACTGTGAATTTCGAGTCGTGCCATTCTGCCTAGGTAATGCTCCCATTGGTTTTGAGAGGTTCTTACCTTAAAGCCAATGATATAACAGGTGTCTTGTTACATGGATAATGTCTTGATGTATAGTTGTACATTCAAACTTGATGAAAATGAAAATGTCTGGTTTGTAGTTAAAGGTTGTAAAATGCTTGTCCGTTTGCAAGGTGGACGTTGTGGAAAGAAATGACATCTCAATGGACAACATAAAAACCACAGTTATTTAAGGTTGGCTTCGAGCAATAGAATATGAAAAGGTATAAAGTTGTTCGAGTTTTCTTTCATATTATTGGTATTTTTTGGCCAACTTAAGTGGAACATCATCAACCCACGTGACTTTTGTGTAGGCGTGCGCAAAAAGTTCCGTCAAAATTGGGTTTTTCCAAAATAATATTCAACATGTGGCTTATATTTCGACCGAATTTGATACATAACTGCCGACTGTAAAGATCTATCACTGTATCAAACTTGAATTTGTTTGTTTGTTTTGGAATTTCGCACAAAGCTACTCGAGGGCTATCTGTGCTAGCCGTCCCTAATTTAGCAGTGTAAGACTAGAGGGAAGGCAGCTAGTCATCACGACCCACCGCCAACTCCTGGGCTACTCTTTCATCAACGAATAGTGGGACTGACTGTAACATTATAACGCTCCCACGGCTGGGAGGGCGAGCATGTTTGGCGCGACTCGGGCATGAACCTGCGACTCTCAGATTACGAAGCGCACGCCTTAACGCGCTAGGTCATGCCGGGCCATCAAACTTGAAAAATACAACATACAAGCTAAACACATTTTTTCTACAAAATAAAGTTTCTGTGCATCTGGTACTAAGAAAAGGGTAAAAAAAATTATAAACCTTATATTTCTTGTATGACTTAATGAATTCCTTTAAAATGTGTTAAGTAAAATAATCATCTAGCAGAGCACATCTGCTGAAAATATGTGATAGTTTGGATTACCGCAATCCGAGCAAAATAACATGCTAACAATATCCTTACTTTACAGCAGTTAAGTGATCGTATTTTTCACACAGTTATGATAACTCTCAATAATCTTTAACGATTGCTTAAGAATCATAAAAACTTACTTATATTTCAAAAATGCAACAACAACAACTTTACAGTTTGAAAATTTTAACTTGAAGTAGTACACAGTTTCGGCCATAGCATTGATCATTATTAGATAACAGTTAAACAGCATAACCTTATTTTTGAATTTAGTCATGTCCCTTATATTAATATTATTAATAACTCATTATTAAATTGCGATATTTTTACGTTATTAAATGCCACTAATTGAAATGTGTAGATACATTCAGTGCCTCAAAACGCAAACTAGAGAAAAACTAAAATTATCAAGAAAGCTACGGCTGTATCTGATTCTAGACCTTCATAATATAAGTTTCTATCTTGTGGGAAAAGCTGATTATTTCGGTACCAGTTGTACTGGTATCGAAATTTCTTACTTCTACATTGTTATCCTTGCCCCTCAGTAATAACCAATGAAATAGAGTTTTACTTTGATATTTTATGCCAACCAATTAAAATGTGTGTTAGAATACATACAGCCCAAGATGGCAGCATGTTCTAGTACGAGATTAGAAGAAAAACTTGATGAAAAGTGTGCTGCGTCTTTGGTTTTTTCCAGTCTACCACCATTTCAACGTAACATAGAAGGAAGTAACAGACTTTCTATAACTGTAATGCAGAAGAATGAAAGTATTAATGAGGTAGTTAATGTAAACAAGAACTTTATATCTGCATTGTGCGTACCAATTACTTATTTAAGTTAATTATTTAATACAGCTGGTAACATTACTCGTTGCTATCACTATCAGCATTACTGGTACAATATTTTTCGTAACATTACTATTATGCAATTTGTTGACGAAGTATCGAAGTAAGCCTGAACGAAAACTTTTAGTGTTTATGCTAGAACTAAGCAAGTATTAAACAAAAGCGGCCAAATAGTTTTGAATAAGAATCGTACAGATTTATGCTTTGTAGTGCTACTTACTAGTGTTATCGTGCAGGTACAAATGTGTAAACCTACATAAGTAAACGTGGTTCTTATTTTTAGGCTTAACTTAACATGAAGGTTATTTTTCAGAACAAATTTTAGGTTTGGTGACTAATAATAACATGACATAAAAGGTTTAAATCCGTTAGGCATGTATTATGCATTCGTGGAACATAATTTACTATTAAAAAATGAAAAAAAAAAGGCTAGGATAGTTTAGGGTGTGGGACTAGGAGTCGGTTATAGACAGTCGTTAATGTAAGTTCAGTAGTCATGATAAACTAAACTAAACTATCGTGGCAGGGGTTCAGTTTAGAGAGAGAGAAATCAGAAGAGTTCTCTCTCCAACTGGGGTGTTCAGGAACTTTGTAGTTCCTCTTCGTCCCCTTTCGTGGATTGTTAATTTAAGATTAAGTGGTGTTTATTATAATTTAATAAGTTAATTTTCGTTATAATTCTTTTACTTTTTCCGGTGAGAAGAGTCTCACCAAATGTTCTTTTGGGTGGAGGCAAAGGCAGCAGTGGAAAGGAAGGCCAGGACTTGTCCCGAAAGGAAAAAGTTCAGCAGATGTTAACATGAATGTAGTTTATTCGAATTTAGATCAAATCAAACGGCCCGGTTCTGGGTCTGGCAAAAAGGTTGCCTAGGCTGGGATCTAGAAATCCAATGCCTGAAGATTTTGAGGTGGGGGAAACGGGAGTGCCCCGAGAAAACCCACTTTCACACGACAGGCGCCGAAAGTTTTGCCTGTCGTGTGCCCTTTACCTGAAAAAAAAAAAAAAAAAAAAAAAAAAAAAAAAAAAAAAAGGAATTAATGTTAATAACATAGGTTTTATTTGTTTAGATTTTTTCCTGAGTAGATTGTGATTCTTGAAATATGTTGTAAGGTGATATGAATTTCGTTGGTGCACTTGATAATTTGTGTAGTGATGCCGTTAGTTTATTTCTATTTTCTGCTTTTAAATAATATTTCAGAGAAAGTTCTGTTATTCTATCTTTTATAGTTGGTAAATTACTAATTTGGTGTAGATAATTTGTTGGCGTAAAAGATGGTAAACTGAATGCAGATTTTAATATTTTGTTTTGTTGCACTTGGATTTTTTGGAGTGTATTGTTTGACATGTTGTATGTTACTTGACATCCGTACTCTATTAGTGGACGGATGTAAGCCTTGTATATTTGTATGATGGTGTTCGGTGCGCATTTCGATTGTTTACCAGTGATAGTCTTGAGATATGAAATCCTTTTTCTGATTGATGAGTGTATATTGTTTATGTGTTTTTTCCATGTTAACTTTGTGTCGAAAGTGACGCCAAGGAATGTGATGTTTTTGCTCGTGTTAATGGTTGTGTTTCCAAGTGATAGTTTTATTTTCTCTAGATTTTTTCTTTGCTTCTTTAGTTTTCTATAAAAGGTGATTGCTTGTGTTTTTGTCGGATTTAACACGACTCTCCACTTGTTGCTCCATGTTGCGACTTTGTTTAGTGATTCTTGTACGCGAGACATGGCCATTACTGGGTTTCTGGAGGTGCTCCAGATTGCGATGTCATCTGCGTAAGACTATTACACTAAACTAAACTAAACTATCGTGGCAGGGGTTCAGTTTAGAGAGAGAGAAATCAGAAGAGTTCTCTCTCCAACTGGGGTGTTCAGGAACTTTGTAGTTCCTCTTCGTCCCCTTTCGTGGATTGTTAATTTAAGATTAAGTGGTGTTTATTATAATTTAATAAGTTAATTGTCGTTATAATTCTTTTACTTTTTCCGGTGAGAAGAGTCTCACCAAATGTTCTTTTGGGTGGAGGCAAAGGCAGCAGTGGAAAGGAAGGCTGGGACTTGACCCGAAAGGAAAAAGTTCAGCAAATTTTAGTCATGATAAATGTGGGTCTTTGAATTTAAAGTAAAATGAAAATAAAAAAACCCATTAGTTTCCTTTATATTAAACTTTAAAGCCTCAGGCAAATGAAGATTTATTTGAAAATACTCGTATGTTTTTTAGCTATTGTTAATGTTTATTTCATAATAAGTTAGAACTATGTTATAAATAAAGTAGCAGTGCTTTCATCTTTTTATTTTTTGCAGAAAGTGCACACCCACCCTTACAAGGATAAAGTTATTTTTGGGAAGTTGTTCTAGCTTATTACTTTAGTGTAACTTGAAAAATTCTAGGTAATTTTTGCACCAGCTTTGCTTTTATCTTTGAGTATAGTCATTTTTTTTCTTTAACTTCAGTTTAAGACATGAGCCGTAATGCTAGATACTGCATTGTACAATGATTCTAACTTAACTTGAGCATCGTGAAAATTACTACCCAAATTTAAAACAGCAGTATTATATGCCTTGGTTTTAATAATAGCAGTTGTATAATAGTCAGTAGCTAACATGGAACCTGCTGGATCATGGAGGCTCCCTATTTTTGATGTGTTATTTCACAGTTGTGATTTTGCCTGGTAACATGACTGACGTCTTGACAAAAGAGCAAACAGCAGTGAAGTCACCATATCCATGTGAACACAATTTATATAGGTCTACTGTACATGTGTTACTGGTGAACCTACTATATGAAAGATTATTGTTTAATTGTCAAATTATGAAATGCAATCCATGATGATGAGGAAACCCACTCGTAGAGAAATATATGTGAAAATGGCTGGTATAGGGTGAGAAAATTTTATGTAGAAGGTCAAAACATTGTTTGCTCTTCTACATAGAATTTTCTCAACGCATACCAGATGTTTTTACATATATATATGAGATGCAGTGTTTTATCGACATGTGGAAAAACTGTTGGCCAAGGCCTTAGTGAGATACTACTAAAATTATAATTAACTGGGCTTGATTTTCGTCCTTACCAGAACCATGTTAATTTGTGGAACATTGACAGTTATTTTGTTTTAAAAAAAAATTGGAAGACAACATTTACATGATATGAGTTAAACACACACTTTTAATTATGAAAATTTGGTTCATGCAGCTTTCCTGTTTCTTGTGTCTGTGGTTGATGTCCATTACATTTGTTTGATTTTTGTGGGAAAACATGCACTAAAAAGTGAACTATCAGGACAAACTAGTTTTAAAAACAATTATTAACAAATCATTCTTAAGACTGTTTTAAGTGAGGAATAGAATCTCACAAATGTTTGTTTTATGCTTACAATGCTTACAAGAATCTACTTAAAAACTCAATCCTGATAATTCAAATATAAAAAATTTTGAGCCTTCCTTTAGACTTATTGTGTTCATAACATATCAGTGTAACTTACTCTAAAAACCAACCATGCAGCTAGAAAGAAATTTGAAAAAACTGAAGATAATTTTCGTATTTCCAAAATTTACATTTGTCCCCTTATTCTTTTTAAAAAAGAAGTTATACTTCCATTGCAATTAATGATTGTGTGTTAACTAGTCTGCAAGGAGTGGACTGATTGAGGCTTTAAAGATTATTGAGGAAATTCACATTATCAGTGCATCATCACCTCTCTTATTTAATGGTAAGATTAAGGAACACAGAATTTGGCAATGTGGGAGTAGTCTTTATTATAGTGATTGGTCTTTGGAATGGGTTGTCTTCATTAAGGAAGTTTAACTAAAAGAATGTTAAGTATTTGGATGATGAAGGTTAGTTTGAGTATTTAATTTGTACTTCTTGAGTTTTGCAGAATATATGAGATGGCTCGGTTATGGACCAAGAGGTATTTTGTCATTATTGAATTGTATGTATGTATAAAATATAAAATTTAGGAATTCATTATGAGTGCTGTTGAATGAAATAAAATTCTTGGGATCAGTGATAGCATACACCAGAAGAGAGCACAGTTAATTCAACATAATCATGCTGATAACTATCAGTTGTTTACACAAAGCTATCATGTAATAAATAACTATTGCTATTGTTTAAAAAGTTCAGTTGCAACTTTAAAAAGATTGTGAAGAAACCCTATTAGTTTAGGCTGTAAAATTAAATAGTATACAGTTATCTCTTAGAATATACAGCCATTCTAGTATGACTAAAAAATGTAGGTTTATTTACAATTTTTATGGTGTTTTGGAGGTCAATCATATGGACAGTATGTGTAAAGAGAATAAATAAATGTTTACAGAAAAATATTTTGATGTTCGTTGAGGAGGATCTGGACGTTAAGCAAATGAATTTTGGAACTTGTAAGATGAAAAATATTTTTTTAATATTATAAAAATTATTTTGCACTTAGATTAGTAAGTGTTTCAATGAGATTGAATAAATAAAGTTGAAGGTAAATCTTTAGTAAACATATATAATAAAAAACAAATTTTTTTTAAGTGTACAAAATACTCAGTGTTTACTAAAAGCTTGCTAACTTTTATGGAAATACACAATACAATAAAAGTTATAACATGTATACTTTCATGGTTACAAGATTAGTTGTTTTTAATCAATTTTATAAGGATAGAGTTAAATTACTGAGCAGTAATTGATCAGACTTTGAGAGTATTCCCTACCATAGGCCTATAATTATTGGGACAATTTTATCATTTCTTTCAAAAAGAGGAAGGAATATTATATAAACATTAATGTTTTTGTTTTTTTGCATTTTTCTTTACCTACACTTACGAGAAACTTTTCTTATACCTAATTTTAATTAACAAGACAGAATGCAGCAGTGATAGCTTAATTTTAATTAACTTATAATCTATTTCCATATACTGTACTCAGTAGGTGAAATTTCTCTATTCACCTTAAATAAAATGGTTGCCTGTTAGAAAGTCAAATATCAGTTGATAGCTGTAGGCTTATTTTATTGTGTGATATAACCAATGGGTAAGTAACCAAATTTTATCCAGAAAAGTTCTAAGAAGTTAAAACATATAATAAAACTTTCTTTTATTAGATTTGTTTGGGACGTGCTCTTGATCAGGCTTAGCTGATAAAAGTACAAAATTAACCAGATTAGTCACTTTTTTTGCATAAAATTAACAAAATCTGAAAAATCATATTTGGTTTTTGAGTGATAACAAAAAAATATTGAAGTATAAAACTAGTTAAGATGAAGTATTAATATTAAACATTTTAACTGATTGAATGGTGTAGAGCCTAAACTTGAGTATATACAAGTAATATGTACAGGGTAAGAATATAGTTAAGCAATTTTAACCCATTCCAGGCAGGTCACAGGTGAAAGGCCATGTAATCATCTCTGTTAACTCACATTCATCATTTTGTTGAACTACTATTTTATGAATTTATCATTAATTTTGGTGCCAAACTGTAAATAATAATTCAAGGTTTTCTGTTCTACATTATTTAATTTGTTATTTTAAAAATAAATGTTATAAAAACACCCAAACATTGATTTTGTTGCATGATATGTTGGATGCAACACTGGTTCAGATTAAATGTTTATAATGTCAAAATACTAAATCTTTAGTTTTGTATGAATGAGGGACTCAAGTTGCTGATATTTAAGAGCTAGAATGTAAAATAAAAACCTTGTTTTTGTATGATATCACTAATGCAGTTAACCAAATTCAGAGGCATCCCTCCACTTTCCTCCTTTGATATTTGAAAAGGTCTCCATATATGTGCTTAATTCTATATATGATGTGAAAAACTAGTTGAAAACTCTGTGTCCCTCTTGTGGCTTTCTTAGCCATTTACAAATAAAATGTCAATATCTCTTTCAAGACAAACTGTTGTGCCAGTGAGATAAGTTTTTAGCCTGTTTGAAATTTTAAATATTTTTTAGATCTTAGTACAGCTTAGTTACTAAATTTGATAAATTGTAATAGATTTTTCTGTCATCAACATTTTTTGATTACTGAAATAGATGTATAGAACCTAAAAAAAAAAAAAATCTTTGTTCCATATCCTTCACATTTCTTAAGGCTCAGTAATCTTTGACAAGCAGCCAAGCACAAAGGTCATAACTAGAAAATATAATTGTTTGCTTTACTTATTTATTTACTGTTTTATGTTTTAAGAAAAATAAGAACTTGTTCATAAGTAGTAATAATACATGCACACATGTGCTTACTGTATAATAATTGAAATTTGATTATATATTATAAAGTACCAGTGTACTAAAACTTATCAAAGACTGAAGTTCAGCTTCATATTATTTATATTATCAATGTAACTTTTTTATTGTTGACCAGAGGTGCTATTTAGTCTAAATATTTATATTTTCATGTTAAAATTTGCAATAATTCTAGAACAAAAAAAGTATAATGTTTGTTTATTACCAAATTTGGTGGTTACAAGATCAGTGAAATCTAGTACTTTTACAGAGCCAGTACAGAGATTCATTTAAGAAAATAACAGAGAAACTTTGAATCTTTTTTTTTAAGAATCGTTTGATAATTATTTAAACGTTATTGGAATTTTACATGTGAACTTTGAAATTTTTCTGTTACATAACATGTTCTAATCTCAAAAGGAAAATTACTTTGCATGTTGAATAGGTAACATTCAAAAAGAAAAATGCATTGCTTATATAAGCTTTGTAATGTTTACTAATCTGCCAAATTTTGTGATTTAAAAGTTAAAGCATGATAACTGTAACAAGCGCAAAATGGTTTTGGTCTATCCTAGGTACCATTCTCATGCTGGAAGACTTAATTGGGTTTAATGTTAATTTGTGAAAATACAAGTGGCAAGAATATTAAAGTGATGACTTTATTGCATTGTTGCACCAAATAATTACATTAATAACAAAAAGGAATAAGAGTGATTAACCAAAACTGTTTTTCTAAAGCACTTGGTGGTAGCTATTAATTTCTTTTGATGTGTTATATAAGAGTTGGTCTTATCTAAATCTGTATGATATCTGCACCAAAGTGGTTTCATGGCTTGAGGTTCATCTATCAAAATGATTAAAATACTTGAGAATGGAGTACCAACATTCAACAATTGAAATACTATCTTCATTTCTATCTTATAAATATTATTGTGCTTTCATTAAAAGAACTTAGAGATGATAAGGACATTTTTGTCCTTCAAGTTTGTCCTTGAGAAGAGTACAGACTTAAACTTTTCTTTACCAATCATGTGATTAGATTCATCTTCCCCTTTTAACTCTTGAAACCTGGGTATGTTAGTTGATGAACCTGTTTTATGATTTATTAAAATGCATTGTGGAAAAACCTAATGAATGAAATAGTTTGAAACTTCAGGATTATTTTCTAAGGATTATGTAACATCTAGTATATCTTTTATATAAAGATATTTTTACACATTTTCAGCTTTGAAATTTTGAAAAAAAATTATTGTATATTTGAATTACTGAATTCAAATTCTAGCTTTTCTTTTATGAAACTGAAATTTTAAACTTTGCACACAGTTTCACAGCATTTACAAGAACTGGCATGCAATCAAAATATCTTTTCTGTGTCGACATTATATGTAAGCTAACATTTTTAATTGTTCTTCCGAAGGTTTAATATGTGTAATAAGTTTTAAATTCATTCATATTTTTGTTTTTACATTTCTTTACTTATAAAAGTAACCACACTGATATGGCTTAATGCAAACAAGTCTTAACATACTCGGCTTGTATGCAAAAATAAACGAGATACAGTCGAGTGCAAAGCTGTTTATCTAATCCTACCTCCTCCTTCTCCACAGAAGCATTTATTTTTTTTGTCAAGACTTTAACATGTGTAAAAATAAACAAGTTTATTTTGTAAAGGAATTTTATTTCAGTGGTGCAGCTGTGGTGGAATCTACCCATTAGGGCATGAAAGTTCTGACCTTCACTGTTGACTGTAACTTATTTCTTAAGTCAGTCATAAGAAAATAGTTTTTTTTTTGTAGAAGTGGGTGCACTTGAATCTTAAGTAGTGTCATTGTGTATAAGTATGTGTTAACATGTACTTCTGCATTTTGCCTTGCCAGTTAAATGAAAACTATGAAAAACTCAATAACACAGGTGACAGTATGATGTTATAACTTATTTGTAGTATTCTTAATAAAACTGTGTTGTTGTCAAGGTGTCTTTCATCAAAGCTATTCATAAGCTTTTGTATACATTCACACAGTTTCTCTGAAAATACATCAAATTTTTTTAAATTTTAACCAGTCTCTGGTGCTGGTTTCATGATCTAAAGTAAATCATCAAATGTGATTGCTCTTGAAGGAGTTAACCATAAGGTTGCTTTAACATCAGTATTTTTCATATCCAAACTTTGAACAACAAGGTTATTAATATAAATATTCTTAATAACATCTTGTTTTATGGCCACCTGCATTTACATATTATTGGTGGCATTGTTTATTATGGAACTTTTGAGTGAACTCCTGAACTTTGTACCAGACTTCTTGATTGTAACTGGTAATTTATGTTGAGAACTCCAGTATATACATCGATGACATGAATAACCAATGCTGTCATACAGATTAGCATTCCAATTTTCATCAATGATTGTAACACAATTATTCAACCTTTCATGCAAACTTGCACACACACGCGCGCACACACACACACACACACACACACGCGCGCACACACACAAATACTCAGTTATTGTAAACAGTGTATTTATTCTTTTCCACCCATCAAGGTAGATTCCTGTATGTGGTGAGGGGGCCTCCCAGAGAAAGTTCTATATTTTAACCCATCTGGGATTTAAACATCCACCCATGTGTTTACCGTGTATAGTGATTTGTGAAGGGAAGGAGAGGATCCTGGTGGTTGAGTGGTTGAATTCTTGCAAATAACTTTGACCTTGAATTTCTGTAGACATGTAGCCTTGGGCTTCCTCCTTCCCGAGAGTGGTTTGGCTGTCCACATTGGCTAGGGTCAATCAAATGTCAGTGTTGAGCATTTTCAGTGGGTGTTGGGGACATTGTGTGTGATACTGGTGTTCAGGTATAGTGTTTACGAAACCTCGGCATTGCTATTTTGTCCTTGTTTGGTGTACTGTATTCCCTTGGAGGGCTCCATAGTAGATTGGGTCATTGGACACTTTAAAAATGTAACATTTTTATTATGGATACCTCCCATTTATGAAAAAGTAAAAATGAAAAAAATAGAAAAAAATGACCATGCATTGATGACTGCTGTACAGTCAATATCACAGTCAGATTATGCACTTTGATTTCCAATTATCCATTCCTTATCTGAGAAATCCTTAGGGCAAGTGTCAC
Source organism: Carcinoscorpius rotundicauda (assembly GCA_011833715.1). NCBI lineage: Eukaryota > Metazoa > Arthropoda > Merostomata > Xiphosura > Limulidae > Carcinoscorpius > Carcinoscorpius rotundicauda. The sequence goes on along the minus strand of CM022394.1, from coordinate 41,056,143 downwards.
CCTTTTTCATTCAAAAGGGATTAAAGGTACTTGCTGGCTACCCTGAGTCTGTAAATAAGTTGTGATCTGGAGACATTTTGGTGGAAACATTCACCACAACATACCGAACTCCTTTTGAAATTGTAGGCTATTGGGGATATGCCCAATGAGGTTACTTTCCATACAACTTTGAATTCTTCAAGAGGAGGTATAGTTGAGAGAAATTTCAAGAATATTCTTGCTGGTTTCTCCAGCCAAGACATTTCTGCAGTGTGCTGAATCTCCATTGGTGAAAACAGAATCATGGTACCTACTAATGTTCTGATATTGACATTTATGTTGCCACATCCTCCTGCCACAGTCAAAGCAAGTTATATGAACTGTAAAGTATGGCCATATGTTTGTCACAGCTCGGATGTTTTCAGTGTTAACAGTTTGATCACTGAAGAACTTCACGTCATAGTTTTTCAACATGTGTGCTTGTTGTGATGGCAAAGACCACGTTGCATATGAGTGTAAACTAGAACTAGGCTGTGATAAATGTAGTGGTTCAACTCTTACTCTATTTCATGCCCTAAATGGGTGGAGGGGGAAGAAGTGCAATGCTTCAAGACTATAAACAGAGTTACAACAGAAATTGTTTGTACCCCTGTGTCGTGGAGTAGTTATTTTGTCATAACTTAAAAAGTATCATGATTAGGATAATGAAAGTATGGTATATTGTAAATATTATACTAACACACATCTACATAAATTTTTATGTAAATTAAGTGACAAATAAAATGTTTATAAACAAATAACCAAACATGGGGGGGGAGGAAGTGTTTGTGAGTCTACTTTAATAATCAGTTGTGTAGCCTTTCAGGTGAATTACTTGGTGCAATTTCTCCTCATAGCCCTCCATGATCGTTGACAGTACTCGACTAGTATTTTCTTCCATTCTTCTTCACAGAAGGCCTCCAACTCTTGCAAGTTTTCGGTTGATGCTGATGAACCCTGGTCTTCAACTCATGCCAAACGTTTTCAATTGGGTTGAGATAGAGTGAATGCAATAACCACTCCAGAATGCTTATATGGTTCCTCTGCAACCAGGATTTCGATCAGTGCTTAGGATCATTATTGTGCTGGAAGATCCAACAATGCCAAAGCTGCAAGTTTTGAGCACCATTCTTGATACAAGTGCCTGATATATCAACATACTCTTCTTTTTCATGATTCCATTATGTGGTGAAGGCTGCCTACACTAGAAGAGCTGAAGGAACCCCATAGCATGATCAAGCCACTTCTGTGTTTAACTGTAGGGACAGTGTTCTTTGGAAGATTTTGTTTCCCCTTCTTATGGAAAATATTGCAAACATCATTGTGGCCAAAAAGCTAAATTTTAGTTTCGTCTAATCAAAGAATAATCTTCCATTAGGTAAAAGGTTTATCTACATGCTATCTTGCATATCTCAATTATGCTTTTAAATGAGCAGGCTTTAAATATGGAGTTCTACGAGGATGGCATGCTTTGAACCCAGAATTGCGTAACATGTTCGTAACTGTAGAGGTGCTTACTTCAACCCCAGTTTCCCTTACCAGTTTCTGTATGTCATTACGTGTTAAATAAGGGTTCCAAATAACTTCTGAGAACATTCCTCTTGGTTTTCTTTGGAATTTTGGTGGGGTGTCTGGAACAAGGGAGGTTAGCAGTTGATTCTGTAAGCTTAAACTTTGCAATTATGCTTTGAAAAGTAGATTTAGGCACATTAAATTGCATAGCGATACTAGAAAGAGACTTGCAAGACTTGTATTTAACAATAATTTGGTTCTTTAAATCACTGGACAGGTGTTTCCTGTTTGCCATGATGACCAAGCATATAATGATGGAAACGGTGCTAAATTGCCAGAAGTAATTTTTTTGCTGGCTAAATTCCAATAATTATGAACTCGGTGTTTATTTCTGGAATGGTATAATGTAGTTTGTATGCCAAACTAAACAGAATTTTTACAGGAATGTCAGTTTTTTCACACGTTCTGAACTGTATGAACATTTTCTGCTCTTCGTATTTTTGGTTATTTGTTTATAAACAGTTTATTTGTCATTTAATTTACATAAAAATGTATGTAAATTTGTGTTAGTATAATATTTATAATATATTATACTTCTATTAATCTAATCGTGATACTTTTTGAAGTTATGAGCAAAAAACCACTCGGGACGCAGGGCTACGAACACTTTCTGTCATAACTGTATCTCCTTCCCAGAGGCTCTGAACTTATTGTCCCTAAATCTATCTCAGACATATGCTGCTGCACTCCATTCCACTGCCACAGTGGAAGTGCAGAGAGACCTCTCTGTCTCCAGCAGAGTTGTTTACAAAACATCTGAAGAATCTTTTGCCCTCCCTGATTAAAAGAGTTCAAGAATCTGTCTGCTTTTATCTCTGTTCTTGCCACTCATTCCAGTGATTGCACAATTCTGCTTCCTTTGACTTCAGGTTCTGGTGTTTCTTTTGGTCCATCCTCTTCTGCAGCTCTGAGAAGTAAAATGACTGTTCATTTATGCCCTCATTTGATGAAATCTTTTTCTATAGATAGACCTGCTTACTCAACACGGGGCAGGATCCATGGAGGTTGATAGACCTCTGTCTAATAAAGAAAAATAATGTGGTCGAAAACAGAAGGGCTCCCTTCCACGTTCTCCACCATGTGAATAAAACTATGATCCAGTGAGACTGTATGGGTTTTCATTCAAATACAAATGACATTGAGGATTTGATTGATTCTTACCATTCTTTCTGTGTCTCCTTACAGAAAATATTTCTGAAACTTACAAATGTAGTCACCCTTGGCAGTTTTCTTTGTACAGAAATGAAGGATTGTATGACGGATGAGTGCATGGTGAAGTGACACTGATGGTTAATTAGCATGAGGCAACCTTTTTTTTGCCACTTGATGCATCCTTGGAGGCTGTAGCCATCTGCTTTTTTTTGGATTGTATCTTCACTATTTGTTCTCTCTATCTGGGTTCTGAAGTGACCAATGATCAGTCAGAACATGATGTCCTAATTGAGCAGTCAATGTCTCCATATTTAATCCTGTGGGATTTTAATGGACGTAATTCCCTCTTGGGTGGTGCTGATATTGATGGGAGGGGGTCATTCCATAGAGCATATGCTCTTGGATCACAACCTATCTTTCATCTAAAAGTATGGTTTGTATACTTACTTTCATGCACTTAGTCTTTTATTGCTATTGATCTTTCTATCTACTTTCATTCATTTTTCTTTTGCTTTTCTTGGAGGGTTGACAGCAACTCATGGGGCAGTGGTAATTTCCGTATCATTTTGAGAGAGACTGGCCATGATCAATGCCACTTGACCCACATGCCTCAATAGAAGTTGGACCAGATCAACTGATGCTATTTCACTGCTTTGTCAGAACTTAATCATGCCATCATCTGTAAACCATCGATAGGTGGTTGTGTGGGAGCAGTGATTGACTGTATTCCTAAAACTTTGACAGCTATCCCATAGCATCCTCCTCATTGGTGGAATTCTGCCTGTCATGTTCATTTTATTGGACTCGTGCTCAGCAAGTCAGATGTTAAAGCCAGAAGGAAACTTGAATTAAATACATCTTTAGCATCTTTTCTACCACCAGTTCCAAAGACATATTGGACAAGATTTGAAAGGTTAGTGGACAGTATAATTCTGCCTCTCTGGTGGTCAGGAAGTTGCTGTTGCCCAGAGCATTGCTGATATCCTCTGCATAAGCTTTTTCTGTGCATCTAGTAAATTTGCTTCGTCCCCCCTCTTCTTAGCCATCAAGACATAAGCAGAATGATCACCTTTTTGCTTGTGGGCTGATCATCTCTATGACTGTAATTGCCTCTTTACACTGGTGGAACTCAGCTTGCTCTTTATATGTTGGACCTGATGTTTTTCATCAAGAAATCCTGCACCTTCTCTCTCCTGCCTCTTGCTTTTCCTGGTTGTATTCTTGATACAATGGAACTGTCGAGGTTTACATTCTAATCTGGATGACATCAAAACACTGATTGCTTCATAGCATCCTGTATGCCTTTCCTTACAGGAAACATTTCTGAAACCTTTTGGTGAAAGTTTTTGCAGGGTATCTAGCACTTCTGCTTCTGCCTCCACCTTAGCCATCAAGATTCAGGCAGAGCAATCACCTCCTCTCGAGCTGATTGTCTCTATGACTATAATTGTTCCTTTATACTGGTGGAACTCAAACTGGCCCTTCATTGGTCTGGCAGTACATCGGTTGGTGATGATATACACTATGAAATGCTATACCCTCTATCTCCTGCTTCTCTTGCTATTCTTCTGATTGTTTTAACCTGATCTGGCAGGAGAAGATTTTTCCTGATGCCTGGCACCAGGATATTGTCTTACCTTTCTCTAAACCTGGGAAGGATCCCAGGATTTTTTTAAAATACTGTCCAATTGCTTTGAAGAGCTGTCTCTGTGAGACCTTAGACAGGTTAATGCTTATCTTGTTTGGTTCCTCAAATCAAACAACTCCCTCTCACCCACCCAGTGTTAATTTCGATGACAGTGCTACACCATGGACCACCTGATTTGACTAGAAATGTCAATCAGACATTTAGAAGACTTATGATATAACTTGGAGGTATGGCATTTTGCAAGACCTCCATGTATGTGGGTGATGTGGCCAATTGCCAATTTTTATTAATTTTTTAATTGATAGGAGATTCCAATTTCATGTGGGTTCGACACTTTCCCATTCTTTACTACAGGAATTTGGAGTCCCTCAGGGCTGTGTTTTAAGTGTTACACTTTTCAGTATAAAGATTAATGCCATCACTGAACAACTCCCTCTCACTGTTGCGAACGGCTCTGTGTCAACGACTTTCATATCTCATGTCAGTCTTTGAACATGAGGTGTATTGATTGGCAGCTATAGACTGCCCTCATTCGTTTACTAAAATGGACCACAGCAAACAGCTTTAACTTCTCTCTCATTAAAACCATTTGATCTCTGTATCAATGAAGTTGTGTTGCCTATGGTCCCTGAGACAAAGTTCTTGCAGCTTACGATTGACTGCAAGCTGGCCTTTATATCACACATCAAACAACTTTGGGCCAAATATACAAAAGCACTGAACATCCTCTGTGTCCTGTCTACCATCACTTGTGGAGCAAGTTCTATGCTTGATGTTCTATGCTAAAGATATATTGTGTTCTTATTCAATCAAAACTAGACTAAGGTTCACTGCTCTATGGCTCTGCCAGAACCTTGGCCTTAAAGATGTTGGACCCCATTCATCATCAAGGACTTTGGTGCTTTCTGAACTTCCCTAGTTCAGAGCTTATGTATAGGGTCTAATGAATGTTCTTTGCTCCTCTGCTGTTTGCAACTGTCTTTACTATATGCTTAAAAACTTCATTCCATACCAAAGCATTGCACCTGGCATTGTGTTTTTCTTCCTCTGTAGGCCATACTTTTTCAGAATAGACAATCTTTCATTACTTTTTTTGACCTTCGTATCCAGATGCAGTTGGATGAATTGGGTCTATCCTTGGTAAACATTGTTCTCTTCACTGGTCAGTCTATCCCACCATGGCTTTTTACTGTCTCCAAATATAACCTATTTTTAAGTTACCTGAGAAAAGGAGACACTTCAGATTGGAAATACTGTCTGTTATTTGGTGAACTTCTTTTGTACTATCCTTCCATTCCTATTCATACAGATGGTTCAAAATCAGGTGACTGTGCGGGCTCTGCCATGGTTTGTTGTGGTTCGGTTGTTGTGAGCAGAATCCCCTCAACAGCTTTTGTGTTCATTGCTGAACTGTACACCATTTCACATAAAGTTAAGCAGTATTCAAACTGCATTATTTATAGTGACTTGCTTAGTTCTCTACTGGCCCTGGAATTGCTGCAAGTTAGTTCACACCCTCTTCTCACAGATATTCAAAACCGACTAGCCCATTTCTCTTTAATATCTACTTCTATCCATAATAACCATTCCCCAAGGTGGATATTCATCCTTGAAAGTACTTGAAAGGGGACCAAATTATTATTTATTATTTGGAAGAGTAGTTAAATATTAATAGCAAAATATACCTAATTTTAATGTATGTTATTGAGTAAAATGCAATGAATAGTATTTTTCTTTTTTTTTTTAGTCTCCTTTCATGTTGAGCAAATAAATAGTAATGTTATAAAATTTTTGTGGAATCTGATTCTGATGTGGATTTTGGCTTTCAAAGTGTTTGAAAAACATTGAGAGTGCTTACAAAGTGCTTGAAATTGATTTGAGCAGTTCAGTGTGAACTGCGTGATTTATATCTTCAAGTTTTGAGTTTGTAAATGTCTTGATGTAAATATCATCAAGACAATTTAGTCTGAAATGTTGTTGTCCCTGACGTTTGTCAGTCATTCTCAGTCGTATTTGACATACAAATTAGTTTAAAATCGTTATGCTTTAGACCATTAATTTATTATTAAATTTAAGATGTTTTTAGACTTTTAGGTTTTTTATCTCAACTATAAAGGTCTTAACTTAGATTTGTGCAATGTTTTTGTTAAACCTTCATTCAAGTAATATCCACTGACCTATAAGTGGTTTGAAAAATCAGTCAGTGTCCTAGAAAATTACAAAAAGATTGTTAGTCTTAGAAACTAGAAAGTCTGAACAAGAAATTAAGAAGGAAGTTTTTCTGATTTTCACAATTCAAACCAATTTTGATCATCCAAAAGTGTGATACACCAAAATAAACATTTCAAAATTCCTGTTTCATCATTGGCATGGACAAAAATTTATATTATGGGCTGTTTGAAAAACATACAGCAAATGGATGAAGTTACAAAGGTAAATTAGTGATTTATTTGGTGAGCAAAGAAATGTATCTGTAAAAATAATTTTATTCCTTAGAAACCATTTGATTTTCCTAAGCTATTCCATCTTCAGCTACCAACCCATCACATGCTACATAAAGAAACCTTTTTTGTTTTAAGTATTCAACCTTTATATGTAAAGTACTTGGTCATCTTGTCTTTAACACCTTTGTTACAGGCTTGGTATAATGTACACAGGTTTGTCTACACATTTGCACATGTTAAGTATTTGCACTATAACATATGATAAAGCATGTGTAGCTTCACAGAATTTGGTAGACTTTTAGGAAAGATTACAAGTATTTTGTATACAAAACTCTGAAATATTTTTATAAAAGATTTGTTTGTAAAATAGTCTTTCTTTACCAGTTTGAGTGCAGTGTGATTTTATGATATGATGAAAAAAACTGTTCATTCTATAAATCTCAAATATTATTTACATAATCTCAAACCTCCTAAGTACATTTCAAGCACTTGTTTTTAGTAAGACTTTATATTTTGTTATTTTCAGTACTCTAAATATGTGGGGTCTTTCACTTCAACTTTGTAAACATCGTAGAAAATAAATTATGCTTTTATTGTGCAAGAATGACAACGTATTATAACATGAAAATAGATGTTTAGTCTAAGTAGCTTAAGTCTCGTAATGATATATACTTACATATTTATGATTATATTGACCTTCCAGTCATGCCTACCTAACATTACATAGCTTGCATTGACACAATGCATGTGCACTTATGTATCTAGTAATTTGAAACTGATGTTTATTACGTTACATAGCTTGCATTGACATAACATGAGTGCACATGCATTGTGTATCCAGTAATTTGAAACTGATGTTTAGTCTTCTATTTTGGTTGTGTTTTAGTGGACTAGTATTTTGTAATATACAGTCACATTTTAATTATTTTACATCATATATATAGAGATTAATAACTTACTTTGAAATAGTAATAACTTTTTTTTAAATATGGATCAATAAATCAAAAAGTAAAGCAAACAGTTATTTCTTCTTGTTATGGCATTTGTACTTAATTGTTGCTGGACATGGGTTGCTAAGCCTTTTAAAATTCCATACATGGAGGATATGAAACAAAAATCATTAACTACACTGATATCAAAGAAATCCACTATAATTTATTAAGCTTGGCAACTAAGATATATATTTAGATTTTAATAAAACATGAAACTTCAAACAGACTAAAGATATATCCTACTTCACCTTGGATTGAAAGAACATGGAAGCATTTTAAAAGTTTAAAATGATTGATAAAATTACTCTGGGGATATTTTAAGCTGTTGATAAATTATTCCCATGGCACATACTGTAATTAGTGTATATAAGGGACCATTTCACAAAATGGAAAGAGGTAAAGAGGGCCACTATGTTTGATTCACTACATTAGCCAAACTTCATCAATAGTAAAAGATGTATGGTTCTTGTTTTATATTTGTGCTTGGTAATACAAGTGATATGAATTCTTAATTTGTCTGAAATTACAGACTTGGTATTTTGACATCACAAACAGTGCTGCATTCAACATACCATGTGACTCACTAATATCTGTGTTTAGATGTGTGTTTTTAATATTTACTTTTAAATTAAGAAATTAATTCATATATAATATTAAAGTTTGAATTTGAATAATTTAAATAAATTAAATTCCAAACTTATTGACATAGATGCATAAAATAGTACTTCAGTAAAAGTTTGAAAGCATGTCAACAAATGGAATGACATGGCCTTTGACCTGTGACCCATTGCAAAAGGGTTTATTTAGGAATAGTTGCCTAACAGATGAAAAAGGAAGGATTAACAAGTAATTTTATCTTCAGTTGTTCCTGAAGATGTCTGTAGTACTAAATGAAGAATAGTTTGAAATATGACTTTATAAAAAACCTCAAACAAACTGAAAAAGGAAAGGTAATTCTCATGTAACAATAATAATTGGTTGAATGTAACATTTGATAGAATGTAACAATTTCATAGATTCCAGTAATCAGATCCAATATACAGTAAGTAATCCATTCACAATGATTATTAAATTATCTTTCATTTTGAAAAGTAAATGCAGTTTATCTAATGGTTTTATAGCAGTTTGTGATTGTTATATTTATTGAATAAAAGCAAATAAGTAAATAATTAAAGTATTATTTTTTATTTTTTTTAAAGATACTGAGATTGTGAAAGTTAGAAAATAATTGTTATTGTGTAATGTAACTGTCAGTACTTTTCTCTTTTGTAAAGAAAAAAAAGGATAAGCTGGCATATTAACACAGATTGTTATCTGAACATTTGAAGATATGTTAAAATGAAGGTGTTTAATGTCACTGGAGTTCAGAACTACCATAGGACTTAATATTTGTTCTGAAAATTATTTGTCAAGTAGAACAGCTGAGGGTCAGTTTTTAACTTTCCAAATTCTAACTTACTATTGTGAACATAGTGCTTCCTTGGGTAATATAATTGTTATGATATAATTCAATATTTAAATTTAGTGCTAGTGAGTTTTGGAAGCTATTTTGCTAACTAAATAACAGTTTGAGGACTTGATTAAAGATCTTGCACTGTAAGTAGAGGAATCCTGAATTCTTGGTTAAATGCTGTAATAAGTTTGAATGTACGGATAGTAGTTACATTAAGCAGAAAAATGAAATATTTTCAAATTTACTTCAGTTTGTCTCAGAAGATTTTTGTAGCCATTATACAGAAGCAGAAGAAACAAGTGTTATCCTTAATATAAATATGTATTTATGTTACTTTAGCAGTGTACTTATATTTGTGGATTTTTCACATTGTCACCTAGTGACAAATATGTTTTAACTGTTTCATTTCAGCAGGAGCTAAAGGTTATTTTTTATTAATATCATAGTTGCAATACACAGTGTGAGAAATACTGTACATAAATAGGAACATTCTGATCAATCACAAACTTGGAAGGAAGAGGATAGGTTCATAATGACTATAACTTGTTTATTTGGACTTAAAGGTGGTAAAAGGTGACATGTTTGATAAAGTTTTAACACATTGATAGCCCAAAATTGCCCATGCACACAGGTCTGCAAATATAATGCCAACATGATGGTAACTGCTGGAATTCTTTTGTCTCAAACCATGAAGATGATAGGCTGACATATTTCTGTAGATATTTGTGGGGAAAATTTCTTGGTGAAACATATTGCACTCTTGAAAAGGTTCTTCATGGGCATTTTTTTTCGTATGAATTCTATATAATTTATATTTTTCATAATGAAACTCCTTGTTAAGTAATTTTTGTTATTTGCCATTACTAATTATATAAGCTTGTATTGCTTATCACTTCTTTGATGGAAATCTGATCTTCATGAAATAAAACAAAGCAGTGGAAAATATGAAATAAGATAATTACTGGTTAGAATAAAGAAAAAAATGTAAATATTCACAATACCTTGTATTCAATTCTAATGTGCATCTTGGATATAGATTAACTTGGATTGATAATGTTTATTTGTTTATGGTCATTTGAGTTATTCTGTGAATTTCTATAGATGCAAATACAGTGAAATATTTAATGGATAAAACAAACTAAAGTCAGAAATATTTACATTTTTTCTTTTTTATTGTTACCTCTACCTCCTGTCTGAGCTCAGACACCATTCCTCTTACTTGTACTCTCATTTATTATGCTATGCACACCCAAAGAAGAATGACAGAAGTAGCTTATGGTAACAAAGCTACAAAATTTTATCAAACAAAAAGAGAAACTGTCAAAACCACTACTTTGAAAACTTTAATAGAGCTACTCAGCAGTGTTGGCAATTTGATGGATTCACTCATTGGTGCATAACTAGGGAGCAACACTAACAAGCCTCAACAAAGTACTGTTTGAATCCTAGTCTTATGGTTTATCATTAGGCAGTTCTAAAGCAGGTGAGTGGAATTCACAGAAAATTTTGTTATGCAGCTGAGTGACTTGTTGACAAACTATTTCTGATAATGAATATATATGGTCAGCTAATTTCTCAATCAGTCAGATGAATGAACAGTTGCTCAAACATACATGTAAATTCTCCATCATACTGATAATTTTTAAAGGTGGTTTGGTCTTTTTGAGCCTTAGTGAAGCTGGAAGGAACTTGTTCGACAATGCTATATTTAAAGAAGTCTGCCATAGTTCATATTAATTGCTGTATTTACACTGGACTAGCTAAAGGAAATGCTTATGACTATTGAATATTGGCAGTCTGTTATTCTGACCTTTGAAGAAGCTCCTGGTAAGTTTTGGCTAACTATTGTGACATATCTTGTAATCACAGAATGCAAACCAATAATTGTATTTCTTCAAATGTTAGCAAGAATTTCTTGAGCTTTTTGGAAGTTCTAGTTTTTCTAGTTCATTATCAGCAGTGGCTGAAATACCAACTATATTGGAATCATAAAATTCATAAGAAAGGATAAATCCAGCTAAATCATGGGATGAATGAGCCATTCCTCTTTCAACAACATTATGTGCTGAATGTCTTGGGGCATGGCATGCTACAAAAAACAGCATCAATACTGCATAGAAAGTATGCTTGCATAGCTGACTAGTATTTTGGATGCCTTGGTCTTTCATCTGATCTTCCTTCAATGGTCATAACAATAATAGACTAATCTGCTGTTACTAGTCTTCATGACCAGGAAAATCCCTGATGTTTTCTGCTGAAACATAAACATGCTGTCAAACTGTCATGCTTTCCAGACCATACAGCACTGTTTGACCTGAATTCACTACCATCTCTTTGAAAGCTGCACGAATGTATGGCATTAGTTTGTGTTTCCAGGTTTCTTGTAGCATTAGAATTGTCACATGCTTCTATACAATTGAGTGTTTCCAAGTGGTACATGTACCTTATTCTGACATCCAGAAAACACTTGGTGCCCATAATCATGGCAATTTGTTTGATAAAGCTGATGATAGCTCAGTGAATTTTGAGGCATGAAGTTTATATTCTGAGCTGTTGTGAGTCTCACTAGTACAGTGCTCATGTTTTTTGGTACATTCCTACAACTTTTTTTATAAGATTATTCAAAATTTTTCATGTGTTAAATTGCTTGGGGTAGAGCTTATTATTTGCCGAGACACTGCCAGTTACAAAATTGACTATTGTGTTGAGAAGATTTGAGTTACCTTCTTCCACCTGAGGATGACTAGTTTTCTCCCTGTTGTGAGATTTCAGAATTTTAACACTGTGAATTCTTTGAAAGCTGCTGCATTTTATGCTTCAAAACCAGCATGTGTGTTTCTTTTGTCTATGTCTGTCTTTTAAATCTTTTTCAACTTCTATAGTTGCTTTTTCAAGTTGTTTAATCAGGGCAAGATTGTCTGTGGTGAACAGAAATGAGTATTTCAGACTGTAGTCTTAAGAGATTAGCATTTGTTACATCAAATTTCTTTTTGCAATGATTCTCACTTTGTCAAAAATGTTCTCTTTTGTTCAAGAATTGTTTTGATTTTATGATGATCTTTGATACTGAGGTTCTCCACTAGCATAATACACTTGTGTTTTTAGCTGAGTTTGAAATTTCCATTTAAGATTGATGTCAGATATAATTGAGGACTGAAACCTTTAACTTTTAACCTTGTTTTTCTTTTCAGTTGACTTGTCTAAAGCCAGTTTGTTTTGCTGATCCTTACTTTCAACATAATCCCACAGTTGTTCTGAATTTCAATGAACCTTAGTTTTTCTTGTCTGGGTATGTTGCTTGATTGTAAAAAAGAACTTTTTGCCAAGTTTTGATGATCTAATGTGTGCATCTTCACTTGTAATCATCTTGGAAAGATATCTATTTCACTGTTAATTAACAATGAGTACTGCTGTATGGGATCAATAGTAAATTTATGATAATTATTACTTTCCATTTTTGTAAATGTTATTTTCAGAATAATATGGATAAAAAAGATTGAACATACACAAGTACACTTGTAGAAGGCTGAGGTAATTGAGCCAAAAGCTTGTACATCAATTTAAAAATGTGCTGATAGTCCAAATAAATTTATGAGTACTGATGTTTAGAGTCTGAAGAGGTACATGCATTAAAAATGGTTCTTCTGTTAAAATCTTCTCATTAAACCCTCTCAGTACATGTGGATAAAATACATATATCATGATGTTTTAAACATTTACATTCAAAATGCAGTTAGAAAACTTATTTTCAATACATTTCAGCAAATGTGACAGTATAATATTTATATTTCATATTTTAGTATTAAGTTTTAATTTCTGAATTTTAACAGGAAGCCATCCAATGGCACTGTAGTGTGTCTGCAGACTTATATGGTGGGCAGAGCATGGACAGCTCATTGTGTAGCTTTGTGACTAACTACAAATAAAAATTTCAACAGGAAATATTTAAATTTTGTAATTTTCACTTGGCTTTGTTTATTTGACACTTGTTCACACAAAATTGCATATTTTTACTATCCAACTGTCCTTATGGGATACCCTTATTTGATGTATTTCTTCCATCTTTACAAAAGCAAAGGTTTGAGTTTTATAGACAGCCCAATGACAAAAAAACAAAGGCCAAATATAAGTAAAAAATAACAATAGTAATATTCTCAAGAGGTATGCTTGTCAGTATAGCTTTTTGTAGTACAGTGAAATTCAAGTTTTCATTGCTTTTCCATTTTAGTTGTGATTTTTTACTGACACAAATTCGAAAACGTTTGTTTAAAAAAAATGTTAGTGATGAATAGTTCAGTTTTTTAGGATCAGTAGAAATATGTATAAAGAATACCACACTGACCAAAATGTAGATAGTGGTTGACAAAATAGTGGATTTTTTGTGAAAAGTGATTTTCACATCTGCCCTGTGGAAAGACAGTGATTGCAGAACATATTAAAGCCTGTTCAGATTTCCTCAAAAAGTGTACATACACTTTTATGGAAGTTCCATATCCCCTACCCTCTTGTACATTTACTTTGTAAATGCCACCTTCTTTATACACTATTTGTTATTTATTTTTGGTATGTTATTTTCACATGTACAAAAGCAAATTATCACTCATTAAATGATGAAAAAGAATACAAACAATAAAAGTGACTTATTCAAAGCATGAGAAAATACATCTTCAGCTAACTTGAATTTTGGTGAATTCAGATGCTGTTCACAACAGAAGTTTTGACAAATCTCAATGAAGCTTTGAATAGACATTCTGACAAACAAATATGATTGGTAAAAATGAATTCAACTTCTGTATGGGAAAGCACATTTTGAACATTTTACATGTTTTTTTCAGACAGGTAGAATGCTAGTGTCTGAAATTATTTTTATCCGTCCCATTCAAACAATGTTGAGCCTTGTAGTCAAAAATTAGTTCAGTTCTCTTTGTTGTCCAATTATAACTTCAAAAATAGTTCTTTTAAGTATTTCTTATGCAGTTAATGTGATAGAGCATTTTTTGTTAAATAAATATAACACACTGAAGGTCAACATTCATTTTGGGATAGCTTCTGTGGCTTGTTTTTGCACAAGAAAGAAAAATGTGATTGTAATACATTTTATGTGTTAATAGGCATATTATGTATTTGAGAAATGTTATTCATGTGGTCCTTTATAGTACTATTGTTTAGTATTTATATCAGCAATTTGATGGGCTACTGGAAGAATATCTCCTTATATTCTTGTTATTAGGATGAAGAACAATGGATGTCCCATAACAGATTTTTAAGGTCTGTTTCAGTTGCATTTTACCACAGAAGTATTCATTTTCTACTTCCATTTCTTCTTGCTGCTAAGTTAATTTTCTGTTCACTTCCTAATGGATGTTTGGAATACTGCACTTTTATTTATTAGATTGTACTTCTGATGTATCAACTTTTGTAAATTGGACAATGTAACAGATTTAGAGAACAAATTAAGAATTCACTTAAATTGAATCTTAAAAAAATTCAGTATGTTGAAAATACTACTTGACAATTAAAATGTTTGAAATATTCATCAAGAAGTCTGAGCAACATGTTGCATATCTTCTGTTTCATGCATGGAGAAATGTAATTTGTTTATTTGAATGAAATGTATTAGTTTCCTAACATTTCTGGAATGAAAAATTAAACTTATTGGTTAATTCTTTATGTAGAACTTTGTCAGAATTTTCTGAAAGTTAAGGTTTTATATGTCAAACTGAGTTTCCTCATCCAAAAAAAAAAGTAAAAAAGGGCTTTTAATATTCAAAATTTTCTGTATTTTATCAGGAATTTACCTAATATGTAAAATTAAAAAAGAATGCAACTAAAGCCCATGCTGACCTTTTGCTGAGCATAGTTTTATAATATATTTTTTGTCAAGGCTGGAAGCTTTAACGTCTTAAATTCCATATATATTTTGTAATAATTCTTATATAACAAATGTATTTTGGAAACTACTAATAAAAGTAATTATCTGTGAGCACAAAGTATGTCAGTTAAGTCACATAAATTTATTAAAGTTATGAATAACTTTGCTAACCTTGTAAAAATCATCTGTTAGTGGTGTTTTTTGTTATTACTGTTTTCAAATATTTAG
This sequence comes from Carcinoscorpius rotundicauda, assembly GCA_011833715.1. Lineage (NCBI taxonomy): Eukaryota > Metazoa > Arthropoda > Merostomata > Xiphosura > Limulidae > Carcinoscorpius > Carcinoscorpius rotundicauda. The sequence continues at coordinate 41,040,764 of CM022394.1, read as the reverse complement.
TAATAAAAATGTTGCCATTATAATTTTTTATTATCATTAATTTATTCAAGTTTGGTCAGCTTAATTCTTGAAAATAATCAAGTAATTGAAAGTAGTGTTTTTAGTTTGTTATTAATTAGGTTTATTCCAATTGAAGTAATCAAAGCTACACAGTGGGCAATCTTATGAGCCTGATCATTAATCAGGGATAGAAATAATGAAATAAAATTACATTCACTCAAGGGACAGCTATCAAATTTATTTCATGTAATACGTTTACTGTAATTGGTCATAATTAAAGGAATATAGACGTAACATGTATTTCTGATCGGGAAAGCTAACTAAAAATATGGAATTTCTGAAGCAAAGTTAAATTCTTTGGGAATGTATTATTTCAGTCCCTGTAAATTACATTTATCATGACACTCTTATAAGGATGTGTCTCCTGAAGTGATGCCTGGTTTAGCTCATAAAAGCTGAAGCAAGAAGTTTAAGATTTTAAAACTAATTTTCTCTGGAAAGGAGAGAAATGAATTATTGAAAATCTAATTTAAAAGTTCAAAATTATTGGGTATATGAAGTTTTTCTATGGGTTGATTGACTGATGGAATAAGTAAAAATAAACATTAATATTTGTCTTGTTGATTAACTTGTTGGTTTGATGTTTTAAATTAACATAATAGCAAAATACAGTTACTTTAATAGTTGGGATAATTAAAATTAGTGATAATCAAAAACTAGTTTTGGTTGGTTGGAAATTTCTTTGAGTTATGATGTTAACTGATTAAGCTGAATGAACTTAATCGAAAATAAGAGTGAAATGATATAGTTATAATAATATTTTAGTAATAAGCAGTTCAAGTAATTGGAAACACCAGTTTTGGTTAGTTGATTGTTTTTGTTGCATTAACTTGTTTAATTATAATTTAATTACTGAATGTTTTGAATAATTCAAGACTATTAATTAGAAACACTAGTTTATTTTTTGTGACAGTAATCAGTTTTAATTCTCAGCATTTCTCTGCTATTCTGCTAATATCTCTTATTGTAAGAGAATCATAAATGCATGTAGTACTCCATATGAATCTTGTATAAGAAGGCCGCATAAGTTATTAATAAATTATAAATTTGAGTTAATGGAAATGAAAACTAGATTTACTCATTTCACCACAGTTAAATGTTGACAAAAATAGTTCAGATGTTTCATAATTAATTGTACTTAAACCCCTTTCATGCCCATTTGCATGTCTGAACACAGTTTTATCTTCCATATTTTGATCAATTAATCAAAACGTTGAGGTCCTTTGACAAGAGAAGTATATTCAATAAAACTGGCTCTTCTCAGTGTTAGAAAAAAGTCTTAAATGTCAGTGTTAAAGGTTTGTAAATAAAATAAAAGTGATTTAAATGTTGAAATGAAATGTATGTAACTATTACTACTAATAAAATAATTTACATTTGTTTCTTTATCCTGTTTTTAGATAACTAGTTCTAAGAAAGAAACAGCTGATGTCTTAGCTAAGTTGTCAGAGGATGAACTTCAAAAGTTACTGGAAGAAGCAGTTACATTTAACAGACCTAGCAGTACAGACAGTTATTTGTTACAGAGATTGAAGCTAGAGCATACTGATACCTGTGGAGATGCTACTAAACATTCCATGTGTCATGGAGTGGAAGATGGTGTTTCCCAGTCAACAAATATTACCCATTTTTTAAATAACAAAAAGAATCTCTTACAACTAAAGAATTTCCATAATTGTGGTTCTGAAGATAGTTTTAGTGGACCTGTTGTAACATCTTGTGATCATAGTGTAAAGCATGAACAATCTTGTGTGCATGAAAATAGTAGGGAAGTAGATAAAATACAAGAAAGTATTGATAGTAATCCCCAGAGTTTTCTTTGTCACTCTCTACAAGATCTGTACAATTCCAGGTTAAGTGAACAAACTGAATTCATGCGTGCTGCTGGAATTGGTCGTGGTATAAAAAGTGCTAGGCCTGTGCGGACAAACCAATTTACTCATTTCCCTCTTACAGGTGTAGTAAAAAAAACATTATCTAATGAAAACAAAGATGAATCATCAAACAGTCTTGTGCTGAAAAGCTTGCCAATAATAAAGTCAAATCAGTCAGTAGAATTATCGGAGCTTTGTGATAAAAGTTGTAAAGAATATTTAGGTGATAATTGTGATGGTAAAATATTGACTAACAAGAATACAGCTAGTGAAGAGAATATTTCAGTTAATCTACATACAGATAGTTATTCAAAAAAAAATAAAGATTCTAGTCTTGAAATGGTCAAGTTAACTAGTAAAACTCTTGAAGATAATTCCAGCTGTTGTGATAATGTAGATATTGACAATTGTTCCTTTGATAAATCTAAGTCTTCAGTTCAAAGCATGTTGTATGCAGATACTTCAACAGCAGTTGAACATGTTAAAATACAGGAAAATCAACTGCAAAATAGTATCAGATGTTTGTCCAAAGAAGTTGAAAAAACATGTACAGACAAAGTTAGTATGTGTGAAAAGACTGATAAATCCCCAGTTCTTAAAACAGCAATGAGTGAAAATGTTGATTCCATGGTTTCTCAAACCTGTAACGTTTCGGATAAAAGGTCCAATAGATCAGCAGAAGTGGATGAAAAATTACCTATTTCTCTTCAGGTAAAACACAACTGAGAATTTATAATGCAATTCTAAAATTAGATGCATTTTTCTCCAATTTTGATTGCAAAGTTACCCCTTTCTGTTTAATGCAAGAAACTCATTATTGCAATTGAATATTTATAAAAGAAGAACTTATCTTACTATTTAAATACTGAAAGCATGAAAATAATTGGAAACCAGTATACTAGATTACAAACATGTTGCATTCAAGTATGCCATCAACAAAAAAGGCATTCCTCCTCCAGATGTTGTCAGTATTAAAATGTGGCATTCCTCCTCCAGATGTTGTCAGTATTAAAATGTTTACTCACTATCTTTTCATATTTTTCCCCATTTCATTTCCAGATGATTTTTTTTTCCACTTTCAATCATTTTGTGAAAAAAATTAAGTCAGTTTGTTATTCAGGAAGTTTTTATTTATAAGTAATTTAGTCTTTAGATTTTGTCATTTCATAGTATTTAGTGTATTTCATGAAAAAAAGTAAAACAAAAGGCTCACATTTTAATATCTGTGCAGGTTTAGGAGTATTGCATGTATGATGCACTTGTTATTTTCCTATTATATTTCCAAAAGAATAACTTTAAGTCAGGTAAGAAGCTGTTATTTCCTATTTTATATCATTTCCCTTGTTTTTCTCTGGTTAGTTTTTGTGTACACCATAGCTGCCATGGTTTTATAGATATCAAGTGGTTGTTAATATTACATGATTGTTAGTATGCACTTGTTACTGTTAAAGTAAATAAATATTTGCTGGGTCCTTGGTTATCTGTGCTGGTTCATGAAAAGCAATAAATTGCAGGTAACAGAAACAGTAAAAAATTGAGGCACTGGGTATTTTGCTAGCTATGCCATTGTTTAATCTAATTAAAAATTTTCAATATGCTCAAGTTCCTTTTTGTCAATCATACTTTTATTGTTTAATCACATTGTTATGAAAAATCATAAGTTGAATATCATTTGGACAGTTTTTCACACTTGATTTCTCTGATTTTCACGAGTTACACAAGTCCAATTACAAATTTTTCTTCTCTATTACTTCCTATTTTGATCACCTTTTCCAGTAATAACTAACATAGGCACAAGTATCTAAATTTCAGCACTTTTTCTGCTTTTTACAAAGAGTGTTTTTGCAGCTTTCAACACCTGTAAAAAAAAAAATTCTATGCATGGTAATTATCACAAAAACCCTTTGTTACAATGGACTAAAGGTACCAATTATATCTTGGAGGGGGCTGCATATACACACACTCACATTCTGAATATGCATCTGAGGTTAAAGAATACTCGCTGTGAAGCACAAAACAGTGGATAACAACTGAAATTGAGTGAAACCTTTATGTGTATTTTGAGTGTTTGTGTGTACTGTTTTTAGTCACTAATCAAATATTGTTAATCAAGCTACAAGTATTTTGTATTTCTGTTCTAACAGATGAACATGAAAGGCAAGGCATGGCTAGATTTGAATTATCTTGCTTTTGATTTGAACACATCTTATCTTGCGTGCAAAATTCCTGGGTATTATACAACATCTGAACTGAGGCAACTAAAATTAATTTGAGCAACACATTCTCCAAAACATGCAAGTTATTGGCTATAATTATATTGGCATTATTATTTGAGAACATTTTATGGAAAGTAAAATTGCAGATGAGGATTGTTGATTATGGAGGTGCTAATATTCAAGGAATTAATGCCGTTCCATTTTTCAGTACAAACAGTGAAGTTAGGTTAGGCACATCTGGCTCCTAGATTTGAAGAGTTGAGACCTAGCCTAGCCCATTGCTACATCTACATTAAACTCAATGTTTCTTTTATCAATGTATTCATGGAAAGAAAGATAAACTAATGGAATTTTGTATAAAGTGTTTATAACTGGTTTGTGTTATCAAAACATATCCTTCAAGATGGTAATTTACTATTTGAGGAAAGCTAACAAAATTCACCACAAAAATCACAATGTATTGTTAGTCCTGTCATGCACACACATTTCTACTCTAGTTTTAAAAATGTGTTTATGGTTATTAATGTTTTTATTTACCCACAACATCCTTACCTCCTAAGTTAAGGAAATTACACAAGTTGTAAAACAAATATCTCTAAAGTTGCATTTGAGATCTTATAAATCATATTTCCCAACTTGTCATTGTAGGAGTTTTGTCACAGTTGAATAAAATGTTTTGTATTTTGGGAGTTAATAAGACATTAAAGTTTGATGTTCACATCTGTATTATTTACATTCAAAACTTAAGTGTTAAAGCATTATGGTTTTTGTTTTTGTCTAAACTAATGTTTTTATTATTTTTATTGAAGCTCTAAAAGCTTTTTACAAGGACTAAAATATAGGCATTGAATAACTGTAAGCCTAACAAGGGTTAAACATTTTGTGACTGCTGAAAAAGTAATACAATCCCTTGATGCATTATAAAATTTGCATTCATATATCTATACCTTTATTTCTTTGCTGGATTTTCATTGTTACATAATTACTGCAATGTGTATTCATCACACTGAATACTTACAGGAGTATAAATAGAGAATTTCCCCTGTTTAGCCATCTTTTCCATAATATCTATTATTATGTTTGTGGATAAAACTTGTGTAATTTTATTGCAAGTCAAGGTATCATTCAGTCAGATGATATTTTGGTGAATTGATGAATCAGAATAAAAAGTTTTAAAAATTCATGTCTTTTGGATAGGTATAATATTAACATTGCACAAGTAAAATATAACAGCTTATTGACTTTTTTGTAACATTATGTATAAAGCCATGGCATTATTGGCAAGTAAATCTACCATGAAGGAAGCTAACCAGTTTTTATAGTGGCACAGCAGCATGTCTGCAGACTTGCACCACTAGAAACTTGGTTTTGATATTCATGGTGGACAGAGCACAGATAGTCCATTGTGAAGTTTTGTGCTTAATTAAAAAAAAAACTAAGCAAAATTTATTGTACATGAAACTGAGATTTCCATTTATAACCTGTAAAAACACAATCATAATTATTTATGATGATTTAATCATAACCAAGTCAACTGTATCCAGCATTTTTCCTTATGCTGTCCTAGTGTGCTCTCTAGTCAAAAGCTCATACATACAAGAGATTAAGATCTAGTAACATAATTAAAAGTTTTTAACTGAAACTTTTCCTATTGAAATTATACTACATTTTGCTGCTCTATAAAAATAAGTATTATTCACAAGATAATAAATTTACAGTGTGATGTAAAATGAACTGATCTTCATCATGGCTCATTTAACCAAAAAGTTATAGGATTATATAACGTATTTGATTACAGATGTGAACCAAGTAAGTGTAAATGGATTTTTCCCTTACCCAGATCAAATTATTATTTTAGTATTGGTTAGTAAGATTTGTCATTGTGTGCTGGAAAAACGTTATGCATGTAATTTGTTTTTTTCTAATCTATATGTGTTTTCATTACACAGCTGATATATTCGAAATCAACAGATCCAATTAATGATCTTAAGGTTACATATGTTCATGGAACAAGTATTGGAAAACCTGAATGTATTAGTTGGGCTTTAGGTAATCATCCATCTGTGGAGTCGGTCATTAGTGGTAAGTAATACGTTCCTACAATATTTTTAAAAGGTTAGTGTAACAGGTGTTTGAGGCATTTCTTTTAACTTCCTTTCACTGTTTGAAAATTTAATCAAGTATATTCAATTGTTTTATTATTTTAACAAGATATGAGCTAATTTTTTGTGAGTCAATATAGTAAATTATACAGACATTATTTCTATTACCTGAATAGTTGAAATAATCAGAAATGGTAATGATAGGAAACATTAATTTTTTATTATTTAACATGACAATCAGCATGATTACTGAATCAGGTGAATCACCCAGCTGTAGTGAGTGTAATGACCTATGTTTGAGTGCTGTTATAGAGTGACCCCTACTTTTTAGGAGAAAGATCACTTTTTAAAGATAGTGTAACCTTTGTAGGAATTTTATTTTTGAACTTTTATTACCATATCATGGTATAATACTATTTTACTCAAAGGAATGCTTAATATGTAGGTATGTGACATAAGAAAGAAAATGTTTAAAATTTTAAACTTAACTGTGTAAAACCAGTTCAAATGCTACTCATCTTAATAATGTGTTAATAGCAATCATATAAAATACTAGAAATCATAGTGGCTGCCAGAATTGTTAGTTTTACTTAGGAATACGTACAACAGTCCTTTGTTTGAAAAATGCAAAAAGGCTGTAAACAGCCCCTGCTAGATAGTCACGGGGGTGTGTTATAGGCTCTGTTTATTAAATTGGACACAAAAAATTAATACTGATTTTCTAACAACAAAACAGTTTATTTGCCTCAGCTTAGATAGTGTGTTCCTGAACTGTGATGACCACCAATCAATATAGCAGCCATTTTGGCCTCAGGTCATTTTGAAAATAGTTCATCAAATGCAATTTAGGCCAGAATCAAATTTGTTAAAACACTTCTTCCTAATCTAAACATGTTAATAATTAATATCTAGTTTTGTACTTTAAAACTAAGCCAATTAAAAGTAAAGTGTTGGAGTTATGGTAACCAATAACTTTTGTAAAAATAAAAAAACTCAAATATTGTAAACAGTCATGCTGTGATGCAAAATATCGAAGTATTGTTGTAGTTTTATAAAAATTTTACATTTTGCATGCAGTTGTCTATAATAAACTTCTAATATGTTTCATCAGTTACAATAAATTGCATGAAAATAAAACAGTGTGAAAGTACCATATGACTAACCCTTTCATCTCGGGTACGTCAAGGTGAACATGTCACAACCTTTCATAGAGTTGCATTCAAATTGTATACAACTTTATATGAGAATAATCTCATTGTATATGAATAAACTCATAATTAAAATGTTGATAATAAATCAATTCAGTGTTAAGTTTTATATTCTTACTTTTATGAGGAACTATTATTAGTATGAAAACTGCTATGTTCATTTTTATTTCCTTCATCTCTAATTGTTTTACCACCCCTCTGAGAAGTATGAATTTTAATTTACATTACTCATTATAATGCTTTCATCATTATTGCAAAACATAATTAAAATATCCTTCAATCATATTTAGTTACAGAGCAATAAATTAGAAATTCCACCTTCTTGCCACCTTCACTTGTCACAACTTCTCTTTTAGAACTTCCAAATAATTCTTTCTGGTGACATTTAGGACTGTAATTTATAACCAGTATTATTATTTTCTGTCAAATGATGTATTAAATTACCTTATTATCTGTGTCAACAAACAGTGTAAAGTTTCATTTTCATTAACACTGAAGTGCTTTCTTTCTTTTTGAGTTTAAGTTGTACCTATGGGACTCTTGAATTTTACTGGAATATATTTTATTTTCAGACTGAAATTAAATTGGTATCAATAAAATAGTTAAATATAATTTTTTGGTACGCAAAAATGCACATATAAAGTTTACAAAATGTTTTCTACATCAACATATGAATTTGGACAAGGTTTATGATGATGTTTAACAAGTACAACTTACAAGCTAAAAAAAGAACTTCAAAATATTGTAAGAAGTGGGATTCTCATTTTCTCTTTTTGATTTACTGTTTTATATTTTTAATAAAATAAATTTAAATATTTAGTAATAGTTATAGCATTCATATGTAATGTGTGGTCACTGAAAAGCAGTACAAAATATTATGCATTACTGTGTAAGCTTAGTAAAATAGGAAACTGGATTTTCATAAACACTTCACAGTTATAGTACAATTAAATCCAAACCATTCAAGCTTATTGGATCATGTACAATTTTGTACAGAACCTAATTATATACATATATTCTCACATTTTTGAATACTACTTTAAGACTGTTCTTATTGTAACCATTGCACTGTAAGAAGCCAGAAAATTCTACCCCAATGTTGACTGTGAGCCATGGTTCCAATAGTTTCTGTAGGATACTTCTGCTTATGAACTTATGAGATTGGTCCAGACTTTTTACAAAGTCACAACATGAACACTTCATAATATTTTAGACTATTGTTGTACCTAACTTACTATCAGTAAGTTAATAAATTCTACCCCTCTTGTGTTTTCAAAGCAGGGAAAGTTGTGGGGATTGTGTTGTATGAGCTTATTTGGTATTAATGGTGTCATAGTTAGTAAGGAGTGGAAGTTCATTGCTCTGTGTTCAGCAGGTTTCTACTTCAGTTACTAACAATAGGTAAAATATATGAAAAAGGCATAAAAATATTGAGAAAAAACACTTGGGAGATTTACTGTCCTTAGTATTTTGACTAATTTTGGTAATTTATCTGATTCTGTCAGTATAAAAGAGTGTTTTTATATTTTCTTTTGCATTGTGTAATGACTTGTATCTGGGAATTTTAAGAAATAAGCCTTTTAGTAGAAAGTTCTTGTGCTTGAACTATTCTTATTAAAGGAATATTCAGAGTAATTGAATTTTTAATATCTTTAGTCAAAGAGTTGGAAACTAGTAAGATGCGACTTATTGACATTTGTATTAATGTTATAATGACAGTTACTGATTATATCCATCATCTTAATGGAGAAGTATTGAATGGCAACACCTCCATAGTTCACTATTACAAGTGTTTTAAAGTTCTGCACATTAGTTTGATTTTTCTGGAAAGATATGATTTCTTACAGGTGTTGGATGTTCAAGTATTCAGCCAAAGAAAGAAGAAAAAGTGCAGAAACATAAAAAGAAGAGTTTCCTTCCAGAAGGCCCAGGTATGTAAATCAGGAGCCAAGACCAAAGCTAATTAGTTCAATTCTGTTTGTATGAGGAAATTAATTTGTGAATGGGAAAGGATTGAAGTTGTAATTTGTGTATGATTTTTTTTGAGCCATTTTTAAATCAGTTTTTGTGGAAACAAATAAGCATATTCAGTGGAAATTGAAGCTGAAAAGAAAATTCTCTTCCATATGCCATGAAAAACTTTGCTACAATTTCCAAAAGTAAACGTTGGAGTTTGCTTGGCTAGTGGCAAACACTTTGTTACTCAGACTCGATAGATCAGTGACATATTAGTACTAGCAAAACTTCTTGTTATATTTTCTTTAAATTATATTATTGCTGAAAGCCTGAACATACACAAAAATTGCCAGGAATTATGAAAAGTATATTTTAAATTATTATTTATTATTTTGATAAACATCATTAAAATAATGAAATGTCCTGTTTTGTGTTTTTTTGTTATTGTTATTAATCCCAAAATATAGGAGATACACAACGTACAGTTAGTTCTTAATATTAATTCTGTGTGGATAAAATTAAAGTTGACTAGTTTTCTTGTAATTGTAACCAAACTTCTACCCTCCTACACCTCTTCCTTCAGATTGTGGAGCTGACCATTGTCACAGGCAGCAATTTTGGAGTGGTCAGACCATCACCATAGCTAAACAATATAACACATGCTGTGTACAAATCATGCCAGAATAATTTTTAAAATTTAATGGTATGAGATTGAATCTTGAGCCATTTCAATTACTTATACTGCATTCAAATAACGTAATGTATTTCAAGTGTGCCATGAAAAAGTGGTAAAGCCATGGCCTTACTGCTTTCTACAGTCCTGTTGATTGTGCACTCAGTTGTGCTTGCTGTTAATATCCACAATGTAGGACTTTTTTTTTTTATTCATATTATCACTTCTGGCATGCTGTCAAGGAAATTTATGACATTGTTCTGTTTCCTCTTGGTCAAATTTATGTCATGTCCAAATGTTTAGTAACTCACATTTTTTGTAATATTGTTTTGACTTTTCTCAATTAAACATCCAAATTATATTTTCAAGCTTTTACTAAAAACAAGACAAATTGTTTTTAAAATTTTTGTAATATTAAATTTATCACTTTTTTATAACAATTGCTATATCAAAATAATCTGTTGATTTGTGTATAAATGCTGATGTAATTTTCCTGATTCTGACTGTTCTCTTTCCTGTTTGATTTTTTTAGAAGAAACTAGAAGTTTTTTTCAAGATATTAATGGAAATCCTAGCTTTCGAAGTGAAAACTTTCTCACAACTTTTCATCCGTCCAAACGAGACAAAATATCTAATTGCATAGATTCATTGCTTCCCAAACAAGATAAAACATTATCAAAGTTGAAAAGTAAACGATCCAAACTGAACACTGAAAATAACAATGTTGTTCTGGCTGAAAGTATTGCTGGTTATAGAGGCCATGAACCTGTTGATTCACTAGTGGCATATATCACAGGAAATACAGATTCTGTTACAAATTCTGACATTTTGCATCCTAAGTCTGTTTTTGGTTGTCTTGATGTGGAACAAAAGAGAGAGAAGATTGTTAATAAAGATTATAAAAATTTAACGAACAATAAAGACCTGTTTGTGGATTCTACCAAGAAGAAACATCTTGGTGTGGATGAAAACGATCTTATTGACAATGAAGAACATAAACAAGTTCTAACTGATCAGTGTGGAAACTTGTTAAACATTCCATATTCAAACTGTGCTAAAGAGCTAGTAACTCAAGATGTATGTGTTGTTTCTTCTACCTCCATTGAAGATCAGCCATGTGTAAAGTCTTCTGGTAATGTAGAAGCTGAACTAAACAGAGTTGCTGTTACAAGTTTCTCATCAGGTTTAGAGACAAGTGGTAGACAAGAATTGTCAAGTTTTGTCAAAGACTTCTATTCAGTAACTGAAGGACATTCAGAATTGATAGAAGATTCAGATTTTCATGTAGTTAAAAAGAAACGTAAAAAATATCGCCAGACAAAAAAGTTTCTCTCAAGTTTTCGACGCTACAATTATGTAGCTGGAGAAAGCAGAGAAAGAGACTGTAACTCTGACCAAACTGCTAGAAACAATTCACTAACATTAAACTTGCAAATTTCACAACAGGGGTCAGATAAGCCAGACCACACATGTTGGAAATATGCTAGTAGTGTTCCTCATTCTGAGCACTCCTCTCCTGAAAATTCTGATTTGGATAGTGTCCACTCTTTGCCCATTCATATCTCACCAACCCTGAACTCGACTGTTGCTCCATCCCTTTCATTATCCAGTTCACATGCTTCATATGCTGAAATTGCTCGTTTATCCTCCAGTAACAAATCAAAACTAAATAGTATTCCTGCAAACAAGAGTACGAATTCCTACCTCTTACCAGAAGTACATTCACAGAAAAGTTGTAAACTTGGTCCTCAGGTGTCAGAGAATGTTGGTCTTGAGCTAAATTTTGGTGTTGAACTAAGCATTCTGAATAGTACCTCAGTTTATCCCCCTCATAGTGAACAAGCTCAATTCTCCTCAAACAGTAATGTATCAAATTCAGAAAAAACATCGGAACGGAAACCTAATAAAATAGTGGACAAGGTAACTTCAAATGTAACTAATAATCTCTTTGGAAAGGATAAAAAGAGAGAGAAGATAGAAACTACAATCATAGATGGAAAACCTCAAATATATTCTAGTAATATGACAGTAAAACATACTAATCTTTCTTCTGGACCTGTAGTTTTAGGTTTTTCAGAGAACAATGATGTGACCAAAACCAGAGAGTCCTCAAACATTGATGGATGTTCTCTAAATAAAACAATGGCTATACATAAGATTATGAAAAGAGTAAAAAAACTTGACTTAAATGGCCGAAAACAACAGTTTTCAGAAGAAATGTCGCATAACCTGCCTGTAATTATCATGGACAATTGCCTTCCTTCAGGTAATGTCTGTGGACTGACCTTTGGATTTGAAATCAATGAATTGCTTGTTCAAATGGCCTTAGATAAGGCAACTAACCAGGATGGAATTATAAAAAGTGAAGATACAACTGTTGAAAAACTATCCAAAGCAGGAGATTTCAGTCACAATCCTCTTGAAGCTCAGAACTTGCAGAAACAAGTGCCTGTGAACCCAATACATTCATTGCCTAATCATGACATTTCACAACCCACCGATGATGAGGCAAGTTCCCCAAGTCAAGTCACCATACCTACAGTACCATGTAAGCAAGATCCCATTTCAGGTCCATCTCCTCAGTGGATAGAACCTCAAGAAAATCCAAAGTGTTTTAATTATGACCAAATTGTTAGTTTCTTTGGTTTAGGTAAGTAGAATAAAACAATTTTATCCTAAACTGTGCATGTCATAATGTTTCATAGTCATATTGACAATTCAAACTACTTTGTTATCAATGTGTAAAACTAAGCTTGCCATCAAAATGTAATTAATAAATCAAATTTTAATATTATAATAAGAAAATATTTTCAAAAATCCTCATTCTCTCCTGGTATGAGAATTGACATTTTGTTGTCTAGATTTTCTCTCTATTTATCATCCCTTTCTGATGTAGGAAATTTAATGCAAGTTACTTGTTATAGCATAAATATTATTAATGGTCAGTGTAATTTTTTCACCTTTTAATTTTTTTCTTTATTTACAGAGACATAAAACCAAAATTCAAATCCACTTGCCACATCCACCTGTCAAATCCTTTTTGGTTTTTACAAATTAACAATAATTCTGTAACATATAATTTGTAACCAATAGAAAATTGGAAATATGGAGTTTCATTTTATCAACTGCTTTATTATGTTATGTTGTTTTCAGTAGAGAATATTGTTTATTTCATTTTCAGTTTGGAAGTTTATCTTGCAGCATTCAGATAATGAAGTTTAGGGAAATATATAAAGCTCTTATGACATGGAAAGCCAGATAAATTATAGTTGTTATAGGACAGGGGTCACCAAATTTATTTCACAGGGGGCCAGATTATTTGGGGAATGAGAAGCATGGGCTTGCATGATCATTATGTTTAATACTCATCAACTAGAACAAAAGCTCTCTGTAAAAGACTTAACACTAAGTTTAGGATGCCACATTAGCCATGTGGGAGTAGCATGCAATACACACACATAATAAAAAACAAACAAAAATACAACCAACATTTTTATTTACCAAATGGTTATCAAAGAAGGTGACAATAGCAAAAACAATTGTTACATCGCACATAGTGAGTACATATCTGAATTTCACTAAGCTGCAAAAAAGGTGAGATTTATGGAATTGATGTTTGGCTTTCAAAATATCTTCAATGTTCCGTTTTGAATTGCTGAATCCAATCATTAGAATTGCTTTGAAATGTTCATCAGTCAACCTTGATCGATGTACCGACTTTACATACTTCATTTTTGAAAATGCTTGTTCACAAACATAAGTTGTTTTGAACATTGATGTCATACCAGATGCAAACTGCTTCAGCTTTGGAAAATCATCTTCATGTATGCAGCTGTAAAATTCAGTAAGTTGACCTTCTCTGTGTTTTGCTTTTAACAAGTCATTTTGTTGCAAATCGACAACCTCCAGCTGAAATTTCACTGGCACGTCAATCAAAAGGATTCTGAAAAAGGACAATGTCACTTTCGATTCTGCCGAGATCCGAAAATTTCTCTAAAAATGCTTATTTAAATCACCAGTAACTTTTTCTGAAACTGAATGCAATATGAACTACTGTTTTATTAATTTATGTCAATAATTTTGGTATAAAACTGTAGTTTATAATTCAGATTTTAGAATTATACAACAGTTAATTGTTTAATCTAAAAGTATATATTTAAAGAATATACCTAAGTATTAATGTTTGTCACGTGATATGTTTATCACAGCACTGGTTTAAATTGTATGGTTTTGATGTCAAAATACTAAGTGTAATTTTGTGTGAATTAGGAATTCAAATTACAGATATTGACAAGGTGGAAAATAAAATAAGAACCTCATTTCTTTTCTGTTTGTTGAGATGTGGCTTATGTTCTGTCCATTTTTGGAAATGGTCTGTTATATACACTTCAATATATGATCTGAATAATCAATTGAAAGTTCAGAATGTCCCCTTAGTTATTTTATTAATCATTTTATTCTTAATCTCATTCTTTCAGACCAAAATGTCAAGTAGACAAGTTGTCTTTAGTCTGCTCAAAATTACATACTTTTATAGATAAAATGCAGCTTAGTTATTAAGCTTTATAAGTTATTGTGGAATTCTATAATTTTAGTGTAGCTATTTATGATTTTTTTTTTTATTTAAATGTACATATGAAACAAATTTTCATACCCTCCTGGAAAACTTGAAAAGGCTTAGCAACCTACATCAAACAGTAACTGAGTGCACCAGTAGAAGAGATAATTGTTTGCTATTCATCTTTGTTTACTGTTCTATGCTTTAAGAAAAAAAGTTTATGAACTGATTTGTAAATAGTAGTAATATATGTACAAATAAAATTGAAATGTGAACTGTAGTCCAGTAAAGCAGACACTAAAGGTCAGTTGTATATCTTCGAATGTGGTAATATAAGTGCATGTGAACTCCATCATTGTAACTTCTGTATTATTAGCCAGGCAAAACTAAAAGTCAGTATAAGAAATCTATGCGTATATGTTATAATCATAAAGTTTTAAGCCATAAACAAAACACATTAAAATTAAACAAAATATGCTGCATATTTTGAAGCTTGTACACCAGGATCTTTTTAAAAATATGTAGCATATTTTGTTTAATTTTAATGTGTTTTATTTATGGCTTAAAACTTTATGATTATAATATAATTAATCAGAAGTTGGGATTTGCTGTTTTTAATGCAGTCCTTTCTCATTGTTTTGTTTTCTTATTTGGCTTCATTTAAATGTATTTAATTTCACTAAAATATGTATAGACACGTGCGTGTACGTGTATAATGTCATGAGATTTAAGCTATTCAGACTAAATATTGTTTTTATGTTATAATATGTCGTCATTCTAGAACAAAAAACAATATTCCACTTATTTTCTGATTCTTTATGGTGGTTACAGGCTCTGTCAAATTATAGTTCCCCACTATAGTTATGGTAGAAAAAATAAGAGACAAAACATATTTTACACAAACAAATCTTTGAAGTAAAGTATTTAGGTTTTAGAGATTACACAAATATTTGAGATTTTGTGATGAAGAATGATTTTGAATCATAACATGAAAATCACTTTGTGCTTAGATTAGTAACAAAACAGAATTTAAATTTTCACAAATGAATTTTTAATATATATATTCAAACAAATGACATTGAAATCTTTATGAAAAGTTGACCAAATTTTATGAAGATACACATACTGCATAAAAAATTATAGCATAAGTTTTTAACTTATGTATATTATACTGAGCACATCACAAAAGGGTTGATAAATAAAAAATTACTTGATGTATTTAGTACAACCAGTATTAAAATTTAGGTTCAGTAAATGTTTAATTGGCAGCTAGCAGAAGAAATTGAAGCAAAAGTAATTACTATATTTCATGGTTTTCGTGTATATATTTTATTTATTATTATTATAAAAGTAACTAAAATGTAAAACTTGGAAACTTTTTAGGGTAATAAGGTTAGATTAGATAAGATAATGGATAAACAATAATAATTCTTCAGAATTTGTTCTCATGAGTAATTCATGCATAATGTCATTCAGTATGCTAACTTGACTTACTCATTCACCAAGCAATATACAACTTGTAAGGCAAGAGTGTTAGACATGGTTCAAAGGACAGTAAAACAAAATTTAAGTATAAACAGATGTATAATGTTATGAGACTTGCTCTGCAAAGTTTAAAAACAAATGGAGTTTCAAGCTTCAATATTTAGTCATTCTAGAAAGAAAAAAAGAGAGGCAGTTTAGCATTATTTCTTTTTTTTTTTTTTACAGATAATTATAAATTTTAATAAAAAAAGACATTTGATATTTAGGAGGTTTTAAAGGTTACTCAAACAAAATTTTCAGATAAAGAAATATTTTTGATCTTAACATGAAAATTACTTTGCACTTAACACTGATTCTTCGATCCCCTATATACTCATGGATATGCTGTAGCAAAAATATCGATTGAACATTGTGTTTTCTCCAAAAAAAAAAAATTATAATGTTGACTGAAAGCTTGCAAAATTGTTGTGAAGGTACACATACCGTATTAAAAGTTATAATATAAAAACTGATGCTTATGTTGGGGTTACATGGTAAATTTAATTTACCAACTCTGTATGAAAATAAAATTTAGCTACCATGAGTGCACCTTATGAGAGAAGAGGTACAGGTAATGAAAGTAAATTGCTTCAGACTTTTAGAAATGCTACTCTGACCAATAATTGCAACCAAGCATTTTTAATTCCAAGGAATCGAGGAAAAATTGTAAACCTTGTACAAAATATTATTAATTTATTGTTTATTTTATTAAAGAAAGGTACTACATGTAATAATAGATTTGGTATGAAAAACCCTTTTCATAGTGATCTCTGGAAATAAAAATAGTGCTTGTGCCACATATGCCACAGTGGTAAGCAAACATTTAAAATGTTTAGTGATGAAATAGTAAATATGTTTTGAAATTTTGATTTAACATTCCAGTATTTTATTGACAGATATTAGACAATACAAACTTTGTCTTTTAAGGAAAACTATATCTGCTTGATTTCACTCACAATTTTTAAGCTAGAGTAAAATTAATTTTGAGTACTTTATAATTTCTGAAAGCTAGACCTAATTGATGTTACAGAATATTTGCACTTTCTGCTTTCACTTACACACTTTTTTTGTATGTTTTTCATATAGTTTATACTGGATACACTTGTGTGATTTTGTAATTGAAAAGTATGTGTATTTTATTTTTTTATAGCTTGGGAGAATGTACAAAAAGAATACCAGAAAGGTGAGAATTTTGTAATCATGGTTATTATTTATCATCCTTAATTTACACTTAGTTCTGTTGCTTACTAGTTTATCTTGATGTACTGTATTATTGCAAGAGACTTAATTTTTATCTGCTGAAACAATTTTAAGCACCTATAGAAATGTGTAATGAAAACAGAGAACCTGAAAAAATCAGTTGAACAATAAAGCAAAAAAAGCATAGAAAATCAAAATATCACTATATGTGAACTTACAATATATTTTGTAGCATAATTTTTGTTGTTGTATATTAATTCTTAAATGTTCATTATTTTGTGAGAATTTTAGGTATAAAATACTTTTCATAACTTGTTATTTGTCTTGCAGATGCTTCAGATGATAACAGAGCAGCTTGTAATAAAATCAAGTACTACAGCAAATAGTGTGGGTAGTGTGTGGAGGTTATGTGTTTGTTGTTAGTGTTTAAGTATTGTGTTCCTGCTATGTTGAAGAGGACATCCCAGCATACATCCTTCTTTAGCACATCTTATGTGCATCAAATATGTTTCATCTCATTGAAAATTGCCATGAATCATTGACATGCTGACTTCAAGAAGGTGTTTGGTTTTTTTAGTCATCCCAAAGACAAGATCTCCACATGCAAGTGCACTTGATTCATTTATCATTTTCAGATAAATTTCAAAGATATCAGTCCTTTTGCTTGTCATTCCTGGAGGTGTTATATTCTGTTAATGTATGTTCTTCAACTTCTTGCAACAGTTTATGTATCTTGAAGAAACATGGGTTGGGAATTTTCCTCCTTTACAATATTTGTGATCTTTATAATTTCTTTGTCGTAATGGCTTTTGAAGAAATGAACAATTTTATGAATAATTTAATTAAAAATAAATGCTTTACCATAGGAAGAGAGTTAGTTCCTGTCCCCTTGTTTTTTTCTCTCTTTACTGTGATCTGTATTTGGAGGAGTTTGCTTCACTCTTTAATGATTGAGAAGAAATACTAGAGTTGTAGCAAATATTTTCTTTTCTGAGACCTCGAAATACAGCATGCTGTAAACGTACATCTCAAGTCATTTTAACTATGCTATAACATAACTTCAGACTGGAAAATGTTGGTTTCACAAATAGATCAGAAGAGAAATCTTAAAAGTTAGCAGATCTGTAATAGAGGGAAAACAATTTTGAGGACATAAACTAAAAAACTATAACACTTATATTTTAGTATTTAAAATTTCAAGTCTTCTGTTTTCAAAAGAAAAATTGTGTAATTCAAGGGTACTAATATATTGGTTAAGTAACATGTTTAGGTAAATAAAGGTTCTTGGAATTTTACATTTTAAAGCACTACTACACTACTAAAGTTTAGGTTGAGAGTAACTACTGTTTGAATACATGTGTTTTTGTATATATCTCTTTTCCTTTTCCATATTGCCAACAAAGAAAAATTACAACTATTTTGCTTGAAAATATTGCAAAATTACATTTTTTTTTAACTCTTACACACAAATGCCAGCATTTGCATTTCTTTAAATAAATTCCAGTAGAGGTTGATACTTGCTAATTTATAATTTTTTTAAAAGTTCTGTTATTATATTTAGGAATTCATTTGTTTGCAGAATTAAAATTGCCCTATTACTTATAGAATTTATGAAATTATTGCAATTTTTATAATGAAATTATTTCACAGCATCCAACAAATATGGTTTTTCAAACTAAAGTGTTGTGCAGGATAAGGAGTATATGGGGGATTGCTTCATGAAGTTTTGCTTGTTGAAATATGATAGGAAGAGAAGCAGCAAAACAAATTTTCTCTTTTCTGGGTCCTGTTGTAGAAGTTTGTAGCCAGTTAACATTCTTTTCATTGAAGTCCAGACCACTGTTGTTTGAACTAATACCTTTAATGACTTTGTAAACTGAATAGTAACAACACTGAACTAAGTAATCATTACGTTTCAAACAGTAAACCATTGAATATCAGAAATCTTAGCAGAGGAACAGTATTATCTGATTGGTGTATTACATGAAGAAAATAATGCAATTTGAGCCAATATCACAATTTATATGCAGCAAATATGTTTATTACTGTTTTGAGTGGGTGATAAATTTTAATTTCTTCTAACAGTATATATTAAAAAACAGTGCTTAGTAAAACTAATTAAATTCTTGTGCTGAAGGTAGCTTGATTTGTCCAGTTATAAAACAGAGGAAAAATGTGGCTTAATTTTTACCCTAAAGAAATGACAATTATAACACTCTTAGAGTAATCTTTATGTATTGGGAAATATTCCCTGCAATCTTTATCATATGTGTTTGTTTCTGAGTAAAAAGCTTTTCTGGTCAGTTATGAAACTGATGATGGTTAACTTGTTAATGACCCAGAAAATTTTAAACTCTCTTCTCAAAATTCGGGCAGTTTTACTTTGGTACTTACTGCAGCAATAGTATCACTATTGCTACTTCCTTCATGAGACATAAATTTCAATTTGAAAAAAGCCTGGATTGGTTGAAACTTTGTATTTATCAAGTATTCTTAGGAAATACAAACTGAGGTAGAAGTGTTAGGAAAATGTTGTAATTTGGAATGCACATAAGTGTTTTAATACAATAAATGACTGAGATTTTGTTTTCATGATAAAATGTGCATTTCGGTCAACAAGAACTTGGCCAGTTACATGAATCAAAAAGATTTAAATTTAGGTGGTTTTGTAAAGATTAAAATAAAAGTTCTGCTAATGAGAACAACCTATTTAACCCTAAAACTCCTAAAACTTTTTATAAGGTTTCAAACACTCTTGGATGGCATTTTTATTATTGTCAACTGCATTCCTGATGTAAAAATAAAAAGTGATATAAATAAACTGTTGTCAAATCATGTTTCATTATGTGTATTAGTAAACTGTACCTTGGCATTATCGTAAGAAATAATAAATTGATAATTTGTTGGAAGGTATGTAAACAAACTTGTAATTTTTCAAGTTTCAATGTTTTGCAGAAGGTTATTTTTTGTTATTTTTTCAGACAAACATTTCTCAATTACTGGTTTTATTTGTAGTCCGTAAATGCTCTTGTGATGTCTTGCCTTCTTGATGTGAACTCTTAACAAGAATAGTCTTTTATTAAAATGTTCCGAAAGAAACCTAAATTGCATTTGAATCTTTCAAAAACAATTTGCAAGATTTAATAAAATTATCTCAGCTAGTTGATGGTACCTGTTAAGGAAGCATAAATTATATAAAGGACAATGATGTTAGATAATGTTCCCCTTTTTTCTTATTAAATTCCTTATGACCTTATCAGATGCTAATTCTATACCCTGCATTGTGGAAGGTACTAATTGGCTCATTTAAGTGATTAAGTACTTATGTTTTTTAGATTCAAAGCCAAAACGTTTATAAATAACTTGGAAATTTGTCCTATTCCTTTTTTTATTTCATGTTTTTTTGTATGTGTAAGATCCTAAAACAGTATAGCAATTGTACAGTGTGGTAGTTTAAAAAGTATCCTATCTCAGGGTGTTTTTTTCTTAATCCACTTTTCAGTTAAAATTCCTAAAACAAAATATCCCAAGTACCCTGTTGAATAGTTTCCAGTTAATTGATTAATTAATGTTATTGAACTATTCAACCCTGGGTGATGGTTGCTAAAACACACACACACACTGGATCAACTTTATAGTAAAATTCTTCAGGACACAAATTTCCAAACATTTATGAGTTTTAGACATTTTGCTGAAATTTTGATAAAAATCATAAATATTATTTTTTTTAGAAATATCTTTATGAAAAAATTGTCAGCTAATCTTCTAATAAATAAAGAACTTCAACTCTCAATGTCTGTAATGTTATATGTGATTACTACAGCTGCATGGTCCTCAGTTTGGAGTGACAGCTTACTGAAATGACCAGAACTATGAATACAGGTTTGGTTAAACTTAGCATATCTTTGTGGCTGTGTCTGAAGGATCAGTAAATCATGAACCTTATTCAGTGTGTCTGGTTAGCAAAATACTTACGTAACTAGTATGGAGTAGTGGTTCAGTTGATTTACCTGTGCTATTGTCTTGTGGACATAAAAGATTTTTTATGATGCTTGTTGTAAATTCTTGCAGTTTATGGAATGAGATTATTGAGATATTTCTTAACAGTATAGATTATATGAAAGTGTGTTATAATATCAATAACATTTGATTCCAGCAGTACATTATAATAGGTGGAAAAGAAATATAAACCAAACTCAGAAAAACTGAGAAAATGACTGGTTGGTTCATCTTGGGTAGGATCCATTATGGATCTTTATAGTTTTTTCATGAGCATATGTGAAATAATTGGATAGTTACTTCATAACTACAGGAAATTTTATGATGATTCCCATTGCAGATGATGCAATTCGTAGGAAATATTTCCATTGGCATTAAAATCAACTTAAGTTCCATGCAGATCAAGAGATAAACTAGTTTTTCCACACAATTTCATGAACTTGTATAATAGTGAGGATGGGAACAACTCCACTGCACATCACATGCAGTCAGACTAATAGAAAATAGCAGTAATGATTGCACTGTCATATGTTATTAGTTGTTTAACTGCATTGGCATTTTTTTCCCTTGCTCGTAACACATACAGCAATCAGTTGTTCTGTTGGCTACTACCTAATTTTTAGAAGGCTTAGCAAAGATATCTAGCTTCTAGCATGTGTTGCATTTGACTATCAATTTTATGCTGTGTTGGGTAAACTTGTCTGCAATTACATGGCTCTTATAAGTTACCAGATGCCAAAAACATGGTCTTGGGAAAGAGTCAGGTGGCAGAAGAAATAAGACAGAAGCGTCACAAGACAGTCCTCTTGTAGAAACTTGTTACAGTCATACAACTTCTGACTACTTAGCTTAAGTGGTATTTAACTTGGATGGGGTTCCAAAATACTAACAAATAGTTAACTTGGAAATTCGACTCGTATTAGGAGACAGATCTTTTATTGAGCACATTAACATATCTGTGCTTTATCAGGTAAGATTTTAATATCTTGGCTGAATTATATACAAGTTGGTGAATGAGAAGTTGTTGAATGTATATATCAAAAACAGACCAGGAGAAGATGAGCTAGTAAGATAAACAGTATTAACATATCTGGTATTAAGATCTCTTTGTAAGTGATACGACCAGATTTTATAATGCAGGCTACAAGTGAGAAGTGTCCATGCAGATGGAATTAAGAAATCTTATAATAGTTGATAGTAAAATAATGTAGATACCTACCTATAATCAGTGGATTTGTAACAATGACTAACTCAGAAAGTGTAAAATGTCTCAAAAATTGATTGTTTTGTGTAACTTGCTGTACAGTGCATCTGGCTAGTGAGAGGAATCCCCACAATAGATGTTAATTTCTTGGTTAGATAACTTAATTAAATTGTGACAGTTGGAGATACCAAAAAATAAATGTTATTTACGAAATGGAAAAGATAGGGCCTGCAATAGTGATTTGTAATGAACATAACTTTCTTGACGTAGTTTGTAAGACTTAATTCTCAGAAAAAAAGATTAATTCCACACAACCATAGAGCAGTAGAACAGGACAAAAGCTGTATGTTGTTGAATGGAGTTAGAAGCATCACAACAATTCACACTGTAATTTGTCACTACCTCAGTTTTGGACAGCTTAGAAATGTTTGGAGTGACCATGTAGATCAGTCTTACACCATATGGAGTTAATTGCACATGGCCAACATAATTATTTTGAGTATTGCAAATTGAGTACTTCAAAGTAAAGTCATCATTAACTTGCAATACATTTCATTTCTAGTTAAAGGTAAAAAAAATTAGTTTAACTAAAGAAAATTCACTTTAATTGAAGTTTTAATGCTCATACTGATAGACTTTAGAATTTATTTTTTTATCTCAAGTGAATTTCTCAATCTTTAACCACACTAAACCAATTTTATGTATCTCGGACTCAGTTTTCTAAAAAATTAAATTTTAAGATTGCTTAATATATACCATCCAAGCTGTTATTTCACCAATTTTTGAGGTATATATCATCAGTACTAGTGACTGTACTGAAGAAACAACATTCGTGCAAATGGATACCCATCTGACTTCAATATTTGAATTAGTAAAAAAAAACAAAAACCAAGACGTCAAATATTTAAAAATGTCGACTGAAAATCTAAGAAGTTTCTCAAGGATGAAAATTTTAAGAATATAGTAGTAAAGGAAGAAACATTTGATATCAAAGAAAAGAACTTTTCTATTCATAGTGCTGTGTTTACTGAATATAATATCTTGTAACCTTCACTGAAAGTGTTTCATTCACAGTTCTAAGAACCTACGAGTGGATGCTAAAAAATGTAATATCTGACATTTAGTTCCAATGTGGCATTTTGCCCAAAATTAGGGCAAAATGGTATGGTGTGAATTAGATTAAGTGAAATTTACTTGTTATGAAATCATCTTTTATGGTTCCTATAAGTACGTTGATACCTGAAATTACTGTTTTACCAGCCAAATAAATAGCGTGATCCTGACCAGTAGTTTTTAAGGTTCACTGAATTAGTATAACTTGTGTGCCTAACATTCGTGAAAAGTGTCAAAACTTACCTAAATTTTTCTTACAAGTAATTTCTCTATTTATAAAAATTGCATGCTTTGGATGTTATTTTCCTGAACTGAGAATGAATTTCTGATAGGTACTTATCTTCTCTCATATAATGGGTTTTCTCATATAGTGCTGCCCTTTATATGCATGAATATTTTACATACCACTAGCCTTGATACTCCCATTTACCCCACGTGTTTAACTTCCTACAGCTACACTTGGGTTGACTGGTCCAACTCTAATCCAACACCAGACTATCAAGGCAGTGATGAACTGCATGTTTGTGAATCATCTCTAGTCCACAGCCAGACAGTATTTGGCATTGTACCTAAATTCTGTAGTAGGAGGAATATTTACACCATCAGAACACCACTGCCCTACTCTAAATTGAACAAAATTAGTACGCTCAAGAGGATGCCTCCCTGGTTCACTACTGCTCTGGTTAGGAGCTGGTAATTGGTAAAAATTTTCACAATCCACTCGAAGAGGGAGGGGAAAATATAGTGAGGAGGCCAGAAGAACACAACACTATATAGAGCGTAATAGGTATCAATGAAACCTTACTTTTAAAAGCCAGGCCAGTTCCAGTTTATTCGGCCAGGATTGGATGAATGGGAAAGTATCCTAACACTGTTTTATTCATAATAGTCCATAAGTTGGTACACTCTAGGACAGATAGAGTTATGATGCAAATCATTGCAAGGATAAACTGACCGACTAGTGATCTTGTAGGACACCCAATTTTAACATTGGTGTTATAGACCAGAAAAGCAATACATTGAATATTTATAAATTAGTATATCTGGATGTATATTAAGTGTGATCTACATACCAGCCCAAATGATTTCCTATGATGGACAACGGAAATTGGCAACCAGGGAAAAGGAGAGGTGCTGTATCTGATGAAAGAGCACTTGGAAAAATGTTTGGGATTAAAAGAATAAGCTGGTGTAAAAGTGATAGGGAAAATGTGGTAGTAAAAGGGTTCCAATGAATGAACAAACAGGACGAACTAGAGGAAGAATTTGTGCGAGCAACGTAACATTAAGAGCATGAACAGGACAGAGGAGATGATCTGTATCAGAGCAAGAATATAAATGGGAAATAGCAATAAATGTGATATCACCTTCACGAGCAACTGACATCTTAGGAAAACTGATCTAGATACAGGAAAATACAGATGTTGAAAAAAGATGTGATACGTCAAGGTCGAAAATATCTAATTAACAATGATCACAGGCAAAAGAAGCAACAATTAAGACTTTTAGGAAAAAATGGTGCAGGGAAGAGATGGACATAGGTTAGATAGGAAGTAGAGTAAGGGCATGGAAGACAATAGTGACGTTTAATTCAAGATGTGGTGGAGGATGAAGAAATGAAACAAAATGGAGAGAAAATACACGGTGAAAACAGGAAAAATGGAAAGTATTGAACAAGGGTGCATTGTGGCAGATAATGGTAGAAATAAAATACATTGTTGAAAAGACACTTAAAAATTCAGACAGATTAGGAACAGTAGGACATGGTGCGACAAGAAGAAACTGACATTAAATGAGTTACATAAAGGTGAATTGGCATGTAGGTAATGGTGGTACCCATCCTAACTGAAGGCTTTCACTGCCAAAGCCAAGGTATATGGGAATGGAGACCAAAAAAGTGTAACTGAACATTGAGATGGGTAGCAAATACATCCATGAATACCCATTGATCACACAGACATCAAAATATCTAAGAATCTAGGTACCATTCTTTGAGGTAACCTTGTCAAGATGAGACTTGATCTGCAATAAGATTCAGAGCACGCTGGAATGTGAACCCCAAGCAGGTGTGTTTAATGTGAATGGGCACACCACAGCCAATAAGAATACTTATTATGTCTGGAAAAAAATACAACAGATGCTCCTTGTCTATTGATATGCAAGATTGTGGTTGAATTGTTAGAATAGGTCATTCCCAGTTGCAGCACCCATTGAAGAGTGTGAATGTGATGCGAGTTAAGAGAGTGAGGGCTTCCATGGAAGACTAAGTCTCTAAAAGAGAAAGAACCTCAGGTGCAGTAAGAGGAGAGGATTGAACCATGAGAACTATTATCTACATTACCCACAAACGAAATGGAGAAGGCTGGATCTGACTGAGACGAGTTGAAAAATATCCCAAGTTGATCAAGTATTGGTTCAGATGAAGGATGGATTTCTCCAACTTGGCAAGCCAACTCACCTGAGCAACTTCTCAAAGATGCAACTGAATGTTCTTGTGAGATATCTAATGGGAAGTAACTAATAGCAGCCTGTTATGCGTGTAATGGTAGAGCTGAAACTACAGAATGTGTCTATAAATAAGTTGAGCAAAGACCATGACCACCTGACAAAATATGCAAGATTTAGATGCTAGACCAAATGGCAAAACAAAATTAATAAATATAGTTAACATATGGATTTTAGGGAAATAGGAATGTGAATGTATGAATCTGTGAAAATTGCCTTCATCACTCAAAGATTCATGGTAAATTTCCAACAAAGAGTGAGGAAGGATTCTTTGGTGAAATGAGTAAGGTCGAGAAAACAATTGACCCAGAAAGGATCTATAGCAGGATACTTGTCCCTGATCTTAGAAGGGATGAATAAACAAGAATAGAATCCTGGAGAAGTATGTCTAACAAGTTCTTAAATACTCCAGAGAAATACTAACAAAAGGATCCTAAGTAGGGGGGAGGAAAGAGATATGATGTGGGGATAAGGGGGAGTTGAGAAATTGGAAAGACCTGAGAACACCCATGGATGTGAGATTTCATAAATGCACAAATTTGGCCAACTGTATGCTCTGCCCTTGCCAGAATTTACAAGATAATCATTAGTATATTGGTTGTAGGGGACTTGTAATGAGTAACCTGGCAGCCATCAAAACTTGGGAAAATGAAACAGACACAGGTGTGGAAGGAGAGTGGAAAACAGAAACAGGCAAAGACTACAGTAGATGACAGACCAAGGATGTAATGGAGGAGTGTTGACAGCCTCCACCCGGGACTCCAAAGATTAGGGAAGGTTTGCAGAAACTGTTCTTTACAGGAAAAATGGGCCACACAAAGGCCCCGTAGATAAATTATGGGTATACACCTATTAGTTAGAAGTGCATTCCTATTCAGGATATCCAAACAATGGATGAGACATTTTTGAAGGGAAAGAAATGAAGAAAACAATTATGCTAACATAGAATACATAAAGGAGCTAGTATGCTCTAACAACCTATTGGGAGGAGTAGTGGAAAACTTTGGACAAAAGATGGATTGAAGAGGGGAGAAAGACAGATGAAGAGAGAATTGGAATTTTGGGAATTGGACAAAGTAAATGCAGTAAGACTATGATGAAATGCCAGAACCTAAGAAAGTTTAATTAATTTTGGTAGTTTTATCACCCAGACTTTTGATTAATAAATATACAATTATCATTATTATTACCTGAAACATTCAATTTGCATTCATGGTTTGATCATTTATATTGATCATAGCGAGTAGAAACTTTGTTGGCAATATCATTTGGTGCAAATGGCGATATAATGTTAACGATTTTTAATAAATGACTCCACAGTGATGAACATAATATCATTGATACTTAAAAATATATGGTATTTAGCCTTTAGAGACTGGATAATGCACCTTTAGTCCTCTATCACTAGATCGGAAGTTAAAATACCTTTATCTATTAAATGTTGGTTCAGAAAATATTGAAAGCTGATTTCTTAGTTTGGTTATAGGTATTGAAAAAACAAGGATACTGATGAGATGTTTGATCTACATGTTACCAACCAAGTCCGTATGGAGGACATGGAGCTGCACAGGTTAGGGATGGTACATCAACCAACATAGTTCAAGAATGTAATAGTTCCATTGGGATTAATACAGATTCATATGCACCAGTAGCTAGAGTTATAGTACATTGCTTCAAGGAATCCTTTTTGACATCTTCTTGGTGATTTATGTGTGGTACTGTGTATGGCCCACGTGTTAGCTGTAAACACCTTGTATTATTTCTTGGATTGTGGTTCTGTTTTTAACTAAATATAGCTGAAAAACTTGTATATTGTTTTTTCTTCACCTCAGCTACATAACTACACACACACATATATATGAGATAAAATATGTATGTCTACTATCCATTGTTGTTTATCATTAATGATATTACTAATAATTTTATAATTACTTATATATGCCATTGCTACTCCCTAAACATGAGAGAAACTGTACTAGGTCTCCCAGATTTTCAACATCGTGCATAGGTGTTGTTTGGTGGCAGCAGTGCCTTATGCGTGGGACAAAAAGTATATAAAATAGATTTATAACTGGTTCAATGTTATTGAAGTGTAATTTGTAAGGTATACATTGCTATTAATTATCTGTGCAGGCATTACACATTATCAACAAAAACCTCAAACTCACCATTCTCTCACACTGACAGGCCATGCTTTTACAAATTTGACAATAACTTTTGACTTTCCTCACTTATTATCAACAACTAGTTTTTGATTCATCAGTTTCAGAGTCTAACCTGTATGGATTCTACGCTATACCTTTAACTCCTTCCATCATCATTTTCATTGCTTGCCATGCTTTTCAACTGAACTACAAGTAAAGGTAGCACAACTATAATGTTGAACCTAATCCTCTAGCAACTAAATATCTAAACATTCTGTTAGGATGCTGGTTTTTGAAGTGTGATAAACATGATTTTTGCACAACACTATTAGTTTGTAACACTAACATGCTTATATTGCCATATGTGGCTGTATAACACCTATTGCCTCAAAACTTTAAATAGAACTTTGGATATTCTCACTGATGGGCTTTATTTAATTAACTGCCCTATCCTGTAAAATATTGCTTGTCTGAAGAGTTGTTTTTTTAATATTACATAAGAGCTATATTAGATATGGATACAATTCTTTTGATTACTGGAGGGGTATATAAAATGTATAACAGCTTTATAAACAATTATTTGTTATTAGTGCAGGTGAGAAATAGTATATTGGAATAAAAAACATGTCATTTGGTGTTAATTAACTGTTTCATCAGGGAAAATATATTTTGGTTCAATTTCTTTTGGTATTGCTGACTACGTGACTACACTCCACAAATGATACTGTGCAGTCTATACTAGTGCAGTCGTCACTTTCTCAGTTGGCATAACAGTGCTTCATGTGTGTGTCCTTTTTTCTTCATTTGGTTCTTTGCCAGTTTCAACTTTAAGTTTAGAGTTAATTTCGGCATTTCATTTATATTTGTTTTTATTCATTTCTTACATTTTTTTGGAAGTGAAAGTTGAATTATGAATTCGAATTTTGCTAAGGTGGATGCATTGACTAGTTCTTCAGTTCATTCTCTTTTTCTTCATGAATACGCACACAAGGAAATTTTTCATCAGGGTGAGGACAATTTGGACTCCATTTACCAGACCTGGCTTTTTGTGGCCAGTCACATAATGACAGTCAGAAGAGTTTGCTAACCACGCTTTTCCTATGACTTATTGATCAGGTATGTCAACTTTTACATGTTTTCCCTTTAGCCCTTTCTTCTTCCTTGTTTGGCTACAATCATCATCCTCATTGTTATTATTTTATCTACACTCTTGTTCATATTCAATATTTTGTTTATCAGTTATTATCAGATGTGGGTATACCTCATCCCCTTAACTGTTGGACGAGTATTCTTTTGCTTACCAAGTGCCTTGAATACTTATTTAGATTCTAATGCTTGGATCATTTCCTTTCCTCGTGAGGTTTGAATTCTGATACTTTGATTTACTGTAATTGGTCCCCTTTTCAAATAATTTGCGTTATTTTGATCACCTTTATGCATGTTACTTTGTCATTACAATCATTATCTCAACTCTTCTGCAGTTTCCTGATCAATTCCTGACAGAACTCAGGACCTTCTGGTTGTCTAACATGACCTGTTTGTTAGCTTTGGCACTGTCTATCACCAGCTATATCTTATGTTGTTGAGATATGTTGGAGTGTGATGCATTACTTATGGGGGTACATCTTCTCTTCTTTAGGAGATTTTCTTTAAACTTCATTTCTTTGAAAACTGATATTTCAGGGGTCGTCATGAGGCTTTAAAATCTAGAGTAAGTGTAACCAAGCTACATTTTCTTAGTCCTCCCTAGCTTTCATTTGTTTCATGCTACTGTTGTTTCCAATTTTCACCTGTTTTTCTCTTACCCTACTTCAAGTATTCCCTTCCTTATGCTCATTCTTCCTGTTCCTAAAGGGTTCATTTTTATCAGTGAAGGGATGTATTTTAAAGGGCAAGTGAATGCGAGGTTACAATGGGTTTCACCTGTCAAGGAGCTCTTCACAACAGACTGGTTGGTTTTACAGAGTCTATCAGAGGGTCTTTGCCTTCAGTTTTGGTTTCATCCCCTATCCTCCATTTTGGTTTCCCTTTTCTCCTTCTTAGGGATAATGCCTAGACCAGTTGTTTAGCAGAGTCAATCTGAGACACTCCACAAGGAAGGTATCAAATGGGTGATACCAATTCTTCTGTGATTTTATTTCCACCTAAAGACAGGAGATTTGAGACCTATCATCAATCGGTTTCACTTGATTACCTTTTTAGAAACACCCGTCTGTCCATTCATTGAGCTTTCCCTCGGGTATTTGAATGTCCAAATTCGATGCAACATCTGCTTAGTTTCATATTCCAGAGTCACATTATTATTTTTGGTTTGTCCACGAGGATGGGAGTCTTTAGTTCAAGGCACTACTATCTGGTCTTGTTTTGACTTTTTGTGTGTTCTGTTTGTTCTTTTGCACGTCACTTTCATTTGTTGGGTCTCTGGACTCCTCATTGCTGGCTACTGTTCGCTTCTTTCCAGGCCCACTTTCTCAATCACACCCATTTTTTTCTTTCGGAATCTACTTAGTTGGAGTTTCTTATCAATTTGGAGAAGTCTTTTCTACCCTCCACACAATATCTTATTCATTTGGGGGTTCTCTTTAATTTTTTTCTCAGTTGGGCCTAGTCTTTTTCACTTTGGCTTTGGGATATGAAGCAGGTAGTTGCTCAGTCACAATAATTTTCTCTAATTGCTCAAGAGGTTCTCTCTCTTATTTACTTTGATCAAGTACACGTGTTTTCTTCAGTGGATACTTTTCGGCCAGTGGGACACCTCCCACGATCCCTGGACTATCCTTTCATCTTACCCCCACAGATAAAGAGTCACCTTGTTTGGTGGCTCGACAAGGCCCTTACCATAATAGGGGTTCAACTTCCTTTGCCTCATCCTCACTCTCATCTGTTCATCAGTGCCTCACTGTTGAATTGGGGCTTCCCTTGAGTCTTGGGAGTTTTCAGGTCAGTGGTACATTGAAGACACTACTTACCAAATCAATCTTCTGGAAGTTTTGTCAGTTCCTCAGTCTCTCAATTATTTCTTTCCATTCTTGCAGGATCAGGTGGTTATGGTTCATTCCAACAATTCTACTGTCGTCAGCAATATCCACAAAGGTAGAACCAAGACAAGGTCTCTGTGTTTTCAAACATTCAACTTACTGTAATGGACATGCCATGTTCTTGGGTTTTGAATCTAGTTGCAGACTGTGTTCCATTCCAAGCAAGGTATTCTTATGGAATGGTCCCTGCATTGTCAAGTGTTTCAATATGTGTGTTCTCACTTGGGAACACCACATACAGATGTATTTGCTTGTCATTAGAATTCCAAATGTTTTTTTTTTCTTTTTGTCTTCTTTACCACTCTGCTCAGCTATGTTCAGTAAGAATTGTATGCTCACTCTAATCAGATTCATCTTCCAAGTAGTTTCCTGCATTGAGACTACTAATGATTGTGTATTGCTCGTTGCTCTGTAATAGTTGGCTCAGTTGTGGTTTCCTCTGCTTTGGCCCTTGCTGGAGCAACAGCCTCTGACCTTACCTCAGTCCAACAACTGAGATTAAATATGCTTCATCAAGCATGATCTTCATGTGTTGCTTTTGTCCTGTTCATTGTTTCCATTCAGGGACTCATCCAGTATGTACCACCTTTGCTTATCCATGTAATTCGACCTACTTCTTTGTCTGTGTATCAGAGACGTTGGTCTACCTTCATACAGTGGTCCAATCTTTCCATTTTTTCCAGTTCTTTAACCTGGTTATTTGATCAGAATTTGTCTGTGTCCAATGATTTAGTCATTGAGCTGACTTGTTTAACATCTTCCATTTCTCCTGTTTTGATAAAACTCTCTCCTTCTCTATTATTTCACTCCTTTCATCTGGTTTGTCCATATTGGGATATCAGTGTGGTTCTTCGTACCCTGGCTCATTCTGCATTTGAATGCTTGTTTCTTTTGAGTTTTGCACAAAGCTACTCAAGGTAGTTAGTCATCACCACCCACTGCCAACTCTTAACTCTTGGGCTTCTCTTTTACCAACGAATAGTGGGATTGACCATCACAGTATAACACCCCACAGCTGATTTATTAATGGAATGTTATCAACTGTTTAATGTTTCTTCATACCAAGTATCCCATTTACCCATATCCTTAGCTGCTTGGATCTGCCGTCCTATGCCATATGTAAACAACTTCCAATACTTTTGTCGTGCATTTTTTTGTACAACATAGCAGTGTCTTCCTCAATCCCTCTTTCTTTTTCCATTGAAATAAACTAAGAGTAAGGAAATTAAGTAATTTATTTGAACCATTACTAGGTTATTTTAATTTTTTATATGCATGTGCTTTTGGCTGAATTATATAAGCTTTTTACAGGTGCAAGACGTTTAATAAACACTCTAACAGAACAATTCAAATTACAAGTTACAAGCAGAAACAAATAAATAAAAACATGCCTTAGGATTTCTGCCCTTTCCGTGACATCTGTTTCCACATTTTAATGAAGATATGGTAATTTATGATTAGTACACTGAATTAATGTTTCACATGTGGAAATATTACTATGGTAAAATAGTAGGAGCCAACAGTCTCAATTAATTACGCTGTACTGAATCACTTCATCCATTCTTGCACTTTTTGAACATACAACCTTTTTCTTAGCTACAATTTATGTAAGTATCCAAACATGCAGATTCTTACATGATTATTATGTACCATGCTTTTGCTAATTTTTAGAGGTCATGAGGTAGAATGCTTCTAAAATGTTCATTTATCAGTGGCTGTATTCTGGTGCTTGTGTGTATAAGAGGGTGTGAAAGTGATAAGGATAAAAAAACTTAGGAATGAATATGTCCTGGAAAGATGTTTAGAATTACTGACAACAAAGATTTAGGGCTGAAAGATTATTCATGTTATAATATTAATGTTTATGGATTATCGTTATGGTCCCTGACAGGGCCTTATGAGTGTCTACTTCAATAAACTTAATTTTACTTTTTAAATGAAGAGAAAAAAATTAATATATCTCATAATATAAATTTTGTGTATGTTTAAGCATTACAAAACATGCTGTTAAGGCTATTTATTACATGCTTTTTGAGCATTTATAGAGGTTTTTAAGGGTTTGCTGGGAGGCCTGTTAATTAAAGCTATATTTTGTATTTGCATTTTGTGATGATGAGAAAACCCACTTGTAGAGAAAAATATATATGTAACAATGGCTGGTATGATATTTGTGAACATGACAGTCATTGAAGAAGGTTGAAATGTTTGCTCCTCTACACAGAGTTTTCTCTATCCATACCAGCTGTTTTTACATATATATTTACATTTGTCATTGCTCATATGCTGCTAGTAGTAAGATTCAGTGTACACTTTCCTTGGACCTTCACTATTTTTCCACCTTGTCAGTAAGGTTATCTTGACAACAGATAGTAGCATCATTGGCAATGACTGGTGAAAGGGTAAGTAATGCATCTAGAAGCTGAGCAGAAATATTTGTCAGTAGTTAAATCTAATCAGCCTGCTAATGAATTACTTTTTCTTTAGTATTTAAGTTTAAATGCCTTAAATATAATAATAGAGATTAGGGTCTGAATCAAAATTAGTTTAGGCCAGGTTAATGTAAATGATTTTGTTTGGCCTTACATTAAATATTCCAAGCTCTGTCATGTCTTTATCTACTTCTGAATTCTTCTTGTTTCCAACCATAATTACTGTTCACAATGTAGCCATATAAGGAAGTGAAATAATCTATATCTTTTAATTCAGAGTTTGTTTTTTAATGCACAAACTTGGCAAAACCTGATGTATTACTATGTACTTTGCATACACTCATACTTGTAAAACTTCAAACTTACTTATTGCATATGGCTTTATTAACAGAATGCAGATGTTCCTACATAAATCAACAAGAAATATTGTAAGTTTGCTTATAACATTATAATTTCCAATTAATAATATACACTTCCCAGTTGTCTTCCTCACTTTCGTTTTCATGTGCTTAATTACAGCCATAATTACTGTTTTTTGGAACAAGTTATGAGATTAAATATGTTATTAATTTATTACTTCTTACTTGCTCATACTAATCTTTCTTCTGTCAACAATCTGCTTAAAGAAATACAACACTGTATGTCCTCTTTCAGAGATTTTTTTTTTACATATTTCGTGCCTCTTTTCATGCACAACATTTTGACATCACAAAATGCTATATGTTTCTGAACATGATTTCAACCTCTTGAAACTTGGCATATGATTGCTGCTCAACTAGAATTGGTGTCTCACAGACTTTTCCTCGCATGATGAAAGAAAGTCAATTCTGTCATTTTGTATCTTTATGTTGACCACTTTTGTAAAAAACCTGGAGTTCTATATGGTAAACTTAGAATCCCACACAGAAAATTAAAAAGATTAAACTGGTATGTTAACAAAGATTCTAGGTTTTTCAAAATGATATACACATTCATTTTATAAAAATAATGTATATTAAAAGTACAAATAAATATGTTGCATCCAAAACAATGTCTTCACAACAACAATAATAAAATATGACACAAACAGTAAAATGCAACATAAAAATGCATGAAAAAAAAGAAATAAATAGTCAACATTTTGGCAGAGCAAATGGTTTTCATTAAGACCAATGAAACTCAGCTGGTCAAACACCTAAGTTACCTGGACAAATAAAACCTTATTGTCCTTATAAAAACAAACTACTCCATTAAAATTCTCTAAACAATTATAATTTAATATTAATTGAAATAAACTTGCCTTTAACTTGTAAAACAAGTCAATCAAATGTAAAAGGATGGATATGGTTATAATGCCCCATGATTTATTTTGTTACAGCTCCTGCATACATTACAGTACGTTTGATAAGATATACCTGGGATGGTCAACCTGTGGTTCTTTAAAAGCTGATATGTGGCTCCTTATAAAGGATAGTTAACTATAATTTAAAGTAAAATGTTTTAACTTAAGAAATGTAAGAAAATATATCAAAAGGTTTAACTGATGTTCCATTGTATACAAAACAAGAAAATTTTGGTGAAAACAATATTTTATTTTATAAAATAAAAGCATTTGTATTCTTTGGAACCAATGGGGTGGTGCTACTGCGAGCCTCAGTTTCAACTGGACTTTTTCAAAGTTACCGTGGCAAAAAAGAGATAAAAGTCTCTTCTGTAATGTACACTGCAAAATTCTGGTTCCCTCTCTGTTGTGCGTTTGCCACCCCTGAAATATACCATCAGTTTTTTTTTTATTCTGTTTATTTCATTGTTGAGGATAAACTATACAGTGAATTCAACTTTCTGCCATAGTGAATTGAACCTCAGAGCTTCGTAGCAACCAATCTCTTAAATTTCTTTATCACACGTAATCTTGTCTTATCATTCACATTTATAAAGTCAACATAAAATATTAAACCAATCACAATGATAAAATAAATTTATTAAATCCACACTGACACATTTATTTATTTTTTACTTTTGAGACACAAGATGCATGTTGCACATCTGTAAATGCTAGTTTAAGTATATTTATAATATTACTTCACTATTTTTACATTAAAAAAAATCATTTTTTCCTCACACTAACTACCAGTCTAATGATGATTTTCTTTTTACATATTTCAACATTCTGATGTTCCTGGATAGTTAGAACTTGCATATGTATTTTAGAAATGCAACTAGAATATTAACTCTTAAACAGCAGGAATACTGTACATAGCAGCGTTAATTGATGATGGCTGCCATTTTAGGGTTAAGAAAATACGTATTAAAGTTAGTCATGTACAAAGTATTTTGTCCATTTATATTGTCAATAAATGATCTAACTTAATTGGTGTTAACTTAACTTTTAATACTGAAACTTAAAAATCTTCCTATTTTTTCCATTTAAAAAGAAGTGTGATTAAACATTCCAATTACTCTAGTCATTTTATATGCTAGGTATGCACAGAGATTCTGGGAACATTAATCATACTTCACAGTTATTCCATCAATAATAATAGATAATCCATTTACAGGAAAGGTGCTTAATATGCATATGAAACACAGTCTTGTATGTCAAACAAGTCTCCTACATTACAATCACCAGGAATATAAAACAATGTTGTTGTTTTTTATGCCATGGTAATGCTTAACCCTATTTAAATTTGCATGCAAATTATACTAGAAAGCCATTTTAACAGAATGAAATATTTTTCAAAGTACAGTTGTTCAGAATGCATATCATAAATTCTTATCATTAGATTACTTAAAAAAACCAACAACAACAGAGGATGTCTTAACACATAATACTGTCAATATTAAATGTGTACATTTCTTCCTTGGAATTACCTGAACTGCTTTTCTTTAATTTTTAAATTACACTAACAACTACAAACGTGCAGATCTTCAGTCAGGCAATAACAATTTAATATTAATCATATCTAATTAATCATTATTTGATCAGGAATTACTGTTATGATGTACGACACACACACATAGCCTTCATTAAGTGAATCACTCACCATAAAATACACTAAAGCTCATCTATTAAACAGTGAATAGATATATTACGTTTCACGTAATACAGTGTCATAGCTCTTATAAGTAGGACTGTGTTGGAAGGTTTATTCCATAGCTGGGACTTCAAGATAGTTCTAAACATTAAAAAGTTTGTCTCGTGACATTTGAGTAGTCATATTTTCCTCTTCTCTTGCTATCAGACATAATGTTTGAATATCAAGCACACATTAAATTAAACCATGTACACCATCACCACCAAAACATTTTATGTAACTTCTTCCCTGCACTGAACAGACTATTTTCAAAACTATATTTGAATGTTTTATTTTATTTATATAGATTACTTGTAAAGTAAAAGGGTTTTCAATCAAATACTAACCAGTATGATGAAGTTGTCAATAAGATACAAAGTAGCACTATCAGAGGTTTGAGCCTCTATTTGCTAAGATATTCTGAATCTTCAAAAGTCAATATCTACCCTTTAATACAGCACCACTTATATGGATTTTCTACAAAAACCTGAGACAAAAAATTACATTTCACTGAATACAGTTTTGGTTTAGAGATAAGTGACTTATTGAACACTGTATGATAATGAATAGAAAAATAAAACAATATATTAACAAGAAAACTATTTCAAACACACAAGCAAGTTCTAGTATAAGAAACAATGAAAAAAGATATTATAACACATATATATAATGAATTAGATTTGTTCTGACATAAACAATAAAAAAATAACACTTGGGATTAAATTATAACATTTATATCATACACACACAATGGAGTGTATTTATTTTGACAACAGAAACAATAAAAATAGCTTGAGATTAAATTCCAACAACTATATCATACATATAATGACTTGGACTTATTTTGACAAACATTAAAAAACAATAACCTAAGATTAAATCCTAACATTTATATAATAGACACAATGGAATGCATAATGTAATTGTTTTAACATAAGAAACAATAAAAAGTAACTTACAATGGAGTAAGTTTCTTTTGACATAAAAACAATAAATATAAATTGAGATTAAATTTTAACACTTATACACACAACATGATGAATTTCTTTTAAAATACCATTAAGGTGTTCCATGAGAACAGTTGGATTATTTTGTAATGTTTATATGATACATACAATGAAATGTCTCTCTTTTACAATATACCAATACACTGTTGTATGAGAAACAATAAAAAAATAACCTAAGAATATTTTCTAAAATGTATATGACATACACATTTCTTTTATAACACACTAAGAAGCTGCAACAAGACAAACAATAAAAAATGAGAGTACCTTAAATATAATTTTTTCAGATGTCTATAGTACAAACAATTAAATATCTTCCTTCTCAAACATTCCAAGATGTTCTTATAGTAGAAGTGTTTCTAATTAAATAAAGAGAATTCTATCACATGCCATTAAAATCACATTTCCACAAATATCCACACTTCTACTAATTAGAAAGTATACCACCATCATTCTGAAATTGATGCTGCCTTTTCCAAAGAAGCATATTATTTGTTCAGTGTATGTACTAGTTTTTACAGTTTCAACAATGCATAAAATGTGTAACTTTTGCACTATGAAGTTAAAGCTCAGATTTAATACACAAAAAGTATGTGTACAATTGGAAAGTTTATGACTGAGACTGGTAACATCAGGAAAATAATATATATTTCCAGTTTTCTTTCTTTTTGAAAACAAAATTCTATTTAATTGTCAAGTGATAATATTTTCTCAAGTTTATTATACTGGACTTTGGAAAAAATCCCTGGTTACACTGAAAATTTATTTAATATCAGAAAGAGGTTCTATAGACAGTCGTTTACTTCAGAATTTTCATGCAAGGATAGCGTTTGAACTAACAGACTACCAATTTTTGGGCTACTCTAATCAAATATTGGGATTTGATTGTCTTCCTTATAATACATCTAAGGTTTAGAAATGCAGAACTTTCCCATGGTATTAGGCTTAGATTCACACCATGAGCATATCAGCAACTTGACAACACTGGACTGTGAAGAAAACTAGATACTTTTTGTTTTAGAAAACATTCACAACAAATCAAGAAAGACTTATAAATACAGTATTTCATTCTATGTTAAAATAATTCTGTAATCACAGAGTTTATAAACATATGTTCTGGAGCTTAATTTATGGATAATGTAAAAAACACAAGTTGCATTTGTATGGAGAAATATCTCTAAATTGACACATTTACTCTTGCCAAAAAATGATTTTAGGATGTTTTGTTAATCTTTGTGTTTGTAAAACTGCCTTTATATATAAATATAGAGTACAATAACATAAATAAGCTCTGGCTACTAACTATTATGTTGTTCTGACATCATTTAACAAACTGCCTTATGTTAATGTCGACCTAATAGTCACTATATCATCCAACAGTTTCACACATACACTATCTTATTTCTTATGTTAATACTGATCTAACAGTACGATATGATCCAACAATGTCACACATACACTGCTTAATGTTAATACTGATTTAATAGTTACTGTATGACCCAACAGTGTCACACATACAGTCTTATGTTAAAACTGATCTAATAGTTACGATATGATCCAACAGTGTCACACATACACTGCCTTACGTTAATGCTTCTAATAGTCACTATAGTGTTCAATACATTGTGTGATTACTATGTTGATCTAATGATCCCTATAACAATGAAGTTCAATACATTGTGTTATTACTATGTTGATCTAATGATCCCTATAACAATGAAGAAGCTAGTGTAAGATGCACTAATACTTATTGTGAAAGAATGTTTGTGTGTGCCTGTGTAGACGTATATTGTATCAAATCAACTAACCTTAGTGTTGCCTGATACAGTACTTTCTAAACTATGGAACAAAACCAAAAAGAGATGGAGGTTGTTGAAGGTATAAAGTTAGAACATGGTAGCAAAGGCATAAAATATTGATAATACTTCACATTCACAATGAACGGTAGAATGCCTAAATCTCACACAAAACAAATGTTATTACAATGGTTGTGTGTTGTAACTAATACCACAAACTGGTTGTGTTACACTTTCACAAAGGACCTGTACTAACGATTAATTCTATGCTTCAATTAACAATTATCCCATTCTTCTAATTTACATATGTTATTGATCCTCATACACTGTACTGACTTTTAGGAATGTTCAAAACTTCTAATAACATTGTAAGAATTTCTCGAGTAACACAGTTTTCTAAGCTATTTCACGTATTTTGAACTAAGGTCTCATAACACAAGTTAGGATTATACAAAGTATGGGCTCAATTTCTGAAACAAGAATAATGATAAATGAAAGCTAGTTTAATCCTCAAATTAAATTTAAATAGTTATTGTTAACTTTAGATAATTCTGTTTATAAATTATGACTTTATTTGTATAAATAAATTATCTGAAAAGAAATGTAATAAAGTTAATCTAATGCAGAATCATCCAAGTGTGTAAATCAACTTTATGTAAATTCATTTATTAATAAACTTAGTGATGTAATCTCTACATTTTCTAATTATGAAGTTAATGAGATAAAAAAGAGCATTACATGTTCCTAAAATACCATAGTTGCCCAAATATAATGTGCACTTTTTCTGAAAAATTAGCTGCATGCTGTGCGTATGTTCAATTTTGTTGGGTATTTTACTAGAAGCTTCCACTGAAAATTATAAAAACATCGTTAAAGGTTTTAAAACATGTTGCATGTCCAATGCAATAGATGAGCCAGTTGATGAAATGCTGTGAGAATCATAAGTGAAGCAAAGGTTCAGGGAAGCAAATCTGATGAATGAAATTGTAGTTGATGGAGATTTATGTGAAAATGAATAATTAGCTTAGTGTATTACCTTGTATGAACTTTTTCATTCATTTTGTAAAACTTATATGTAAAAAGATTTCCAACAATGTTTAATACATTAGCAGTTACTTACTGTATTTAGACACTTTGTATAGGTAATGTGTAAAAACAGACATTTCTTCAATTTATTCTGCCAAAATGTGGCATGAATTATATCCAGGCAAATTTGGTATTAAAGTTTGACAGTTACTTATCCTCTTGTTTTGCTAAGATGCATAAATGATTGCCAGGTGTCTCCTTACACTGAAGAGAACTTTTAGTAAAACCTGTTAGTTGTTTGACTCTAAAAATAAATATTACACTCTCAAGAATAATATCAAGCTCTTTTAAAACTTGGATAATATAATGACTGGATTACAAACTCAGATAAAAGAAACAAGACTGTAATTTTGAATAAAGATTATATCTAGAAAATCAATGAAATAAGACTAGAACATTTCTAAGGTATAATAAAGATCCATTATCTATTAGGGACAAAAGAAAAAGTCAAAATTATAGTTGCAAATGTGTTTACAGAAATAAAACCAGTGGGTTCTCTTGCTGGACTAATGTAGAGTTTAACAGAAAATTCACAAATTGAATATTACCGTAATACCAACAGTTTCAATAATAAACTTCGGTTGTTTGGTTACTTACTTTAGAAACACATAAACAATTGATTCACCATGAAAATATAGCCTTGAATTTTTAACTTCAATGCAAAATTTATAGCTTAATTAAAATGCATATATGGTCAACTTTCACATGGTCTCTCTTAACATTAATCTGCTACAAAATATTGACTTGTACTCTACACTGATGTTTACTTCTTCTGATAGAGTGAATGTCCTTTCTAAGCGTTTAATGTGCTTTCTGAATTGATGCCTTTTGCAGCCAAGGGATCACATCCCAAGTCTAAAAGAACAATTTAAGATCAGATTGATTGTTTTAGTATGGGATAAAAACTTGCTATCATTAAGTCAGTATTGCATTTTTACAAATTAAAGTGAAGGTCCCATAGAATTTAAGCTACTTCACCACAGAAGGTATGTTGAAGATACAGTCTTTCAGTCACATTCATGCTGAAAACATTTTGCAATACTTGAAGAGCAAACATTCAAATACAATATATTTCCACTGGATATGAACAGAGTCCAACATGTAATTCTTAGGCTAATAATCTTGTTCATAATTAAAAGAACCAACATTTGCAGCCTAAGACTTCTTTGAGATCTGTGAAAAGGTATATTTGTACTAAATCCCACATAGATGGCTGAAATATGTTTTTTATGACATCTTGACCCTCCTATAATTCCTAAAAATGCTCAAGTCCATTATTTTTGTTTTTATCAATGTTTATAACCTGTAGAAAACTATATTTGTACCAAAATCCTGTGTAAACTGGATAAAATATGGCCAAGTTATTGATACAAAAACTCAAATTATGCTTTGTTGTGAGCTATATATCTGTATAAAAACTGGAAGCTTTGTAGTATTATAAGGCATTTCTTTGTTATTTTCAATACTTCCAAAAATGAGTAATATATCACCAAAAGGTCACATATAGTATCCAGGAGAATGAAATGTTATGCAGAACTGAGTAATGCAATGTAAATGCTTGACCATGAAAGGAAATGGTGTCAAGCAAAAACCATAGGTGGATTTTAATTAATACTAAGAATCACAGCTGTGAGAATGTTTATATAAACTTCATTAGAAACTGGACATGAAATCCAAATCTACAACTGATAGAGAAGAGAAGAGAAAAAACTGTGAAAAAGTTTCATATTAAGTTGGATATGACTTCTAGAAAGGTGATTAGTCAGAATTTTGATGTAGAATCAATATTCAGAGAGACAAGAATGGATACATACAAAATAGGCTACTGATTTATTTTCTTTGACTATGACCAGTCATTAAAGTATTTTTGATTTTGGTTCCTAGAATCACGATGAGTTTGCAAAAATTATCCAATTAAATGACAGATCTACTTGGACTAGAAAGTCAGTCTCTCTCTGGCACTGAAGGAATCTAAGTCTCCAGCCTTGAAAGGCCATCAGCTTCTTGCTGTGTTCAAAATTAAAACTATTATGCAAAACTCTCTGCTGCATGAAACAGAAAGTGTCTCTTGTTAAAGTATTTATTAATCATGCCTACAAAATAATAAGTGATTATTCTAGCTAACATGATGAATTATACCATATTCAAAACTACTGAAATGCAAGGAATAGGACTTTCATAGCTAAATCAGCTATTAATTTCTCCCTTACATGAACAGCTTAGAAATATTCATGTGATGTTTTCTAATTTTCTAATATAGTTATGTTATTCTCATAAATGGAATGTTCAAAAGTTACAAATGTACCAAATCTTCTGCTTGGATATAGGGTGCATATGGCAATAACTAAAAACTGATATCCCTTTTGTCTTGTGTCTGTTCTACCAGAGAGAGCCAAGTCCATCTGATAGGAAAAACACAGATAATCTCAGAGAGCTGAGTCTATCACTATGGTTCAAATTGTTATGGATTATTCACCCCCTGTAAATATTACTTTTAATAGTTATTTATAGAGGCAGTGTCGGATTCTGGTATGCCATGCTTTATGTTTTTCTATAAATTTGTGTAATAAATTTCCTTTTTTATATATAAATGCAGATTTAAATTCCTCACTCCAAGCACTCAGAAGCTCACTAATCTAAGTGTGATTTG
Source organism: Carcinoscorpius rotundicauda (assembly GCA_011833715.1). Classification (NCBI taxonomy): domain Eukaryota; kingdom Metazoa; phylum Arthropoda; class Merostomata; order Xiphosura; family Limulidae; genus Carcinoscorpius; species Carcinoscorpius rotundicauda. The sequence goes on along the minus strand of CM022394.1, from coordinate 40,997,369 downwards.
GAACGTCTATGAGTAAAGTTTTATTCATTTACTTTTATTTGTGTTTGATTTATTCTTTACAGTACAGTCATGGAAGTTGGATATCAGTGCACTTAAATATCACAACTATATTTTGATAAACATTCACAATATATAAGAAGTTAGCTTAAAATTATTCACAAACTGAAATTAAACATATTTTTAAGTCTAATTTTAGATATTTTTTTTATTATTTGAAAGATGTAAGTAATATCTAAAAATGTTAGGTAATTTACCTATAAGTTTGTAAATCCTTCTTGTTGGATGAGTTCATAGCCTCTACTACCCAATGGTTCTTAAACTGCATTAGAGAGATTCCTGGGAAGCATTCAGAACCTCTTAACTATCGTATATCACATTCATCAATGAGAATTTCCTTATGATAAGTCATAGTGATAATGAAAGGCAATAACAAGTTCAAAAGAGTTTGATTATTGCTAACCTAATGCCCAGAATTAACAAAATTCAGTAGTACCACTCCTCTCTGAAAGTGTTGGTTATAAAAAAAAAATTAAGAATTATTTTGATCTATTTTATTTTGTTTAAAACCTAGGTGCATCAATGTTCTTTTCTTATTTATGTGAACGAGGTTCTAAAGAATACAAATACCACATCCAATTACTACATGTAAATAGCCTGCTTTTGTGCTTCATTCCAGGAATGTAATAAGCATGCTCATCTCAATGACAGTGAAGGTATTTCTTTAATCAATTTTTAATATTTTAGTACCCAATACTATAAATAAAATATAGATGGAGGAAGAATAATCAGTAAAGAAGATTCACAGTAAATAAAGGTGTGAAAACAAATTGATGCAACATGTTTTATCACTCATAAGGTGTCACAGACAAACTTTTAAACTGTAAAATTACCTACTCTACATTATATTCCTTACCAATATGACACACACACACACATGTTAAGCTTTGTGAAGTACATGTTGTGATTTACGTGTAGGTGATAAATATGAGAATTCATACAATAAATGTTAAAAAATTAAAACTGAAAATAACCTTCTAACAGTGTTGGATAGACAATCTTAACCGGAATATAGAGAAGAAAAAATTTTACATGAAACAACAGTAGGGTCTTCATGTTAATACAGGTATTTAAGACAGCAGAAGAACATAGTAATAATTAAACTTTTTGCCTGGTACAGAAAGAATTAGGATGTGAAGAAGAGAAGAGATAGCAATGTGAGATAACTTCTGGGTTAGTCAGAAAGTAAAAATGAACCAAGTAGCAAGAAGAGGTATATTAAAAATAACGATATGAAAACAAAATACTTTTCACAACTAGCTAAAAATTAATATTAAAAACGAAGGAAGATAAAAACTAGAAAAACACATCTGTTTGTATTTTAGACTAATGTTATTTACATATACAAACCTTGTAAAAAATAAAACCTTATAAGATACATAAGCCTTGCTACTGTTGCAATATAAAATTAAGTTCTGTCAATTAAACAGCTAAATTTATATATAAACAGTGCAATAATATACTTGAAAAATATATTATGTTAACATTTTGTAGTGGAAATTATCTACAAAATTTGTATAATTCCAAACAACAAATTTCTTACTTTTGTTAAAGAATCCCTATGAAATTTTGATGCAACAGTTGAAGCCAACAAGCGATAATTACATTTAACCCAGTACTTCTCTGATTATTTTATTGTATTACAGGCCTTTAAGTATACAATAATATATATATATATAAACATTTTAACTAAAAACAAGTGCAGAAAATCATGAATGTTTAAAAAGATTAGAAATGGGAGGGATGAATAATTTAATAGTAGAAAATATTTCTAGGACTAATAATCATGGTGAACAAACTGAAGCTTTCATGCAATAACAAAAAAACAACATCAGAAGCAATTTTATAACACACAGCAAACACTTATCATAGTAGCTACGTGCTAGAGTTAAAACTTAATACATACACTGAAATGACCTGGATAACTGACTGGTCAAGGTTGACCATTGTTATAATGCAAAAATGATTTTTTTTAAATAAAAGAAGGTATTATTTCAATTGAAATTTTCAGAACAATTAGTATAGAAAATGATAAAATATTTCAGAAGATAATGCATACCTCCCAGCACAGCTGTTTAAATCTAAAACAACTGTGTATAAATTTAAAAAGTTTTCAAATGTATTCTTGATGTTATTGTTGAGCTTATTATCAAGAAACTGACTAGAACTTACAAAACAATTTACAATCAAAGATGTAGTTGGCAGGAAGAATTCTGTATAGTGGACGTGTTGAAAATGGAATAAATGCGCGTTTCTCAGTAAAACAAAATCTATGTCACCTCTTCACCATTCATGTGAGGAAAATCTTCAAACTGAAAAGAAAAACAGTTATAGTTGTGAAAAAGAAAACTGTTAAAAATATAGTGGTTCTATGTACAGTTTGAAAATAGTTAGTGCTGCACCATAAAATAAACATTTTCTTCTGTATACTGTCGAGTGTTATACATGCTAAAATTATTCCCGTTAAAGGAATGTCTAGTTAAAAAGAAAGTAAACATATTAGTCAAGAGGGAGAAAGAACATGAATGAGTTCCATATGCACATTGCAAATATTTTCTTGGATTATGTAGTTAGAAGTGCAAATCTAAAACTTAGTCTATTAGTATTACATTTTTAGCAGGGTATTTTTACTGTTACTATCATTAATAATATTCAGTAGTTACTTCAGCAGTTTGTAAACAACTACTCAGGGAAGTGTCACTATATTTACAATTCAGCTTCTTAGTTGTTTAATCACTGAAAATTATGTTAAAGTGAGAGGTTTCAGCACAAGAAGAATGCTGCACAAATGCTATGGGTGACTTAAGTTCTAAATACATTACAATATACATTAATATTTGATGCATAATACGAAGTACACTTTTCATTGAAGTACTGTTATGTTTGGCAATCATAAGATCACTCTCACAAGTAGAATGTTTTGAAGGGAAAAATGTTAATGTCTGAGTATAACATCTCTCACTTTTCCACATACAACTCAGTTCTCCGATTAAAAATAAACAACTGTAATAGAAGTAATGACCATTATGAAAATCAAAATCAACCAGAGCTGTAATTTATTATATGTCATTTGTTTCAGCTGTCAGTAATCAGGGGACTTACCATATTATACCATTGAATACCAGGTCTTTATGGTTGTATGCAAGTTAAATATATACGTAAAATTTTTACCATCTACAATCAAGGCTAGCACATAGAATAAAGCAATGTTGATATGATTCATGCAATAAAACTTTTCTTTCAACTTTAAAAAGAAAACAGCATTCTCAAATAGCAGACTATATGAAATTTGAATTTCTTTGATAAATTTAAAACTTCATTCAAAATTCAATAGTTTCGTAGGCAATTTATTTCTCATAACTATCAAATGGCAATGGATTAGGCAATAATATGAGAAAAAAATTGATAACAATTAATTATTTCATTATTCAGAATCAATTAATTAATACCTTACCCATTTAAAGAAAGGAATAAAATAGCCAAATGTAGTTTTTACTGAAGAAGACAGTTTGATGGTATCCCTCCCTAGACATGCACATATCTTCATATAATTTTACTCAGAAAGAGACAATGAAGTTATATCAACTTCTGACCAAAAATTTGGAAAATTAATCCTAAGTTTTTCAATAGGGTGGAAAAATATAGAAAAATACCTTGTTACTCTTCTGTACTGTCTCATTCTGAGCCAAGAAAAAAAAATTGTCAGAGAAAAAATGCAATATAAATATTACAAAAAAATGTTCAAAAGCATAAACAGGAATTTAAACAATGATATCCAAAATCTAGAAACACAGGAAAATATAAAACAAATTTTCAGGAAAACATTCAAAAGAATAAAGGTTCAAATAGAACCAGAGTAAGAGTCTCAAGAATAGTTGAAATTTTCTAGTGTAAGAAGTGAAAAAGTAAACACATATTAAAAGGTAAGACAATTAAAAAAATTGAAGCGAGTGATGAAAGAAGATGAAGTAAAAACATGGTGTCACAGTAAAAATGAAGAAAACAAATTATACATTTTGATAAAAAATCCTGAAAAGAGAAACAATGACAAGAATGGGCTTAATATAAGCACTGAACTACTTTCATAAATACTTGACTAGTGCTGCATTCTTAAGGGAACTGATTTCCTTCTAGGTCTACTTAATAACAGCAGAATCAAACAGGATATTTAAGCTATCCAAATTGTAGAGATTCAACTGAGTTTTGAGCTGCATGAGAAATAAATGGACTGGAGATTCTTGAAAAACAAATTAAAATGATCTTTATTTGTGATTTAACACAAAACATATTTATGTAGACAAAAGGAAAACAGTTTCTACTAGAACTAGTCATGTTGAAAAACCTTGTACAACTAAATACAGGTTGTGATCTAACAATAATAGTAGCCTTTTTCTTACAACAGTATCATCACATGAATGATCACACTCTCTGAATTCATCAATTGTAACTTACAGACATCATCCATGCAATCAACAAAGGATGTTGCAGTTCTTATCCTTTTAACACGGATGTACCACAACATCAACTTGAGCAGAGTAGATATTATCTGCTATAGAGACCAATCACAAAAGCAATTAGAACAAAGCAACTTCAAAAATTGTATGGACTACTGGTTTATGCCATAACAGCACAGAACCAAACTAAAGAAAATTTTAAGAGAAAACACGATTACAGTGTTATGAAAAAGTTCCACACTGTAAGGAAGAAGTGAAGAGAACAAATGTTAAACAGAATCTACAAACAACATACAGAATCCAGGATGTGAAAAAAAAAAGATGTACTAAACAAAGTTGGATCACTAGAACACCATTATCTAAAACAAAACTAGAACTACTAAACAAAGTTGGATCACTAGAACACTATTCTCTAACACAAAGTAAATGTACTAAACAAAGTTGGGTCACTAGAACACCATTCCCTAACACAAACTAAATGTACTAAACAAAGTTGGGTCACTAGAACACCATTTCCTGACATAAACTAAATGTACTAAGCAAAGTCGGATCACTAGAACACTATTCTTCAACACAAAACTAAAACTACTTAGAAAATAAAGCCAGGTTTTATCATTTTTATATCTAACAAACTTTCTCTTAAACTCAATTTAAATTTACTGCTTCCACAACATCCAAAAGCAACCCATTCCATAGGCCAACCATCCAATTTGAAAGATACAATTGTCTTGGTTGAAGGTGGCTTTTACATCTATATTCGTGTCTCCTAGTTCTATAATTCTCACTGTCTAAGTTTATAGTTTTGTACAAACTAAAAACCAAACTACTGATATTGACAAGTTAGAATATAAAAGAAGAACCTCATATCTTTTTATTTTGCTGAGATATGTCTTCGTACTGAATTAAACACTGTGGACCCCATTAACTTCTTTCCATTTTTGAAAATGATCCCTTATGCATATTTACTTCAATATATGACATGTGAAAAACAAATCAACAGCTAAGTGTCCCCATACCTCCAATAGAGGAGGTAGGTTGTGTCTTTTGTCTGCTCAAAGTTTCATTTTTTTTTTTAAATCTATATGCATCTTATTTACTAAGCTTAATAAATTGCAGTGGAATTTTATGGTATCAGTATAGTTATTTATAATTTTCTGGTTATTCAACTGTATATATAAAACATTAAAAATTTCTACTTGATATCCTATGTTATATTATTTATTACCAATGTGAAGACAAATTTTTAGTATATCAAATGACACATAATGCTTGTTTTCATTCAGTACAGAATAGTGTTTACTTCAAATGTTTGTGTTCAGATCGATTAGTTAAGGGAATTATTTTATGTACTTCTTGCCTTATTTACAAAGCTATCTAAATCATAATAATTACAGGACAATGCTTCATGTATGTTATTATTCTTTGTTTTTAACTGTATTACTCAGAGTACTAGTAGCATCATTATAAAAAAGTAAGCTTAAATTTTACCAGGAACTGATAGCAAAAACAAAAACAAGAGGTCAAATATAATTACTGTATTTCTTTTTTCCATACACATTGATATATAAAGATTAGAAACTTATTAGATAAGATTAATTTAGGTAAGAAGGATGATGATAAATAATAATAATAATGAGAAAAATTTTCCATAACATATGCTCACGAGTAGCTTGGATGTTACATTATTTCATATGGTAATGTGTTATGTGTTCACAAAGTGATCTGCAACATGTATAATGGATTACTAGTTACACACGATAATATTTTGGATAAATAAGTGTAGTTTTCTATTATGATCTGCAGTCATTTTAGGGGAATAAAAAAAAATAGTACTTTCTATTTTTTTTATGGTGATTAGAAGTTTCATCAAACTGAACGAGTCCACATAGTTAGGTACAAAAAATAAAAGATAAAATATGAAGCTTTAATAAAAAAAAAGTTAAATATTCATCTTACGAATTTACTGAAATATTAAAATGTTCAGATGCCAAAAGTCATTTTAATTCTCTTGCTGTAGTCTCAATGAATTTGACCTAAAACAACTTCAAATTGACCTTTACAGTTTCCATACAATAACTTCTAATATGTTTTGTATATCTTTGCAAGCATTCAGTAATCATTAATTCTTTCATAGACAAAAAAATCAGAATTTTTAATGAAGCATTTTCACTAAAGATTTTTTCAAGAACATATGGAGTCAAAATGTTGATTGCTTTGAGTGCAAAGTGATTTTCAAGCTGTGACTGAAAATGGTTTTCTTCTTCTGAAAGATAACTCAGTTCAATCATATAACTTCTAAAATCTACTAAACAGTTTTTGTTTTTCAATAACACATTTTATATGTTACCATCTTTACCCTAGTTCTATGCAAGGTTGGCACATTTGACCAGCCTTATAAACACACACACACACACACATACAAATACACAAAATCTAAACTGCCCTTTTTTCTTTCTAGAATGACTTTATACTGTAAATGAAACTACATATGTTTATCCTCAACAGCTTTAAACTCATAACCATTTATATCTGTTTCTACTTAAATATTAATGCTCTTCAAACCCTGTCTATGTGATATCCACAACCTCACAAGTTGAAAACCCCTTGGTAGACGTGTAGCTTACATTAACATACTGAATTACATGATACGAGTTACTCAAAAGTTGCTCATCAGCACTCACTAATGGTACTATTTTTTTTATCTAATTAAATAATACACCAAAGAACACAAAATAATAACTTGCAAAAAAAAGATACTGTTTAATAACTATCACAATTTATCTGGTTTTCTTGTTATACAAAAAAAAGAGCTGTTAAAATGTCAGCTAGCTCTTACTCTGCTTTATATTGGAACAGTTTAAAATAGAAGGTAAGTAGACAGTTCTCTGTAAAAAAAATAAAAAAATTTAACATAATATATAATTTGACAGATTAAAACCTTGAATTGAGAGGATGTGAAAAAATAGGGTTTGATTTTCTTCTTTATAGCTTTGTAACCAAATATTAAATGCAATAAAAATTAAAATTTCCTTGGGCAGTGGCAATATTATAAAAAGTAATTTACATACATTTTTTTATTAATTCTTGGAGGAGTGGTGAATAAATTAAAAAAGAGGGGTTTCCAGAAAGCAAATGTCACAATTATCATACTAGGGGAAATTCAGGATCTTTTAATACTTCCTCAAAACTTGTATAATATTAAAATGTGCATTATTACTTACATTTTGATGAGAAGTTTATTTATATATATATATTATATATATATATATACCATGATAATAAAATACTTTAATTAAATTTGAATGTAACTCATTAAAACCTTGTGACATATATGGAAAAGAATGTCCATAGCAAAAGGGTTAATCTTAACATGAAAATCACTTTGAACTTGAAGTAGTCAACACTCTGACTCCATATATTTACAGAAATATCTGCAGTAAAGATACTCAAAAAACAAGATTTCTTATGTACAAGAATACATTTTTACTTCAAGTGGGTTTCTCATCATCATGGAATACGTGTAATGATAGCTTGTCAAATTTTGTGAAGATAAATGTACTATATTAAAACCTCTGATGGTTACTTCATGGTTACATGGTCAGTGAAATCCATCACCCCCATATGGATAGAGTTAAAAGGTTTGTTTGTTTGTTTTATAACAAAGCAATGCTGGGCTACTGCTGTGCCCACTGTGGGAAATAAATCATTGAATTTCAGCATTGTAAGTTCCTAGATTTTACCACTGTTCCATCATGAATTGAGCCAGAAATATCTTCTAGTACCAAAAATTCAAAAAGAAAACCAAATAGAGGTTTTAAACTTCCCATGAAATAAACCAAAAATTTATTAAATTAGGGTCAAAATAATGAGAACAAAGAAATTATTTCTGCAAAATGAGACCAGACATCCACTTTGAAATCAGAGGTATCAAAAAATCAGAAAGTAAAGAATGTTGCAAAAAATATTCTTTTTAGAACAAAAAATAAGTTTAATATCTCTTTATAGAATCAAGAGGCTAAAAGATAAACAGATGGATACTCTCAATAAGAGATTTATCAGGATGAGAGATTTCTGAATACATCCTACCAGAACTTGAACATAAGGAAAAAAAAAAGATAAATGAAAGAAACAGGAGAAACGTTTTGTAAGTAAGATACAAAATATCACAGCAGGAAAAAGCAAAGATTAAAATCTTAAACTTGACGAGAAAACTAGAAGTACGGAATGAAATGCTCTTAGAAATGTGATCATCTATAGTTAAAAAGAAGAGATTTTTATCACTCATATATGTTCAGATCAAAAGTTTGTCTTATAAGATCAGCATGTTTGTTTTTTAAGGACTGCAAAATAGAAGATTTAGTCATTAAGGTCATAAGTGTAGAGAAAAATGTTGAGCTATGGTACTATTACTAGCTGCTGCCTCATTACTGTATATGTTGTTTTGTATTTAATTAAATCTCATTATTCTGTTTCCAGTTACTAAACTATCATAATGTACAATTTGTTCTACAACTACTTGTTTCGTCTACAGCGTGAGTGCCTCTAAAACTTGCATAAAAGTTTCTACAATATTAACTTTTTCCAACAATAATATGTTATTCTGATCATATAATTACCTCCTCTCACAAATTAGCTTTTCTCAATTTTATGCTGCCCTCCACATATGCAACTTTTTCATTTTCCACTAGCCTCAAGACTCACTTAAGCTCATGTTTCCATTAGCCATCACTGTGGTATAGCATGCAAAGGAGCATGTGATATCCTTATACCAACAGAAGTGTGATACACTTTCATATTGTTGCAGACTCTCTCTAAACTATTTGTTCAATTAATACTTTGAATTTGACAAGAAAGGATGCACAAGAAATGGAGAAGACAGGTGGTAAAGTTTGAGTGGAGATAAGTATCTATCAGAAAATGTCAACTTCCAGTACAGTACTTTACTTCTTTTCACATATAAGCTAGAATTTATAATGTACTAAAATGATAGAGGGGTCAGTGAATAAGTTACATAAATGAGTCCCCTTTTGAAAGAACCCATGGAGCATGACACCTTATACAAAAACAAGACAGGGGCAAACCTGTGAGAGATTGCACCCTTTCTGTACAAGTGTATACTCTTCACCTATAGTAAAGATATGTATCACTAAGTCAGGTGGAAAATAAGCACAGTCCAGAATCACATTATGGAATGTGATTGTGTCACATGGAGTGTCAAACTCCAACTCAAAACCAGGAGGTATTGGGTATGTTTCATATGGTCTGTGGCAGGAGGATAATCACAACCATCTTCATCTCCATACAAGGAAACACAAGGGAAAAGGAACTTCTATTCCACTGTCCTAGGTAGTGTTCATGTGTGCCAACCTTGCACATATCCCATACCAGGCCACCTGGAAACCTGATATCCAGAAATAGGTACAATGGGAGAAAGAATCCATAGTGGGTCAACCACAGTCTAAAAACAAACAATGTTAGGTACTTTTAGTGTAGTCTACAGTAGAAGGAGGGTTCCTACCAACCACGTGAGTGAGAATTTGTTGGCTGGTTCTATACCTATTTAATACCAGGCACCATGGAAACTAACATTCAGGAAGCAGTAGAATGAAGGAAAGCCAGCCAGAAGTGAACTTGGCAGGTCATCTCTAGTCCCAAAACCAAGCAGTATCAATAATTTGTCATCTGTTTTACAGTAGAGGGAGATTTCACACCATCTTCGCCAACTGAACATCAATGCCCTACTCTCATGTGAGTGTAACTGTCCCACTCAGAAGGAAGTCCTCATGGTTTACCACCCCAGCAGTTAAAAACTGAAGAGTGGCAAGAAATTCTGTACTCTAGTTGAAAAAGTGGGGTAGAAACACATTGGAGAGCTCAAAGAAATGCAAAATCTTAAGATGCTGCAGTGGATAAGCACAAAATCCCATTTTGTAAGCAAGCCAATCCTAGTTTATTCAATTAGGATCAGAAAGATGGGACAGTTATCTCAACAGTGCTTTACTCATGATGGTCTATGAGTAGGTACAGTCTGGATTATACCATGAGAAAACTTACACAGGTCTTGTGAAACACCCCAGCCATTAGTGTCTGTATGATGTAAACTTAGCACATTGGCTATCAAGCCTATTTTGCTGATACTTCTCAGGGTCCCACTAGTCATTCTACAATTATCTTTTTAAGAAGAGTGTAAAATCTTTATATCATGCTAGATATGAGTCAAAGATGTTGTGAAGGTCATTTTTGACCCACGAACTACAGGAAGGTTGTTTGGGACCTAAGAAAGCAATTAGCCTTACTGGCCCACATGCCCAACCTACAGGCCATGCTAGAATATCAGAAGCATAAAATTTTTAGCATATGAATCTATATGTAATGATTATTTTTCTCTTTCTCAGTTATTTTTAATGTTTTTTTCTGTAAGATATGTTGAAATACGAGTTTCAACCAATCTGATGTGTCTGCAGATATTTTTTATGCTTCTAAAAAAACAAAATCAAGATAAGATTGTTTAGAAACTGAGGAAAATTCAGATACTGAAAATAAAGATTATGAATATTCTAGTAGCAAACCACTTATTCAGAAGATGAAAAGCCCTCACATTTGAAGATTTTGAAAATACAAAGTCTGAAACTGAAACTAATAGTAATGCTCAGCAGCACATTCCAGCTTATGGATGGTGCCCAGTGAACAGTTCTATCCAAAAACTTTTTCATTTATTGCTCCATGTTCCAGATCATCTACAAATGCTATAGTAACTCCTTTCAACTCATTTGAGCTTATGGTCAATGAAGAGATTTACGATCTTATAGTTCAACAAACAGATCTCAATTATCAACTAACTGGTAACACAAAGGTAAGCATGTGGAAAGACAATGACTGTGATGAAATAAAGAAGTTTTTTGGAATTATTATGTACATGGGACTTATGAGATATCCAAAGATCACCCACTACTGGCAGAAAGATCTCTTCTACAGGAATTCTTACCACAAATAAACTTTAAAAATTAAGTTTTCAAGCACTCCTATGTTTTGTTCATTCTGCAGATAATCAAACAATTGGGAGTGATTGCGTAGTTAAAATTAGGTTACTTGAGATTCTTGAAAACAATTTTACAAGAGCTGATATTTCAGGTGAATGCACTGCAAAATTTACATAACATCTTGCTTAAAAATCCTTTTCAATGCTTTCTTTAAATTCCCTATGTCAAATTAACAATCTTGTTGCAAAATCCATTTTTTTACTGTTGTATTCATTTATGTCTGAATAAAGTAATTTGCTTAGTCTATTTTTATATACTAGATATAAATATCAGATTAATAAAAACATAAAAATCCTTAAGAAAAAAGAAATGTTGTCCTGATGTTCCACTCTCATCTATGTATGTAACTGTTGTGTCCCAGCCAATAAATGGCCTTTTTAAAAGAAAACAGAGCAAGACTCACTGGTGGGTCATGTGGGAGCCAATGTGATAAATAGAAGTATACTCTGGCAGGCACTATATGCTGCTCAGCAAAATACTAAGACATAGAAAAAAGGACTTCTGTAAAGGTAAGAAAGAAAGAAAAAGAAATCACCTAGTCCGAGACCAAAAGGTACAAAGAATGGCAATGAAAGGAAGTAAATATTTCATGAAGAAGTGATGACCAGGGGGTGAAGGTGATGTGCAATCAAAGTATGCAGGGTACTACTCCACAAACCAGTATGCATAATTTCCTGCAATGAATGATAGATGTGAGCAGCCAGGGAGGAATAAAGATACCAAATTTAGTGAGAGGAAAAATGAAAAAAATCAAGGAAAATCCACATCCAAAGAAGTACAGACTAGACAGATAAGCTACCAGAGTCAACTAGTTAAAGCAATGGGAAAAATCTCAAGCAGAACAAAAGTTCTAAGGAATAAAGAAATGAGAACTGGAACTTCTAAAACATGCAATGTGGGCTAAATAAAAGAAGCTTGTACAAATGCGATAGAAAAGATGATCAGGATCCAAATGCAAATAAAAGTGAGAAATGGAGTGAATGCACTGTCCTCTTTATGAGTTACAGATATTTTTGGGAAAATAGCATGATCAGAATAAAGAAGAACATAAGAACAATAGAAAAGAATATGAGAAGTATCAAGGTATTGTACCTTGAGGTCAAAGGTTCAAAACAAGGAAGGGTAATGGCACACAGAACATTTCAGGAAGGACAGCAAGATATAAAGGAGTAAGAAGGCAAAAGAAAAAAAGAAAGGACAGGGAGGAGAAGACACCATTACAAGAGAAAAATCAGAAAATATAGTGCTGTCCCATAGCTGAAAATGGTTGAAAGTGATAAGCCTTGGCTAAATAATCAAGTTAAAAACTCAGAAAGATAGAAAATGAAGGCAAGGAAGGAAAGAAATCATGATTTGTAGCATAATAAGTGTGTAGGTAATCTGTTAAGCTAGCTGTCGGGTTCAACATCAGGTTTGTAACAAAGGAATTTACTTGGTTTTCAGGTAATGTTTTCATCAGTGGAGCACACAAGCCACTAGTTTAAAGAAATTTACGTGTAGAATAGAGAACTCATTCAGGGACATCTGAATACAAATCAAATGGTTCCTTTATTTACACATTGTTGAACAGTACATCAATATCAAAAGTTTCAAGAATGTCTTGAGATAATCCGTGATGATGAGAAAACTCACTTGTAGAGAAAAATATATGTAAAAATGACTGGTATGGGTAGAGAAAACTCTGTGTAGAGGAGCTCATTTCCCTATATTATATATTATGTAGAAAATAAAAATCTAAATATTTTATATATTTGGTATCTGGATTCCACAAATACTTCAAAAGACAACTATATAATATTTGCCATTTTTGTTGACAGAAAAAGAAAATGGAAGAACAAATAGAATGAGAAAGAAAGAAGTCTACAACATACGAAGAGATTCTGAATTTACATGCAAGGGATCAGACAAAAACCATTCATGAAGATGGAGTGCTAACACTGCTGGATGTTACAGGAATAAACATGGGTGAACATGTAGAGATCATGATACAGAAAGAAGAAAGGACTGGGTAAGGTTCAGCTGAGGAAACCAGAGTAAAGCCAGGCAGTACACAGGTATCTGAAGAACTCAACATGGAGTGTCCAGAACAAAGGAAAAGATACAAAGTAAAAGACATATGGAGGAGTGTAGGCACAGAGAAATTAGACAAGTTCTGACTAGATGACGAGCGTCTTGATGAGAGCACAGATACAAGAGCACCAGATGATTCAGATGCCACTCTAAAGGTATTACCTTGTTGGGACTCTAGAGACAATTTGTGGTGAAATGCATGGGACCCAGAATATGAAAAACAATGAAATATATGAAAATAAAACAAAGAAAGGAAGTTGACAGGGAAACTGGATGCCTATCCATGGGTCCCTTTGTAACCACAAGATCTGCAGGAGCAATAAATGTTGAAATACAAAAATCCAACAATAATTATTTTCACACCTAATATCTTTGTACATACTTCAACTAAAAAAACAAACCTACATATGAAAGGTTCATAAGGAAAAAAAAAAGTCATTACACACTAGTATTAAATTGGGTAGAGATGACTGAAGAATCAATATAAAGGGAGTCAGTTGCACTAAAGGAATGTCTTGTCATATGCATGTTATTTACATGCTACAGTGTAGGAATAATACATGAGTTTAGGTGTAAGTCTCAGAGATAGAGGTGAGTGGAAACATTGCACATAATCAGAAAAAACTAGTATGTGAGAAGAAGTGAGGTACTGTACCAGAATTATCAAATTACCCATTTCACTTTGTTTTATCTACCATGCACAAAAATTAACCTTACATTTTTTCTACCATTTAAATACAGAAAAAATTATTTTGATTTATGAAAAACATAACTTTAACAAGCACGAAGAATTTCAGTTAAAAATGATGAAAGAAACAACTTAAAGCATAAAAAACAAGAGTCACAACAGAACTTACCATTTCTTCCAGTACTGCAAGTTCACTGTCATTTGAATTAGCACTGCAACACATGAAAAGCAAAGAACAAATAACTGTCAAGCAGAGACAGAAAAAAATATCCTGTGTCTTTATAATCATGTAAAAATTTATAAAAAACTTATAACATTAAAAGTAAGCAAACATCTAGCCAATTAAGCAAATACTTTTTTATCTTCAAATCCAACAAATAAATATGTTACGAAGTTTGTAACTTCTTCAAAAACAGTATTTTATCAACACAAAATGTTTATAATTATCTACTCCCTCATATCCACTTCCAGCAGAAAATTGTGTGTTTTTATGAGGGTACATAACATTTTTCCTCTAAAAAATATGATTGAAGTGTTCATTTTTAGAAATTTCCAATAAAAAGTATTAATATTTGTATTAAATAAAGTAACAATAAAAAATTTAAAACTGCTAACCCTAATCTCAAAAAACAAGCTAATAAAAAAAATCACAAAATAAATTAAGACACACCTAAAAGAAAACCTAAATTTTGAATTCTCTTTATCAACAATATATGATTTACTTTAAAAAATGTTTTAACTGCACAGCAAGTTACAAAAAAAAAACCCAGAAAAAATTAATTCATTTATTGTCTTTAAATAATGCTATGTTGTTAATCAGTGTATGACATACAATGCTTTACACCAATAGCAAGATTCATACTACACCTTGGCTTTTAGCTTACAGATTTAAATTGTAACATTCAGAAGATTTGACTTATGGTTTATAGCATGATTTTTCATCACTGTCATTATTACTGTAATTTTTTTATGATTTATCTCATTATTTAGAGTTATTTCAGTGGTCTTTATACAACTGAATATGTATTGTCTTACTGAGTACACATTTCATTGTAACAGTGATACGTAAATCTGTCAAGAATTTGAAGCTAATACATAGCCCTGAAATTACACAGATACAGCACAGTACAGAGAAAAACAGAAAACTACATTGTACTGCAAACTGCAATGATGGCTAGCAATGAAAATTTCATGCTAATGGTGTCTTTTATAAATAATTAAAGAACAATCAACATGGAAACACTTACGAAGCTGAAATGATCTTCTGGCCTTTTATATTTTTTTCAAAAAGTTCTTTTAGAGAGACCTGTGTGAAACGTGAGAATTGATTCTAAATTATCATAATAAAAAAAGTTGAAACATGTTAACTGGTATAATAGAGCCCAATTTCTAGGTATATGTGATCAAAATTTCTTTTCAATTAAAATTGAAAAGAGAATCTGTGATGTAGAGGCCTAATACTCACTTTGATTGATGTATATGTAGTTTTGCCTAATCAAGGCTTACCAGCACAGCTTGGATCAGAAAACCAAACCATTAGGCCCGTTATAATGGTAAAGTGTATGTAATGTCTACAGTGCTTATGTCTTTAAAGCCAATCAAAGAAGACATTAGGTGTCTACACCATAGACCCTCTTCTCAGTTTCACCTCTGGTGAAAAAGAAATCTTTAACGTACATATACACACAACCATTAAGCAATTGGTCTTCTGTAAAATATCAAATAATACATTAGAGAAAATATCACAGCATTATTCACACATCTAAATTAATTGAAGTTATTATATCGTAAAGTAAAATGGATTCGTAAAAATTTATGAATAAAACATAGTTTTATCTTATTGAGTATTTATTAACATACTTATTTTAATACTTCATTTCACCAGTTATTACTTCCAGCAATGAATCATAAAAGATGTGGAAAAAATTGGCATTGATTTACTGGTGACCTACAACCTCACCTTTTAAAATGGCATTACTGTTTAACCCTTTGCTTGAATTTTTTTTCTGTTGGGTGCCAATGACATTTAACTCTACTTTTTTTTACTGATGGTAGTAGTGCATTAAGTAATTTTTATTTATTAACGCTCTTATGACAGGCTTGGCATAATATACACAAGTTAAGAATTTATACTATAAATTTTGATGCAGTATGAGTACCATAATAAAATTTTGTACACTTTTACAAAATATATTATGTCTTTTGTATACACAAAAAAATTTAAGTTAATTATTTTTTATTTAAAATTTGCTTGTTAAAATATTAAATCTGTTTCATTACTAGTCTGAGCATGAAGTGATTTCATGTTAAGACTGAAAACTATTCTTTGTCTAAATGATCTCAAATGTTGTGTGATCTCTTAAACTTCTTAAATACATTTCAAATATTTGTTTTCAGTAAGACTGTATTTTGTTTGTAAGTTTCTCCACCATAACTGTTTGAGATTTGTAAATTCAATGAACATCATAACTACCATAAATAAATATAAATTATGCTATTCTTTTGGTGTAGAATGACTACAAATTATAACACAAAAATACAAATGTTTAATCTAATTAGCTCAAATTTCATAACACTACACAGTTATATACATTTACTATTTGTATTATAATGACTTCAACATTACAGCAGTTGCACTAATGTTGCACACATGTAGATGTTACCATATTAAAGAACATAAAACTGATCTTTAATCTTTACACCGTGACCTGTTTTGACTGTGCTTTAGTGGGCTAGTATTTTGTAATATACAAGTCATATTTCAATTATCATACATTAGATACAAATATAATTATTACTATTTACAAATAATCAGTCAATTATATCTTTTAGTTTTTGCTGCTTGTCTAGATTGCTATGTTTTTTCAAATTTTACAATTATTTTGCAACTTGTACATGAATTTGAAATAACCAAAAATTATAATTAACTATATCGATACCATAAAATTCCATTATAATTTATCAAACTGAGTAAATAATCTATATTTTGTCTAAAAAAAGGCAATTTTCAAGCAGATTAAATATGTAACATACATGCTTGAAATCTTGGTTCAAAGAAAGAAATCGCTTTCAAACACTTTAAAATGGAAGAGAAAGTGAGTATGAGGACATTATGAGATTTTGATTGGTTATTCACACGTCATGTATTGAAGTAAGTGACTGTTTTCAAAAGTAAAAAGAAGCAAGTGGGACCACTCTTTGATTCAGTGTATAAAGCCATATCTCAGCACATAGAAAAGATCTGAGGATCTTATTTTATATTCTAACCATTAAAATACTATAAATTTAAGTTCCTAATTCATTTAAAATTATGGACTTAGTGTTTCAATATTGCAAACATATAAATTATACTAGTGCTGCATTTAACATACTAAAAAAATTACTTAACATTTAGGTATGTTCTTTTAATATTTACTTTTAAATTAAGAAATTAACTAATATACAATCCAAAATTTGAATTATAATCTGGAATCTGAAACCAAACTTTTTGACAAAAATTAAACAGCTCAATAAAATTCTAAATGCAAGTCAACAAGCACAATGACATGACCTTTGACCTATTGTAATAGGGTTAATAATACCTCTGTAAGGCTAGAAATCATGATTTATGCAAGAATAACCTTGGCTGAGATTAATCTATATCTAATAAACATGATTTATTTTTTAGCAAATAATAAGTTACTTTTATTTTATATATTACTGGAATACAATAAGCAATAATATTTAATATACACCAGTATAATAGTTGTCTATTATCCTCATTAAACCTAACTTAACTGATTATTTATTATAGAAGAAAATTCCTACAGCTTTAAAAAATATAAAATTTCACAGAAAAACATGTCCACAAATGAAAAGAACATTAAAAAAACTACATAAAAATTTTACATATCTGTGACTCATGTATCTTAAACTTCACATAGGAATCTTTTGTATACTAAAGTTCTATATAGCCACTACATAGGAAAAGAACATATTGCTAAACACTTTATTTTATATTGGGATGCCCATATACAGACAGTACTTTCTTCTATCTAACTATATGTAGCTGCTGGCTCTAGCTGTTTTAAAAGTTCAGATTTATTAATAATCACCTATACCAAATGCTACAGTACCATAAAAGAGTGGCAATAAATGGATACAGTATAAATCCATTGACTAAGAAAGAAAAATCACACTACAAACAGTGCATGATTTATATGTTCAAGAAATGGTACTTTCTTAGAAAATACAACCTCATACTTTGCAATCAGCAAAAAAACTCTAAAAAGCATTAATAAATACATGGTTTATGAGCAGATACCTCAGATATGCATAGGAACTGAAGTTGAAATACATCTTTGTTTTTCTTTGTGAAGTATTTTAAATACCTGTTTTATAATGGTAACATACATATTACGACAAAATTCTCAGTACATACTTATTTTAATAAGAATGAATTTATAAACTTTACTTAAATTTTAGAATTTGATATCCAAATGTATACTCCACAACTGAAAAGTGCACACTGACCAGCATGGGTAACTTTCTTTTAGTGAAAAAAGTTTTTCATACCTTTTGATTAATCCTATTGAGTCCTTATTTGTATTTTGCACAATTTCACATGGAAACATTAAAGTTTTCAAAATATCCTACCTCATAAATCTTACTCAAGGCATTCCAGAATGAATGACTTTGTGACCATAAATTCTGTCTATTGATCTAATATATGTTCCAGTTATTCACTAGGTTATAATGGGTAAGGTATTAGATGGTTTAAAACTTTGCAGTGATTAATATTTAAAAGCAAAAACTGGAACAGTCACTTACCTTAAAACATGCCGAAATTAACATTTTCCAACATTGAAAATTATTTCCAACAGATACTCACCTGATTCAGTACTGCCTTTTATATGCAAATTTCTTTTTGCCAGTTACTAGCTTTGAGAATCCCACCTAATTTCGTATTACCACATGATATTGCTGCATTGTTGCATGCAAATAAATGTGCAACCACCCTTGATTTAAACTCACATCTAGCCAGAATCCCACATTAAAGTGGTGGACAAGCTGGTGCAAACTTTTATCCAGGTGATCCCCCTTTTGGAAAGCATCTGAAGAAAACCAACATAGTGAGAAATTCTATACCTTGGAACAGTATAGAGTGAGAAACAACACCTTGTCTGTATCAGGAAACACACTTCACTTTGAAGAAAAGAGTCACAAGGATGAGCAGAAGAAACATGCATAACCCAGAACCTGCATCAGGTTTTCAAAAATGCCATATGTGTAATGTGGCTAAGGTGCATCAAGACCATCATTCCAGTACAAAACCAGGCAGCACTGGAACTTTGTCTTCTTGTTCATGGTAGAATGAGGGTTCCTGTCATCTTCAACTCAAATCCTGTGAGACAGCACAGGGAATTAACATGTGTCTTGCAACTGAATAAGAACTTATGAAGGCTAGTCGTGTTCCAATCCAATATCAATCTTTCCCAAGAACCCGATTTATGCATCAATGTAAGATGTGGGAAAGCCAGCCATAGATGTGAACTGTATTACATAGACAGTTGTTGTTCTTGTTTTTGAATTAAGCACAAAGCCACAAAATTGGCTATATGTGCTCTGCCCACCACGGGTATCGAAAAACCGGTTTTTAGCGTTGTAAGTCCGCAGACATACCGCTTAGCCACTTGGGGGCTACGTAGACAAAACACCACTACTTTATTCTCTACTGAGTGGATTCATTCACATTCAGGAGACAGCTTTCTTGATCCACTACCTCAGTGGTTAGGACCAAGGAGTATTTTCTTCAACTAGAAGAAAGAAAATGAGGGATGAAAGTATGATGGCGAGTCTGAAGAAGTGCATCACCAAGTGTCTATGAAAACCCTAACTTTTAGAAAGTAGACCAACACTAGATATTAAACTAGGCATGGAGGATAAGCAGGAATCCTCTGATTGTTTTACTCATGAAAGTTGATGAGTATGTTACTTTCTGGATCAGGCATTCTTGAGCAGTTTTTGTAGAACACTCCATCTCACAAGTGAGTACTATATCAGGCATAAAAGGCTCTGTGCACATTATATATATACACTGGTAGAAAACATTTCCATTGAGAGAGATCCTGTGAGATATGAGAGGGCTCAGTAAAACTGTTAAAAAAGAAAAAAAACTTACCCACTCAAAGATGACATGAGGTGTGATGAGTGGTGGCTGGAAGTAATCTATAGCCTGATGAAGAAGAAATGGTCAAGTGATGTAGATAGTGTGCTATAAATGTATGAATGGTCATCCAAACATCAGCCTAGACAATTTTCACTAACAGACAATGGAAGTATGTAACCAAGAAATTAGTAAGATGATGAATATGATGGGAAACAATGGCAAACATTCCCATCCAATAATGAATTAGGTAAACATATGAGCTGTTGAACACATAGTGATAGCAACAGGAGAAAGATCATGAGTAGATGAAGGACTCTAAAAATGAAGAATAAGATCCAGAACCATGAAAGGTAGAAGTAAGCACCAAATAACAACACACAACACAAACAGGTCAGAGGAGGTCATCAGGATCCATGTAGAAATGAAGATGAGAAATGGAAGGAAGAGATGTAGGTTTAAATGTACAATATCACCTGTGAACTTTTGCAGACATTAGAGGACAGAAAGCATTATGTGGATGGAGAAGGACATATGAGTGGTGGAACAGAATGTGAGAAGTTTCAATAATGTAAACCTAAGAATGTTGAAGACCATAGGCATAAAGAAGGAGGAAGTAAGTTTTAAGGGAGAGTCAGTGCAGGGAACACGAATATAAAGATTCAGAGAGAATAAGGGTAAGGGCATGTAGAATAATATTAATGTTCTACTTGGGAAGCAATAAGAGCATACAGTGTGAGGGAATAAAAGAAATGAAAAAGCACAGTAGGAATTGGACAGGAACAACCCTGAAAGAAATGAAAAAACTGAAAAGCAGCAGAAAGAGCTGCCTGGTAACCTGCAACAGTTGAAATAGGTAAGCCCTGGTGAAAATTTAACATGAAAAATTATAAGAGATGGAGAAAGAAAATAATTTAGTGATCATCCTTGGTTAAAAGGCCTGACACTGCCTTGGAGAGATGTTGGCAAGAGATAGGATTCCTTGTAGGAGAGAATGAAACAAAAGATAATGGAGGAAGAGAAGAAAAACAAAGAGTAAGGCCCTTTAATATAACTAGCAAAATGAAGCTAGAGATTTGCAAATCAGACCACTGACAATAGTCAGCATTGAAAGCAATGTACAGATGAGAGAAGAGGAATAGGATGGAAGGACAGAGAAGACGAGAGACCATAATGATATTAGAGAAGATAAACTAAGGAGGGCAGGAGAAAAATGCTGGTGTATAGCTTCAAACAATAACTTCAGATAATTAGGTACCCCACAATAAACACTTTACCAGGAAAAGGTCTCAGATAAAAGAGGAAGGTAAACATACTTGAGCAAGGAGAGTATTGCTCCCTAACAAATTCCAGCAACAGAGTAACTATGTAAGAATGTACAAGGCTGAGGGTGAAGAATGCAACAATTTAGTAAACAGCCTTAGGGAACTGATGGCTACTGAAAACCCCTCAGGGAAATAGTGGATCACTGCCAAAAGAAGATGAATGGAGCAAAGGAAACATTAAAGAATAATGCAGGTAAGATAAAGACATGAAAATTGGCCAAAAGAAAGATTAAATATCTGAACCCCAAGTCTGAAGAAGAGACTACAGAGTTTGGGAAATCAAGAAAGAGGCTTCAGCCCAGTTATAAGCTAAAGAGTAAGTGTATATTAGATAAGGAATATGAGGCAATGCTGACACCAAACTAAAGGTGAGACAAAGATTTTAACAGGGACTTGAGTATCTGATGAAGAAGACAAACTTAATATGCTGAAGGAGGGACTGAAGAAAGAAGAAAAATCAAAGAATCATATGAAACAGGAAAGAGAAAGAAATAACATACATGGGAAGCCATGTCAAGAGAAGATGTGGATGTAAAACTAACATCACACAAAAAAGGAGTTGGCAAAGGCAGGTGGTAGGTACAGACTGTAAAAACCTTCATCATCATAGACAGTACTAACAAGAGAAGATATGTCAATGGAAGGTTTAGGTATATGCAAAACTCCATCTTATGTTGTACAACATGTTGGTAAACCAGCATGAACAATCTTGATGTTGAATGCCAGACATAGTATAAGTTACCATCACTTATGAATTCATAATGTAAAGGTAAAGATCTTCAAATTAAACATGTACAAATCTTGAAAATCAAAAGTCAAAATTAACAACTGTGGGTTTTGAAAATACATCAACCAAAAATGCTTAAGAATCTGATAAGTTAAGAAAACAACAAGTGATTGCACTTGCAAGTGATAAATGTTAAAGTGATAATTTAACAATCAGTAGAGAGAAAGTCAACTGTGGTATGAGGCAGTATCACAGTCATGTTGGTGGAGAGTTGTCACATGTTCACTTACATGCAACAACCTAATAATATGTTGTGGAAACATATGATGTTAGGTGGGAGTTTCAAGGTTAGTGGTGAATTTGTACATAGAGGATAGCACCAAACTGGAAAAACTAGAAAATTAAATGCACACACTAAACTAGTATAGTACCTTCCATTTATTGGATATTTACAAAAAATATTCTTTTTTCTCCGTACTGAAATACAACTGGATTATGTTTGACATTTTTCTTTTTTTAAAACTGGCTATTGTATAAAAACTTATGTTTCTAGATGACTGATAGCCCTACTAGGATATGTGATAATATTTTCAGATCATCAGTATGAAATGGGTACTTACAAAAGAGAAAAGAGGGGAATTTACTTTTTGGTAAAAATAAGTCTCTGTATATTTCTGTATTACAATAAATTTGAATAGTATTTTAATAATGCATATTTTGATTCATTTACTAAGATATATAATGATGAATGCAAAAGACAAATTTCATACACAAATGTAGTTTAAGTAACTTCAGTCTGTCACTTTAATATCTTACACAAGTATGCTTTGGCTAAAAATTAACATATTTAATACCCTTAAATACTGTACCTTTTTCCCAAAAACTTCATCAAAGTTCATATTACGGAAAAATGGTTGAGACTTCAAGGCATGTAAGCTCTGCAGACGTCTCTGTGGAAGTTTGCACAATAACTGAAATAAAAATGATTCCAACAATAAAAAAAACTTCAAAGGAAATACAAAATGACAGGAATAGGCTAACTGCCTGTAAAGGCAAAGCAAAAATTTTCACTAAGTTCCATGATGCACGCCATCACTACTAAATAATAAATCATGTAGTTTTAACTACCAGATAGTATGATAAAGTATCAGAATACAATTTTAAGTTTCTGCCTTGTTAATAGATCTAATCTGGTAAAAACAATTTATGATATTCAGTGTCATAGCATATCAATATAGGCATTTCCAAAACATTTTGTACAAAATATCCACTACTATTTCATGCCCATAATATACATAACTTATGAACAGGAACTCTTCTGAAATTGGAAAAAGTTACCAGGTACAAGTTATAGTTGTCAGAATCTACATATCTTCCATTAGAACAACAGATACAAACCTAATAGAAGATATTGTTAAACATAACAGAAACCATTTAATAATAAGAGCTTTAAATCGTAAACATATAAATTTTGAATGCAGGCATATGAGGTCTGTTCAAAAACCATGCAGACTGTTTGAATTGCACGGCTCCAGTTGGTTCCAGGAAAATTCGCTTGGTGTCGCTAGGTTCGCACAGATCAGCTGATTATGATGCCATTTCCCGATTACAGATATCTTCCTTTGTGTATTAGCTACGAGGTTTTAAGTGAAGTGCGATTTTTTCGTTTGGTGGATTTCAGAATGAATGATCTGAAGGAGCAACAACTTGCTGTGAAATTTTGTGTTAAACTTGGAAAATCTGAGACTGAAACTTTTGCTATGCTTAACACGGCTTACGGTGATGTTGCTATGAAGCGTATGGCATGTTTCAAGTGGCATGAACGTTTTAAGGATGGTCAACAGTCCATTGAAGATGATGAGCATCCTGGACGTCCTTCCACGTCAACAAAATCAACACACTGGTGCAGGCAAATCGACATCTGACTGTCAGAGAGCTTGCTGAAGAGTGTGGGATATCAGTTAAATTTTATTACAAGATTTTGACCAAATATTTGAAGATGCATCTCGTTGCTGCGAAATTTGTGCCTCGGAACTCGTGAGTTTTTGGCCAAACACTCAATCACTGTTCTCCTGCCCCCCTACTCACCTGACCTTGCTCCTTGCGATTTTTTCTTGTTCCCAAAACTCAAAAGATCCTTGAAATGAATAAAATTGGAGAAAATTCCCAAGATTAAGGCAAATGAGCTGGAGAACATTACAAAAGAAGCATACCAGGACTGTTTCAACAAGTGGAAACACCGTTGGGATAAGTGTGTGCATTGGGGAGGAGAGTACTTTGAAGGGGTCCCAGACCTGTAACTTCTAAATAAAGTACATTTTGTTTTATGACATTAATCCTCGTATTTTTTGAACAGCCCTCGTACAACAGTAAATGGCTCCAGGCAATTTAACTTCCTAAATAATACAAATTCTGTTTTAATCAATAATCAAATGCTGATCCATCAACAAATACCTGTGAAATGCTAGACTTATGTATAACTTCTGATGACTTAAGTTTAAAATGTACCGAATTCCATGTCAGACAAGATATAGATAATAATCATTTTCCAGTATGGTCTATGAGGAAAATTTCTAGGCTTTACCTACAATTGAAAAATTAACTTGGCAAAAGAAGATATATGAAATCACAAATAAAATATAGTGATGACTCAAGCATAATAGAAGTTTGTCTGGAAATAATACAGACATATCACCCAAAAACACAGTGAAGATACACAAACAATACATATTTCCAGTTACAGAATACATCTGTATGGCATGAATCAACATAGCATCAAATAAAATAAAAACAAAACTATAAAAATTACAAAACTTAATACTCACAAGTACATACAAAGTTCCATATACACGTCCCCCCTTTTTTACACACCTATGCTAACATAAAACCACTATGACAGACTTTTAAATAGATCATACACTTATTTCTAGAGGAACCTACATAAAAATGAAACAATCTTTACATTGGTTTGCTATATTCTACATGAAGAAAGTGAGCCAAAGTACCTCTCACCTATATATATATATACACACAATAGGTAGGCAACCAGCTGCCTACTGTTAAAACTTAACTAATATGTGATGTGTATACTCTGTTTTAAAGGGTCAATTGTCAATACATATGTTAGAAAATGAACATACACTGGATTATACAGGACTATTTGAAACATGCAAGACTTCAGCATATCAAATAAAGCAAAATGTAAACCAGTGAAAATGACAAATGTTGAACATGGTCCTGATGGGGGTAATGAAATCATACTTAAAGCAACATCAACACCCTCTTTTGTGTGATTATCACCATATAAACAGTGCCTATGTCTTTCAGCAATACTTATACTACAATTAAAATTATACAGAAAAGACTACAGAGACTCATACACAAAATTGTGAAATGACTAAGCACAACACACAGAAGTGAGGAAGAGGTGGAACATCATAACTGACTTTCACAGATCCCAGTAAAGCTGTGATGCAATGTATGTACTAATTGGTTTGTTTCTACTTAGTTTTGAGTCTGTGTTGTATTGTAGATTGGTATCATGATTGTCAAGACTGCTAACATTATTATGCTGGGGTACAGAGTGCATATGTATCTCTTTCTTCACTCATACTCGTGTAAACATGACACACACACATACAGATAAAATTAAAAAGATCATAAATTTTCCCAAAATTAATGAATAATGATGTTTCAAGCAGTAGCTCTTCATCTTGATTGAAATACAAAACAATAAATATAACCAGAAAACACATGCACTACTAGAATGCATGTGTAAAGCCAGCTATAGTACAACTGTTTTAACAATTTTACAGAGCATTAACAATACACTGTACCATGGAATAAATAAGAAAACATAACAATAAAAATTACATCTAAAAAATATACAAAAAACTAAGTAATTGGAAATTTGTGTGGTTTTTGTAATTCACCAGTGCTGATCTTTCTACAACAAATTCAAACATGTGTCCTACTGATAACAAAAAGTATGTGCTCTACATGCCAAGACAAGTTAGAAAATTAAAGGATTCCAAGCTAGGTAATTAACTCTGTATAATCAATTGCCTATGACTATACTGGTTAATTAATATCAATTAAAATAATCAACTTGTTAAAATTATTGTTCACATTTATTACTATATTTAATTATTCCAACTATCCAAGTGATTGAAATACTATCAATATAATTGCTCATTACTATTTTCAACAAAGTCAAGGTTGTTCAGCAATCAATTAAAGCCATAACTCACAAAAATACTCAACTGGTTCAAAATTAGTGTTTCTGATTATTACTATTTCATAGTTATTCCAAGTCTCATGTGAGAACAATTCATTAATTGAATATAATGGACTAATGAGCCAAATGATTAATCATTAAATTTCACTAAATGCTCAGCTTTAATTCATATGAATTAACACATTCATTTAAAAGGATAAAAGGCTTCAAGCTTATAGGTTAGTCACCTTTCTAGCCGTTATGTATTATTTATGTTAGTCAGAGCAAGACTAAGTCCTAAAACAGAGAATAATATTTCCTACAGTGTGTTTGTTTTGTTGTCTAATACAGCTTAGATATTCCTTTGTTCAGTCACCAAGTCTGTGCCCTGCCCCTTAAATATACAAGTGATAACACTTTTTAACACAAAAAATTAAAATAAATTATACATTCTGTATTGACTGTACATGCCTGCTTCATGTTGAACCTAGCATTCCATCCTTATATGTTTTTCATATGTGGACAAGTGATGAATCTTTTTCGTTCACAACTTCAAGTAGCTTTTTTGTATCTTTAATATTGCTTAAGGTTATAGTGTACCAGAAGGTCTTTTAATTTTGTGTCATGTTTTAAACTAAACAATTTTGAAAATTAATGAAAATTAAACTGATGGTTGGGTTACTTGCAAGCATGTGATAGTTGTTCATTATACCATTTTTGATCTGTCTGTTGGTATGGTGGAACATTAGTACAAAGAGACCACAGATTTTGGAATCTATAAGGCTGAATTTAGAGATTACTCATGGCTGATATCAATTAAATTTGTGGAAAAATAAAAAACAATAGAATTTTAGTAACCTCCCATTTAATAGTTTTTTTATATCCTGTGATGTTTTGCTTTCTTAGTACACAAACAATTTTAAATTTTTCAAATGTTAAACCTCACTTTTTCTTTCAAAATATAAATGATGTATTTCAAGTTTTAATTTTTGTGAATTTAACTCAGTTATTTCTAAATAAACTATTAATAAACCTATATTTCAATTTTTTATTTCACAATACATTTTCTTGAAAGGTGCAGAAATATTCACATGTTCTATCCACCTCCATAAATAATGCTTTTTAATGTACAAATCAAACCACTAATTTTAAACTTCTACTTCACTTATTGGTTAATATTTTATTTCAGATGTGTTGAAAATAGTGTAAAAAGCCATAACATTATATTACCTGCAATCTATGTGTCTATATATTATTTGATAGCTGGTACAACTTTCTTATATTTTACCTGAAAGACTGTTTGTTGAATTTTGAAGTGATAGACTGGAAGGAAGACAGCTTATCAACACCACCAACTGAAAACTCTTTACCAATAAATGGTGGGATTAACTGTCACATAACTAACATATGGCTAAGAGGGCAAGCACTTTTGGTTGTGGAATTTATACTCATAACCAGCAGATTAGTCAAGTGTCCTAACCACCAGACAATGTAAAACATACCTCCATAGAGCTTTGCTTAATTATGAGTTATGTGTTGTGCTTCATAAATAAGAGATATGGGATAACACATGAAATTATTAAGTCTACTGACTGAACTTGTATGACCATTACTTTGTATCATGGTATGAATGAAAAATAAATACACATGAACATCTAACTTGGCTTAAACTATTTACTATGTTATTCTTTTTATGATTGAATTATATATTTTGTGAAGTGAATAAGAATACTTATGAACAAAGCAAAAACACAAACTAAGGTTGATCCCTAGACAAAGCTCACAAAAGGTGTCAGGTTCAGGCTATTAATACTAACTTCTGATCAAAATGACCTAACTACATAGATTATATTCAAAAACTATTCCAGTATTAAAAATTATGTCCTGACATTCTTACTTATAACAATTAGAATGAACTTTTTAATTAGTTAAGATGCATTTGATATTAGAAGTATTTTTGGTCATAATTTTAATATCATCCACAATTCAACCAGCTCAGAGGATTGAGGTTAGTCCTAAATTCATATACCAAGTTAAAAATATTTTTGGAATGATAATATAATAATAGAAAATAATAACATAATAAATATTCTAACCAATACTATTTTTGAAAGCAACATTTACAAGAAGATTATATGACCAATTAAAGTTAATTATTTGTTCTATTGCATCATGTAAACAACAGTCTGAAGGTTCTTTGAAAAACAGATAATATTAACATACCCAACTACATAAGGCATTGACCAAAATGACAAGTTCAAGAATATAATAGCCTTAATTTTTTGCAACAAAACACTTTTTACACACCAAGATAATTTTTAAACACAATGTCCACAGAACATTAAGAAAAAAGTTAACTTCCAACACAAATATTAGTTTATCTAAAATACTTTATTAATATAGACTACTTGAAACAACAAAAAAATAAGCCTAACACACACCATACTCATAGATGATGTCTTATTCTTGAGTTTTACTAGTTAAAGGTAAATTATGATAAATGGTGTGTGTTTTCTTACAGCAAAGCCACACTGGGCTATCTGCTGAGCCCACCGAGGGGAATCGAACCCCTGATTTTAGCATTGTAAATCCATAGATTTACCTCTGTACTAGCAGGGGGGTATGATAAATGGAACTTAAGAAAATAGGCCTAACTTAACAGATAGTCAAGTATTACCTTTTTGTTGTTTATAATAATTTTAGTCATGATAAAAATATATACACTGTTAAAAATAACAGTGGTTTTATAGTGTCTGCATATAATAATAAGAGTATTAAAAATGAATCAAAGCACCCTACTTGTCGGACAACATGTCTTGCTCCATCGCTGTAACACTCTGGAAGTGTATAGTTGGTACTTTCTACAAGCTTTTGCATCTTGCTGTGATCACGAACTGATTCAACAGGATACTAAAGTTAAAGATTTCACAAAATTAAAATATGATTCTC
The DNA here is from genome assembly GCA_011833715.1 of Carcinoscorpius rotundicauda. Classification (NCBI taxonomy): domain Eukaryota; kingdom Metazoa; phylum Arthropoda; class Merostomata; order Xiphosura; family Limulidae; genus Carcinoscorpius; species Carcinoscorpius rotundicauda. The sequence continues at coordinate 40,967,698 of CM022394.1, read as the reverse complement.
CAACAACACACATAATGAAGCCATTTGTACTTGTTTATTCATCATTTTTACTCTTCAGAAGAAGATAGCACTGCAATAAACTAATTAACAGCTTTTCAGGAATACAAATAAATAAATAAACACCAACTTAACTTCTTTTTGAGTACAAACAAAACAAGAGATTTTGAAAATGAACCTTTAAAAACAAGCTGAATAATCTTAAAACATTTCTGGATCTACTACCTTCTGCTGATTATTATGTAAGAGATTATATCAAATATTCTTGTATTTTAAAAAACAAACAAAATCTATGAACCAATTAAATGTGGGAGTCTTAAGGTTTAGTAATGGTATAAAAACTATCAAATCCTTGACAAACCTTGTGCCTAACATCCTTGAACCTATACTTTTCTGCACATTCAATTTTATCATCATATTCTAGTCTTACAAATAACTCGATCCTTGAATTTCAATCTATGATATAAACTTACTATGAAGGAGAGGAGGAGAAAAAATAACCTTGGTTTCCAAAACTGAATCATAAATCATGTGAGTCACCAAACATGTTACATTTTTTTTTTATTAAAATACATGTTATTAAATAAAGAACAATGAACTATGACCCTAAACATCTACAAATAATAAGAGGACACAAAGCCACCACGATGAACTCTTTGAGTCCAAAATGTTTATTAATCTACAGTGTGTTTCAAACAGCATAAAAGCTAAAAACTTAACAAGACAATACATGCTATTTATGAAGGTTTACAAGGACAGTCGTGTTTCCAGTACAGATCAGTACCTCTTTACAACTATGCCTTTGACTGCAGAGTTTATTTTTGGCATAAATTTGGACTATGTTCTGAGATAAAAGTTGAAATAACTTTCTATAAACATGCTGGGCCATTACAGATAACATTGTAATCACCATGTCACTATATATATATATATGTAGTAAGTGTATCTTCCAGAAATGTTATGGGAAGCATTAGTACACATCACAAGGTTGTTGTACACAAATATTTCTTTCTGAATGTAAGAAGCCTTTACTGAGTCAAACTGAGTGCAGGGAGATTTCCACATTAAGAATAAAGTACATATTTTTAATTTTGAAGTCTTCAAATTTCATTTGCATAACTTCTAGAATCAACTAGATGAATATCAACACTTTTTGTTTTAGTTTTATTTCTTATTTTGTCTACCTCAACACTAACTGTATTAACTATGATTAACTTGACTCACCTTGTAACCACCAGATAACTTTATAAATATGAAATAAATCTACCTTACCCTTTCTTCTTTCTAGAATTTCTGCACACCATAACATACAATTACACATTTCATTTTTGCAGCCCCAAAGTTAAAGGAATTTTCAATTAGTTTTATCTTATTATAGTTACACTTACACCCTTTCAGAATACAGGGCTACCTCTTGTATTACACTGGACAACCTTGTTTAAATAATTGGTCAAACTACCAGCATGCACACTCAAATTATGCAAATATAATTTTAGCTTATTGCTTATATCTCCATACAATTTTGTCACTACAAACTGACAATTTAGCTCAAGAATACTTAAAAATATAAGTGTAAAATTCCATGGAAAACTAGGTCATACTGAGGTAGAAGATAGTCTAAAGCTGGCAATTCAGACTGAAACAGTGTCACATGATACAGTGAAACAAAAGTTTAATATTTTACAATATTAAAATTTGAATTATAAACTATGTTTTGATGCAAAGTTTATTGACATATATTGATAATAAAACTATAGTTAAATCTAAATGTAACTTTGTAAAAACAAGTTATGTTTGACCCATATGCACTCAAAAAATTAGAAATGTATTTCTATTATGCTGACCATCAGAGATGCCACCCCAGGGGGAACTGTTTGTACTAGTAATAACTAATCATAGTTTTCACACTTGATTGAAAAAATTTGAGGAGAAGTGAAAAAAGAATTTCTCCTGGTAAGTATTGCATGGGAAAAGTTTTTTTTAAGAACTTCATTTTTTGGAGTATATTTACAAGTTATATCAATAAAGATATAATCAACCCCTTATGTATAGTCATAATGAAATTCATGTTTTGGTTGTGAGGAGAGTACTTTTATTTAAAATTGTTTTCTGTGATAAATAAATAGTTGCTACACACACTGTAGCTATTGTTTTTAATTGACTGAATCTAGAATAGCCAAAGTGCAAACTTTTTTAATGAAGTTTGGTCTGTGGTGACATTCAATGGATGGCACCACATTGTTTGTATTATTTTAGTCACATACATGCTAAGATGTTTCTTTACAGGGAAACACGTGTTATGTAAATGTTTTGTAAACGACAACATGTCGTGTTGTGTTTAAATTTTCATTTCTATTATTGTTTCAAAGTTTAAACCAATTAAAATATATGTTGTTATTCATTTAAAATAACATTTAGAAATTTCTAGAATTAAGTAGATCAAATATATGACTATAAACGGAAATGTATGGCGGCCTAGTGTCTAGACATTGAATCTCGTGCAAGAATGGACACGCGCGGATTGCTGTGGAGTTCTGTAGAAGTTACGCGATTGTTCGAGAAGAGGCCTACTAATATATAAACAGACGGAGATGCGAGAAATAGGAAGAGTCAATAGTTTTTATTCGAAGAAAAGAATAAGAAGAGTCAGTCATTCGTTTGAGAAAGTTTAAGTGTTTGCTGTGAGTTTATTCAACTTGGATTTGTGACTAGAGCTAGATCTACAGAAGCTGTGATTTTGTCTCGTCAATCTTTGTGATTCATTTGATTTACTGGTTGTGCTGAGAGTCGGCACGTACGGACTGTTTAGGGGAGACTGGGAATATTGGAAGGCGGCAAGTTTGAGACGTTCATCAAAAAGCACCGTAAAAAGAATTTCATCATTCTGCATTCAAACTTTGGTATTTCTTCGTGGGACCAAATTCACACCCTAGACTGGAATTTTGGATTTCTGATCTAAACTTTTGGACTTTCATTCTAGATCATTATATTAGATACAGGCCAGTACCGTTTTGTGTTGTAATTAATTTTGAAGGTTTAAACTTAATATCTGTCATTGTTATTATATAATTTATGTTATATCTGTCATATATATAATAGCTTATTGTAATAAATTATACAAGCTGTTATCTGTGTCTTTCTGTTGCGTTTAGTCTATGAAAAACATAAAACATAAAAAAAAAAGGTAACACACGTATAACTTGTAAATATATTTTCTAAGCAGTTTTACAATTAAATGCTAATTGCTGGTCTTTGTGTACCTGTTTACATATATTACAGAGTAAATATTCCTGTATTTGTTTACAAATGTTACACAAAGTCCTATATGCATTTACAAACCTCATATAGACAAGTTCTTCATTTATTACTATGAATTATGAGGTATGCTTTATCTGTCAGAATAAATTATAAGAAAAAAGTGTTATGGGTATGTTTCAGGTGAGAATTGAATCAAAACTATTTATGTAATCATAAACAGCTTTTCAATGAGACAGATGTGCTTAACAACTGGTGCAAATGCACTAAAATATTGTTTTTCAGTAATTTGAAATTATTGCTTCATGTTTTATGTATCTCTGAACACGAATTACAAAACATGATGTTATACATATAAATTACAGTGCATGAGATTCTATGTCAACATAAATTATGTTTCATAATGCACTTTACCTATTAACACAAATTTTGTTGCAACATTGGGTAATAGGGTTTCTATTTCATTTCTAAATAACATTACTAATAGTCTTTTACCACATTTACTGCAATCACATTGTCACTTATAATGACAGTCTGTATAAACTAATAACAGTTTCTGATAGATTTGTGTGTAAAACGTAAAAATTCTTACCTGTCCTGTTAGCAAAGCATACATAATAATACCAAGTGACCACCAATCTACAGCTTTAGTGTATGATTCCATCTTTAGAATTTCAGGTGCTGTAACAGAAGGATTAAATATTATTCTTAATTAAATACATCTGGGGTTTATTTCTAGGATGGTATCTTAAGTTATACATGTATTTTCTGATAACATCAATAGTGACATTGCTGTTTATGAAAGGGATGAAAAAGCTTCATGATATGCTCAATAACTTAACACACAAACTAGTTTTTCCTCATATCAGAGGTACAGCAGTGCAAAAAAAGATAATCTGCCAAGTCTGCATGCATACATCACTGTCACAGTTAGTAGCCTATGCTGTCAACAAGATTTAGGTTACCAGACAAGTGATCAATATCAAGCCTCTCTATTGTGAAGAAGCAGTTTCAAATTATTAACACTGTCACCAAAGAAAATCATTTTCAGAGCTTCATGGAAGTAGCCAAAATGTGAAATAAAAGCTATGTAGCAATTAGTATTTAGTAATAATAACAAAAAGGAACTTATTAACAAGTTTAGGTGATCATTTAGACTACTGATCACAAAATAATTAATATCCAATCAAAATAACCTTCCTACAGAAATCACCAAACTACAGCCAGAGGGCCAGATATGGCCGTTGAGGTCATTTTGTCCGGCTCGCCAGCAGCTAGCCACTTAGAATAAAAAGTGACATTTCATCAAATGTCCGATTGTCTTAACAAAATAAACCACACTGATAGTCGCTTTGAGCTGACAAACACAAGACATTATGATAAAAAGAAACAAGGCTGTCACGTGCATTTTTAACCAATAGGAAAATTTTTCTTTCGTCCGTGCTGCCCATTTACTCATATCGAGGCACATACCTATGAAAGTATTAGTATTTTGAAAACAAGTACAGACTTAACCCTCGTCCTATTGACTCATCTTGCAAGTTCGGCAGCCTAGGGTTATCACTTCAGCAAGCTCATTTCTCTTGGTAGTCAGGTTATGCGCTTTTAGTAACTCGTTCTTAGGTAAATGTTGTGGCAAACATACATTTCAATATATTTTGTTTGTGAGTTCTTGGACCAGTACAATACTTTTCTCACAGCGTTCTGTGTTTTTAATTTTCAGATCCTGTTTTTCTTTCACCCATCATTATGGCTTAATTTAAAAGAAAAGTGGACTATGAAGAAGTGGGAGAAAAGTACTTCTTTGTGGAAACAAAAACCAGAAAGCTACTTGTGTGATATGCACCAAAAGTGTTTCGTTTTTGAAAAAGTAGAATCTTGGGCATCACTATGAAACAAAACATCTATCAACATATCTGAAATTTTCTGAGAAATTTGAATCCATGAAACGTGTTTTTGAATCTCAAAAGAATCTCTTTACAAGAAAGTTTGCTGAAAATGAATCTGTCACTCGTACAAGTTACAAAATAGTGTACAGGATGGCAGAACAAGGAAAACCTTTTACTGACGGCAACTTCATCAAAGAGCGTATGATGGAAGCAGCAAATGAGCTGTGTCCTAAAAAAGTCAATTTCTTTGAAAGTATCAGCCTTTCAGCAACTTTAGTTGTACGGAGAGCAGAAGAACAAGGAGAGAACATCGCATTACAGATATGCCAAAAAAGCTAGAAACTTCCTATGGTATTCTCTTGCACTGGATGAGTCTACTGATCTCTCAAGTATGTCAAAACTTCTCATGTTCATTCGTGGAGTTAATTTGGCATCAGTTTGCAGCATGCACAGAAGAACAACTGGAGAAGAAATTTTCATGGAAGTGCATGAAACTTTGCAAGACTATAACCTTCAGCAGAATCAGCTCAGAGGTGTAACAGTTGATGGAAGAAAAAACATGACAGGAGTAAATAAGGGTCTTGTGGGGCTGATCAGGAAACAGTTGGAAGATCTTCAACTCCCAAGTGCTCTGTTCATACACTGCATCATACATCAGCAAGCACTCTGTGGAAAAGACTTAGATATTTCTTGCATCCGAAACCAGTCATTTCTGCAGTGAACTTTATTCGGGGTCATGCACTCAATCATTGCCAGTTCAAGGCGTTTCTTGAAGAAATTTATTCGGATTTCTGTGACTTGTCTTATCACACAACAGTGAAGTGCACTAAAGTCTTGTTTCGTTTTTATAAGCTGAGAAGAGAAATAGATATATTTCTTATCAAGAAATATAAAGCCTATCCACTTTTGTCAGACCCAACCTGGTTGTCAAAGTTGTCATTTTTGGCTGACATCACATCCCACATTGAATTGAAGTTGAAACTTCGGGGAAAGAATAACCTTGTCTGTGATCTCTATAGAATCATTAAAGAATTACGGAGAAAGCTGTGATTGTTTGGAGCACATTTGGAAGGAGGAAACCTCTCTCATTTTCAGTGTTTCAATGAGTTTCATGCTGGAATCACAGAAGATGTCAACCTGAAATTTCAGAAAAAGATTATTGGCGATTTAAATAAGCATTTTTAGAGAGATTTTTGGAACTCGACAGAATTGAAAGTCACATTCTCCTTTTTCAGAATCCTTTTGATTGTGTCATTGATGACATGCTAGTGGAACTTTAGCTGGAAGTCAACAATTTGCAAAGAAATGACTTGTTGAAAGCAAAACATTCAACTCATTGAATTTTACAGCTGCATACCTGAAGATGATTTTCCAAAGCTGAAGCAGTTTGCATCTGGTATGGCATCAGTGTTTGGAACAGCTTATGCCTGTGAACAAGCATTTTCAAAAATGAAGTATGTGAAGTTGGTACATTGAGCAAGATTGACTGATGAACATTTGAATGCAATTCTACTGATTTGATGCAGCAATTCAAAACCGAACACTGAAGATATTTTGAAAACCAAATGCCAATTTCATAAGTCTTACTAACTTTTTTGCAGCTTAGTGAAATACAGATTTGGTCAAGCATTTGGTCATCACTATGTGTAATGTGACAATTGTTTTTGCTAATGTCACCTTCTTTGATAACCTTTTGGTAAATAAAAATGTTGGTTGTATTTCTGTTTGTTTTTTATTATATGTGTGTATTGCATGCTACTCCCACATGGCTAATGTGGCATCTTAAACTTAGTGTTAAGTCTTTTACAGAGAGCTTTCATTCTAGCTTATGAGTATTGAACATAATGATCATGTGGCCCGTGCTTCTCATTCCCCAAGTAATCTGGCCCCCTGTGAAAAAAGTTTGATGACCCCTGCCTTACTATTGTAAATACCTGCATGGACAAATGAATGATGATGACACAAGTCTGCACCAAAACAATTACTTGACCAAATAAATGTACTTCTGTTATACTTATGATACTTTGTGAGAAAAATTAACTATAACTCCAAAGTAACTAGTTACAATGATTCATGAATAGCTTATATATATCTAATATTATAGTACAATAAAGTAAATATTTTGGTTCACACACAAACAACAGGTAATTCACTATAGATACCTGTGTGTTTACTACATCATTCTACTCTGAAGGATTTTAAAGTTGTAACAGACCTGACTAAAACTGATGGGGTTGATTCAAGAAAACTTATACATCATTATTTGATGATTCCAAACAGGTAAATTTGTTTGTGAATAAAAAGAGATAATATTATTGATACCTACCCATATACTGAATGGTGCCACAAATGGTGTTGGCTCGTTCACCAAAAGCTAACCACTTAGCTAATCCAAAATCAATCAACTGAACATGGCCTGAGGCAGAAATTTATAAAAAATGTTAGTCTATGTAAAAATTTTCAAGTGATCTGTTTATGACTATTATTCACATGCAATTGAGCAAGCAAAGGTATTGTTTACCATTATTCTGCCTCTAAATTACTGAACAGTACTTCTTTATATTATATTCTTGAAGATTTTCAGAAAACAATATGAAATATTTGGTGTCACTCCAAGCAGTTATAAATCTGTATTTTGTTTTTAGAGGAACACAGTTTCAAAATCAAGCTTAGATCAGACCTACAGTCCATAATACATTTAATTTTGTCAGTTTCTGGACAAGCTGTAGCTTATATAGCTTTACCAATGTGGTCATTTTGGGAAATGCAAGTTGTTCATCACACAACACTGAATTTCAAATTTCATGCCAATGTAATTTTCATGCTATTCAGATCCACTTTGTACTTAATATTTTACTAACAGATACATTTTAGTGCAACTCAGTTTGAGCCACTTTTTTAGAATTTATAGTAATTAAGCAACAGGAAAATTACCAAATACATTACTAATTAATTAACAAATCCATCATAACTTTACAGCAAGAACTTAACAAATAATTAACTTATTAAAATACAATATTAAAAACATTAATTATCAATTTTCATTCGTACATTTCAAAAGTCTTACATCACATTTTTCCTTCAATAGGCAATAAGTGCTAGAATAAACTGTAACAATAAAACCATATAAATAAAAGATTTCAGTGAAATGTGCATTAAAATTAAACACAAGTAACTTTAAGTTGAATAAAGTTTTTACAACTTTGTTTTTATCATAAACAAAACTAAACTATCAAAAAAACATAAATATTATTGTGTCTTTGGTTTTTGTGTATTACTTGTCATGTACAAGCCCAAAATTTTCAGAAAAATTTAATTATTTTTGACTGCAGATTATAAAACAAAACAACTGTGCAGCATTATGTTAAAAATTGTACAAAGTGAAACAAGACACTGCTACTAGAACATGACAGCTAGAAACTTGGCCTTACTAAGATAATGGACTATAGTTACAGTTTATTAAGTGGGTTATTACTGATATATTTTTTATTCTTTAAAACTTAGTTTGTTTTTTTGAAATTTACACAAAGTTACACAATGGCTTTTTGAATTCACAGAAGGAAGGCAGAGAGATATACCCACTGCCAACTCTTGGACCACTCTAATTGAATAATGGGATTTTTCTATTACTCTAATGCTCATGGTTCCAAAATGAAGAGCACAATGACATGCACATCATGGACCTTTAGGTCCACTGTCTTGCATGTTACTGACTATGCTGCACCTAACCCACACTATATGAAACATATCATTATCCTTCAAATTTATAAATTTTTGTTTATAATGATGGACTTTAATAAATGAATGTCCCTGTGCTCACATACTCTGTATTCTGCTACTCATGCACAATCCCACTTATGTAAAAGTTATGTTCTAAAACACATACAGCAAATTATTATAAAAAAGTCTGTGTGAAATATTAACTCATGTTACTTCTCATAAAAAAATTAACTGAACCACACATTTTTACAGATAAAACAGTTACTGAAGAATATTTCTTCAAAATCAAATATTTCACATAACATTATGAAGCTCATATCCAAAATTTATGAGATAGTAAGAGCTTGATAAATAACACAGCACATATCTGGAAACAGATATGTAAGAGTTTTTGTCTGCAGACTAAAATCCATCAAAATGGCCTTTCCCAGGCATAATTTCAAAGCATGATTTAAATTTAAATGTAAATTAAACACGTTTTGTGTTTTATTGCATACAGTGTTCTAATATTTTTTGGTCTAAGCTGCAATCTGATTTTTTATATACAGCCGATATTTTAAAATATTAATTGAGCATGTATAAAAAAGGTCTAAGTATTAATACTGAAAACATATCACTAGTCTTCTGTGATTACCAGTTTGGTTCATCTGCTATGTAAAAAATTGTAAGTGGTTCCTGAAACTATTTTTCTTCCCAACAAAGTGAAATTAAAATTTAATCCTAAGAGTTGTACAAAATGTTTCATAATGCATCTGGAGTTGTATGTTGTATGAAAAATACTACTTAACAATCAAGCATAATTTATTAGATGCTTACCTTCTTCATCAAGAAGAATGTTTTCCATCTTAAAAAAACAAAAACAAACATTATCTGTATACACATTCTTATTTATTTACAAACATATATACATATTTTTTTCTTTTTGTTTCTACAGTTATACATTGTCTACTCTATAAGACTGGGTTTTAAGTACACAACTTACATAATACAGATTATTATAGCTCAAGATAAAAATTTTATAATAAACACATAAAGAAATATATTTTCAAAAAATATTAATACTGATAGTGTTAAGTAACTTACAACCAAAAATCAAAAGAAAGAACTGCATCAAAAACAGCAAATTCAAACTTCTGACTAATTACACTGGTTCACAAAAAATATTTTTTGTCTGAGGCAAGAATGTGAATAGGTGTTTTTTACTAATTTGGGTGTGCTGAATTCAAATTTATAAACAGATTTGCTCTATCAGCTCTAGTTTTCTGGCTTTTAAATAGTCTCATTTTAGTACATACAGAGTATATACGTGCTTATTTCAACAGTTGCAGCAGCTAATTACAGATAAAACAGGATAGATAAAGAAGATTGATGGAATAAATATACTTGGATGACACAATGTACACAATTCATAGTACCGTAGACAGTTAGAAGTGTGTTTTCTTAGATGATCTGGTGTATTTTGCCCCCGATATGTCACGCAAGAACATCCAGCAGAAGTCTCCCATCATGCTGGGGTTCCACCTGCCTTGGTAGTTGCTCTCCATCTTCGTAATGTCTTGGTGGAATCTTTCTCCATGCTCATCACTCACTGCTCCAAGGTTTGGAGGGAAGAAGTTGAGGTGGAAATGGAGAAAATGAATTTTGAGTGACATTTGGCATCCCATATCCTCATAAGTCTTTAGCAACTTCTCAATACAGGCTTGGTAATTTGGTACGCGTGTGTTACCAAGGAAGCCACTACAGACTGACTTAAATGCTTCCCATGCTCTCAGTTCCTTTAAGGTAAGAAGCTCCTCAAAATCAGTATCCTTCAGCACTTCTCGGATTTGAGGTCCGACAAAGATGCCCTCTTTGAGCTTAGCAGCACTGAGACCTGGGAACACAGTAGACAAGTGTTGGAAGGCAGCACCATTTTTGTCCATGGCCTTCACGAAATTCTTCATCAAACCAAGCTTGATGTGAAGAGGAGGAAGAAGCACCTTCTTCATGTCAACCAGAGGATTCTCCTTGATGCTGTGTTTGCCAGGAACGAAAGTGCTTCTAGACCCCCAGTCTTTCTGCTTGTAGTGCTGGGATACAGCTCGACTATCCCAGAGACAGAGAAAGCAACAGTACTTTGTGAAGCCTGCTTGCATACCCATAAGAAGACCAATGACCTTGAGGTCCCCACACAGACTACACTGGTACTGGTTGTACTTAACAGCTTCTAAAAGAAGCTCCATATTGTCATAGGACTCCTTTAGATGGACAGAGTGTGCAGTGGGAATGCTGGGATATTTATTCCCGTTGTGCAGAAGCACAGCCTTGAGACTTCGCTTGGAAGAGTCTATGAAAAGATGCCAGTCTGAAGGATTATGTGGCAAACCAAGGAAAGTGAACAAGCCAGGTACATTTGTGGAGTAGCATGACTTGTTTTCCATGTCGAAAAATGAAGCAAGGTCTTTGTTTCGATTCCTGAAACTGGTGATCGTTACATCTTCCTGGACAAGGTTCGACTGTTTAAGCCGAGAAGCCAAGAGCTCTGACTGCTGTTTTGACAGATACAAATCACGAGCAAGGTCATTCAGGTCTTCTTTCGTGATCCAGTGTGGCTTGTTGCCATTTGTTCCTGAATAAGACGAGTCAATATCTTCGGAAGAGATGGACTTGGCAGAATCTTCCCTTGGAGGCATTTTTTCATCTGATTTATTTGCATTTATTGCATAATAACTAAAAACGAAGACATAAGTCACACAATATTAGAAATTAACCCTGAATGCATATACGCCTTTATGTACAGTATATGTACAAAATGTACAGTATGCATATCTAAAAAACTAGAGGTGATGATTAAAAACGGATTTCAAATCTGAATTCAGCCACCCCAAATTAGGTTAAAACAGCTATTTTTGTGCTTGCCTCAATTTCTTTGTAAACCAGTGTTATATTAGTTTGTCATAACCAAAAACAAGCCAAAAGAAAAATAAAATAAAAAATGCTTTGCTAATTTACTTTATTTTTTTTTGTGAAACTGGCAAATAGGGATTAAGACTGATAAACTGTGTATCACCACTTTTGTAGTCACCCTCAAAATCTAGGGCACATTTTATATTCTACTTTACAGTTTGTACCCTGGGATTCTTTCAATTAGAGCATCATTTTTTTTGTTTTATTTTTGTTTCAGTTATTGATTAATATAAAGAAATATATATACATATCTAAAAATATAGTGTGGATGTCACAGTATTATAAACTCTTGCTTTTTCTGTTTAAATTTCATCAGAAACAAAATATATGTATACAGTTAATAAACATAGATATTATACACACCATAACCTATACAAATATGAAACCACCCATTCCAGTTGAGCCTACAGAAATACATACCTACCACAACCTTGAAAAATAGAAAATAAAAACATCCCCCTTTAATGGCATATCTTCTAATGAAAGAACCTAATTAATATGGAGTTTTATTTATTTTACAATATACTTACAACTAATGTACAAATGTTCATCTACCTTTAAATCTCTGTATATAACTCCAGCATTATGAAGGAAATCTGGTAAAGGAAATGTATAATCATTAATAAAGATGGACCTTGTAAATGTAACTTAAATTTACTTAATTTCAAAGGCAGTGAAAAACTATTTTTTTATTTCTCTGCTATTTAACAGTTCTACCTCTACTAAGTTATAACAGTTTTTGCCAACATAAATCATTTTCACAACTAAGTTCTTGAGTTTTTATCTCAACAATGTGTGTGAATAAATGGAATTAAAACTTAAAAACAGACTTTAACCCTTTTTCATCAGGTCAGAGTTCAAAGGCCATGTTATCATATTTGTTGACTTGCATTCAAAATTTTATTGAACCACCATTTTATAAATTTATGTCAATAAGTTTGAAATAAAATTGTAGGTTATAAGTTGTTTTATATTGTTTATGATACTGGTTAAAATTGACTATGATTGATTGAAACAATCATGTTGTTATCTGTCAGTGTTATTGATGAAACTTAATTTCCTTAATGGTATTCACTGTTCCTAAGACATTTTTATGTTTCTTCATTACTTCTAAAAACCATATACTGTGACAAATTACCTTGTCTGCATAAACCATATTAATATCCCTTTTTGTAAAGTGATTAACAAGAAGGCTAAGTTAGAAATATAAGCTAAACCAAAACAAGCCATATTTATATTGCTGGAAACAAAGCTCTCATTGGTTACTATACAAGTGTGATAAAACAGGATGTTCTTAAGCTCTTGTTCTCTTTTACCAAAATACCTAATGAGTTTATTGGACTAGACTTTATATACAGCCATATAGAAAATATATTCTCTTACTTTTATTTAGTACTTTAGACAATACTTGCTTCACTTACTGTTTGACAAACAAGTTGATAAACCTTATTCAACTGTATTTTCAAAGCCAGGAAAAATTCAATACCAAATGGCCTTACTGCTTTATTTTCAAATGGTTTTTGACTTCAACCATTAACAGTTGTATAAGTGTAGAGAATATGCATGTCAGAAAATTGGAAGTAGAAATTCTCAGGAGATTTACTTTGGAATTTCATGGTCCACATTGAAAATTTGCAACTGTACTATTAATTTTGATTCATTGAAAGAATCTAATTATCCTCACCATATACTTCCCAAGTGGCATAAAGAACAAACATTAAATATTAATGTATTCTGTTTGATTGGGATATTAATTATTATAATAGTTCTATGTTAAATTTTATGAAATCTATGCAGTTGGAGTCTACAAATTAAGGTGTGAGATAATTATAGATTATTTCTGTCCTGATACAACAATATGACTAAGTTAATCCTTTCACAACAGGTCAGGGTACAAAGGCCATGTCATCACATTTGTTGACTTTCATTCAAAATTTTGTTGGACTAATATATTATAAATTTATGTTGATAAGTTTGGAATCAAATTGTAGGTTATAATTCAAACTTGAATGTTACATATGAGTTAATTTCTTAATTTGAAAGTAAATATTAAAAGAACACATTTAAATATAGATTTTTAGAGAGTTACACGGTATGTTGAATGCAGCTTTGTCTAAAATTAAGTATTTGTGATGTTAAAATACTAAGACTATAATTTTGTACAAATTAGGAATTCAAATTACTAATATTGAAAAGCTAGAACATAAAATAAGAACCTCATATTGTTTTATTTTGCTGAGATATGGCTTACGTTCTAAATCATACTCGGGGGCCACATTCAATTCTTTCCTTTTTTTGAAACAGTCCCTTCCACATTCTACCACATTCTTTCTGTCCAAGTTTTCAAAGAGGTAGGTTGTATCTTTAGTCTGCTTGAAGTTTTATAGTTTATAAAATATAAAACACCTTAGTTACTGAGCTTAATAAACTGTAATAGAATTTTGTGTTATTGGTGTAGTTATTTAAGATTTTTTGGTTGTTAGGCTGTATGTATAAAGCCTAAAAAATTTTGTCTGACATCCTTCATGTGTGAAATTTTAAAAGACTTAGCAACTTATATCCAGCAACAACCAAGTACAATAGCTAGAAGAGATAACTGTTTGCTTTACTTCTTAATTTATTGTTCTATATTTTAAGAAAAAAATACGTTTCATAATTTATTTTTAATAGTAATAATCTATATACACATATATATAATAAGAAATAATTGAAATGTTACTGTATATCACAAAATATTAGTAATCCAAAACACAACCAAGACAAGGAAGACAAAATCAGTTTTATATTTATGGATATGTGACCTGAGTGAATATGCACTACATCAATGCAAGCTATGTAATGTTAGATAGGCACAACTGGAAGGTTAATATAATAAAAAATAATACATATATATATATGTTCATATTTTTAGTATTTATGAGACCTGAGCTAATTAGACTAAAGATCTGTATTTTCGTAATATAATAAGAAATCATTCTTGCATGGAAAAAACATAACTTACATTAATTTCCTAATTTTTATTATGATTCTTATGAGGTTGGTTAACTGACATACCCCACATATTAAGGATATGGAAAATAACATCAAGTTTTACTGAAAACAAACGTTTGAAATATATTTAGAGGTTATGCAATTAACATTTGAGATTTCTGGGATAAATCACTTTACACTCAGACTAGTAACAAAACAGATATTAAATATTTCACAAACAAATCTTTAGTAAAATTATTTCATTATAAAATCTATTTTTTTGTATACAAAATACTTGTAATTTTTACTGATAATTTACCAAATTTTGTAAAGATACATGTGTAAAAGGGTTAAATGTATCTATCTTACCTATAGTAAGAGCTAACTCAGCTACATAGAACTGGACTAGCTCTTCATTAAACTTTCCATATGTTTTCCAAACTTTAAGCAGTTCTCCATGAGGTATATACTCTGTCACTGAATAAAATATGATAAAATGCATGAAATTTTATTTCATAACAACAAAATATTTACAATACTTTTCAAAAATGATCATGAAGTCCTTATGGTATCAAAAAAATAAAGTATGATATTAAATGAAACAATCCGGATATAATTTATAGAACTGATAACTGATTAACCACAATTATGATTAAACTGATTAGTATTATGAAAATAATCAACTAATAAAAATACATGATGAAACTAAGTTGATTGTGTTGAAACTGCCTATCACAGAAACATAAGTATAAAGTATGGCATTTTAAAAGTCTTTCAACTTTCGTTTTCAGGCCAGTCTAACCAAACCATTCCATGACAGTAATGTAGGTTTAAGTTCTTTCATCTTTTAAGTCTCAAAAAAAAATTTGGTTCCAAAAAACAACCCGAGACAGTCAGAAATTTTCTTCATCCCATATGGTGAAAAGTTTTAAGCCAAATGCATTTTATCTAAATGTGAGGAGTGTTTTACTTTGATATGTGATAAGATGTAGAAAAATGCTGGTCTGAAGCACTTAGAGCATTGCAAAGAGACAGTTGAACAACAACCATGGTAGAAGTACATGCTGTAACTTATCTTCGTGTCGGTGATGCTAGTCAATGAAGAGTGAAACAGAGATACAGACTGAATGAAGAAGACTCTTTTGAATAGTTTTTAAAATGATTGATTAATTCAAAGAAAATAAAATTTTGCAAAGTTAAAGTGATATTCTAGTTGAAGCAAGTCTGTTAGACTTGTAACACTGGCAGCTCTTTTCAGAGGGGCTTGGATAAAATTATCCAATGGCCTTAAAATATTTTATGCAGGGGAAATTGAAGTACCCAAAGATAACCTGTTTCCAACAAACAAGCACTAAATAATCTACCTGACCCATAACAAGATACAAGGCTGAATAAAAAAAAAGACATTATTAACATATATTTATGAGCACTGTACTTCTGTATGTTGGCTTGCAATTTTATGTAATTATGAGGTGGTACATAATTCTGCCATGTAGAAATAATGGCTGCTTGTGTCTAGAAGGTTCTAGTCATACTTTTGAGAGCACTTGCTTTGTTGTAATAATGTCCAGCAAGTTTGTAAATTTGGTCTTTCACCAGATCAAGGTGTGTATGGTCCTGTCAATCTTTATATTATTCTGGTGAATTGTGGAAAGTATGTTATGACAGGTTGATTTATCCCTGTTTCTGATTGGTGGAGAGACTTACTATAGATTCAAGTAGGAAATTTGTTACAATGTTCATAAATTTGATGAAACTCATTACAATCTCCATCTGTATGGATAAAACTCATTACAATATCCTGAATGGGTTGTTATCCATCAATTATTTTCTTTAAAAACATAAGTTACCATAGGTGAAGATGTATTCACTTATAATGATAAATGGATGGATGTTCTTGCACCATGAATTATCATAGTTATGGCTTTTTTTTGAAGCCTCATGCTTTAGATTTAGTTGTTTTCACTACATATTCACAGAGATACAAAGCTCTAACCAGGCATACTGACACAGCAGAAATACAAATATTTTTCAATTTATTTTTTTATCTATTTCTTAAATATGTGCCAACAAGATATAAATTAGATACAAATGTTTATCCAGCTTTAAATTCATTACTCTAGAAAAGTGCTTATCTGACACAATTACATAGGCTTTTTTCTGTGATAAATTGCTAACAATGTTTGGTTGCAAAGAATTATATAAGATATAAATTAATTTCTAACATTTAAGGTAACTGATATTTTATGGGCCACAATCAATCACACAAGAAAAAAACACTAAAGAAAATTACTTACCAATAAATAATTTCTTTTTGTTTTGCCAGTGATGTTTGCACTTTACAATAAAAGGGTGATGTCCTAAAACACACTGCATCAAAGAGAAATGCTACATGTATTATTTTAACATGCATTCCTTAACTTACACTTTAGCTTACCACCATAACATTCTGTAATTTTAAGGCTATAACATATAATTCACTTTTACATATTAGGTAATTACTGGACATTACAATCATGTCATGATTAAAAAAGTATTCTTTGTCCTCAAAATCTCAAATATTATTTGCATAATCTCTGAATGCATTTCAAACATTTGTTTTCAGTAAAACTGTTATTTTCTATACTCTAACTGAGGTCTGTCATTTAACCAACTTCATAACCATCATAAAAAATTAGGAAATAAATATAAATTATGCTCTTTCTATGCTAGAAAGATTACACTTTATAAAACAAAAATACAAATGTTTAGTCTGAGTAGCTTAAGTCTCATAATGCAATAAATGAACATATACATTTATTAATTTTCATTATATGCCTACTTGACATTATATAACCTGCACTGACACAGTGCACATGCACTCAGGTCACATATCTAGTGATATAAAACCAACCTTTAGTCTTGGTTGTGTTTCAGTGGAATAATATTTTGTAATAGACAGTCATATTTCAAATATTATACATTTTATATATATATATGAATACAGATTATTACTATTTAAAAATAAGTTATTAAACTTATTCTTCTTAGAATATAGAACAATATATCAAGAAGCAAAGCAAATAATTATATCTTCTTGCTATGTACTTGGTACTCAGTTATTGATGGTTGCTAAGTCTCTTAAAATTTCACACATAGAGGATATCAAACAAAAAATTTTTTAGGCTTTATACATACAGTTTAAAAACCAAAAACTCTTGAATAACTACACTGATAACACAGAATTCCACTACAGTTTATTAAGCTCAGTAACTAAGATGTTTTATATTTTATAAAATATAAAACTTCAAGCAGACTAAAGACACAACCTACCTCTTTGAAAACTTGGACAGAAAGAGTGTAGAAGCCTTTTCAAAGATCACTGGGGACATTATAAGCTGTTGATTGGTTATTCATTTATCATATACTGTAGTAAGAGTATATAAGGGACCATTTCAAAAAATGGAAAGAATTGAATGTGGCCCCCGAGTCTGATTTAGAACGTAAGCCATATCTCAGCAAAATAAAACGATATGAGGTTCTTATTTTATGTTCTAGCTTTTCAATATTAGTAATTTGAATTCCTAATTTGTACAAAATTATAGACTTAGTATTTTGACATCACAAATACTTAATTTTATACAAAGCTTCTGACATGCATATTTTCTACACTTGTACTACTGTTAATGATTGAAGTCAAAATCCACTTGAAAATAAAGCAGTAAGGCCATTTGGTATTGAATTTTTCCTGACTTTGAAAATACAGTTGAATAAGGTTTATCAACTTGTTTGTCAAACAGTAAGTAAAGCAAGTATTGTCTAAAGTACTAAATAAAAGTAAGATAAAATATTTTCCATACAGCTGCATATAAAAGTCTAGTCCAATAAACTCATTAGGTATTTTGGTAAAAGAGTACAAGAGCTTAAGAGCATCCTGTTTTATCACACTTGTATAGTAACCAATGAGAGCTTTGTTTCCACAATATAAATATGGCTTGTTTTGGTTTAGCTTATATATTTCTAACTTAGTCTTCTTGTTAATCACTTTACAAAAAGGGATATTAATATGGTTTATGCAGACAAGGTAATTTGTCACAGTTTATGTTTTTTAGAAGTAATGAAAAAACATAAAAAAGTCTTAAGAACAGTGAATACCATTAAGGAAATTAAGTTTCATCAATAACACTGACAGATAACAACATGATTGTTTCAATCAATCATAGTCAATTTTAACCAGTATCATAAACAGTATGAAACAACTGTTATTCACACCAACAAAGAGAATATCTAATGTACCTATAAAAAAATCCCACTATGGTTTGTTCCTAGTTTTCTAATTTCCCTTTCATATAATGAGCTTAATAGTTATTGAGACCACATGCTATTAGATCATAAAAGGGTAGCAACAAAAGACTACTAATAAATCTGTGAAAGAGATTTGGAAGTTTTGAAATCTGATATGCTGGTGTGCACTCAACATCTAAAGGGTTCTCATTTGAATACAAGCAAAAAAAAGTGATACAAAAAAAGACCTCAGTCCTAAGTTTCCAAGAGAAAGTATGCTTAATATATTAAATTTTCAAATGTCTGTGTTTCCACAATCTTACTTAAACCCTTTCCTATATGCAAAGTTATTTAAAACACAATGGAAATATCTTGGTTACTACTATTGAATCATTGAAATTTTGTTTTTTAAATAATCCACTGTAGCTCCATGAGAAAGAAGTTAGTACATATATCACACTTTTAATTATATAAAAATATTGTTATTTGCTTCAAATAATTTCTGCCCAAAGATTAATTTCACTTTTTATATTTAAATACTTACCTGAATGGTAACTTCATCTTTACACTGCTGTACTGCATTTTGCATAATTACCTGAGCTTTAGAAAGAACCTAGAGATAAAGCAAATACAAATTAATCATTTATAGACTTAAAACACAATAGACAGATGACCATCATAATCATACTTAACAATATCTTCAAACTTCATGTCATTTTTCTTATGGATTTTTTGCAAAAAAGTTTAAACTAATACTTAGATTATTCCAAGAGATTTTTGGTTTCAATATCAATGAAATAAAGAAGCTGTTTAGTAAAGTTTCCATTTTGTTTTTCCCTAAGTTTTCAAACATGTGAGCTTAAAACAAAATGTAAATACAATTTACATCCGAATGTCCGGGCTTCAGTCGAGCAAGCTGGACTTTTCACCCCTTTAAAGTTTGAGAATAGGTTGAGGTCGTTTCGGCCCCAAGGCCTCTAATCATTTGCTTTACCGGATGAGACTGATCGAGCACCAGTTATCCTGAGGGAAACTTCGGAGGGAACCAGCTACTAGATGGTTCGATTAGTCTTTCGCCCCTATACCAAGGTCTGACGATCGATTTGCACGTCAGAATTGCTGCGGACCTCCACCAGAGTTTCCTGTGGCTTTGTCCTGCCCAGGCATAGTTCACCATCTTTTGGGTCCCAACGTGTACGCTCTCACTCCGCCCAGCCGACGTGGCGGCATGGATGGGCCGTTGGTGCGCCCCACCTCCTGACAAAGGCGAGGATCCCAACAAAGTCAGCAGCCCGGCCGACCTTCACTTTCATTGCACCTTTGGGCCTGTGCAAGACCCAATGACTTGCGCACATGTTAGACTCCTTGGTCCGTGTTTCAAGACGGGTCGGGTGGGTGACCGACCTACTCGCCACCGACCGTAAGCACCTCCTCGCGGAAGCTTCGCCAGACCAACTCCGCCCACCCTACACAAACCACACCCTGGGTGGTGAGTCTCGGGTCGACTGCCAAAAACCACCGTTAGTCGTCTGAACTTGACCTTTCCTGGTTTAGAGTTATTTGGCATTATGGCCATTTTTGGAAAGTAAAGTAATAAAAGTTTTAAAAGACTTGTAGCAAAATTTGAATAACTTGCTAGAATAACTAATGGGTAGTTCAAACAGCAGTGTAAGTCACCTGAAGTTGGCCTTTCCCATCCTGCTTTCGAGTTATTTGACGTTACAGCCATTTTCTAATTTCAAATCAAACTAGATGTACTTCGATACTTAAAGGGGAATCACATTAAAAAAGTCTAACGTATAAATTAAAAAACTTAAATTGCATTAAAAAGATTAATGGCCTTTAAAAAAACTAAAAACATTTCTCATTTCAACAAAAGTAGATGTTAAAGAGAAAGGGGCCAGTTGGTTTTGAATATTGGCAAACGCAGGGTGTGAACTAACTTGAAGCGATTCCAAGACCAGTAGAGAACTAAGCGAGTCAGTATAAATACTGCAATTTGAGTACTGTTTAGATTCTATGTGATACAGGGCAAGAGAAATGGCAAACAGTTCAGCAGTGAATACAAACACAGTAGAGGGGATTCTGCACGCAATCACCAAACCACAACAAACCATGGCAGAGTCCATACAATCACCTGATTTCGAACCATCTATATCAATAGCAATAGAAGGATGGTTTGAAAGATGTTCAGCAAATAACACACAGTACTTCCAATCAGAAGTGTCTGTTTTTCTAGAATGACTTAAAGATAGGTCACATTTGGGGACTATAATAAGCCATGGTGGGATGGGCTAGCCAATGGTTACAGCAATGTTCTCCAAGGACAGACCAAATTCATCCAACTGCACCTGGATACTAAGGCAAAAAGAAGCAATGGCAGATTGTCTGTTCTGAAAAAGTATGGCTGCCCACCAAGGAAGAAAATCACAACCTCAGGTAGGATGCTTTGGTAAGGAACAAAGTTTCAAAGCATATAGTGAAGATAACTGCAAACTGTGGAGGTGCAAAGAAGTTCATGAGACTGTGTGTATAAGCTCTGAACTAGGGAAGTGCAGAAAGTCCCAATGCAGAGCTGAAGTCCCTTGATAATGAATGGGGTCCAACATCATTAAGGCTGAGATTCTGGCAGAGCCATAGACCAATGATCCATCGTCTAGTTTCTTTTGAATAAGAGCACGATATATCTTTAGCATAAAACATCAATCCACTCTCCAAGTGGTGGAAGAGAAGACATGGAGGATGTTCAATGCTCTTGTACATTTGACCCTTAGCTGCTTGATGTGTGATATAAAGGCCAGCTTTCGGTCAAAAATAAGCCCCCAAGAACCTTGTCTCAGTGACCACAGGCAGCACAACTTCACTGATACAGAGGTCAAAATCAGGGTAAATATCTGTTGATGGCAAAAGTTCATGCAAACAATTTTAAAGAGAGAGACGTTAATGCAGATTGCTGTGCTCCACTTCAGTAAACGATTGAGGGCAATTTGTAGCTGCCGCTCAATATACCTTGTGTTTGACGACTGACATGGGATGTGAAAGTCTTTAACACAGAGCCCATTTGCTGCAGTAAAAGGGAGTTTTTCAGTGATGGCATTAATCTTTACAGTGAAAAGTGTGACACCTAAAATACAGTCCTGAGGGACTTCAAGTTCTTGTAGAAAAGAATGGAAAAGTTGTAATAGTCCATCCATAAAAAATATTTTAATAAAAATGGGTAAATGGCCATATAACCTATATATATGGTGATCTTGCAAAATTCCATACCTCAATGTTGTATCATAAGTCTTCTCAATGTCAGAGAATATTGATACAAGTTGTTGTCATTTGAGAAAGGCCTCTCTGATTGACGATTCAAGTCGAATCATGTGGTCCATGGTGAAGTGCTGTTGTCAAAACCCACACTGGGTTGGCAAGAGGAAGTTGTTTGATTCGAGGAACCAAAAAAGACGAGCATGAACTATCCTCTCTATAGTCTTAGAGAGACAGCTCATCAAAGCAATTGAATGGTAGTTTGAAGGAATGTTGGGATCCTTCCTAGGCTTAGAGAAAGGTAGGATAATTGCCTGGCACCAGACATCTAGAAAAACTTCCTCCTGCCACATCCAGTCAAAAACAATTAGAAGAATAACAAGAAAAGCAACAAATAGATGGGGCACCATTTCATGGTGTACTTCATCAGGTCCAATCAATGTACTGTCAGACCAACAAAAGGCCATTTTGAATTTCACCATTGTAAAGGGATGATTATAGTCATAGAGACAATCAGCTTGAAAGAAAATAGGTGATCGCTTTGCTCAAGTCTCAACAGCTAAAAAGGTAGAGAAAGAAACAGAAGTGTTAGATATGCTTCAAAAGCTTTCACCTGGAGTATTGGCAATGCTCTGGGTATCAGTTACTTCCTGGCCATTAGAGAGCATGATTGAACAGGGGAAAGAATTATACTGCTCACTGACCTTTAGAATCTTGTCCCGTATGACTTTCGAACTGATGGTAGAAGATATGCTGGTTGTTAACTTAAACCAAGAGTTCTTCTAGCTTTGACATCTTACCTACTGAGCACGTGCACAGACCTTCTGGAAAGCAATGAGGTGCAAAGGTGTGGGATACCTACAAAAAGTACTCCAGGCCTGTTTTTGAGCCTTCCACACTATGTGGCAAGCAGGATTCCACCACAGACAAGAATATCATAGAAATGGGTCGAGAATTTAGGAATACAATGGGCAGCTGCCTGTATAATACAATCAATTACTGCAACCACACAGTCATCTCTTAATGGCTTACAGATGATGGCAGGATCAAGTTCTATGAGAGCTGTGAAAGTAGACCAGTTTGCTTTATCCAGCTTCCACTAGGGCACTTGGATCAACCATGGCTATTCTCTCTCAAAATTATTGGAAAATGATCACTGCCTCGTAGATTATTGTCAACCCTCCATGAAAAGTAGAAGAATAATGAATGGAAGAAAATTGAAATCAATAGCAGTAAAGGACTGACTAGGTGTATGAAAACAAGTACAAGGACACTGCTGAGAAGAGAAAGGTTGTGATCAGAGAGCACATGCTCTACACAGTCAGTGACCCCTTCTATCAATATCAGCACTTCCCCTTAGGGGTGATGTTCGTTTAAGTCCCCCTGGGTTAAAAAGGGAGATGGCAACTGTTCAATGAGAGCATTAAGATCTGATTGATCATAGGTTTTTCTATGCAATAGGTAGAGTGAACTAACAGTGATGGTATGACCCAAGGAAACAGAGATGGCTATGGCCTCCAAGGTTGTGTCAAGTGGCAAAGACAGAATGAGCACATGCTGATCAACCAGTAGTGTCACCCTTCCATGCACTTATCCATCATGCAGCCTGTAATTTCTGTATGAAGAAAACTCCCAAAAGGTGACTGTATCAGCAGGTTTCAGATATGTTTCCTGTAAGGAAAGAGACATACAGGATGGTAGGAAGCAATCAATGCTTTGATGTCATCCAGATTAGAATGTAAACTTTGACAGTTCCATTGTATCAAGGTGATCATTTTTATTTATATCTATGTGAATTGGATGGAGAACCCTTCTGTTTATAACCATGTCTTTTTTCTTTGTTGTATTTATTTAAGGGAGGTCTGTTGACCTCCACAGATCCTGCTCTGGGTTGAATGGGCAGGTGTTTGCTGTTGAAAAAAGATTCCAGTGACTGAGGACATGAACAAATGATCATTTTGCTTGGTGGGAGAGATGTAACCAAGTGCCTGTACCCAGAACCAAAGGAAGTAGATCTTGGGGTTTGTGAAATGTATATTAGGGATAGAGATGGGTGCTGAAGTTTACTTATCAACTTTTCTAACCATGGAGGTTAAAAGACATTTTAATTGTTTTGTTTTTTGTTTTGAAATTTTGCACAAAGCTACTCGAGGGCTAACTGTGGTAGCAGTCTCAAATTTAGTAGTGTAAGACTAGAGGGAAGGCAGCTAGTCATCACCACCTACTGCCAACTCTTGGGCTACTCTTTTACCAAAGAATAGTGGGATTGACTGTCACATTATAATGTCCCCATGGCTGGGAGGGTGAGCATATTTGGCGTGACTTGGGTGCAAACCCGCGACCCTCAGATTACGAAGCGCACGCCTTAATATGCTAGGCCATGCCAGGCCTCTATTTGTTTTGATTCTTTTGGAGGCACCACTGTAGTGGTGGAGTGCAGCAGCATACATACAAGATGAAGTGGTGGACAGCAACTTTCAAGTCTCAGGGTAAGTAATGTTATGAATCGTTTTCAAATGCTGCACCTCTTTTTCTTCCAACCATTTAGGGCAAGAACAAAAGTAGGATGGGTGAAAGCCATTGCAATTGATGCAATTAGAGTCTGTTTCAAACTCATAAGCATCATGGCCCTTTCCACCACAATGAGCACATGTCAAGGAACCATGACATCATGTCTTTAAGCAACCGAACTGCTGACACTGGAAACATTCGAGAGAGTTTTGAATGTATGGCTGTATTCTGCAATTAAGATAACCTGCTTTGATGGTGGCAGGTGGACATGGTGATGTAAATATCAGAATGAGGACACTGGTTGGCATCATAATTCCATATTTGCAAGTTGAGATACGCTTCACTGCAGAAACTCCTTGGGTAGAAAAAAACCAGCAAGAATCTCTGACTCGGGGATGTTCTTCAAATAACTCCTTGTGATGAATTCAAAGCAGTATGAGACATAACCTCAATAGGTACATCCCCAAACCCCTTTGAATGCAAGAAAAGATCATTGTGTTGAGATGTGGATGTTTCCACCAATATGTCACCAGAGCAAAGCTTCTTTACTGACTCCAGAGAGCCAGCAAAACCCTCTAGTCCTTTCTGAATGCAAAAAGGAGACATCTGCCTTAAATGTTTGTCTGAAAGATAATATAGTGTAAGAAAATGAGGTACAGGTGTTACAGATGTTGAAGATTGTTGCTTAGAATCTTTAAGACGTGGTCATTTACCTGTGAACTGTTCTTCACTTTCCTATTTAAGTTTTTATTTGGAGGATTCACAATAAAAAAAAGAATATTTTGGTGCTCACTGACCCAACCCACCATGAAGCCCTATGAGGGGATGCACTACAATACAAAACAAGGACACTGCAGGAACACCAGGGTTTCATGAGCACTATACCCAAACACCAGCATCAGACACAATATTCACAAAACCTGTTAAGAACATCCAACACTGGTACTTGGTTTATCCTAGCCCAAGCAGATGAATCAAATGACCCAAGAGGGACCACCCTAAGACTGTCTGTCTACAGGAATTCAATGCCAAAGTGGTGTGTTAGGGTTGAATCCCTCAACCATCAAAATCCTCTCCTCCCCTTCATGGGTCACCACACATGGCAAACACATGGGTGGATGTTGAAATCCCAAAGGAAGTTAACTGAAAGAACAGAGCCTTCCCTGGGAGGTCCCCTCACCATGTATAGGAATCCACACAGAGGAGGATTACTTAGGAAGTTGGAATAACCAAATAATAGACATACTAGAAGCAACAATTCTGATAAGTTGATTAATCAGTTGTTGTAAAAATTGAAAACAGTAGTAATCAAACAACTAACTGTTATTTGTTAATTGTTTTTACGACAATTAATATAATCAGAATTTTGATTAATGATAAATACAGTTAATCAATCAGTTTACATGATAATAATCAATCTGGTTGTTGATTAAAGGTAATTGACTATACTGACCACATCATTCAGCTTTAATCACAACAAAAAAGTACCTTATATATGGTGAAGTCAGTTTTATATAACAGACTGACAAAATGTACCTTTATAAATTAATATACAAGAAAACTAATACCTACAGTGATTAGAATGTACTAAATTTCTGTTGGACATCCTTGATATTCAAACTATTTTCAGTCAGTATACCATTCATATCAATAAAGTATATCCAGTTCAGAAAATTTTTGTGCCTCTGCATAGATTAAGTCTCAACTTTTATTAGTAAAAACCCTCAAAGCCTACCAATACCCCACTGGATAGAGTCAGGATATTCAAATTTTCCCCAGTTTCATGCATTGAGAATGCAAAGAAAACTATTCAGCAAATTAACAACATAAAATTGGAAATGTTATACCCTTAATCTTAGTAATACTTATAAAAGAATGCATCATAACTTTAATAAAAATTATGTTTGTATCATGACAAAAATACTCTTAAACCATTTAAAATATGACAAGTGATATATACAGCCATTCTCAAAATTAAAAAAGCAAAAAACACAAGTTCAGATATAGTTGAAAATCAACTGAACTAAATTTTAGTTTCATATACTATTTGTTCTCCCTTGATATACAAAAATATAAAGAGTACTTAAGAGAAAAAACAACAAATAAATTGTGTGATACCTTCATGGCATAAACATGTTCAGAATCTTTCTGCTGGACTAGAAGAACTGAGCCAAAAGCACCCTGAGCAATTTGTTCTTTTACCTACAAGATACACATTGATATTCATAAATCTTTATTAAAATGTTTTGATATATAATGAGAAAATAATTATTACATACTGAAGAAATGCATTGACATAAACAATTATAATAAATATCACTGATAACTAGAAATCAAGTTTTCATGCTTCCTATCACTTTTTGGTGTTGAAAATGTCAAAATATGGTAATTTTTTCTGCGAAATATAGAAGTTTGGGGGCATATATATGTAACAAGAACAACAGTGTGTTCAATATCAATAAAATAAAATGGTCTCCACCATCTTTTACAACCATCACATCTCAGCCTTTTATTACAAAATCAGATGGGTCTAACTAATTTTACAATATAAATATTTTAATATTTCCATTTTGATGAAATATAAATTTTCTTTATAGAAAAATGCTTTATGCTATGAAATTAAGAAAAAAAACATCTCTTCTGAAATGACACTTAACATAAATAAAATAACATGAACATAATAGTGATATTATTTGAATTACTGTAATTTTTCATACTTTAGAATGTGAAGATATATGATTTATCAGACCAGTATTTCTAATTTACAGATATGTTTAACATAACACAATATTATTATATATACTACACTTAAACAATATTCAAGTTGGTTCTTAAAATCAAAGTTAAAAATAATTTTCAGTTTACTTAACAATATCAGTCAACATAGTGGAGTCAGAGAAGCTTTACTAGTTCACAAAACATGATGAAAAGAATTTATTAACATACAACTGCTCTGATCATATCTTTAACTAAGGTATGACTACATTCTTGAGCAAAATTTTATAAAATAGGAATACAGCATAGTTTTACTATACACTGGCATATAAAATGCTTAAATGTCAGGTGTACAAATCAACTTGCTCATAGAAACTAAAGTTTATCTTTTTTTTTTCTTTTCTAAGATATACTGCTATCAAGATAAATTTGCATTAAAATTTCAGAAACTAGAATAGCTCCACGTTTAATAATTAAATGAATCTGAAAAATTACTATATACAGAAAACTCCCAAGCTAGGATTCTTTTGTGTGCATATTTATATGAAATACAGGAATGTTAATTTTTACGTACGTGTTAATCTAATTTATAATTTCAATGCTAAGATTTTCCTACACTGAAAATATATTTCAGATTGATACTTACTTCTACTTACATAATAGATTTTCTTGTTTAGTGATGCCCTCTATATGTACAAGTGTTTTGCTTGCCACCAGTCATGATACATACACTTACCCAACATGGTTAATGTGATACAGCTGCTTTATTCCATGCAAATAATTATACAACAACTCACCACCAAACTTTCCTGTCATAGCTGATATATTATATAATGCAATCTTTACTCTGAGAGTAGGCAAAAAAGCAGCACCAAAAGTGTGGGAGGAGGTAAATTTTTATCGAAAAATTGAAAATGTTGATTGTAGGAAGTGTGTGTTTTCTTATAGCAAAGCCACATCAGACTATCTGCTGATCCCACTGAGACTTTCACAGTAGGAAGTTATAACTTTTGATATGATAGCTTACTTCCACTCACATTGAAGTTATAATCCCACAATGGAGGGACCATTAAAAAATTTACAAAGATTATCACCCTTTGGAAAATGTCCAAAGAATGCACATGAAGAGTGACATCTCCTGGTACAGGAACACACCAAGTATACTCATCATATCTGATAAAAATATGTGTTATTAATGGGGGCCAAAAAGGGACACAATAAATACTCAAGTGAACCTGCCAAACGGTGCAAGGTGTCTAGAGTGCATTAGAATATAACTGTTAGGTTAACTCCAGTCTAAAACTAAGCAGAATTGGATATTTATCTGGTCTGGAGTAATAGAAGGGTTCCTACTATTTGAAATAGATTTTAATTTTAGGAAAATTATAGTTTGTGATATGATACCTTACCTAGCATGCATCATACCATAACTGGTGGGTCCAGGCATCATCAGGTATTTATCTAAAATCAGAGGAGGAGTCCCAACCATTTTCACCAAGAGCTCACAAAGCAGAAGAGAATGTAACTTTTGTTCAAACTACCCATGCAGGACAAATGTGCAAATCCAGTAAATAACCACAATTAGGTCACTTGAAAACCAACACCTTTGTGCAAGTTAACTGAAACAAGACGGAAAATTACAATTTTTTCAATTTTTTGGTTTTATTTCTGAGAATCCAAAAATTACTCACAAATTAATATATAATATGACTGCCTTTATTATTCAGATCATTAATCTGCTTCGGCATCAAGTCCACAAGTTAACTGCAATCTATACTAATTTTTGGATTGCAGTACCACATATCAATTATGGCTTAATTAGCTTATCTTTCATAGTACAGTCTTTTCCCTGAAGTCTTTCTTTACAAATCACCCAAAGATTTTCAATAGGATTTAAGTTTGGAGAGTTTCCAGGCCAGTCCAGCACCTTTATTTGCATCGTAGTCATGAAATTCTTCACAAGATTCGATGTGTGGCACAGAGCCAGATATTGCTGAAAAATGCCAGATCCATCTGGAAATCTCTTTTTCAATTCTGGAATGACTCTTCTCTGCAAAATTTTGATGTACTGTGGTCCTTGCACCATACCTTCTATGATATGTAAGCCTCCAATGCCATAGTAGCTGAAAAAGCCCCAAAACATTTTATTCAAGGGATATTTTACGAGCTGAGTGATGTGAGATTCTTGAAGTTTCTCACCTGGAGATCTGCAAACATGCAGCCTTCCTTGACCCTGTATGAAGAAACAAGTATTGTAACTGAATAACACCTTCCTCCAATGTTCTTGCATCCAGTTCTTGTATTTCAGACCCCATTAATACCATGCTTTCTTCATTAAGTTGGAAAGAAGTTGTTTTTTGACTGGTCTCTTTGCCCTTCTAACTCAATTTCAAATGACGTAATATTCCTCAAATTTTCATCATATATTCCAAAAATAGATAGACTGTACTGCAAAACACACCTAATGATACCATCTGTGTGAAAAAAATGACAATTAAAGGAAATCAGCAGGTCCAGTGAGCCTACACAGGCCGCCATGCTGAAAATATTGTAAAATGACAATTTGTTTCAATTAATTTGCACAAAGGTGTACATCTGTAAGAATGAGGAATGAAATATGCTGGTTCACTCAATACCAGACACCACTGGGAATTTATCATCCAGTCTCTGGTAAAATGAGGACTTCCTACAAGTCATATTTATGAGGATTTATGTTGACAGGTCCAACTATAATCCAACAGCAGAATACCCAGAAATCAACATCAAGGCAGTGGTAGGAAAAGATATCCCAGCTGGAGTCACGAACTGCATTTTGGTGGATTATCTCTAGTCCATAACAAGACAGCATCAGGTATTGTACAGTAAGTCCACAGTAAGAGGAGAGTTTACTCCATTAGAACACTACTGCCCGACCTTAAACTGAATACGACTGAGCCAACTCAGAAGGATGCCTCCATGATCCACCACATCAGCAGCTAAAAGATGGTAAGTAGTAAATTCTTTTGTACTCCACTTGAAGAGGGAGATAAACAATACAGTGAGGAGTCCAGAGGAACACAACACTGAAGAAAGTGCAATTGGTGACAATGAAACCCTATTTTTAAAAGCAAGCCAGTCCTGATTTATTCAACCAGGATCAGAGGGATGAGTAACCATACTGACACTGTTGTATTCGTGATAGTCTATGAGTAAGTAGAGTCTGGAACAGGCATATATATACGAGATAAAATACCTTAAGGATGAACCTACTAGCAGTCCTTTGGCAAACCTCATCTCAACAGTGGGTGATATTGATACAGAAGAATATACAGTGCAGATTTATGGAATAGTACACCTGGACAGGCACAACTCACCACAAAGAACTAACATGTAAAATTAAGCCACTGTAAGGAAATAAAGAAATATTAAATTACACATCCATTCACAGTTGAATGGTGCAGGATGGCAGTTGTTGGTATTTGGTAACCTCATGAGGAGATGGATATATGATGAAGTCAAAGAGAGATGAAGGCGTGTACACATGCCATCCAAAATGATCTCCCCTAATGGGAAACAGAAGTGGACAGCCAGTTAGAGGTGAGTTACCAGAAGTAAGCCATTTAGGAAATACAGCATTGAAGGGCATGAACTAAACAGTGAATTCCTTTGACAGATACTGAACTGAACATACAAAACTTTTAAGTCACAGCTAGTCACAACAGGTGAGGAATGTTCCACATGTACCTCATGCTGTATTTACATGGAAGCATATTGTTAGTGTCTTGCAAAATAAATCAATAAAAGTCAATTCTAGTGAGTAAATGGAAACTATAAATGTTTCCAGTGCTTCTGAAAAGCTGTTATATCCTAAATGATACAGGTGGCACTGCTATTTTGCTTAATGCTTAACTGCATACAATAAATCCCCATGAGTAACATACAACAAAAGGAAATTGTCTAATTTCTTAAAGTAGGAAACAAATACAAAATTTTGGCAAAAGTAAAATATTAGTTCTACTCCAAGAAACAAAAAATGACATAGTGTAAACAAACATTTTTGGAGCTATAAAGAGCCACTCAGGTTGTCAAAGTGACTATTAATTTTTTTAAAATTTGTCATCATAAAAAATTAAACCACTAAAAACATTAATGAAATGTATTCTATTAAACACCACAGTTAAAAATTATGAATACCTATTAGCACAAATATCTCTACTACTAAACTGCCAGTGCAAGCATACTACATAGGTAGAAGTTTATTCATAACTTTTTAAAAGTAAAATAGGTCAGATAATATAGCTCCATTGTTTGTAGACAACAGATTTTCTAAATTTGCTGACAAGAGAGTGCTAAATTTCATTCACAAACCTGATAGCAGTAAAAATAGCAAAATCTAATTTGCATATGCAAGAAGAACATGACTTGTACCTGTTGAAATAAATCCTAAATAATTTATCCACAGACTTTGTCTCAAATTACTGATCTAGTTATATATTACACATTAAAGTGTAAATGTGTTGTATAATGTAACTTTTGTTTATATTTATTTTGCATCTTATGAAGCAATTTTCCATCATGCTCTACATCCTGTCTGGTTGCCTAAGGTGTTGTTTGTTTTCTTAAAGACAGGAATTTGTTACTCCCCTTTATTTTACCTATGACTACCACTGTTAAAAGTATTAAACTTAGTGTTACTAAAGGCTATCCAATATAAAATTCCTTACTTTTTTCTCTGTTATCTCCTAATTTTTGTAATGGATGTGGTGGCTGTATGACATCATTATATTCGGGTGTTTAGTGCAATTAAATAATCAAGCAAGCATCAGGCTTGTTAATGAACTACACTCAATTTTTCCAGCATAAAACAGAAAACTGAAATAACTAATCAATTAAGTTGAATAACCAGGAATTAATCAAATATAATGAGAAATTCTAAAGACAACATTTCAAGTACCTAAACAGTTGGATTAATTGAAAGTTATGAAAAACATTAATTTTGATATGATGATAACTTTTGTG
This sequence comes from Carcinoscorpius rotundicauda, assembly GCA_011833715.1. Taxonomy (NCBI): domain Eukaryota; kingdom Metazoa; phylum Arthropoda; class Merostomata; order Xiphosura; family Limulidae; genus Carcinoscorpius; species Carcinoscorpius rotundicauda. Next base: position 40,935,182 of record CM022394.1, on the reverse strand, counting down.
AAATTAATAAGTTTAATCATAATCTTGATTAATTAATTATTTTGTGTGCAATAACTGACCAACTTAGTACTCATATGTAATCAATTAAATGATTTAATAACCCAGCTCTAGTCAATATGATGTAAATTATTAGTTTAGAATATAAAATGCATGAATTATTACATTATTCACAAGATTATAAAAACCAGAAGTATGAAGCAAATTGTACAAAGATTTTGTTTTCTACTTTCAATGTTTGTAAAAAAAAAAAAAAAAACTCCTACTGTGTACAATGGTAGTTTCTTGTTGTTGTATTACAATGTTTTTTTTTAAATACTTAACTATCTTTTTTCTTACTTTTATATACTGTGGAAGTTCTAGATCTTAGTTGTATCTGTAATCTTGATGTTCAATCATTGACATGTTAGAATGTTACTTTGATTTGAATGGATCTTTCAGGAATTGTGGGCTGACTGGTCAAAATTCTAAGATTCTTCTACAATTACTAATGGTATAATGATTTGGACTATTATTCTTGTCTTTATTTTCTCAATGCTTTGACCAATGAGTTCCCTGGCTGTTGTCAGGTGTTATAACAGAAATTTTTGTTAATGCATCACAATCAGAAATTTTTTTTGTGTGCAATTTCCAGGATTTCAAATTCTCAAACCTGGCATCCTGAATATGGACAAAGCGACTACTTGGCTGATATAACACCTAATAGTGGATGGAAAATTCAATGGTGAAAACGTAGTGAAAATAATAATACACATAATAAAGATGAGAATAATAGTCAGAATAATTATACCATTAGTAATACTAACACCTTGTCTCAATCATTCTGTAAAACTATTCTTCTACAGTTATGGTACATAAATTATGTTTGTTCGAGAAGTGAAGTTTTAATGTGTATTCATTACATTTTTATTCTGTAAAAACAAACCAAAAGAAATGTTTCATTGGAATGTGAAGTTATGAAGTCAGTGATGAAAATGGAAAGTTCAATGACAAATTATTCTGTGTTAACTTTTAATGACACATTACATCGCATAACAGTTTTATTACTGAGCTGAGAGAATAAAACTATGAGCTGTTGTGATAAATAATACAGTGTATATGAAGGTCACTTAAGAAGTGTTTATGAGCAAGTATTCACCACCTTCAGATCAAGACTATATTAAAAATTATAAATTCTTTAAAACAATAAAAGTGCTAGCACCTGTTCTGAAGCCTCATAATGGCTCCATTTTATCTACATTGTAAATACTATGCTACTTGAAGAACTTTCACAAAAGATGAGAAAGAATACCCAAGAACATTACAAGTATGTTATTAATCTAGCCTACAAACTAACCAATCTGAATTATATATGTCACAATGGGAATGATCTCCCATACAACAGTAATTACACAAGCAAACAAAAAAACTATCTTTAGAAAATACGAGTGAAAGGAAATGAACATCCTAAAACAATACAAATTATTCCTTACCTATATATTTTATACATGTTACAATGGGAAGGATTTCAATGATCAGGGCTTTGATTCAGTTATGACCTCAGAACAACTGATGACAATTTCAATTTTTAATGATCAGTTAAGTGTTCTTATCCAAGTGAATCCCATTCCTGCTGTAGATTCTGAAAATCTTTCTCTGTTAACTAGATGTAAAAGCCTGTACCATCACTCTATCTTAGGCAGTTAGTTGACTTACGGATTAAGGAGACTCATGACTGGTTACTGCATGAGTCTATTGTTGTGAAAAACAGGAAGACAGCCCAATTTTTATCTGATGAAAACTGCCTTCTTGAAACTGAAGATTAGGAAGAAATAAATAAAAAACAGGACAGTGGAGAACAAATGATAACAGTGGATATACTTGGTAAGGATGAGGCAAAGACTTAAATATCATATTCGATTAGCCACAGACATTGCTTAACAAGATTTTTTAATGCAGATAACTTGTAGTTTCCAGCATTATTAGACAATAACTGTGCTACTTCGAAATAAATATAAAAATGTTACATAAATAGCTAAAACTAAAATATCCACAAAAACAGTATTTATTACTGAATTTGAAGTTTTGATGTAATGAAATAGAAACTTCTAATAAAATGAGATTTTACAATAGCTTAGCAAGATTAATTAAATATTTTCAGTAAGTTTATAATGCATGAGATATGTATCTGGTGTTGGTTGGTTGGTTTTATGGCTGCCTTTTCATTTATTTATTTTCTTGTTCTGCACAAAATTAAATACAACTTCCTTGCTCTGTGTGTGTATATAGTTTAGTGCTCACTGATATGTATTTGACCATAAATATATTTATGTATGTATCAGTAAATGTCTGACTAGCAAATAGAAATACTTTTTAATAGTCCTATAAAATCAAAACCTACCTTCTTAGACACTTATTTAAAATATTTGCAGTTCCTAGAAATATTCCCAAAAAATATTGGTAGACTCAACTCTTATTAATGTCATAGGTGTGATTTTAAAATTACTGATCAAATGCAAACAAGATTACTGAACCAAACATTAGAGATAAAAATCACTTGAAATGTTGATTTTTATTATTTTGAGGCAACTGGAGCTGGTTCAAAATAGCTTGGTTTGATTAACATAATTCATAATAGTAGCTTTTTCCTCATCACAACCAAAATGTTACAAAATCCACCTGTTGTATACATTGTACTTATTAACTGACACCACATCTTTTTAAACTCTTACATATGTTAACACAGAAGAGATACTACTTAATTTTTAGAAAATTTAAATAAAAGTAACTTATGTTTTTCTTACCTGAAATTTCTGTTCTTCTAATGCTCCTCTTACAGGAAACTCTGGTAGAAACATAGCTTCTACAAGTGCAACTGGCCAGGTTGTTTTTGTTGCTTCATACTGATTACCAGAAGTGGACTGCTGCCATCGTCGGCGAGAAATTCGAGACCAAGGTCGTTGTACGCTACTTATAGACTGACCACTGTGGACACTTGAGAAACTGAACTGAAGCAATACAAAATATTAATGGAAACAATTACTGACATATTTGGTTGTTTAATACCACAATGAAAGACTTAAAAACTATATTCAATAAGGTATTAAGATATTACCATCAGAACCTTGCTAAAGAAAGCAAAATAACCAAAATGAGTACACCCCGTATTTAAAACAATAGACAAATCATCAGAACCAAACAAGAGATTTTTATATCCAAAAGTACCTAGCTATTGTACTTAGCAAACTAAAATTCAAACAACTGAATCCAAAAACTTAGTACATTGTTGGATAAACTATTCTGTAACTTATAAATAACAGAAATCATTTTACCAAAGAATGAGTTAGAATTTCAGATTTAGAGTCAGACGTATTACTTCCTGATACATATTTTCAAGTTTATGTTTAAAAATTTCTAACATCATTACAGAATAACAACTACTCATACAGAGGCAAATTAAAATTCACTTGATCTCTTCAAAAATTAGAAGTTTGTAGATCTAAATGTGTGAAAAAACTGTTGTATCAATTTGTTGTAGATGAAATTAAAAAGATAAGAAATGGTTTTTGGGTTTCCAGTGCTAACAATGACAGGCAACTGCACAAGTTTTTATACTAACTGTCTAAATATAACTTACAAGTATGTTTAACTGCAGGAAATGTAGAAACTTTCTATGGCAGTTTTAAAATAAAACTTATAAAACCTATATGTACACAGACAGTGGTGACGGCTGTTCTCCCTGCAGGCAAATAGCATGGTTCTTGGTAATCAACAAAATAAACACATGATCCTTTGAGTGGCAAAAGAAAAATGCAGTTGTGGTCCAATAACTAGCAATCTGTACTTAAATTAATTGCTGAATGGCAAAAGTTTCACAGAAACAACCATATGTAGTATATAGTATCAGCTATTCTACTACCTGGCTCATTGACAACTAAAGTGGTTGTTGACTTTTCTTTTGAACCCAGGTGGCATGGCAGTGACCCATACTTTAGATTACTGTCTTTGTCCACATACATGTGCATATGGAAAAAGAAACTACACTTTCTGTCATAGGACACAAATAACTAATTTTCTGTTAGGAAATACGACAATTTTATTACATGTAGGGTCATCCTGTGCTTCCTTCACAGCACAATTATAGATATTTCACATGTAAAATTAGGACAAACAGTTCCTGTCAATACATCCATACATGGAAACCAGTTGCTTGTGAATGGTGAAAAATTAAATTTAGTGAGTAAAGAGAGGTATTAAGTCTGCTGGTTCCTTGAAATTTTTTATTGATGTAACAACTCTTAAGGTGTTTTTATATATATATAAGCATAAGATTATTATTGTGGCTTGTGTATTTTCTACTAATTCTAGCGTGTAAAGGAAAGATATTAAATTCATTTGAAAACTTACGTTTAAGCACTGATTTTTCTTACGTATGTATTGAACTATTGCATACTGATACGCTAATATTTAAATATTAAAACAATATAAGTTGTAATATGTTAATCTATTTTGTTAGTCATGTTTTTAAAAAACAAAGTTAGGCTTACCTGACTCTGGGTAGAATACCATCGTTTATTGAGAGATGGTGAATTTGACTGTGCGTTTCCCATTTAACTGAGAACAACTACACATTTTTCTGACCCTAATCAGTAATTATTAAATTATGTTTAACTTTTCCAAATGTCATTACCAAATGCATTTAGGTATGCACTCAGTTTTACTCTTTATATTTCACATTAAGGGTAATTCAAATACGATTTGTAGCCTTCCAGTTTCACAACTCCGCACACCTGTGTAATAAGTTATGAAACATCTAAAATTTGTATTCACTTTTAGACGGCTGAGTTGAGTAATTGATACAGTTTATAATAAATATTTCCGTTCCCACGTGAGATATAAAAGTGAATTTAATCAAATGAAGTCAACAATATAATTTTATAAATAATCTATAGTTTTATTATTTTCTTGGGCTCAACATATATACTTAAGTGTTGAAGCGTGAAATGCAGTCTTTCAGTTAAGTATTCCTGTCTTTACAGTTTTACTAACACTTTCATACCCTGATAATACAGCAGTAAGTCGACGAATATACAGCCCTTAAACACAGGGATTCAATTCAACTCGGTGGGTGCAGTTGATAGCCCGAAGTGGCTTTTCTATAATAAAAACAATCTGAAACTTTACAATAAAACTGTACAAGCAAGAATATTGAAGACAAATTTAATTTTATTTATAATAATTAATAAGTTCTTAATATCATAACATATTACTCTGAGATAAAAAAAAATATATATACTTTAATACTACGAATTGCTCTAGATAACTATGTTATTAACATAGAAATACGATACTCTATAACCCTAGCGTTCTCGAAAGGTAGACATTTCTTCAAAAGCAAACTGATTTACTTTTCTTCTTAAATAATGTGAATGAGTCCTGAAGAGGTATTTTCAAGAACCTGTTGCCATTTTGTTACATAAATTCTTGTCATGAGCGTCTGTTGTGATGGATGCTTCTTATCTGAGAGATAGGGGAAATGTTTATATCATTTATATTACAGAACAGAAACTTGGCATATTGATGGTGTCTCGTGAGTTTCTCAATGAGTTTTATAAATTTCTGAAATATTTTTCTTTAATACTTGACAGATACGCAGCTTGGTTTAGGTCGAGTGTTGTCAGATACTGGGAGTTCAAGAGAAAGGATATGGGAGTTGTTTTCTTCAAAGAATGTAAAAGAGTGACAAATCACAAGATATAGGTTGAAAGTCATTACGAGATCTGATGTTAGTGGAAGAGGATCTAAAACGTTTTGATGAAAGGAACTCTGCATGATAAGAGAAAGTATGGTTGTCTGGAGAAAATTATAATGTAGACAATGTAGAAATACACAGTATTTCCACTAACATTGGTTTTGTGTAATTTTGAAGACAGGGAAGTGGAAGATGAAGGGTTTGTGACTATGGAAGAGCGAGCAACTGAAGCGTAAGAAAAGCAAATGTTGTTTTAGTGGAATTTGATGTTGGCAGGAAAATGTGATTTATGTTGAGTTTGTTAGCAGAACCAAATGAACCTGGAAACTGATTATGAGACAATGAATAAGTTCCTAGATGGTAAAATTGAGAGAAAAAAATACTAGAGTGTGAGACTTTGGTTGCTTTCGAGACAGGAATGGATGTAAAGTATTGATAGAAGAGGAAACAAGATCTGCTAGAAACAGCAAAGTGAGATAGTTGTAGTGACATGGAATAGGAAGACAAACCAGGTAGAATACAACAAGAGATAAAGTATTTGAAGTCTAAGTAAAAATACATGAGAAGTTGAGGAAAAGCCCGTCTCACATACGAGAAAATTAGTGAGTAGTAACAGGTTTGTTTGGGTAGTGAAGGCAAGTTAGGGATGAAGTTTACATAAGTTTATGGTTAGTTCGTTAAAGTGTATGATTTTATTACTAAGATATGTGATTGGTTTGACACTTTACGTGTTGAGATCATTAGATGAAAAGTCTTTTTTTCACGTGCTTATGGATTACATCAGAGTTGTTGTTGTTTTTGAATTAAGCACAAAGCTACACAATGGGCTATCTGTGCTCTGCCCACCACAGGTATTGAAACCCGGATTTTAGCGTGTAAGTCCGCAGACATACCTCTGAGCCACTGGGGGGCAATTACATCAGAGATAGCCAGTTTTTGTGTGATCCAAGGCTACGGGTTAGGCATGGCCAAGCGTGTTAAGGCATTCGACTCGTAATCCGAGGGTCGCAGGTTCGAATCCCGCTCGCCCACCCAGCCGTGGGAGCGTTGTCATGTGACGATCAATTCCACTATTCGTTGGTAAAAGAGTAGTCCAAGAGTTGGCGGTGGGTGGTGATGACTAGTTGCTTTCCCTTTAGTCTTACACTGCTAAATTAGGAACGGCTAGCGCAGATAGTCCTCGTGTAACTTTGCGCGAAATTCAAAACAAACAAACAAATCTAAGGCTAAACATATAAACTACTATGTTTTTGAGCTCTGAAAAGCGGTGTTAAGTGGAATTAACGGTCTGTTTCAGGGCATCAATATCAAAATTGTTTGCTTGTTTGTTATAAATTTCGCGCAAAGCTACACGAGGGCTATCTGTACTAGCCGTCCCAAATTTTGCAGTGTAAAACTAGAGGAAAGGCAACTAGTCGTCACTATCCATTGCCAACTCTTGGGCTACTCTTTTACCAACGAATAGAAGGATTAATCGTAACGTTATAACACCCCCACAGCTGAAAGGGCGAGCATGTTTGGTATGACGGGGATTTGAGCCTGCGACCCTCGGATTACGAGTCGAATGCCTTATCCACCTGGCAATGCCAGGTATATTAATAGTAAAATGAATTACAAGAAATCGCAGGAAAATGATCATAGTTATGACATCGTCTATTTTAACTTCACTGATGTATTTTGAATAGACTCGATGTCTAGTAAGAAATTTTAAGTGTTCATGTAGTTACTTTAGAACAGAGTCAACTAAAATAAGTATGTTAGGAAATAAAAATAATATACTTACTTGAATTGGGTACGACATTCTTACATGGATATATTTTTGTGATTTTAGGATCTATGTGTTTTCTTAACATTATGAATATGGAATTAACAAAACATTTTTAATGTCTTTTTCTCGTTTTCTTTAGTCCAGAGCCACGTACTGCGCTAACTGCTCTATTTTCGTCGCGAGATTGTGCCCTGAAGTTTAAAAGTAATTAAGATAAATTTCTACAAAGCCTTTTCAGTACTTACAATAAAGTACGACGTGGTCTTTTATTATTGAAGATTAGAACTAAGTTGCGACAGATTTTTACAATGAACTAGATCGTCACTATTATTATTAATATATCTTATTATTCAATTAAATTTTTATTCTTCTTTTCAATATTAATATAGAGCGCTATTAATTATGACAGACTAAGAAATAATATTGTCAATACATTTTGTTCCCTTAAATGATATAAAAAAGCGTTTCTACGATATATTTTGTGAAAAAAAAAGACATGCAGATCTTAAATGTATGTAATTAACATGTTGTTTTGAATTAAGCACAAAGCCACACAATGGGCTATCTGTGCTCTGCCCACCACGGGTATCGAAACCCGGATTTTAGCGTGTAAGTCCGCAGGCATGCCGCTGAGCCACTAGGGGGCATGCAATTAACACTCTGTTTGCTGAAAAATTTTAGATATAGTTGGATATCATATTAATAAACATAACAACAAAAATAACAAAAAAATGTGTATAAAAATAAAATTTCATGTCCCTAAAAACATTTTACGCGTCATTCAAATTTGAAATCATGAAAATCGACTACTGAATCGTGCAGTCATTTTTTACTTGTATATACCAATTGCTCGAACGTGTTCTTTTATTGTATGGGTTCTTCAAATTAAGTAGTACAAATATTTCGAAGTCCAATCCATAAATAATAAAAAAACTCAATTCATTTCTTTTCAAGTCCGGCTTGGCGTGGTGATTAAGGCGCTAGACTCCTAATTTGAGGGTCTCGGATTCGAATCCCATCATTCCAAACATGCTCACCCCTTTAGCCATGAGGATGCTATAATGTAACGGTAAATCCCACTATCTGTCGGTAAAAGAGTAGTTCAAGAGTTGGCAGTGGATAATGATGACTCGCTACCTTCCCTCTCTAAAATCCCTTTCTGTGAACTCAGCAGATAGCCTTATGAAGCATTGCTGTAAGAAAAAGCACACACACCTTCCCTTTAGTCTTACATTGCTAAATTAGGGACGGGTAGCGCAGAAAGCCCTTGAGTAGCTTTGCGCGGAATTCAGACAAACAGTAATTTTTTTACCCACAGTTGACTACACGTGACTCTCCCTTTCACACAGTTGTAGACCTAATTTCACACAGAGCATATTTACTCTCAACAGCAGAATTTGTTCGCTGATACTGCAACTAATGTGTAAATAAAATGATTTGTACAATTTCACAATTATGTTATTAAATATACAGATATGAATACTTCAGTAACTTCTTTATCACTGAATAAACCAAAAATGACTTAATACTTTCATATTTCTCGTATTTATAATGCATCCTTATTTCTAGATATTTTATAAAGTATCTCAGTCATTAAAATTCACGAATAGACTACAGATTGTAGGACTATAAGAAACTTTTTAATCTATTATCATCACTAGCTGAGGTATCTATACCATGGAAGGAAGTTATATAATTTCATGATTAATGAAAGATTATCTAATGACATGAGAAGTTGTTCCCTTTATATATAATTTTTTTAATAAAAGGACCATAAAAACAGGGACGAAGTAGTGGTTAAAAGACCCTAACGAAAACTGCAAAATACAAAATTGAAAATTTGTATGTATTTCCCCATAGACCTTATGGACCTTCAAACACTGCTGGCTAAAGTCTTAAGACCAATGAACAAAAAGAAAATATATGCATTTGGCGTTGTTAGAATCGACCACTTATTTGAGTAAAGCTTCGAAAGATGACAATAAAAAAAGGAAACTGAAAAACTTTTTTTAGCATTTAATAGGGAAAATGTTAACACTATGAAATTAGCCTAAATACTAACTGGTCGGTCCAAGAAAATTTCGCCGGCGTTAAGCAGGAGGATTAGACGGGTTGTGCGGCAAAACACCAGCCAATCGTCGAACCAGATTAAGGCCCTTACGGTTGCAAAATACAGCTCAAGAACAATAAGAGGGCATCTACGAGAAAAAAGCTTTAAAAATCGTAAACGTCTTCAAAGGCCACTCCTCTTTTCACACCACGAAACAAATCGGTTTCTTTGTTGAGATGCACCAAACATGGGACGTAGAAAAGTGGAAGAAGGTTTTGTTCTCTGATGAGAAAAAAAATTTAACCTGGATGGTTCAGATGGCTTCCAATGTTACTGGCACGATAAGAACATCCCACCGGAGACATTTTCTACACGACACAGTGCAGGAGGTGCTTCCTCCTTCCATGGAACAATAGAGCTTTAGGTTATACTGGGGCGTCAAACAGCAGCTGGCTACATTGGCATGTTGGAGAGAGCATCCTTATTGACTGAAGGCCTTCGCTTCTGGAAAAATAACTGGATCTTTCAGCAGGATAACGCTGCAATTCACAATGCTCGCAGGAGAAAGGACTTTTTCATGACGAATAATGCGATTCTTTTGGACCATCCAGCGTGTTCCCCGAATTGAACTCCATCGAAAATGTTTGGGGTGGATGACAAGGGAAGTCTACGCAAGTGGACGTCAGTTCCAAACAGTGCATGATCTTCGTGAAGTCATCTTAACCACTTGGAATAACTTTCTTGTCAGCCTTCTGCAAACTCTTATACCGACCATGCCAAACCGAATGTTTGGAATTATTCGCAATGACGGCCGTGCAACTCATACAGAGACCTCTTTTTGGGCATTTCCTACCCTGTTTAGGACTTTTTTTTTGGTATGGTTTTAAACTTTTGACCTGCTAGTATTTAGGTTAATTTTATAGTGTTGACATTTTCCTTCTTAAATGCTGAGAAAATTTTAAAATTTATTTTTCCTTTTGTTATATTCATGTTTCGAAGCTCTACTCAAATGAGTGGTTGAGTCTAACAACGCAAAATCCATATTTTTTATTTATGTTCATTGGTCTTCATGATTTTGGCCAGCAGTGTATCAATTTTGATGAAGAATCATCCACACCCTGCGAAGTATTTATACGAACATGCAACAGACAGTACTGTTATATTTCGGCCTGGCATGGCCAGGTGGTTAAGGCACTCAAATCGTAATCCGATGGTTGCGGGTTCGAATCCCCGTTACACCTTTCATCTGTTGGGTGTTATAATGTTTTGGTCAATCCCACTATTTGTTGGTAAAAAAGTAGCCCCCAAGAGTTGGCAATGGGCGATGATGACTGACTTTCTGGTCTTATACTGCTAGATTAGGAATGAATAGCGCAGACAGTCCTTGTGCAGCTTTACGCGAAATTAAAAAAAAAGTCTCTCTATAACAAATAAGTTATTTTGGTTTAATGGTTTTTCGTAACTGATAGATCATTTTGGTTTAAATAAATTATAAGATAATTTCGTATAACATGATTACAGATATGTAATTATATAAATAAAATTCGTTTAAAAGTGTGAGGTTATCAACAAAGATTGTTTGTTGCAAAACAATAAAGAAAAACACAGCATAAACAAATTTAAGAGTCTTTCTTATGTAACATGCTGTTGTTTGTTTTAAAATATGGTATTCATCTCCTACTATCACATCTTTCTATAGTTTATAGTGAGTGCACTCATATAACTTAATTGTTTTTGTAATTGAATAAAGATTACTTTAACTTTGTTTACACTGTGTTAATTGTATTTATGGATCTTAATCAAAGTAAAGAATTACGATCTACATTTTGTATTGAACCACCTGTTACGTACGGATTGTTATGTGTTTCTGAAACTGAAAGTATTACAATCGCTTATAATACAACATGGCATGTAAAAGTTAAATACTAAAATATAGAAATAATAAAAACAATAAAAGATTTATTGTTTAATAAATACTTTTGTGTAAAACTGTCACTTTGACATTCTTCGAAAACTGTATAAATAGTACTGTTAGTGAATGTTACAGTTAGTATTATAATTTTGTCTTTCAATAAACGATTTGCTACTGAGGTAGAATTTTGTTGTGTACCTAAAAGGAAAAAATCTACCATTTCCTTCTGATGAGTCAGAATGTCAAATCTTACAGACACAAATTAATGTGTGGTGAGATATGTTCAATAATTCTCCTACACATTGGAAATCTTGATAAAATTTAGAGACAGATGTGGTTGGTTTGATCCTTGCATTTTCCTATATCTTTAACCCTAGGGTTGATGCTCATTTATCCAACATTGATATAGCTGTAATAATCCTTCAATACTTCATTTCTGTCCTTTTATATTCTGCTTTTTACTTTCTTTACGTCGTTTTGTACTTACACATTTGTTTCTCTGGTATTCTTTTGTGTATTTGTTATGATTTCCTCCTAATTTTTTGATGAAATTGATTTTTGTTCATAATTTTGTTGTAAATCAAATGTTGTTTTTTGTAATTACTCTTTATTCAAATTTTCTATTTTATTCTTCTCTATCTTTTTTTCAATTTTCGTCATTAGCTTGTTAATGTTAAGGACATTTCGAGAACGTGTTTGTATTTTCTCTTTTTGTTTTAAACCAAATATTTCCACTCATGGTACTAATGATGGAATAATTTCTATTGTTTGATTGATTTTTTTATATTATTCACTGATAAGAGAGGAATGTAAGCTCTAGTTCAATCGTAACAAAACCGTTTTATTTCTTTAATCACAAGTACTCGCTTTTCAAGTTCCGATTATTAACTAGCATTCACTGAAAAATAGTTATAATTTCATAAGTAAGGCTAAATAGTTACTTACCTACTATTTTTCAAATTTAATTTTTTTGTTGAAATGCAAACTCACAAAACTGAACTGATTGTTTAAATGTGTGACAGTGGCAGACAGCTTCATGATTTTAAAGTTTAGAGAAAATATCCAAATGTTCAATCTTGAAGTTATTCCATGATGCCAATCGTTCTTCTGGGCGATTAAACAATATAAACATCAAAATTAAAACCATAGTCCACACTAATATTTAAAAATTAGATTAAAGATTGCATTTGAAATATTATGTTAGACTCCAAGTACCACATTCCAAGAGTGTTTTGCTCTGTAGTAGTCAGGGAAACCACGAGTTTCCTACTCTCCTCAATTAATATATAATTTCTTTCAAACTTTTTGTTCATAATAAGTATATGGTGTTAATATAGAAAGTCGTTTAACGTAGCCACTAAGTTCTTCTCGACTCTATTACTCACAAAACAGGATATTTTGACTAAAACACACATATACTTTATCTTGGGAAAGATTGGTGTAGTGTAGAACATTCTAAAAATAATAACATTATTGTTATAATTGTATAATGACATTTTTTTCAGTCTAAAACGCGAGTTTTAAACAGCAACAGAAAGATTATAGAGTGTGATATTTAACACAAAAAAGGTTCTTCAGTATTAGTCTGTTTATCTGTACTTGAGGACTAGCTGTGCTAGCAGTCCCTAATTTAAAAGAAGATAAGATAGTTGGTAAACATCACCCATCACAACTCTTGGGTTTCTCTTGACAAAGGTAAAGTGGGATTGACTTTGCCCTTATGGCTGAAAAAACGAGCATGATTAGTGAAGGGATTCGAACACGCTACCCACTGATTTCAAATCCATATCCTTCAGTAATGATGCCACATTATATATTCGTAGTTTTAGCCTTGAATGTGTTTGCGTTTCAAATAAACATTATTTCACTGTCTTAAACTTCTATCCAGAATCATTCTCAGTATCAAATTCAGTCGAGGCTAGAAGAATTGAAATTTCTGTTTTGCAATACGTTTAGTGGCACGAGCCTCATGTGATTCTTTAATTTCTATTCAATTACTGAACAAAAACTCAGTATAATATAGAGATTATAATACTGTAACTGTATACTAGGATTAAAGTACATTGGTAAAATATTTCATTATTGTAGCTTACAATAACGTTTTAAAATATAGTTTTAAGTAGTTATTATGCACAAGCTGAAAACGCGTGTACATGATCTATATGAGTACAGTGAAGAAGTTGTACGTTTATCAGCACAACATATGTATCAAGCTGCAATTATAACCAAATATTTAATGGGACGACAGAAAGGGAAGGAAAGTCACTCTATCTCTTGGAGATTTAAGTCATTAACATTCATGTTTTTCTTTAAAATGACTTGGTTATTTAGGAGTTTGTTGTAGTTTAAGGTTTTTGTGGTAATTTATGCGAAGAAATGGTATGCAAATAAGATTAATTTAATATTTAAATATGTCTTCTGTTGTACCACTCTGTAATTCAAGCTACTACTGCAGTTTAGATCCCAAAAGTAATTCCACCTCTTTCAAAATTCCTGTTTAGTCATTAGCAAGAAAACACACACAATATTAGACTGCGATGTGGTCTGAGTTGCTTTCAAACCGCCCCAACCGCTGCTACATTTGTGCGTGAAAGAAGTTTAATGGAATTGAGATGTCTAAAGCTAGAGTTTAGTTTTTGCACAGCACCACCTTGCTTCAGTTATCTTTGTTGAAACCAATCTTAGCATTTTACTCCATTTCTTTGCCGTTGGATCTGGACTTTGTCTGTACAACAATCAAACAGTGAGGAAAGGAATCGGGGGGCAAGTTACGAGTATTTGCATGTTGTTGTGGGTGTGGTATAGTGACTGTATAACAATCAAACAGTGAGGAAAGAAATGGGGGGGCAAGTTACGAGTATCCGCGTGTTGTTGTGGGTGTGGAATAGTGACTATATAACAATCAAACAGTGAGGAAAGGAATGGGGGGCAAGTTACGAGTATTTGCATGTTGTTGTGGGTGTGGTATAGTGACTGTATAACAATCAAACAGTGACCCCCAGTGGCTCAGCGGTATGTCTGCGGACTTACACGCAAAAATCCGGGTTTCGATACCCATGGTGGGCAGAGCACAGATAGCCCATTGTGCAGCTTTGTGCTTAATTCAAAACAACAACAACATCAAACAGTGATGAAAGGAATGGGGGCAAGTTACGAGTATCTGCATTAGCTGTTGTTGTGGGTGTGGTCACAGTAAAGATGTCAACTTCTCAAGTTCATGTTTTAATAAAGCGATGTGGAATTGGTCAACAACAGATAAGGAATTTATTTGCTACAGGTAATACACATGTAAGCTGCATAAATGGTACCTGATCATTGAAATAATTAGTAGTTGTGGTCATTCATTAAAACTAACACTTCTGGTTGAACCTCTGAATGAGGTTCGATATGATCAGGTGGTTAAGGCACTCGACTCGTAATCTGATCTTCCTGTGTTTATCGATCTTATCTTTGTTGATTTTATAATTTCTTGGTTTTCGTTGTCCTGATTTTTATTATTATTTTGGTCTTTCTGTTTCGATTTATCTGATGACTTTGATATTCTGACTTATATTGATTCTTCTGACCTGTGTTGGTTGATGCAATTTATGTTGTAAAGCTACACGAGGGCTAGCTCAGCTAGCCGTCCCTAATTTAGCAGTGTAAGACTAGAGGGAACGCAGCTAGTCATCATTACCCACCGCCAACTCTTGGGCTACTCTTTTACTAACGAATAGTGGGATTGATCGCATATTATAACGCCCCAAGACTGAAAGGGCGAGCATGTTTCGTGTGACGGGGATTCGAACCCGCGACCCTCGAATTACGAGTCGGGTGCCTTCACCACCTGGCCATGCCGGGCAGTTGTGAGTGGAATGTAATTCGCTTCATGGTTTGAGGTAGGTATGCAAGCTTTTAAGGCAGGTATTCCATTTAGCTCTTTACAATTAACATGCACATTGCGGAATATTACTTAGTGTCATAATTATTTTAGAAGACAACGTTTCTTTCTAAGAAGGCAATTACTTACCCGATACATTATTATTTTAAAACGGAACAACTTAATCCACACAAAGTTTGCTCTAGAAGATGGTATTTTTTAATCTTTTACAAATCTGCTCGATTGCAATCTGTACCTAATTTGGTAGTATAAGACTAGAGGGAAGGCAGGTAGTCATTACCACCCACCATCAACCCTTGGGCTACTTTTTGATGATTGGGATTGACCGTCCAACTATAATGCCCCTGCGGCTGAAAGGGCGAGCTTGGGGATTTTAACCCGCGACCCTCAGATTACGAGTCGAGCACTCGTCAAAACACAGTAACTGTAACTCTGATTCATTGAGCAGAAGCTGTATGTGCCAGTGGTGGATAATTTCTGCTAATCAGAGTTGTTTCCAAGTGACAAAGGGTATTCATAAGTAAAGACTATGACTCATGAGGTGGGCACTTCAGGACTGAAAGCTCCTCTAATCATCAACAATAACTATCAACACTTGTAGTCATACAGGGCTGTACTATGATTTATCTTGAGTAGCTCATCACCTTTTTTTTTTCTTGACCAGATAGCAAACTCCCACGGAGGAATAAAGTACTTTTCAGCTGCTTCCATTAGAGTCGAGGACATTGACGGCATTTTTTCTTGATCTGGCACAAGGGTACTATCAGCGAAGCCAAGCAGATAACGTTCTTGATGTTCAAGAAAATGTCAAGAGAAGGTATATACAAGTTTTTAACACATTTTAGATATTTACTGTCTGGAATGTATGGACATAGTAATAGGTGTAAGTAGTGTGGCTTTTGAATAATATATGCAGGTAGTGTGGCTCTTGAATGATGAGTGTAGGTAGTGTGGCTCTTGAACTGTTGAACATCGGGATGAGGAGCAGCAGAATAACTAGAAAACAGTCATTGATTAAAGATAATCAAAAGACAGAGACGCAACTCAACCATACTGGTATGTAGTGAGCTGGGAGAACTCTGCAGGTTCATTAACAGGTTACATGCTATAACAAGGTCTGCACGTGGGTTGTACACCAAAACAAGGTTCACGCATTTGATATTTTCTGATAAAACAATGCATGGCATCACAATATCTGTTCGTGTACTTGCACACCACAGCTACGGTCACTTGGGAGAGCAATTACTTTCCCACAACTGCCTGGTACAATGAAAGGTGATACAGATGTGGGATGTTGTGGGCTTGAACATCCACATATCGCTCTCCTAATTTCTAGTGTTCTTGTGTGAGACTAGAGAATTGGAGGTTAAGACTGATAGACGGTGTATCCTTACTAGGATACATTTTATAATCCACGTTGTAGCTTCTACCTTATGATCCCGTTTTTTAAAAAAAATGTACTGCGTATTTTAAATTAAAAACAATCACGTTAATGTGTTTTGATTTGTGGCTTGAATATTTTATGGTTATAGTGTATATATATATAATATATATGTTCAATGGCGTAAATAATCTGGTGAAAATCATACTAGTTTTTGTTGTTTGAAGGTGGCCTATGTCCATGCCCAGATTCGATGCAATGATGTAGCTAATGTAGGATTTTTCGGTGGAACTTTGGAATGGTGAGTACTTTTCGGAAATCTAGTAGAGATTATGTTTAATTTGTATATAGAGTTTGTACACTGGAACAGAAGTTTGAGGGTATTCTAATTAAATTGCACTCAATAAATAAAGATAAGTATAGACTGTGGGAAATGGTAGCAGGATTTCTGGAGGAGCTTAAACTTATATATGTAAGGAATACATCAAATAACAATGACTTACATGAAGTTAGAGAGAGTACTATTAGGGTTAAAAGTAATAGATTTAATAGTAATGAGCCTATTTTAGTGAGTAACTGATTTCGCTTGTTCAAATTGGAAGAAAAACAAAAGGATCGGAAAAGAATGTGAATAATAAGTAAAAAGAGGTTACAGTTGTAGACGATCTTTGATCAGGCATGTGGATAAGGTATTCTGTAAAGTAAACAGAGCGAAAAGAATTAAATTATGCTACCAAAGAGCATTTGTTGTTGTTTTTGAATTAAGCACAAAGCTACACAATGGGCTATATGTGCTCTGCCCACCACGGGTATCGAAACCCGGATTTTAGCGTGTAAGTCCGCAGACATACCGCTGAGCCACTGGGGGGCACCAAAGAGCACAGATGGAGTATATAACTGTCAGAGCAAGAGATATAACAAAGGGGACTAGCAATGATGCAGTTTTTGCTGTGCATGTTGGAGCTAATGATGTAGGAAAAGGTCACTCAGAGAAGCTAATTAATGAGTATAAGGTATTTTAAAAAGTCCATAATTTAAAGGTGACAGGGATACCGCTAGGAATTAATTCTGTGGCTGAAATTATGACTAGGTCACCAGGGGGCTAAATGTTTGGCTAAACTTAGACTAAATGTAAAGACACACATGTTGCTTATTTGAACTTGCGTGATCAGTTCAATGAAAGAAGTGCGCATTTTGGAATGGATGGTTTGCATTTAAATATGGTAGGGTCTAGCTTATTTCCAAGGGCTCTTAACTCGGCTATAAGGGAATTTTATGTTAGGAATAAATAACGGTGAGGGTCAGGATAAACTAAACACAAAAACAAAGATGTTGAGAAAAGTTTATCATAGGAAATTAGTATAGTAATAGTTTTAAGAATAGGTTTAAATGTTACTATTTTGTTGTTTTTTTTGTTGTTTTAAATTAACCACAAAGCTACACAATGGGCTATCTGTGCTCTGCCCACCACGGGTATCGAAACCCGGATTTTAGCGTGTAAGTCCGCAGACATACCGCTGAGCCACTGGGGGGCGTTACTATTTTAATCTCAGAAATGTAAGAAATAAATTAAATAACATTCCAGTGCTAGTAAGAATGGAAGATTTTCATATTATGGGAGTATCTGAAACATGATTAAATTTGATGACAAAAAAGTCTTTGAAAAACATGGTTATAGGTTATTTAATATGGACATAGCAATAAATAGTTTCTTTGTTTTTTAATATCGCGCAAAGCTACTCGAGGGCTTTCTGCACTAGTCATCCCTAATTTAACAACGTAAGACAAGAGGGAAGGCAGCTAGTTATCACCATCCATTGCCAATTCTTGGGCTACTCTTTTACCAATGAATAGTGGGATTGACCGTCACATTATAACGCCCCCACGACTGAAAAGACGAACATGTTTGATGCGACGGAGATGGAAACCCGCAACCCTCAGATTACGAGTCGTCAGAATCTCTCAGATGTCAGAACAATCAATACAGAGATAGATCATAATAATCAACAGAGCTCTGGAAACCGATGCAAATGGAAATCAACACAGACTAGGACAATAAAAAGAGAGAAATCTGAACAGATAACAAAGAAACATCTGATCAATTAAAATAGAAAGAATAAAACAATAACAGAAATAAGAAAAGTCAGTACAGATAAGAAAAAAACAAAAATCGATAAAAAATGAACACAGATCGAAATAACTAACACAAGACAAGATGCTCAAAACCATGAAATCATAACAGATAACAGTGAGCAATATGAACAATCAGTATACCTTACGATAATTAGTATAGCTCAGAATAACCAATACGATGAATCTGAACAATTAACTAGAGGATATCAGAACAATGATCAGAAATCAAAACAATCAACATAGAACAAGTCAGTTAACACAGAGAAATCAGACATATAAACATAGATTAGAACAATCACAAATCGGAGCATAAACACAGAACGATAAAGTAATTCAAAACAAAAAAATCAGACATACCTATAGAGATTAGAACAAAAATACAAAAAAGATCAGAAAATTCATCACAGAGAAATCAGACTAGAGATAAGAAATAAGAATAAAAGAAACAGAAATCAGATAAATTAACACAAGTTAGAACAGGCAACAATGATATCAGAAAAACACAATTTGGTTAGTTTGTTTGGAACTTCATGCAAAGCTACATAAAATCTACCCGCGATAGCCATCCCTAATTTAGTACATGGAGGAAAAGCAGTTTGTCATCACCACCCACCACCAACTTTAGGGTTATTCTTTCTACCAACAAATAGTAGGATTGACCGAAACATTATTATGTGCCCACGGTTGAGAGGGTGAGCATGTTTTGTGAGACTGGGATTCGAACCTGGAACCCTGAGATTGTGAATACAGAGTCCAAACCGTCTCCCCATAGCGGGATAAATTTATACAAATTAGATGGATCAACACTGGTCAGAATAATCGATGCAAATGAGAATAATAAACTTCTCAGAAAAAAATCAAAACAGAAAGACCAAAATAATAAAAACACCAAAACATCAGAAAAATTAACACAGATTAGATTTTTCAACAAAAAGAAATCATATGAATAAACACAGGTTAGAGAAATCAACATAGATAGATCAGAAAAACTGAAACAGAGAGATCAGAATAACAACCAAAGATCATAACAATCAACACTGGAAAAAAAGTCACCAATAATCAAAACTATCAATGTGAAGAGGTCATAAAACGTTTGTAACAACCGACGTAGAGAAATTAAAAAAATCAACCACAGAAACAAGATCAGTCAACAGAGGCTGTAAAATTAGCAAATACAAAAAGATGCTACACAAAGAGATATTAGAAAAATCAACAGATATTACAACAACTAGAAAGATCAACTTAGAGTTATCAGAATTATCAACACAGAAATAGCGAAACAATCAACTTGGATTGAAATTATAGTAGAGACAAAAAACTTGAATAACGTACATTTCTCGAGAAATAAGAAATGATGCTAAATCATGTACATAGGATTAATTTGTTCATTTCGAATTTTAATCACAATTTTGTAAAAATTACATTTTGGTTCTAATATTTGGAATGTTACTTTCGGAGATCATAAATAGATGTGTAAATCAAGAGGAATTTGAGGAAAAATATTTGAAGTATAATTATTATTATAACAAATGCAGAAAGTTGACTACGTTATATCAGATTGCTCTTGAGACTTAGCATGGCTAAGTGTGTTAAGGCGTTCGACTCATAATTCAAGAGTTACGGGTTCAAATCCCGGTCGCACTAAACATGCTCGCCCTATCAGTCGTGGGGGCGTTATAATGTGACGGTCAATCCCACTATTCCTTGGTAAAAGAGTAGCCCAAGAGTTGGCTTTGAGCGGTTATGACTACCTGCCTTCCCTCTAGTCTTCCACTGCTAAATTAGGGACGGCTAGCACAGATAGCCCTTGAATAGCTTTGTGCGAAATTCAAAACAAACAAAAACAAACATTGCTTTTGAATATCAAGTTTAAGAAGTCACATGGACAACCGCAGCCAATATAAATTTGTGACGGAACAACATGTTTTAGATCTAAATTTTGTCATTAAAGCTTGATGGAGAACCTAATGATTTTAATAATTAATTCAAAATGCAATAACTGTAAGTTTTATAACAGGCAAGTTATGATTGCAACACTTGCAACGTTTTGACTCATTGTATCGTTATTGTGTTTTTAAACATTGCAATTATTAAAGACAGAACTTGTCTACTGTAAAAAACTTCAGTTATTGTATTTTTAAAATTAATCGGTTTGACATTTTTTGGTTTTTGTATAACAGCCTGATACCATCAGAACGTGACCGCTTTTTGGGAAGGACATGTAAAATCTATTTTTGACGCAAAATATTCTTACATTCAGCTTATCAAGATGTGTTCAGATGGAGGATTTAGAATTTTCAAGAAAGAAGTATCTCTTGTACTTAATGGAATTAGAAAACATAGAAATATGGATGAAGCTGGGGAACCAGGACCATTAATAAGAGGTATTTATATTTTGAATTTAAGGAAAAGCTACCAAGGCTATCTGACTGCGGTCCGGAATTTTCAACATATGACAAGGAGGAAGGCATCTAGTGAGCAATACCATACTATACAAAGGAATTGGCAGTCACCATTATAACTCACTCACAGCGTAACATTTTAAGGAGCAAAAATATTTTTGGTATCACTTACATTTGAATATGGCTCGCTAGCTACAAAATTTAAAATTATATTGGAGGGTCAACTCATATAAATAGACCAAAAATAGACCAGAAACAGTTGTCTATCAACTGTAGTAAACAGCGTTTCGAAACAGGTGAGATTGCACAAAAACAAGGGTTAGTGCACAACATAATCGAGTAACGTATTCATAAGATATTTTAGAACATATCATTTCAACACTCATACACCTCGTAGAACTGCGAAATGAAATGAGTATTGATGCAATTCTATTTAAAAACACATTAGTTAATTCGGATGTGAATTTATGTGCAATTCATTTATTGAAACTTGCACTGGAAAATTGTTGATCTCCTACACTTCATAGGAAACGGAAAATAACAGGAAGAAAAGGCTGTTCTTTGGACGCGAAAGCCTTACGATGGTGCCTTTTGCAAAGGAAACTACACTGCAAGACTATTATCAAGACGTATAGCTGTCAGACAGAGCATGACCAAACATGGCTACATGTACTGTAACGACATGATGATGGTCCAAAATCGTATAAAAAGTTTGGGGAAGCTCGGCCTCCCCAAATAAACAGACTCTCACGGAGTATTATTCTCACCAACTCAACAGTATTATACAGTAAATCTTGGTAGAGCGAGAGAGTGTGCAGCTGAGTCGATGAGGAGAACGTATTTCCTTATGTGCACGAACTGATTCTTACCAATTCTGCAAGCCCCAACTCTTGAAAGAACAGTCAACCTAAACAAATCACTCAAACGACACTTATGCTTTTTTCATATTTTCATGAAGTGACAAACTACCTACCTTCTCAAACAGCAGATTTCTGGTAATTTAACAATGCTTGAAGTGGGTAGAAATATGATAATGTTTCCCAAAGTCGTTTTCTTTGCTGTAAAATTAAAACTTAGAAACACGAAATTTAGCCTGAGCTAAAACTGACGACATTGCTCATTTAATGCCAAAGAATAACAATATTTTCAGATTATCTTCTTGTGAATTTTTGTAATTGTTTTTAATATGAAGTCCGTTTTTAACCTATTTATCAACCGAATTATTAATAGTGAATAAAGCGTCCAATTCCTCATCTTAAAGTAGACATTCTATTTCAGTCGTTCTTGCGTATTTTATTATTTCTGATGTTTCCTTATCAGTTGTCTAGTTTATTTGAAGCGTCTCTCTTTAGTGTTAAAGGAAATATAGCATTTCAGTGTGAAACAAAATGGTATAGCTCACCGTTTTTTAAATGTTTCAGATTATGGATAAATTTCCTTCCCTTTCAGTTTTTGTGTTTGTGGCCAGTATGAGAGTGATCATTGCATTGTTTTTAGTATAGTTACATAGTTTATTGCACTAAACACTTTTTGTGTTAACGTTTTTTATTCATCTCATGGAACCCAAAGGATAAGTTTGCCTCACCTCCTGAAAGATGAACGCCTTATTGTTCAAACCCCTAGTATAGACTAAAGTAAGTTTTTATATTTTTTTTCATATAAACTTGTAATATAAGCATGAAACATTGAATTAGACAAAATTTTATCATAGTAGCTCAGCGGTAAGTCTGAAAACTTATGGTACTAAAAATCGTATTTTGATACTTGTGATGTATGGAACACGCGTGATCCTTTGTGTTGCTTTATACTTAACAACGACCATTACAACTAGAATAAAATTATATATTTATTTTTTTATGTAATATCTTCGTATTTCGATAGTTTTTGTGTAGCTTTATGGTTACCTACAAAGTAAAACACGGAAATTTAACATTATATGGTTTCTTAGTGAGTTAGTGATAACTTTGTGACCCTAAAGCATCAAAATCTAGGGAGAAGGCAATTAGTCCTTCATGTTTCTTCCAGTTTCCACTTTGTCGGTATTTGGGTATTGATGTTAAATACCCAGGAGGGTCAGATTCATTTGACCTCTTCCTCCATCACGTTTCTTTGTGCTTAAATATATAACTTTTAACTTATTGCGCTTTCAAATTGAATTGGATTTGATTAGTATGTGCTGCCATCTCACGATAAACTAAATAACTATGTTTATACTTATCATAAGACTTTAATATTAAGCCTATAACATTTTAAAACACTACATTCTTGAGCGTGAGAATAAAATACACCCAGCAGTAGGACATTCAACTGTCAGGGTAACAGTGAGAAAATAATTCTCCAGCTACTGAAGTCTTTAGGTAGACCTTAGAGAAGGCATTGCACTCATTAGTCTCGACAAACAAGGTTTTAAGTCAGTGGTTCACAAACTTTTTCAGCTTGTCACCCAATTTAACATGCCACATTAAGCATGTTACCCCTTTCACAAAATGTTTTCAACACTGATATATATGGCTAAATTAAACTAGAGATATATTGCACTTTATTTATTACACTTTATTTATTTAGAATTTATTTATATAATTTATTTACACTGAATTACACTTTTAATTATTGTATTTGATCATTGTGCATTTCTAATGAATATTACCAAAGATGTCAAGAACATCAGTGGGATGGATGGAGTTGCATACTTGAAGCTAGTTTAGGAATTCTTGGCTTTGTGGTTGAAAATGCCAGCCTGGCATCGTTTGCAACATTCAAGCGAGTCCTCTTTTTTGTTTTCATCCCCAGCACGGTTGAGAACCCCTTCTCGCACAGATACGTTGTTGAGAATGATACCAACAACTTCAAGGCTCTCTTGGACAGAATTGGCGAGTCAGCTAGTTGTGAAATCCAAAAGGAATCTGCATTTTGGTTTTGGAATTTGACTTTCAAGGCTTCATTTGCTCGCATTGTGATCCACTCCTCCTTTGGAGGGAAATCATCACCATGAATGGCCTCATCAGGTACAGAAAAGGGATGAATGATCAACTGAAGACTGGCTGTTTTTAGGTCACTCTATGGAAAGTAGTGCTGCATGCTTGTTTTAAGCCCCTTCAAATGGTCGCTCATCTCTTTGTTGATGGTCTGTAAAAGTGATCCAGTATCATAACTATTCTCCTCAACAAACTGGTCTAGGGTGGGAAACTGAGCGATCACTTCTTTCTCCAAGCGTCAAATCCAGAGTCTCAGTTTTCCCAGAAATGCAGTCACAGTGTGATGGGCATCAATGACAGTCGTGTTTTGGCCCTGAGGTTGCAGATTATCACTGTTCAGCTCCGCAAATATGTCAGCCAAGTAACAAAGTCGAACAAGCCACTCCTTATCAGTGAACTTGGTAGCAAAAGGAGATTCTTCTTGTTTCAGAAATTCCTGAAGAGCCGTTCGGAGCTCAATGACTCGACGTACAACCTTGCCTCGTGACAACCAGCAAACATCGGTGTGGTAGAGCGGAACTTGATACTGCTCTCCAATTTCCTTGCGCAGCTCCCTGAATATGAGCGAATTCACATCTCTGGACTTGATGAAATTGACAATTTTCAACACATCTTCAAACACTAATTTCAGATTACCAGGCAGGCTTTTTGATCCAAGAGAGTACCGATGAATGATGCAATGATCTACAGAAATTTCTGGATTCACAGCTTGTATGAGGCCTCGTAATGCACGATTACGACTCATCATCGATGGTGCTCCATCGATGGAGACCTAGATTAAAACAGAAAAACTGTTATAGATTGCGTCAGTTAGTCATTCTAACTTATCTTTTGCGTTATAATCATATGGTTTTAATTTAATTTAATTTATTTTGGTACTTTAGTATTTCAGTACGACAGGCACGATACTTTTTTGTGAATTATGAATAAAATATTAGCTACACTACAGCTATTTGTACAATAAATAAAACTATACGACTATATGCCATGTAATTCATTGTATTTATACTAATCTAGACTTTATATAAACATCTCTCCCTACCTGTTGAACACTGTTCTAATCCAATCCATTCGTGGAAAAGAAACCGTTGATGATATTGAAGATATCTTCTCCCTTCGTGGTTGACATCAGATCTTTGCATAATAGGAACTCTTCTTTGATCTTGTCCTGGTGGACGTAACGAACGAACCCAAGGAGAACAGCACAACTGGCTACGTCACACGATTCATCAATTTGCAAGGAGAATTTGCTATATGAGCTTTCCTTGATCTCTGTTGTAACTTGGGACAGAATATTTGATGCCATGTCATCGACTGGCCGGCGGATTGTGTTGTTTGATAGAGATATGACACTCAGTTTCTTCGCTTGATCCTCCCCACATTTCTTGCTTACCATTTCGTATGCACAAGGCATAGTCAGATTCTCTGCAATGGTGTGGAATTTTTGTTGTTCGGCAACTTTATATGCAACAAAGTAAGATGCTTCGACCGCAGCTTGAAGCTTTTGGGCTTGAATTCCAGATGAACCGAACTGGACATTCTTCAGTGCTACAGCCCGGCGCTGAAAATAAGCCTGATCCTCATTTTGAAGATTTGGATTGCACTTCTGGAGGTGAGCTGAGAGTTTTGATGGCTTGAGGCTTTTATTGTCAACACTTTGTGACATACTACACATCGTGGCAATCCTCTCCACCAGGAGGTAAATTCACAAAGCCATAGCGAAGAAAGGCGTCAGAGTAGGTGCGCTTTTTAGACATTTTATTGTTTAATCTGCAGAAAAAGAAAAACTGCATAAAAAAGTGTGAACAATGTGAACTTATTATTTATTTTTTCATGGCATTCTAGATAGCATTAAAAGAGCTTATTCAGCATAGGAATGATGTAATAGTAGGTAAATACTAACTATACTGCACAGGGCAGTACACATACATACCAGGTTTTGTCTACCTCGGCTAATGCTCACATCGAAACTGACAGTGTGAAATAGAGGCAACCTCAGGCAGTGAGTAACGCGTACTGGACACGTCGATGAGTCATCAGGGTTACTGAGTGACTTGTTTTCTGAAGCATACTTGTCAAAATACTTTTAGGTTACCACACACTTAGATACATATTTTTCTTCTTCTACTGTATATTAGTTTTTGATGTTTATTGTTATTTGGTTTAACTTTATTAAACATTTAAAATAAGTTTAATTTACAACTTTACATACTAAGACTAAGTTAACATTAATCCTAATACCAACTTTCTCAATGTTTTCTTGATTTTCAGAATTTTAACTTTTTTTCTGTCACCCCTCCATTACCCCGATAAATTGTTAAATTACACCCAGTTTAGGAACCACTGTTTTAAGTGAAGCCGTGGGGGGGGCACAGGTTAGTGGATCATTCGGTTTGGTGAATGTCTAGTAGAACGATAGAGGAGACATACTCACGTTATTTAAGCACTAAAACCTTTAGAAAGAAATTGCAACCAACTTCAGTATTTTGCTCAGCATAATCTATGGTTTTCCACGAATCAAAAATTTTAGAGTTTTGGATTGCTATGTTATACCAGTTTCACATATGCATCAGAATGTTATACAATATCGCAAAGTATAAAAAAGAAAATTGAAATGATTTAATTGTGGTTTGTAAGGTGCTTCTTGAAGGTATGTTGGACAAGTCACACTTCAAACGAAGAAACTGTATCAAGAGCAGCTTGTAAGACGAAGCTGTTGATTAACAAAGAAAAGATACAGTTGAAGTTTTTCTGATGTCTTATGAGGAAAGAAGAAACTAAAAGCCTGATCGTAACTGGAGAGATTGAAGTAAAGAGAGAACGTAGAAAATAAAGGCTGATTTATGTCAAGAGTCTATCTAAGTGGATGAATATATTAGCATTGAAAACCATGGTCATCAATGCCTTGTTTGAATAAGGTATTTAGAGATTGTAATCTCAGAAAGACATTTTTCTACCAACTTCTTTGGGAATTTTCAACAATTAGAAGAATCTATGCTAAATATATTCCAATCGCAGTATATTTTTCACATCCATGATTGATGACAAGTTTCGCTCGATGCAGCGCTCTTTAAGTTGGCTTAAAATACAATAAAATCAATAATGGTTGTAATACTAGTTATATAAGCTATTTAATAGAACAAAGATTATGGTGTGTAGGTCTTTTACAAAATGGCGAAGAATTATTACAACAACACTTGTCACAAGGCTTATTAGGTTTATCATTTCTTTAAACACTACACTCTTAATTTAGTTCCTTGTGAGAATTTTAAGAATAAAAATTTTCGTGCTTTTCATGATTAAGCCAAACATGTCGTCGGAAAAAGATGTGACAAATATAGTGTAGTTGGAATGCTATTATTATATATTCTTTCAATTATTTAAATTTTTGAGAAGACTAGATAGATAAAGAATGTAACAGGTTTAATACTAATGTCTTATGACAAGTATGTTTTCACAAAGAGACATAATGTTTTTCTGTTATTTTTTCTTTTTTCTTTCTTTTTTATTCTTCTAAACACTTTACGATCAATCCCGATTCTTTCATCTTTCGGCGGATTAACTTGAAACTTACTAGTTATACCTTAGTTCAACACGCACTCACGACTTTAAGACATTTAACCTCACTGACCTTTTAAGAATTTTATGAAGTAAAAAATATTTTGTACTCCTGTGTAGTAATATTTATAGCAATCAAGATAAAAATGACACAAATACAAATTTTCATCCGCCCAACACATTGCGGCACATTTGCGTCTATTTTATGGTAGTCAGAGCTAAAAAAAAAAAAAAGCATAATTCCACTCTTTAACTACACTTTGCCAAATTTACATGAAATTTGGTATAAAAAAATTCTTTAACATATCTCGTAAATATACATTCAAAAAATGAGGGATATGCCCATTTTTGTTCATTCCTTAATTTTAGGAGTTTCGACTAATTTACACGGATTCAAAGTTCAAAGATATTGTTTATAGGTTCAAAACAGATATAAGAATAATTTTGGAATTTTTGTCTTTCGCTCAGTTTTTCAGTGAGGAATATACAGTTTGAGTTTGTTTGCTTTTGAATTTCGCACAAAGCTACTGGAGGGTTATCTGTGCTAGCTGTCCCTAATTTAGCAGTGTAAGACTAGAGGGAAGGCAGCTAGTCATCATCACCCACCGCCAACTCTTGGGCTACTCTTTTACCAACGAAAAGTGGGATTGACCGAAACATCATAACGCCCCCACGGCTGGGAGGGTGAGTATGTTTGGCGCGACGCCGATGCGAACCCGCGACCCTCAGATTACGAGTCGCACGCCTTAACGCGCTTGGCCATGCCGAGCCTACAGTTTGAGGCTTTTGAGAACTGTTCATGTTTATGTCAACCAACTTGCATAGGTACAAATAAACTTTTTGTCGGTCCCAAACATTATAGACAGCTTGCAAATTTTCTGTATTTTTCACAATTTGTCTGTTTTTACAATCTGCCCTATTTGGAGTGGAGATATGTTGCATTCGACCTTGAATGTTGGCCCCTTTATATTGTAATAATTCTTTGCAACTTTGTAGAAGGCATACACACCATAATAATAAATCGCTGTTTTT
The DNA here is from genome assembly GCA_011833715.1 of Carcinoscorpius rotundicauda. NCBI lineage: Eukaryota > Metazoa > Arthropoda > Merostomata > Xiphosura > Limulidae > Carcinoscorpius > Carcinoscorpius rotundicauda. Next base: position 40,906,363 of record CM022394.1, on the reverse strand, counting down.
TGTTTAGATGTTTTGAAATTCTAGATTTACATTCAGAGAGGTTGTTTTGAAGTTTAGAGACTAGAAGTGAATACCAATGGATTTACGATTGCTGAAAAAAAACAACACCGGAATTACAGCAGTTATTGATAGATTTAACCTTTTAAAGCTCCAATGTTTCGTGTTTACATCTTAGCGTCATCTCAGAAGGGGCATTATCATAGTCCAGAATCACTTGCACGTTTATTTGTATGTGTAAACGTTCACTGTAATTATTATGTATAGTAATTATTTTCTAAATCCGTCCTTACGTACAAGCAAATTAGACTAAATTTATAAAAAGAAGTTACACAGCTCTTCTTGAAGAAGGTTTTTCACAAATACCGAGTATTAAGAGGCCCGGCATGGCTAGGTGGGTTAAGGCATGCGACTCGTAATCTGAGGGTCGTGGGTTCGCATCCCCGTCGCACCAAATATGCTCGCCCTTTCAGCCGTGGGGGCGTTCTTATGTGATGGTCACTCTCACTATTCATTGGTACAACAGTGGCTTAAGAGTTTGCTTTGGGTGGTGATGACTAGCCGCCTTTCCTCTAGTCTTACACTGGTAAATTAGGGACGGCTAGCACAAATAACCCTCAAGAAACTTTGCACGAAATTCAAAAACAAACAAACAAAACAAACCGAGTATTAAGAAAAAAAATTCTAGTTGTACATTTTATTTCTGGTAAGCGCAAGCGAATAAAATATATCAATTAGACTACAGTTAACTTTGTAACTATTTGACTGAATTGCCGCTGTTGGTCATGTGTATATTATTTTCCTTTCTACGTGGATTAATATGATGGGACAGGAAGCACACAGCCTTCCTTAGTGACAAAACATTACGGCCCCTTATGGCTAGGTAGTTAGAAACAATTGCCTCATAATATTAGGGTCGTGTGTTCAAATCCTTGTTACACCAAACTTGCTCACCTGTCAGCCATGGAGGCATTATATTATGATGGTCAATTCCCTTGTGCGTTGGTAAAAGAATAGCCCAAGAGTTGGCGGTGGATATTGATGACTAATTGCCTCTCCTTTAGTCTTACACTGCTAAATTATGGACGATTAGCGCAGATCATCGTCGTGTAGCTTTAGGCGAAATTCAGCGAACTACCAAATAAATCCACTGCCTGGCTGCTGTCAACGTAATTTACATATGCCTGTATTCATACGACTTAGCTCAATTTTTCCACAGCACGCTGAATCTGTAGTGATAAATTTCGTATTTTTACCTGGTAATTTGTCTAAAATAATTCTAGCCAATGAGAATGCTGACTACTATAACATGCTTTATATTTTTGAGCTCAGCGTGTTGTTTTATAGCCTCTGCCATTTTATTAATTTGTAAAAAAGTGGGGGTACTCCTCCCCAGTATCCATCGGTTTCATTGTTTATGATTAAATCTGCATAGTTTTAATATTTAAACGAAAAAAAATGTATTGCCTTTTTTTCACTTTTGGTCCAAAACTTTACCAAGCAAACGTTTTTAAGAGACGTTTTTTAAAATTAAAAATATCTGACAAATTTTCACACACAAAAAAAAATGCTACCCATTAAAAATCAGGAATTGGAGTGGTTTGAGATAATAATAATAAACAAAACTGAGATGTTCTTAACCTGTTTTCGAGTAGGATGCTGAATTAGTCTGTAGGTGATTGTATATATTTAGCTCTAACCATAAGTGCATGAAAGAAGATGACTGGTAACAATTTCAATCTCATCTTAACGCCGTTCAATAACGATGTAAATTTATTTCCTGAAGTGATGGTTTTCGGTTTTGTTTCGAGTCCAGAGATAAGTTACTTCAAATTATTGCCACGGTAATTTTTTTTAAAAGACATAATACTTGTTTATATGAAGACAATCGAGCATGACGTTCGTGATCACCCTTACCGGTAATGGCGTAATAGCAGCAGTGTTCATAAGTAATAGCTAAAGATGTATGAACTAAAGCTGGCGTGTTCTATGTTGTTTTGTAACCTCTTTCAAGCGAATGTTTACATACCAACTCACTGAACTCAGCTGTTCTCTAACCCCACACACCCATCTTCAGGCTCACTGTATGGACCCTCACGACCACACGCTCGAAGGAGAAAGAATCTATACCCAAATGATGAACGGGCTGACGACAGGGCCAAGGGGAATGATTAATGAGCACTGCTGCCATAAACTGCCAAGCTGGCGTCAGTCCACTAACACGTTCTCCAATCTGAGGTATCGGAGTTAAAATACCCGTGTAGCCCAACGTTGTCAATGGAAAACGCCTGGGACGGGCAGTACTTGGATCACTGCTAGAACAAAGAAATGACATTAATTTGAGAAGTCTAAAAATTGTGCTAGTTTATCAAGTCCCTCAAGCACAGGAACAGAACTGAACTTTGTTTTTTGTCCCATTTTTACTACTACAGTGACTGAATCTTGACAGCTTGTGAAATGAAGACAAAACTAACAAAGACAACCTAAATAAGCGACTCTGATCTCCACAATAATACAGACAAAACAGTTGATCGCAACTTGGCAGTAAGTGGACTTCTTCAACAAGTATATGAATAATATACTTCCTAAAGAAGAAGGAAATAACTTATGTAAAGCAGGTTTAAGATTTTAGGACTGATGGTAAAAGATATGGATGCAATTTGCACAAAGTACCGTTTTTAATAACATAATTGGAAAATATTTATAAATGTGATTTGTAACATCAAGTATTTGTAAGTATGATTTGTAACATCAAATCTTTATAAGTATTTGTAAGTATGATTTGTAACATCAAGTCTTTATAAATATTTATGTGTGATTTGTAACATCGTCTCATTACTTTTATCTTCCATTATGTTAACGTCTAACTTACATTTCGGTATGTCAGGCACCTGGTAATAATAAGAATATGTTTGGAATTTTGTACAAAGCTAATTACGTTAGAAATATTTTATTAGCATATCAATAATGTTTAATATTATAAGATCACGTAGAAAGGAATTAAAAATTACTGTTATTATACTGAAACAATCTCGTCTGTTTTCAGTCTCGCGTATTTCGAAATATTTCATAAATTATAACTTCACGGTGTTTGAGACCTGTTAAGGTTTGCCTATATAGCATTCACTACAGACTGTATCACTCATACGTGTAACTGGGAGAGTGTAAGAGGGGGTGTAGGAAAAAGAGGGGGCTGTAAGGAAGAGGATCATATGTTTTGATAAAACCTCAGTGAAATGGAATATACTGTTAAGTGCTGACATCTATATCCCGTATGTGTTCGTCTGTTAGTCATTTTCAGTGTTTCAGTATAGGACATCTTCTGTCTGTCGTCTCGATCGAGGCCACACACACCACTTGGGTTAATCTATTATCTGAACATCAAAAAGTATCAGTATTGAATGACACAACTGACAAAGCACAAACCTCATTCCTAAGTCCTCTTAGTCCATTTATCCAGAAAAGTTAAGAAAGATTAATGAAAGAAAACAAGAACCTCTGTAGATAAGAGAATTGAGTACAAAAGAAGTAAGCAATAATTTTGAGTAACTAAATAAACCATATTTGGTATCACTCGTATATACATATGTACACCAAAGATATTTGTTTACTTCAATTATTTTCTTTAAATTTTCTCTTTGGTGACGAAACGCTTTGAAGTCGTAAAAACAACACAAGTTTTACTAAAAGGGCCAAAAGAGTTGTTTTAATGAAATAACGTTTTATATTTCCATTTAAGACGTGTAACTACTATAAAAAAATAAAGCTTTATTTGAAAACAATATTAACGCTTTCAGCCTATCGCAGAGAGTTTTACTACCTTAAAACAAGTAACAATGAAATAAACAAAAAATAAAATTTAGCCAGGCGCGATTTGATGATTGGCTTACTTGAGGATCCATAATTTTAGTACCGTTTCCCAAATTCTGGACACTTAGTGTGTCATACGAATAATGCTAAAATCTCGCTATTTGGTTAAAGTTGACAATAAGTGACGGGAGGTATTACGGATACGTTGAATTCCCTTTAATTAATCAGTTTAAAATTAGAGACGGCTATCACAAAAAGCTCTTGTGTAAGTTTGCGTGAATTATCGAAGCAAGGTAAACCAAATTAAATGTACATATAAATTATAAATTGTACTGTTAAAAAGGGGGTAAAGAATTACATGCATGGTGCTCACTAGGTGAAAACGATATCAACTAAAAATTCTAAAATTGTCACTGCCAAACAAAACTTTACTGCCTCCATACTCCCCTACAGTCGTCCTATTTTTATCCTTATTAATCCATCATCAACTGCATTAAGAACGACATAAATGATTTAAAATTTATATTACCATAATATGGTTAGTACAAGTAGAGTAAAATCTTTATTTATATTGAAAGTTGTTTTGTTGTTCGTTGTTAAACACAAGCTCCACAATAGGTTATCTACGCGGTGTCCACCGCTGGAATCCAATCTGGAAGTTTATATGATCTCAGGCTTATCATTGATTCACTGCTCGGGGTGTGGGCGATAGATGACAGTTAGAAATTTAAAATAATTTTTATTGATAAACGCCAGGCATGGGTAGCTAATACAGTGGTAAAGTATTTCTTATTTATATCGTAAATGTACATAATACAAAAACAACAACAACAAAAACTCCTGCATGTGTCTTTAAGACCCGAGATTTTTGTTAAAAACAGTACCAGAAATTTAGGCTTTGTAGTGTCAATTAACAATATGATACTTATAATCTTGTATGCACGTTTTAAAAATAGTTCTTTCAGAAACAGAATCCTGACTTAAACAATCAGAACAAACGTACATAAAGAAATTAATAAACGATAACAGAGGATTCAATAAATAAGCTTATAATAAATCATAATTAAACTTAATAAAATAAAATGGAGAAAATAGATTAATGTAAGAAATATCAATGGGAAGAAAATTATTGCCCTTTAAAAACCTTCATACACCATCACTGTAAGCTTATACTAGGCCTAATTTAAAACACCGATACCTTTTGTACGTAAAATACAGTTATTGATAATGCCCTCTAGAAAGTTTCAAGTTTTAAGTTCCAAAATTACGTTTAAATGAATTAATTAATATATATATTTAAGTAACAGTAAAATGTCTACGAAGGATACCAATAAAATTATTAAAAAATGAAAAATTTTGACTTGTTAAAAATTAAATCTAGTAAATATAAATGCTACATAATAATTATTTTCAAAAAGAAATTTAATTTATTCACCAAAATCATTTAATACATCGTAAAATAAATATTTTTTTCCTCTTAGATAACTGTATCTGCTAATTTCCACTTAAAGAGTGACTTTGGCGTAGAGTAATGGTTAACTTTCTCGAATTTTAACTCTGATCCGTTTCTTCAGAAACACGCTCCGCACTTTTATTTAAGGGTTCTTTATAAGAATGGTAATCAAGTTCACTATTATGTTACATGAGAGTAGTTTAAGAGTTGATGGTGGTTGTTGTTAAATACCATACCACATCTTGTCTGTCATCTCAAAATTAAGAAGTTATAGGTGCGAAAAGTGTGAAACAAGTATTTTATGTAAGAAGAACTTGCCTGACATAATCAGTTTTTATAGTATTATGTGGTAGGCCTAACAGCTTATGATACTAAAAATCAGGTTTCAATACCCACAGTTGGCACATCGTAGATGACCCAATGTGTAGCTTTGCGCTTAACAACAAGCAAACAAACAAATCATCAAGCACGAATCCGTTATTCCGTGGGCCCGATATGGCCAAGCGTGTTAAGGCGTGCGATTCGTAATCCAAGGGTCACGAGTTTGCATCCCCGTCGTACCAAACATGCTCGCCCTTTTAGCCGTGGGGGCGTTATAATGTTACGGGCAATCCCACTATTCGTTGGTACAAGAGTAACTCAAGAGTTGGCGGTGAATGGTGATGACTAGCTGCCTTCCCTCTAGTCTTACACTGCTAAATTAGGGACGGCTAGCACAGATAGCCCTCGAGTAGCTTTGTGCGAAATTCAAAAACAAACAAACCGTTATTCCGAATTTTGCAGAAAATCTGAACGCACTGTTAAGGTTTGATTTGTTTTTTTAATTTCTCTCAAAGTTACACGAGAGCTTTCTGCGCTAGCCATCTTTAATTTAGCGATGTAAGACTACAGGGAAGTCAACTAGTCATCACCATCCACCACCAACTCATGGGCTACTCTTGTACTAACGAATAGTGGGATTGACCGTCCATTATGACGCCGCACGACTGAAAGGGCAAGTATGTTTGCTTTGACGTGAATTCAAATCCACAACCCTCAGATTACAAGTTGAGCGCTCTAACCACTTGATCATGCCGGCTTACTCTGATGAGTATTACATTTACTAAGAATAACGAAAACATAATTCGGCACATTTGTTGGATTATTTTTTCGTATAAGCATTTGTGTGAAATCAATTATAGTGTGGTCGTATGAGTTTTCTTTTTTCGTTATAGAAGGGCGTTTAAGGACTGAATACCTCAAGATAGCTCGTTTATCATTTATTTATTTACCATGAATGCGACAGTGTATCATGACCAGTAAAGGCAATTTTCTAGTGTGAAGAGGTCATCTGGACAAACGCTCTAACCTTCCCAGCACTGCTCGTAGTCTAGACTGACATGTTTGTTACTGCTGTGACATGAGTCTTCTTTGCATTTGTTCATCGACGTCCGCCATTTTGTGATCTTGTTTGGTGTCACATGATCAAAAAGAAGAAAAAGTGTGAGGTCACGTAACTTCCTAAACAAGTTCTACTTCATAATCACCAAGATATCACAAAAGAAATGCGTTCAGCGACTTTCTATATACATAGTATTAGTATGTGTGAACTTAGTTTTTAGTATAGATTTATGTTTATCTACGTAGTACGTAGTTTCAATTTTTAAAATTTTTCTTAATTAGTTAATGCTGTGTTTCAATATTTTGCATCAATTGTCATTATATAAGTGTTATGATTGTACCTGAAAGGAAGCAGCCCAGATGAAACCCACAAAATAATATTGCGTCGATAAACGACTCCATGATGCTCAATTTTTTTGGGTAGAAATTCGTCCCACCTTAGTTTGGTTTAATTTGAATTTCGCGCAAAGGTACACGAAGGCTGTCTACGCTAGTAGTCCCTAATTTAGCAATGTAAGACCAGAAGGAAGGCAGCAAGTCTTTATGATCCACCGCCATCGTTCCCTCTTAATTTCAATTCAAGTATTATTCATTTCTCCCTCTCATAAGTAGACGGACATATATTTGTACACTGAGCTGTGACACAGTTTTAATATTTTACTTTCGTTTTTACAAATATATTGGTTTATTTAGTAGAAGTATAAAAGTGGAAACAAAATACAGGCTTTACATCAGGAGTTAGGGTCGTGGTCAAAGAATTAGCAAGTATGTTACTAAACGTCAATAATTTTTACATTGTGTCACTCCTTCTCTCTCTCGCTCTCTCTTTATATATATGTATATATATGTTAAAGAACGTTACATAAACATCTACAGTCTTGGAGAATCTCACTGGTGGTATATTTGTTTAGTAACGAAAGTTGAATTGGCATCGAGAGTAACGATGTGTGAAGAAATGTCTTTCGTCATCTTGCCAGAAAAAGCCTGCTTATAGACTTCTCTCAGAAAATAAGCTAGGTTTATAGGTAGCTGTAGACAGACTTGCTCTCCTGAAAATAGTTTTGGAAAGTTAAAAAGAATCAGAAGAATTAAGATGATGATAAAGAAGTTTTCATCACCCTAGGTGAGATACTAGGCAGTACAAGCGAAGAAACCAGGAATACCGCTGCGAGGGCTTAAGCCTCGTCACCAGCCTCTTCTTGATCGCTAAATAAGCCTAATGAAGCGACTGAAAATGCACGTTATCTTTAAGGACGTCATTACCGTTTAAGAGTAGCTGTTGACATGGAATAACTTGGCTGAAATAATCTCTGTAAAATAAAGTGTGTTCCACTAAAACCTTATTCGTTAATACTCATTTATTTAGCAGTAAAATGTAGATGCACTGAAAATATAAACACGTGGTAAGCGAGGTATCTGTGCTCAATAATTGCCCCATGTCTCATCAGATGTGTAACGAACGTGCTACCTTTAATATAACAAACGTTTACAAATGGGTGTAGATATTATTTTATTTCAACTCAAGCACTGACGAAAGCCCAGAAACAATACTGAAGTGCGTTCGACTTTGAAACTAAGCACCCACAGCCCTTTCCTTCAGTGACGGATTTAGGGTTGTGTGGGCCCAGAAGCTAATAATTTTTGTAGGTCCTACATTCTATGTAATTTTAAATATAAATACAATTATCAATGGGCCCCTATTAATACCAAGAACCCTGGGCTGAGCCCCCTCTACGTCAATGTCGTGATACCAAATATTTTCGCCTGTGCAGCCGTGGGGGCGTTATAATGTGACAGTCAGTCCCATCATTTATTGGTAAAGGAGTAGCCCAAGAATTTGAGGTGGTTGGTGATGACTACACTGCTAAAGTAGGGACGGCTAGTGCAGATAGACCTCGTGTAGATTTGGGCGAAATTAAAAAACAAAGAAGCACACAAAGTAATTGGTGTTACTAGGAACTGATCTTCGAACGTGGTTAAATTTCAGTGTGAAACTACAGTTACTCTGCTAATTATATATTTTTTTGTTTTAAAATGTCATAACTGTGTATTTTAACATGAAGCTTTGGATACGGAATCTGGTTTTGCTGTTTCTTAGAGATGACAGTTTGTAGTGGGTCACAAATCTAATACATGACCAGTAGTCCTTAGCCGGAGGCTTTGCGTGCTGGACAACTGAAACAAACCTATTGATAACTGTATGTCTTTTGTTAAAACTAATTATTTGATTGAATTTAGCATTTGTTAAGTCTGCTAAATGAGTTGTTTAATTTATGTTTAACACTATTCTGAAAATATTAAATTGTTTTTACTGAAAATATAAAGTATGCTAATTATGTGTTGCTCGTAATCATATGTTGTTATGACATGTTTTATTTTATCACCAAATTCAAGTAATCATTTGGACAACCTAATTTTCGTTCAATCAATGTGACAGTAAACTTTGGAAATAAACGAATAAATAATTGCCCGCCCTCTACTGTATGAAAATACACCTTAATAGAATACAGTCCCGAGCTGATAATATGCCTGCCATCCAACCAATGAGAAGTTGTCATACCAGCATAATATTTACAAATGTACAGCAATCACACCAAGTACCAGTTCAAGTTCTCAAATATTAACCCATAGGTTGAGGCAATAATTAGTTTAAATGTATTAACAGCAATTATTCTTTTGTTTTCTTTATGGAATAAATATTACATATGAGATCCAGAACTTGATTTTTTTAGAATGTAAGTACTACACAGTTAGCAGCACAAACAGAAGATGAGGGTGAGGTAAAGTAGGAAATAGCTAAGACATGAAAGATTTTATGAATTTAATAATAACTATTGTAATCGCAAAAGTAAAGTTAAAATATCAGAATCAAAGCATTTTCTAAGATTATTAATCTCGACTCGAAAGTTCATAATGACTCATATCATTTGACTAAGAAACAAAACAACATTAATGAATCCATAATTACCTATTTAAAGCTTACTGATTTTAATATGCAATTTCTAAATAGTATAGTCACAACTGCTTATTATGAACTAATTCTAAAGTAGACAGACATTGTAATGCATAGTTACTTTTTACTAATGATTATTTTCCTCGTGGCATAGGCTTAGTATGTCTACTTGCTTTTTCTAGGCTATCAACTTTAGATTCTATATTGAACATCGACCACGTTTTAGTCACATGCTTAATATATAAAACGTATTTCATACACAATATTAATTCTAAAGGAGCATAATTTTATCTTGGTTGAGTTAAAAAAGTGGAATTTAAATGATACTATTTTAGCGCACGAGCATTCCCAAAAAACACCACGATTTTGTGATAATAGGTCGCGAGTCATAAATTATCAGGTTCACTGCCCGACCACGCTAATCAGCAGGCCCTGGCACGCGCCGGCCTTGAAATTTGAACTTTTTAAATTTTAAAACTGATTGGCACTTTGTGCTTGCGTAGGCTAAACAGTCAGGTCAGAGACTTCTACAATCGTGAACGAGACCTTTGCATTATAAAAAAAAATACAAAAATAAAAATTTAAGCATAGCGCTGAGAAGAATAATAAAAAAGGAAAGACAAACTTTTATCTTTTATACCATGTATTCAAACTTTCTCATTTGCGCAGCTTAAACCTACCACAAAAGTTTACAGTGGTAGAAATCGTGTGACACTAGCAAAATGTTTTGATAAAGATTGACAGGTGCAGCATTTTGATATTAACCTAGAGGCCGTTGGTTTCTGTCATCGTCACGAGCAATGCTGATGTCGTGGTTCGACATAAGCATGAATTTTGTTCCACTTTAACATAAACATTGAATTTTGACAGTTTAGTTCATGCAGTGAACCCATTGCACCAAATTAATTTTAAAAAAAAAAGTAGAAGAGCTAATATCTGATATGTTAAACGTAGGCTGTTTAAACTCTTTGTGGACTAATAACTGATATGTTACACAATGCTTATTGTATCCTTTGAAGGACTAAAATAATGCATTGCGTAGTTGTCGGAGGACTTTTGTGGTCTCTGCTTGGTACGTATTATTGTTTATTGAAGAAATGCTATCTGATGTTTTTCATACAAGTTATTTTACCACTGACTGCTGACGAATGGTTTGTAACGTGTTATGTAATGTAAGGTCGTGTGATCTTATTTAACCATTAAGGGTTGCTATGCAGTTTGGAAAGATTAAATTGTTTAATGCTGTATATTCAATTTAGTTAAAATGTTGAACGACTAATGCCTAATATATTACATACATATAATTTAAATTATTTGGAAAGAAATAAGTGTTTGAGTACTAATATAGAATGTATTATGTAAATATGATTTAAAGTATTTCAAGAGTGACATGTGATTTGTTGGATGTTGGTTATTAAAAGTGTTTAAAGTCGAATATGTGATGTGCCACAATGGTTATTTAAGTACTTTTATGTCTAGTTTGGGAAGTGTTACATACTAGTTACTTATGCAGTTTGAAGACTACTATATGCTGTGTTACACACAGGTTATTTGAAGTGTTTGAAGAATGAAAGGTGATATGTTGCATGTTACTTAATGGTTATTTAAGTAGTTTGTAGTCTGGTATGTGCTGTGTTACATTGTAATTATTGTAGTAGTTTGAAGTTTAATACGTGATGTGTTATACAAAGGTTATTTAAGTATTTGAAAATGACATCTACTGTGTTACACAATGGTTATTTAAGTAGTTTGAAGATTCATATGTGATGTGTTACGTAATTGTTATTTTCACAGTTTGAAGTCTTATGTGTGATGTCTTACGTATTGGTTATTTGAATTGTTTGAAAACTAATGTTTGTTGTTTCATATAGTTTTTAAAAAGTGTTTGAGAGTCATATGCGATATGTTACATAAAGGTTATTTAACTGTTGAAGGCTAATATATGAGATGTTACGTAATGATAACTTGAGTGGTTTGAATATGTTACATAACTGTTATTTGAAGACTGGTATATAATGTGTTTGAATACTAAACATTTAAAAGTAACATATGATGTGTTAGATAATGGCTACTAAGAGTGTTTGAAGTCTAATTTTAATGTGTTATATAATGCTTATTTAAAAAGAATGAGTTCTAATGTGTTGTGTTACACAATTGTTATTTAAGCAGTTTAAAGTCTAATATGTGATTGCTAGATAGTAGTTATTTAAGTAGGTTGAAGCTTGATATCTTATGTGTTACATTATAGTTAATTATGTGTTTGAAGACCGATATTTGATGTGTTTTACAATAGTTATTTACATAATTTGAGTTATAATATGCGGTGTGTTAAATAAATAGTATTTTCAAGTATTTGAAGAGTAAATCGTGATATGTTACATAATTGTAAATTAAAGTGTTTGGAGATTAATATGTAATTTTTAAGTAATTGTTATTTAAGTAGACTAAGGTCTAATAGGTGATATATTACGTAATGGTTATTTGAAGTGTTTGAAAATTAATATATGATGTGTTATATAATGGTTAATTAAATAGTTCGAAGTCTAAAATGTGATCTGTTACAAAATAGTTACTTGTGTAGTTTGATGACCAATATCTGACGTTTTACATACAGGTTATTTTAGCAGATTGAAGGCTAATATGTTATGTGATAGATAATAGGGTTTTAATTACTTTTAAATATATAATGTTATGTTGTACATACAGTTTATTGAAAGTTTGAAGAGTAAAATGTGATGTGTTACATTATTTACTTAAATAGTTTATCATCTATAGCAGTGCTTTTCAACCTTTTTGCAGGCGCGGATCCCCCGAGGAGCTCATTTTTTCTTGCGGATCCCCTTGTACATGAATATATATATATATAAGATTTTTTCAATGAAATAAAAACGGTTTATATACACAAAAACACAATACAGTACCATCTAAATTTGTTTATTCAAGAGAATTACAAATTAATGTGAAATTTGTCCTTGGTGATTTTTGAACAGAACTGGATAGTTTGGCCTGGTTTTAGAAAGACATACACGCATCTCTTCTTCAAGTGCTAGTAATTTATTTCTTTTCTTACTTTTAATGTTCGTCATGGTGGAAAATCCTATTTCACACAGGTATGATGTAGAAAACTGCAGGAGAATGCGCAGAGCCTTATTCGAGATTGATGGATATTCTTTTGCAGTTAAAATCCAAAATGAGTCCAGATCAAGTTCAGTGTGCTTCATTCTAAGTGTCCGGTCATTTGAAATACCTGCCAACTCTTCCTCGTCGGTCAAACTGAAATCCACGTTCAAAGATTCAACAAATGGATTTCTAATCCAACCATACTCTTCAAGCGATATTGAAGGGAAATATTGAAGGTTGCTGGTTTCAGATGTGAACGACGAGTTATCTCGACAAGATGCACTAATTACATTGATACAGTGTACTACTGTACCTACATTGATGTGATACTACATATTGATACAATTGATACTACATTAATTGCACATTGTACATCTGTCGGTCTTGCGGATCCCCTGGGCGAACTTCGTGGATCCCCAGGGATCCGCGGATCACGGGTTGAAAACCACTGGTCTATAGTGTGATGTGTTACTTTGTGGTGTGTTTGAAAACTAATATCGGGTGTGTGTGTGTGTGTGTATGTGCTTTTTATAGCAAAGTCATATTGTGATATCTGCGTTGTCCACCGAGGACAATCGAACCCCTGATTTTAATGTTGTAAATCCTAAAACTTAACTCTGTTCCAGCATGGAACGTTTAAAGATTCGTGTGATGTGTTACATACAGGCAATTTAAATTATTTTAATTGTAATATGTCATGTTTTAGATACAGTTTTTTATCTGCTTGAAATCTAATATGTGATATTGCTGCATAATAATTAGTTGTGTTATTTGTATATTAATACGCGATGTGTTATATGCAGGTTATTAAATGTTTGAAGAATAATAGGTAATGTTTTACACAATAGTTATTTATTTAGATTGCAGTCTAATAAGTCATGTTTTACACACAGGTTATTTAGTGTTACGTTATGGTTATTTAAGTAGTTTGAAAGATAATATGTGCTGGGTTACATACAGGTGATCTGAAGTATCTGAAGTCTAACATGTTACGTGCTATATATATATAGTTTATTTAAAATGTTTGAAATTCAATATGTGATGTGTTACACACAGGTTATTTGATGTATTTGAAGACTAAGATGTGTGCATTAGATATTGTTAATTTGAAGCGTTTGAAAAGTAACGTGTATGTGTTACGTAATGGTTACATAAAGTAATGTGTGAGTTGTTATATAATGGTAATTTAAGTAGTTTGAGTGTAATATGTGGTATGTTATATACAGGCTGTTTTAACTGTTTGAAGACCAATAAATAGTTTGAAGTTTAATGTGTAATGTGTTAAATATACATTTTAAAAGATTCAAAGACTACCATTTCACGAGTGGTGAATCAAAAACTGTGATTAATGCGTAGCCTAGTTAGGACAATTTCTTCCTTCTGATCTCTACAACATAAAGTTTCATCTGGAAAAGCTTGTTATCGTTCCAAGTTGACTGGCAACTGGAGCGAAACTGAGCCTTGAATACAGGACCGTAATACATATATGACACATTCACGACCGTGACGCCACCACAGCAGGCGGATTTAGCTGCATTGTCAGCAAGATCGTTTCTGCGGATATCGACATGATGGTACCGAGAAAAACTAGACATTAATGGTTTGTTTTGTTTTGAATTTCGCGCAAAGCTACACGCGGGCTATCTGCGCTATTTGTCCCTAATTTAGCAGTGTAGGATTAGAGGGAAGACAGCTAGTCATCACCATCCACCGCCAACTCTTGGGCTACTCTTTCACCAACGAATATTGGGATTGACTGTCATATTATAACGCCCCACGACTGAAAGGGTGAGCATATTTAGTGTGACGGGGATTCGAACCAGCGAATCTCGGATTACGAATCCAGTGCCTTAACCACCTGGCCATGCCGGGCCTTAGACATTAATGGAAGACAAAAAATATGGCCAGTCGTTGAATATCGACGAGAACAGAATAAGAAATAACGTGAAACCATTACTGAGCCAGTAGAGAGCTAAGAGAGTCAGTTTAAATACTACAATTCGTCTACTGTATAGCTTCTACATGAGTTAAGGCAATACAACTTTGAAACTGCAGAATGGATCCTGTGAGCAACCACAGGATCACTTGATTTTGAACCATCCATATAAACAGGAATAGAACAATGATTCGAAAGAGTTTATGTAAAGGGAAGATGGTACTTCGAACTGGGAGTATCCACCTACCTCATATGAACTCAAAGAAAGGTAAGAGGTAAGGATGATAATAAGCCATGGTGGGATGGGCTGACCAGTAGAGACAGCAACATCATCCAATGACAGACCAAAATCACAGGAATGAAAGTAAGCTTATAGTGAAAGATAAACCCCAAAAATCTTTCTTCGGGGATCAAAGAAATGAAACATCACTAAGACGAAACTCGGTATTGAGATGTGAAACCCTTAGGTGACAAACAATCCATGCATATGTTTTTGGAAACAGAAACGGAAAAAAAACATTTGCTGCGGTCTACTTCAACAAATGATTTAGGGCAGTCTGAAGCTACCTCTCAATAAATCTCATACTTAACAACCAACATGAGATGTGAAAATCGTCGACTCAGAGTCTATTTGCAACAGCAGGAGAAAGTTATGTAGCGATAGAACTGATTCTGAAAAGTGTAATAATCAAGCCTTGAGGGACTTCAAGCTTCTATGTGAAAGAGAAGCTTTCTTCTATGAGAAGTGTCAAATCCACACTGACTTGGAATTGTCTGTTAAGTAAAAAACTATGAATAAAAATGGGTAAATTGCCATGCAACCCATATGAATGGAAGTCCGCAAAATTCTGTATATTTATGTAGTGTAATAAGCCTTCTTATGATCGAAGAAAATAGAAACAAGAAGTTCTCTCTCGAGGAAGACTTTCCAAATTAAGGATTCAGGTTCATTCACCAAGCATCAGTAAAAATGTTATTTTGGCAGATCCAGTTGAAAATAATAATATGAAGAGGAAGGGGACAGGAGTGAGATGGTGCAGCATCTTGTAGCGAATATCTTCAGGTTCGACAGATAATGAGTGAGTTGGAGTTCTACTAGTGTAAAAGGGAGTGATCTCGGTAGGTATATTCCCAAAGGTCTTCGACCTCAAGAGGAATTTGCTATGTAAAAATGTAGATGTTTTCACCAAAATATCTCCAGAGAGCAACTTCCTGACTGACGTATGTGAGCGAAAAAGACCATTTAATCCCTTTCGAATGAAAAAGAGGACCATTTGCCCTGAGAATTTGTTTGATAAGGAGTGGAGAATTAAAAATTGTAGGATAGGTTCCGATTGTAGTTGTGATTTTGTAGCACAGTTATCTATACGTTGTACTTTACCAATAAGCTGTTTTTTTATTATTTTATTTTCCTCAATATTTGGAAAATCCACAAAAAGATAAGAAGATTCAGTACACGTTGACGCCACCTACCATGAAGTCCAATGAGGCGGCGCACTACAGTGCTAAAGAAGGACACGGCAGCAACACCAGGGTTTTGTGAGTACTGTACCCAAACACCAGTATCAGACGCAGTGTCCATAACACCCACTGAGAATGCCCAGCACTGGTTTGACCTTGGAGAGGCCACCTGTTTACAGGAATTCAAGGCCAAAGAAGTTTGTTGGAGTGCTCCAGATACTACTCAACCATCACTTCCATTCACGAGTTGCCACCCACGGCAAATACGAGGTAAGATGGCCAAATCCAGGATGAGGTAATCTGAATATACAGAACCTTTCTGGGAGGTCTCTTTACCACTTACACGAATCCACCTTGAGGGGTTAAAATGTTTGAAGACTATAGTGATGCATTTTATATTATTAGGCTAATTAAGAGATAAGGAGGTAACTTTTTGCTGATATTTAGTAAAATACTTCTTTCTAAAATTGTTGTTGTTTTTTCAGTATATTTGAATAGTTGTGATATGCTTGAAATTGAAAAGAGAAAAGTTCTGAATAGTTTTTTTTTATTATAATATAAAGAAGGAATATTAAATGTTTTCGAAGAGCTAATAAAAAGTGTGGTTATATTGTTAAGGTTAAAGCTTGTGCTAAAGTTTGCAGTTGCATGCTTTTTATGGTGTAACTTTTTTATTTACTGAAAACACCATATATATAAATAAGTAATAACTCATAAAATGGCTTATATATGTTGTGATGTCTGTAAAAAGCCTCTGTCTGTCAACGGAGACTGTGTAAAATGTTATGGAATTTTAAGGGTTCATTTCATTACCAATGTAGTGAATTGTAAGAGACATTTGTTTAATGCCAAATAATGCTCATATTGCTCTTATCGCTGTCAAGATAGTAGTAGACGATTAGAAGATAGTGGTTTATTCAGCAACGGAAAATATAATTTGACAGGAAACAACTGTAATTTAGTAAATGAAAATGATACTGAAACAGTGAATTCAGTAAAATCTACTGATATTGGACATCTAGAGAAGATCTTGAAAATTCAGACTGGCCTGGTTATGACTGAACATGGTTTACAAATTCTATTGGTAGCTACTATGCTCCAAAATATAAATAAAAATTAAACATGTTAGATGAAATAAAAATGGATATCAGTAAAATAAAAAAATACAATTTTTGTCAGCTAAGTATGATGAAATATCCTTAATACCAATCAAATGTGTAGAAGGTATCAAGATATTGGGAAAGATATGAAAAATTTGAAGGCTAGTGATTTAATTTCAAAAATATTAATCCAAGTGAATGACATGAAACAGTATAAACGAAGAAGCAGTATTGAAATCCATGGAATAATACAACAATATAATGAGAAACTGAGAAATAGTTGTCCGTAATAATAATTAAATTCAACAGTGTTTTGAATAAAGATAAATAGTTGAAGAATAAGGAACAAAGGCAAATCCAATAAAACATAGGAGAAGGCAGAGTTTAAGTGAAAATCTAGTAGCTAGTAGCAAAGAACTGTTTTGGAAGACAAGAACATAATTAGGAGAAAAACAAAATAAATTAATGTGGACAAACAAATAGTAATGAGGAAAACAGACTGAGAATGTTATAAAACTGAAAATGAATTGTAATCTTGTTTGTTTGTTTAAAATTTAACACAAAGCTACACAATGGACTATCTGTGCTCTGCCCGTCACGGGTATCAAAACCTGGTTTCTGATGTTGTAAGTCCACAGACATACCACTGTGCCACTGGGGAGGGGATTGTAAATTTGTAATTTAATTTGTTGTAAGTTTTTTTGATTGGAATTAAACACAAAGTTACACAAAGGGCTATCTACACTCTGACCAACACAGGTATTGAAACATAGTTGTGTGACTCTGTAGACATCACTGCGCCACTGGGGGTAAATTTGATATAATCTATGGATGTTAATTTAAGAACTAGTGAACATGCTAATATAACTTGTAAAAGGAGTAGAAATTATAAATGATGCTTTACGAAAATTACAACATACTGAAGGTGATATTTTGAATTCGTTACATATTAATATTAATAATTTTCTTAATAAGTGGGACTGTTTTAGTACAGTTGCTGTGCTACAAGTTATTTAAACTCTTCGAAGTCATTTAAATGATACGTGACATACACGTTTTCATAAACCACTATAGTATTTTATAATAAGGATCGTAAAGAATTGTAGAAAACACTAACGTTAAAGCAAAAAGAAGGGTAAACAGCAAAGATTCAGTTTAAACATGCTGCACCCATATAAAAATGAACACAAAACCACACATGTTAGACTTAAAAGTAAAACAAAATTCTGCTCAAAACGACCAGTTTGCAATTTTTCTTATTATTATTCTCTCACCAGCCTACAGCAAAAACAACTTGGTGCATCGTACCCAGAATTTTTGTAGAAAAACGAATAAGATGTTTGTGTATTTTACACAAGTTAAAAAACTCCAAAATTCTAGTGTAACGATGTTATCATTATTGAAATTAAATTTCTTACAAACATGTGGTGTTCCTTTAAAAACCTAAGTACAATAATAGATAAACATTAGAAGAATGTACCGTGTAAATATTAGTGTTTTGTACACTATACAGTCAGTGTATTTAGGGAGCAACTCCTTTAATATATATGAAGTATTAACCGTGTCAGCTAACTACTGACTATTGTCAGTTAGCAGTTAGCTCCTATATCATGTAATCTTTTACCTACAGCTAAGCATAAAGAAAACCAGGAAATAAGATAAATATAAAATTATGAATTAAACAAGCTACAATAGTAATCGTAAGGAAAGTAAAAATTTCAAAGCTGTAGATACTGTGACATTATTTACTCAAACTACATATTTCTATTTTGCCCCTTACTAAATGTAATTCTAGGTAACAACATGGAGTCAGTATAGGGATTTGTAGTTTGATTATTTTAAGCCTTGTTTCCTTATTCTTCTACGATCCGTATTTACAGGTTTTTAAATTCGCATTAAAAAAATTGTTTAAAGTTTTGGAGGACTAATGCGTGGTGTATTACGTACAAGCATTTAAACTGTTACTAGTATGTGATATGTTGCATGTTATTCCAACTGGTTTTGGGTAGACTAGAATCTGGTATGTTATATACAAGTTAGTTTTTCAGTTTCAAGACATACGTAACACATCAGTTAGTTAAACTGTTTGAAGACTGATATGTAACGTGTTGCGTAACAGTTACTTATACTGTTGAAGGATTAGCATCTAATACGTTAATTACTAGTTGATTTGCACTCTGTTAATAGCGAGATATTGGGCTTGTTGCATTACCTTATGTTCGATGTTTGGTAATTTAGTGACAACAAACAGACTTTTCTCATTTATGAAATGTTTATATTATTTGAATTTCTTAACTCTATTACAGATATTATAATTGATTGTTCTTACTTAATTTATAAACTTGCAAGAGTATCATATTATTTTTCCAAACAAAGTTAAATCGTTTCTATTTTAAAATTTTACGTAATAAAAAGAGCTGTTACTTTTTCAGTTTATAATGTTTCCTTTTTAACACGTGTAAACAATCGTATAAATCCATTCCTTCATAAAATTTAATAATAAAAGCAACAGGGATGGTTGAAAATTTCAAAGATGAAATCATAACACAAATATCTATCGTTCTTTGCAGTGTTTAGTTAAAATAGTTGCTTCGTGAACTGTCTTTTTTACTAAAATGATTGTAAATTTATTCAGCATAGTTGAAATAGGGTTACCGAGAAGTTTTATTTTGTATTCTTTTGGAGCTGATATGTTCTGTTGTCTTCTTTGTACTTGGAATCATTGGGAGCTGCACTGAATCCAGAGTCTTGCACTGACAAATGTAGCTGCTTTTATTTGTTTAGTGTCTTTAAATTTTAAAATAATCCCCTTTTTAATATCATTATAAATTTAATTAATCTCTTTTTTTTACATCACTACAATAAAATATTTTAATGTTGTTACAGTTTAAAATACATCTCTTCTGTTATCACTACAAGTTTAAATAAACGTATTTTAATATTATTACAAGGTGAAATAAACTTATTTTAATAACACTAGAATTTAAATTGCAACTATTTTGGCATGATTTCAGTTTAAAACAAAACACTTTTGACATTATTAGAAGTTAAAATAAACCTCATTTAATATTATTACAAGTTGCAATAAATTTCTTCTAATAAGATTATAATTAAATATAAGCTTATACAAGTACCATTGAACTTTTAAATTAAAGAGGTCAACAATTGTAGGTGAATGCAACATATCTCCTCCACACAAACCCAACTTGGTTAATTTTGATATCAGAAATATCATTAGAAAAAATAGAAAAATAGAAAAACTGTCTATATGAATACTTGATACCTGCAAGAAGGTATTCTTGTACTGAAGCTCAAACAATTCTTGGTTGACATATATATGAATAGTTCACGAAAACCCAAAATTGTGCTTTTCTTGCTGAAAGATTGAACAAAGGCAAAACTACCAAAATGGTGCCAGATCTCTGTTTGAGACATGTAAAGATTATATTTGTACTAATTCTCACGTAAATTATGGGTTTATTTAGCATATTGACTTCCCCTTCCCCCAACGTGACCAAAATTGGCATATTCCAATATGTTTTTCAATGTGTGCTGCTTGTAGAAACCTATATTTGTACCAAATTCCATTTAAATTGGTCAAAACTGCATTCATTGAAAAACATATAAAATGTGTAGATCCAATTTTTTAAGTGAATGATTTGGATGCATTAAATTCGTATTTATAACTATTTTTACCTTGGTTGCTGGAAATGTGAATGCACAGGAGCCGAAAATATACATTTTCGGATTCTTTGATTTTTGACCACATAAAATCCTTAAAAATGCCTAAAAAACAGTGAAAAGATATCAAAGAGTATTGGACCAAGGTGTAACCCTATCAAATTTCAAGTCAATTTGCCCAGAAATGAAGGAATGACGATAGACTGAAACGTGTTTGGAAGAAGAAGAAACAACAGAAAAACAATATGTCTCTCTGCAGTGACATCATACACATGTTTAAAGAATCATTTAAATGTAAAGCAATTCCATTTTGTCTGCAGAGCACGTTTGATGTATAATGATATTTGATGTTGGTTTAAAATTTCTACCTAAATCACTTGAAATTTTGTACCTTTGTCTTCTCTTTTATTGATTGGCCGAGAGGTGTAACACTAAAAGAACATGCCATCAAATCTATGTTGTTTTAGACTTTATAGTGAAACATTTAATCATGATAATCTTAGTTTTTAATACGAAAAGTCGGTTTACTGAGAAGTCATATTGACGAAGTACGAAGTGTCTCCGTGGAAATTAATAATTATCTTTATTTCAGTTTGCAATAAAAATGTATCAAACAACTGTAATGCAAAGCGTAAAATACAACCTAAAAAAAAATTACAAAATTTAAACTACCTTTTGCATGAAACTAATCACAAGAAGTATTGTAATATAATTCGTTCTGTAAAACATTATTGCGTGAAATAATTATATGTTAAATTAATTTAAAAGAATAAATATTAAAGACTTTCATAATTCAGATACATCTATATGCTAACACTTTTATTACAGGCTCTTTAAAGAATTTACATTTCATCAAGGTTCGTGATGACAAGAAACCCACTTGAAGTAAAAATGTATCTCAGGACGACTGGTGTGGGTATTAATAAAGGTTATCCTAAAGATGATCTAGGAGGGAGGAAACATTGTTCTCTGCTTTATTAGTAATACCAGCCGTCCCGAGATACAATTCATCAAGGTTTAAATCGTGATATCTCCTAACTGAGCATAATTTCTTTCAAAACCGATAACTTTTCCTATTTATAAAGTTTATGACAACGTCTAAAAATAACCATCTATTTTTGAAAGAAATCAATTTCTTGATCATTCGAGTTTTATTTAAATAAATTGATGAAAAGTAAATCTATTGGAACACTATGACTTCTTTTGAGGCTCTAAAGCGGGATTTTAGAATCTCAACAAATCAAAGTTCTATCACTTTAACTGATCGTTCAACAATAGCCATAAAAATTACGAAAGGTATTGTTGAGAAACATTGTACCTGTACGTTTAGTCAGTTACTCTTTGCAGTTACTCTACAATAGTCAAAGTTTCTTCCACTCTGGCTGATTGTTCAACAATAGCCATAAAAAAATTACGAAAGGTATTGTTGAGAAACATTGTACCAGTACGTTTAGTCAGTTGTTATTTGTGCTTGATCTATAATATTTATCAATAACTTAAACAAATACGTGACATTATTTATAAGTCGGAGTGAATTTCAGTGAATTACTGATTTTTATTGTAATGTATCCACCTCTGTATATTTATCCTACAGAGTGAGCTTTTGAT
The DNA here is from genome assembly GCA_011833715.1 of Carcinoscorpius rotundicauda. Taxonomy (NCBI): domain Eukaryota; kingdom Metazoa; phylum Arthropoda; class Merostomata; order Xiphosura; family Limulidae; genus Carcinoscorpius; species Carcinoscorpius rotundicauda. Next base: position 40,883,864 of record CM022394.1, on the reverse strand, counting down.
ACAGTTTTCCACGTTCCTTACTTTTTTCATTTTCAGTTATTTCTGAATTAATCTTGTGCTATACTAAAAGGAACAATTTATGTGCGAGCTAATTTCTACTCTATTTTTGTGAAAACTACAAGTATCTGAAACAATTAATATGTACAACTAATGTAAAAAGTTAATAATAACAATAATGCAATTTGACGTGCAGATGAAAAGATGAAAAAAATGCAATTAACATTTTAACAAAAATACAGTGTTGACCTAAGTACGAAAATCCTAACATAGAACGAGCAAACGAGTAGCAGTGACTTTTAGCAACTGGTTTTAAATCGCAACTCCTACGTAGCTTAGATAATGTTAACAATAGTACAATGAAAAATAGCTCTAGAGAAGAAGCCTTTGGAAATAATGATTTATACATCTGCAAGAACGGTGCCAAATGCTGAAGAGATTTTGCACGCCAGCATGTACACTCAAAATTGTGGAGATATGTTGCATTTACTTAAATTAGGAGCTGAGAAGAGAACCAAACGACAAAATTTAAAAATAGACTTGAAGGAGTGTCTCTCCATCGCATGTAAAGAATTTGTTGTTATATGAAGGGATAATAGATTTAATAAATAGGAAGGATATGTTGCGAATCTCACAAACACAGGAGAGATTTATGTTTGATTTAGTGCATTTGGAAGAGTAAAATTTTAATTGAATATTTTACAAAATATTGTACTGTTAACAAATTTCACGTTTGATTTTCTGGGCAAGCTGTGTTTAGAAATGGAAAAGAAAAAACAAAACAGACAATAACTGTGGTACAGTTGTCCCAGGCAGGCGTTCGGTAACAATACACTAAGATGAACACAAACATAGATACTGTAAATCGTTTTTACACAGGTATTCACAAACAGTATATCGCTACTATAAAGCTTTTTTACAGAGATATTCAAGAACAACAAATTTTCAGATTTAAGCTATTGAAAAGTGTTTCTAGGCAGCGAGAATTCACAAAAAACATATCAAACGATATAGCAGTTGTACAGTGCTTCTCTACAACATGTGTGCAGAACAACGTATGAAGGGACACACAGTTATTGAAAGAAGTTTCTAGACAGCAGGTGTTCAGAACAACATATCAACAAACATAAGCATTCTAAAGTGTCTTATTTGCGTATGTTAAGTAATATAAAATAAGAATAACTGCCTTTAGAATCCTGAGGGAGAAGGTGTATAGAAAAAATACCCCCTTCAAAGTATATATATAGGTCTACAGAAATTGTGAAGTTTGTTTTAGAAAACAGATTTTCAGAAAGTTAATACTATATATTTACACATTAGGGTTTGGATAAATACAAAATAGTTCACTTAATTAAATATTTCTACCCAACAGATCTTGGGTCACATAAACATGGGAAATGTCTGTGAACATCAGGTCCTCTGTAATTACAAGATGAGGCATGTGATGTTTTACACCAGATCTTGAGATAATGAAGATTAGTCCGATGAAAAGGATATTTTTTGTAGTTTGAAGACTTGCAAAAGCGGATATCGGCGACACATGATTCTTCATGACATTTTTTTTCGTGTGTCATGGTCCAAGCCAATTTTTGTTGCTACGTTAAAGCCTCTTAGCCATGTGAAATAACAGTGAAATTCAAACGTTTGGCATCAGTGTAGAAATTAAATCGTCAGACAGGACAGAAAGTAAATAACATATTAGATTCTCGAAAATGTTATTTTATAAAATTACTTTCGAAGTTAGAAACGCGTGATACTGTAGCCAATATTTTTTTTGCTTTGTATATTGTACTGAACAATTTACACAATATTTACAGCGAAAAATATTAAAAAAATGACCCCAGTCAAATCATTACGTCCAGCACTATGGGCTCATTTAACTTTGCACTTTAAATATTATTGATATCTATACAAATTCAACTTGTAGCATAGTCATAGTTACTTTGTCTTGGTCTTGGAGGATAGAGGGCGCTATAACCTTGTGTCGGTGAGTATCCAGGAAAATGTACTGCCGAGGGACGCGAGTAAGGACTGCTTCTAGCTTTTATCTGATACATGTAATTGTCACAAGAAGGTCCGTAACTGCACATATTCCCAGGATACGGTTGAGCTCCTGGACAAGCCTGTTGATCTGCACGTGCCAATGACGCAACGGGTAATCCCCCCGACACAGTATGATTGGAGCCAATAACACGAGAGAAGAGTGAGGATCCTCCGGAGAGTTGGTCTATCTCTTCTTCTGTAAAAGAAACAAGAGATGATTGTTCTAGAAATTATAAACACTAACATATTAACAATATTAAGCCATGTTTTTATGAATATCATGCATCGAAAATGTCTTTATTTCCCCTTTCTCGAAAACGTTTTTAGCCCATTATTATTTCCGATGAGAGATTCTTCACATTTTTTTCTTTGAGCACCGAAATAAACACAACAACAACAGCAAGCACTAATTCATGGGAACATTTGTATCCTGTGTTTAAGTGATGTTGTGTTGGAGAAATTGAGCTAAATCGTATGAATACAGGCATATGGAAATTACATTGACAGCAGCCAGGATTGTTTGTTTGTGTTTTCAATCTCCCGCAAAGCTACACGAGGATTATCTGCGTTAGTCATTCCTAATTTAGCAGTGTAAAGCTAGAGGGAAGATCACTAGTCATCGCCACTCACTGCCAACTCTTGAGCTACTCTTTCACTAACGAATCGTGGGATTGACCATGCAATTTTAGCGTCCCCACGGTCGATTGGGCAAGCATGTTTGGTAGGACGGGAATTCGAACTCGTGACCCTCAGATTACGAGTCAAGTGCTCCTAACGACCTCTCATTTGACACCCTCTAATATATATTTCAGTGCCGACTACGCATATCAAATAATCTTTTTCTAATTTTGTGATTCCTTTGAAAATGTTTTGGTACCACGTGAGTGATATATTAGTTTTAGTTACTTGTAACAATAAGAAAAACATATCATGCAACTTCTGTTAGTGTTTAATAGACAAGACCATAGTGGAACAGCGATGTGTTTGCGGAGTTACATCGCTGGAAAATGGGTGTCGATATCCGTGGTAGGTAGAGCACAGATAGCTCATTGTGTAGCTCTGTGCTGAATTTCAAACAGACTAGCTGATTAGCATGTTATCTAAAGGTTATCATGACTAAAGCCCACCACTTCCCAACATGTTCTCATTATGCATCTAATTTATGAATATGTGATTAATTACAAACGAACAAACAGAAAACGTGGTAGAGGATGATCGGTTCTCAATATATCAGCAGCACACAATTTAACATGGTCTTATGGCTGGAGCACTCGACTGTTGTGAAGCGTTATAACATTAAGGTCCATCCTAGTATTCGTTCACAGAGTAGCCTAAGAGTTGGCGTAGACTGTGTTGACTAGTTATCTTTCTTCACTTTATGTATAGAGACAACTAGTGTAGATGAACCTCTAGTTCCTATAGCAACGAACATACCGACACTATCCGTCTTAAAAAGGTTCGAACATAAGAATCATAGCTTACTGAGCACTAAGCACTTTTCTCCAGAAACACTTTTTCTTGATTATTATGTTGAATTTAAGAATTAATTTAATATATTTATATAAACTGGCATGAAAAGTAAGCAAAAAAATTAGAACTAAAAGACAGTAATTTCGATGACGAATATTGCGTTCTTCTGCGCACAGTTTGTGAATTCGCATATTTCAAACTGATTTACTTTTACTCTCAGGTCATAATTGTGAAAAATTACTAAAATGTGTTGCGTATCATAATTGAGATTTACGAGAAAATCGAATACAACGAGCACGGAAACAACTTTTCAAATCGTCTTCTGCTAACGATTCAGTATAATTACATCCGCGGCTTGACAAACATGGCATGTCCTGGCCACCGTAAGTTATCACTTCAGCTTTCGACTGAGATGAATCTTCTTTAAGTTTTTATCTACTTCAAAACTGCAGCTAAACGAATCTTCGTATAATGATGGCCTAGAAATGGAGCAGTTAAATGAATATAAGTCACAATGAATGGGCGGAGAGACATGGGAATGCAGTCGAAAGTGTCAAGTTACGATCGCAGGATATCCATCATAAACTACTGTCTTATACCCCGCCATCCTTAGCCCCATTAGTTACCGCAAGAATCAACAGTTTTTCTTGGGCAACATTACCACCAGACACGTTCTCCGCGTTCCTAGCAACGGTATCTTTCATAGGGAGGCGCAGGAATGCCTACCGCTTTGAACGACATCTGTGGGCGATTTGGACGAGTAAGACAACTCGAGATCACTTCCCCGAACAAACGTAAAGTATGTAGAACTGCACGAGAAACAGACTAGTATAAAGATGCTATCACAAAGTAATATTAAAAAAATCTTTAGTTATTTGTTCTTACAGTTTAACGACATCAGTAATGTTTTTTGAAAATTCAGGCCAATCTCGTAAACAGTATGACTCTTATTAGAATATTCTGATGCCGGCCGTCCTATTGAGTAAATATCTGAAGTGCTATTTCTATAAACAATCTGAACCATTCCTACATAGGCAATTTGCTTGATATTCTGGTATTAGTTTCATTTGACTCTTTCTACAATATTCTGATGGTAAATATCTGTATCAAATAATCTTATTCTAATTTTGTGTGTCTCCTTCCAAAATATTGTGTTACCGTGTAACTATTTTTGGAAAACGTTTCGTTAATTGACACAAAGCTACTTGAGGACTGTCTTCATTAGCCGTCCCTAATTTTGAAGTGATAAATTACAAGGAAGACAACAACCTCAGCCGACATTTGGGCTATTCAACAAACTTGAAGAAACGAATCATACATATTATCACAAACAAAGTTTTAATGAAAAGCTTCCAACTTTTCAGTTTAATGTTTTCTGCTGTTAAATATCAATCACATCGCGTAATATTCCAATCATGTGATATTTTAGAAAGCTCTAAGAGGAGTATTTAACGTTGCAAAGGAGGAGGGAGAGCGTTGAAAGGATCGTGTTTTAAAATAATAATATAAAGGTACATAATCCAAGCCTGATAAAGTCAAATTGCACCCCTTAAATAGTTAAGACCTAGAAACGGGGTGGATTTAGCATTCTTTTCTGCTTTTTGTACCGCCATCTAGGTCACAAATAGGCCTAAAAATAAATTTGATAAAAACAAGTTGCTTACCCTTTTCTGTTTTAGTTAGTGAAGAGGACTGAGGCAAGCCAAGAAACTGCATAGAACTGGGTCGGTGTTGAGTTCGCGATCTTTGACCCTGTGGCAGATGGGACAACATTTCCATAACGCTGGACGGGACATTCCTAGACGAGATCATACGTCAGAGTTAGTTTAACCATAAAATAGTAAAAAATATTCAGGTAAATATAATTCTAATTCATAAATATTATTAAATATAAGGCCCACATTGTCTTTACAATGGTGCCCAACAAATAAAAAAGTTATTGAAACATAATTTTTAGAAATAAAATTTAAACTGTAAGAAGACTTCTAAACCTTAGTGTAGAAAATTTAATGTGGTTATTTCCGAAAACTAGATAAGAAAATCATGATAGCTTTAAGTGTAACTTGGGTAACACAAACGCAGTGAACTGCATAGAGAACTTAGAATATCTAAACTTTCGTACAGAAAGGTTTTCGTGGTAAAAAACACACAAGAGAGTTATTATAATGTAAACATTCAATAAAGGGGCACATAAAAACAGTAAGACGTGGAAAATTTTTATAATATATTGATTTCTAGAAGACATTAAATTAAATAATATTAAAAGATTACGCAGCAATTAAATGATTCAATCAATTTTTTTAGAATAATAAATAGAGAGTTTTGTATTATATCCTTACGTTTCACAAAAATGTTTATACTTAAGTGACGAGCTATAAATATTAAACTGTAAATTTAGTGTGTGTTCATATACCTTTCTCAGTTATTATAAAGTGTATGTAAGCACTCCGAATAATCAAAGGTACAACTGCGAGAACGTATACAAATATAGTAATTATTAAACTTTGACAGTATAAAGACATAGTCTTTATTAATCTGCGACACCACACAAATATAACCGATTTTTCACTCTACAAAGGCCATTATTAAGTTGTTTTTGTGTATTGCTATCGAACTTACAATCCACTCTGACAAAAACTAGTTACTTATGGTAAGTCATTAAATTCGAAATATACAATCACGTGGAAAATATTTTAAACTTAAATGACCTCCTATAGGTTCTATAAATTGTCTCTTTAACGATATCTTACAGGAAAGGTAAGAAATAAAACATAAATTCACCATTCTTCTGGATCGCAATCTCGAAATCCTTTGGCAAAAGGGTTACTGGCAATTTTCAGTTGGGTTATCTGCAAAACAAAATGCTTTACTAAGTTTTTGTAACGCACATTATTAACCCAACATTTCATTATTCCCACATTTATTTGAAGTGAATGAAAAGTAAATTTCAATTTCTATAATTCTTTTTATTATTTATATCAAAACCAACTGTCAAGTTCAGCCAAACTCATTTTAAGTGTGGTCATTGGGGTTAGAGATTTAATTCGAGATTCGATCCTAATGGTGACGCAGAACACGTCGTCTATTTTACAATGTTGTGCTCTTAAACAAGTAAATAATAATTTAGATGAATTAATGATACCTGTTAGTAACGTTTGTATAGATGTTGAGTTGTGATTACAAATAATTCGGAATTTGGAGTTTACATGCTATTATTTTAAATTTTCCGAAGGTTCTGGAATTAGCGAGTGTTCATTTTTAATAAAAAGATGCTTTTCTTTTCTTTGTAACGTGTTTTAATTTTGATGCGTATAATGACCTGATTATTTTGGGATATTGCCATAAGAGTTATAACTGAAGCAAGTTCCGAAACTAGAGCTTATTACAAAAAACTTTGCTTCACGGGACCCACAACCATTCAGGGTTAATACCAGAAATAGACATTCTAATCCTAAAAGCTCGTGCTGAACAACGTTGAGAACTTCACAGTAAAAGCAGGCTGGCAAAAGGGGTTTGGTTGATAGTGGGTGTTTAGAGACTCAAACAATCCACGCTCACAGAAAGAACGACTTCTACACTAAAACAGAAGACGATAATAAACTTTTTCTAGCTCTCTGAATTACCAAAGAAAAATATACAGTGTGTTCGGCTAATTAGTTCTTATATGTGAAACAACATAAAAGTGACTCTGCTCGAGCTTTCACCGCCCACGAACAAGCCACGAAGGCCATCAAGTTTTCTGAATTACCGTTCCAACGTTATAAATACTGAACTAGGGTTACCTGTTTTGTTTTTAGTTGTCATCGGCAATGTACACGAGAAGCACAGATAAATGGAATATTTGAAAGATGCACTAGTATTTCTTTCTGGAGTAATTTTTTTATATAAAAATTAAAATACAATAAACTATTCGATAGTCTCTCTTTTATCTATCTATCTCTGTGTTTTTTTTTGAGTATTAATATATTTACCTGACTTTCAATAATGAACTTTTAGAAACTGGTTTTTGGTTAAATTAGAAACAGTCATTGATGTGTCAAACAAAGGGAGTGATAAACGACATTTAAATCGCATGAAATATATAGTGTATATATATATATATATATCGAATGTAGTAGTATATTAGCAAAATGTTTCGAATATTGTGTAGTTTTATAAAGAAAGTGTGTATTTTGCAGTAACATATTTCTGTTCAGCAGCGAAAACGAACTCTCTGTTACACGTTTCACGGAATTTTTCACAAGCCACCTTAATATCAGCATTTTTATAAAAACATGATTAGGCTTCAGAGTGTGCTTACGGCTTTCAAAAATGATTACTAACGCAACGTAAGTGTCAGCTAAATGAGGGACTTCAAAATTAAGAAGTTAGAATGAGTGCAAATCCAGTGTTATCAAATTTAACTGACTGAAATTATATTAAAACCCTAAGCCTCTTATCTGATTCTATTTAAATTAATGACATATATGGTTTGATTTTTAGCTCTCAACTTGAATCTGTTCTCATTTACTATAAGCTATTCTAACAAAATAATGAAATTTCATTACCAATTTTATAATGCTCTCAAGCCCCAAAGTACGGAACGCGAGTTTTTGGCACAGTTCAAGAGTTAATATTCTGACACGATAACCAGAAGGACACGCCCGGAGCTGTGACCAGAAATCTAATTTCTAATAGCGGAATGGACTGGTGGATTCTTCTCTACTCACCTACGTCCTGGAGTGAAACTTACCCTGTGATTCTGATAAGCAGTGACAGCTGTGAATTTGGTTTCAGAGAAGATGAACGTTTTGAAGTTTTCTGTCTGTGAAGCGTCTTCTCCTTTCGGATTTAGGTAAACCACATGAAACCTCGGTTGATACCTGTGCATTGAGTTGAGGATGATCTGTAATAATAAACACAACTGAGGTGAGTTAGCTTTTGCTGTGAATTTTACTAAAAGTCAACCAAACATATCCGTTGTTTCTTTTACATAAATAATAATAACGAGAAAACAACAAAACGAAATAAATAAAACAAGAAGACAAAACTTTTGTGAAGACAAAACTAAATTTTACTAAAATCACATTAAAACTAATTGTAATATCAAACACGCTACTTTTTAAATGCGGCCCGGCATGGCCAAGCGCGTTAAAGCGTGCGACTCATAATTCGAGGGTCGCTGATTCACATCCGCGTCGCGCTAAACATGTTCGCCCTCTAATCCGTGGAAGCGTTATAATGTGACGGTCAATCCCACTGTTCGTTGGTAAAAGAGTATCCCAAGAGTTGACGGTGGGTGGTGATGACTAGCTGCCTTCCCTCTAGTCTTACACTGCAAAATTAGGGACAGCTAGCACAGATAGCCCTCGAGTAGCTTTGTACGAAATTTCAAAAAAATAAACAAAAAACAAAACTTTTAAATGCTACATTACGGGTTTTCAGTGCGATCAGCGTATCATGGTAATTTGACTATTTTTAGTGTATCATAAGCGTGCTTGGTTACACAATGGCCTATCTGTGCTCTGCCCACCACGGGTATCGAAACCCGGTTTGTAGCGTTATAAGTCCGCAAACATACCGCTGAGTTACTAGGAAACTCTTGGTTACTTAATCCATAATATAGACTAACCTATCACTAACATTTTAATTATATCTGAAACACCAGAACTGATGAAGCACGAGAATGATGCTTTAAAGTTACTTTTCGGAACATCTTTTGAAGTATCCTTACTTATACATCATGAAATAATGTTGTTACATCTCATCTGGAATTTTGAATGTTGTAACGCTGGTGGTTTAAATAATTATTTTTTTTTCTTTTATTATTTGAAACGTAAAATGGAAAGAAAAAATGCTTAAAGAAAAGGTTCATCTGTAAAGTTTTATCACAAAAATTCATAAATCTTTAAACTCAGATAAAGTTTGAAATTAATTTTGATTATACTCCAAACAGTCAACAGTGAAGTATATGATTTAACGCTGAGATTAGTGTCTTTAAGATGATAAGAGATTCCTTGTTGCTTTTATACTTTGAATTATCCATTCCGTTTCTTTAGCGTTTTTTTCTTTTCGTGGGTTTTTTTTTACTTGATCTGATGATATGTCTGGAAATATTCACCATTAACTTAGAGTGAGGATAAATAAAGAGAAGTAAACATCATATTAAGTGAAAGTCTTGTCGCTAGTTGAACACACACATAAATAGTTCAAATCCTATACGTATGTTTTTGTTTGTTTTTTGTTTTTACTGGAACTCTAAAATGGAATTGTTAAGTACACTGCATAAAATAACTAAAGGATGACAGAACTCCATAATTTGGTAAAGTTAAAACCCATGAAGGCATTTAGGTGCTTTTCGTGTTGTTGCTTTTTTTAGAGTGTTACGAATTTGTTACGACTGTCATTAAGAGAATGGTAACAAGTAGTGCCGTTATTGGGGTAGTGCAAACCATCATCTTAAGCACAATAAGGCGACCGTTGTCTGATGATCCTGGCTCGAAGCAATCATATGGTGCCCATTTCGAAACAAAATCAATTATTCTTAGCCGCACTTGATATTGTATCAGTGTACACACGATTAGAAATACTCTCAACCTATATTTCAGACGCCCAAATGAGATTCACTAACTCCATTCACAAGAAGGCACAAAACAGCTTATCTACAATGATGAAAAGACATGGAAAGAAATGAGTTAATCTTTACCTCAGAGCTAGATAAAAAATATTTTATAAATTTGGAGGATATTTGTAACTAATAGTTAATTCATCTTATTTTCATACAAGAACGTGCTCATATGTTGTTAGTAAACGTCCTGATCTATACCCATTATATAACCATTATTGCCCCTCACACACACATTATAAGAGCTAGATCTTAGACACTTTATTCTGCTACATGTTAGTAAATGGAAAATGGTGGTTCAAAGAAACTGCCTACACTTTCACCAGACTTTATCCTCGTTAATCATGTATGAGAGGATCTCAAGAGGTATGTCAACTCCAAACAAGTGGCTTCAAGCATTAAAGATGCCTTTAAAACAGTTCTTTGGAAGGCGCGTGCTATCTGCTGTGTCCACCGAGGGAGCTCGAGCCCCATATTTTAGAGTGGTAAATCCGTAGACTTACCTCTGTTCTAGCAGTGGGCCTGTGAAGGAGTGGTCAAAGATATCTCAGAACTTCGAAATACTCTGATTTTAAGCTGAAAACGTTGGTGCTATGTTATACTAGTCTAGTATAACATACTAGTAGCAACAAACCTGGAACTAGCATCTAGCAAATGCTTTATCGTAAATTTCATACAGTTTGAAATATTGATTCTGAATCTCAGCGATGCCACTTTGCATCCATGAGTTTTTCGAGATATTCAAAATGGCAGTAGAAGTTATTTCCAAAACATGTGTTTGCTTATATCTTAGCTTCTGCTTATGATATGATAACAAGCTATGTGTACACCTAGATTTTTCATGACTCTAATTTCAAGTTTGCATTTTTAAGTGCTTTTGAATCTATGCTTTAGCCAATATGGAGACCATAATGGTGATGAATGGCTATTATACTACCATCTTAGCTAATGATTAGCATTTTTATGAGCTATCAGTATGTAAATACTATGTAGACATATCCTAAAAGGGTCCAAGCATAGCCAGGTGGTTAGGGCGATTGATTCGGAATTTGAGAGTTACTGGTTTGAATCCTCGTCACACCAAACATGCTCGCCCTTTCACCCATGGGGGCGTTATAATGTGACAATCAATACCATTATTCGTTGTTAAAAAAGTAGCTCAAGAGTTAGCGGTAGGTAATGATGACTATCTGCCTTCCCTTTAGCCTTATACTGCTAATTTAGTGATGGCTAGCGCAAACAAAACATATCCTAAATATATATGTATATAGATACACTAATTTCATCCATATTTATATTCACAGTTCAGATGTGGATGTTCACTTAACCATCTCCTGCCACATTGGCTTCCAGTGTCATAACTAAACTTTGAAGTTACCTATTACTTGGCAATAAACAGTTTTTAGTTCTTATCTTGTAACTAAGTAACACTATAATATATATATTATCATTATCTTCTAGAGCCCTATTCTATGATATGCTATTCAATTATCTTATAAATCTATGTAACATATTGCAACATTAAATGCATGTGGAATTGTATGCTTACCACTATTTAAACAAATATAATGTATATGTTACTCCTTAGGTTTTTCAATATCAATGTCGTTATTTACTGTTTTAGCCCAATTATCAATGCAATTTCTGCTACTTTCACTACACTTGCAGAAGTCGCAGTTGAATAAGATCGTTAAGTTGCACACCCACAGAAAATCTTCTAAAGTACTTCACATGGAGCTATTGCCTTCTTAACTAATAACATAATAGGATCAAGTGTCATTGTCAATATGTCACACTTTCATCCAAACTCAATTGGATCCGAGATATGGGGAATCTCCATTTAATACTTCTATCAATAGACATGTCTTAAGATAAGCATTTTTTGGCATTTTCAGCAATGGCTTCTGATGTGAGTCGAAGGAACTTTTTTTTTACTAACCTTCATTGTGTTTCTGGAAGTTTCCATACAGTATGTCAGACATATTGGTATGAGTAGGCTTACTTTCATAGCTGTGAAATTGCTTCTCTAATGTCCTCATTCTTGTCTAAATTTAGATCTCCAAAACGATTCATTTTGTACCCTGATGAAACATACTTTAACAACAGCTGTTGTTTTATTTCACATGTATGCAGTGAAATCAGAGCTACAGCTAAAGTGATTAGCCAACTGATATTTTGCAATGTGAATGTTCACATGCCCAGTGTCAATGACTGTTCTCTGTGCGTGTATTGGTTCCGTGAGAAGTGCACATGTGAAATTGTTGGTGAGGTAGTGATGTAGCAACAACACAAGTTTCTTCTGTAATACATCTTGCATGGTACAACCTGTCGTACCATTATAATTTCGTCTTCTTCGCGAGTAGCTCGCAAGTCCTCTCTGGCAACGATACATCCTATAAGAACTTCCTCTGGAATACTATTAGTTCTTATTGCAACGAACTTATGATTGTAGGCAGGGTTTCTTATTTAAATTCTTTTAAATGGCTTATCAGATGATCGAAAATCATGTTAATAAGCACTTTGTTGTTAGCAACACTGGGCACACGACTTGTTGACATTTTCTTGAATTTTCTTTGATGCTAAAATTATAATAATAGTCAAAAATAAGATATACATCAGGTTGTGATATTTTTCTAATACATATGCAGTACAGCTATTAACGCAGTCTTGCAATGTGCCAGTGGACGGTCAACGTATTATCCATATGAGGGCATGCCCGTATGTAATTACAACATTTGGTAAAGGCACAGTACTATCCGATTACTCAACGTGTAGTTTTCTTCAAGATTGACTTTTGTTTTGCTACTTCTCTTTGCCTTATGTCGTCAAACGTTGATGTCCGAACACGTAAAAGTTCCTTTGGCAAAAGTTGGTTGACTTCAATGTTACGTCAACCTGTGAAGTCCATAAGTGTGACGTAATGTTGTCTGGTCAGCAGTTTGGTATTGGAAACGGCTATAATTCAACTTTGGAGTCTTTAAATCTTTACATCAGTTTTGCGATTTCCAAACGAAACTCAGAAGAGAGATAAAGAACTTGGCTTATTCTGTATCTTGTTTGAACAGTTTAAAGCCACAAAATCAATGAATGACGACTTAAGTTTAATTCTGTTATTAAAAATCCGACTATAATAATTTACAAATAAAATTAATATTTACAAGAAATAGGTTTGTTTCTTTTGGTTTTAATGTAAACTTTGGATTCTGAATTATATAGACTTATAATTTCTGAAGCTTAAGAATGAGCTAAAATGAGTCCAGCTCAGTGGAGTTATCACTAAATCATTTAATTAAAAAAAAGAGTTTATTTTAGAAGCAAAACATGTAATGGAACTATTATAATAAGCCAATAATAAAAGTTTCTGTAAACTCACGTGACCATTGTCATCAAGCTGGTTATTCGTCAGCTTCAGTTTGTCAAATGATACAACTTGCTTCATCCACTGAGTGCCTTTGGCCGGGGAGTCAGGGTGGACATGAATTCTTGGAGGCATCACGGGATCAGCTTTACCTGCTACAACCCAGCTTGAACTGAAGATGTGGAAGTTTATGGATTACTCACGAATAATTTGTTTTGTTCCACAACCAATCATAATACTTATGTGGTACCTGAATCATTTTCCCTTCTACTGTTTAAAATGTTGGCAGTGACGTTTGTTGTATATATGTTGCCTTTTAGTTTGTTATATGTTTTTAATGTTTACGTAATTATCGAATTTACAATTTCAATCAATTTTTTAGATTATAGTAATGGTAATACTTGCATAGTCACAGGATGTATTACAGAGTAGCACTTACAATGCTATGCAATCTCTGGATCTGATATACAGTAAAAATTATAATGTTACACGATTTCTGGATCTATTATACAGTTAAAATTATAATGTTACACAATCTCTGGATCTGTTATACAGTTAAAATTATAATGTTACACAATCTCTGGATCTATTATACTGTTACAGTTATAATGTTACACAATCTCTGGATCTATTATGCTGTTACAGTTATAATGTAACACAATTTCTGGATTTTTTAATACAGTAACAGGTATATTGTTGCATAATCTTTGTATTTGTTATATTACGGTTTTTGTATTTACTGTACAGTAATGTTTATAAGGCATTTAAATTTGTTCTCTAGTAAAATTTGTATAATAACTGAGGGGAAATATAGACTACATTTATGTATTTTTATTTAACTTACTTGTTACATATAATTATATTTTTATAATTCTATACAATATCGGATTTCAATATATATATATATATATATTATTATTATTATTATTTTAACTTTCTGTGTGTTTCCACAGTTTCTCAGTTGAAATATTTTGTATACAGTAGGCTTAATACCAAGTGAAAGTTGTAACAGCGTGGAGTGAATGAATTACGTACAAAACAACGATTATATCGTTTTTGTATTTCTTAAGCAATAGCAAATAAATACCCTTTTATTCCTAGATTTCTTAACCACAAATAAATATTCTTTCATATGATCGCTGGATATGTTATATAGTAATGTTTCTTATGTAATAATGTCTCTGAATATGTTATGTGTAAAATATTTCTGATGTTATATGAGCCCTAAATTTTTTATATAGAAGATGTTTTTAATGTTATATGAGTCCTGGATTTGTTAAAGATAAGATGTTTGTTATGTTATATCGATCCTGGATTTGTTGTACATAACACTTTAAAATGTTATATAGTCCCTGGATTTGTTACACATAAAATGTTTAATGATATATTGTCCCTAGATTTGTTGTACATAAAATGTCTGTTGTGTTAATATAGTCCCTGGATTTCTCGATGACGAAAAACTCACTTTAGATAAAAATGTATTTCAGAACGGCTGGTTGGAATATTAACACTTTTATTGATAAGCATAGAACAATATGTTTGTAATGGTATATATGGTTTCTCCTTTAAAATTCGTTTCATTTTCGACTTCAACTTATGTACCAGTATAACGTAGCATATGTCGAGGACAGCTAAAATAAAAACACATCCGTTATTAATGCTCAATGCTTTCTTCATTCGAAGCTGAAGAACTGTAGTTTTCAAACAAAATCACAAGTTTTACAGTTTTTGTATTTGTAGGGATGGTTTAGATTATATTATGGATAAATCAAGTTTTTAAAGTTAATATACTTAAATTTAAAATTTTCATAAACAATGGAAACAGACTTCGTTCATAGAAACACGTATGAGCAACGTGAATACTCGAACGTTGTTCAAAGTAATAAACGATATAATTCACTGTTACTTTACTAAGTGAATTAGTTTAGCATCTGCTTGAATTTATTTTTTGGAAAAGCGATATTAGTAGATTATTCAAAATTAATAAATTTGATAACTCGAATAGAAATGAAATATGTAATATAAGTATGTTAATAAGTCAAAACGGTTTACTACTTGCGTGTGAAACGCATATCTATACTTTCTATTAGGAAAATTTTCGCTTTCATTACAGGTGAAAGGCATATTTAGACCGCGTGTAAAATAGTTTTCTTCCATACCTGTAAAAAGCATGTCTGTACCTCCTATTAAAAAGGTTTATTTACTTTTTACCCGTTATTAGAAAAGTTTATTTATTACTTACCTGTATAAGGCATATTTAAACCTTCTATCAGTTAGGTTATTTACTTATCTGTAAATGGATTATTAAAACTAAGTACTATAAAGAGTCATATAGTTTCCAAATGTTCCTTTAACGCTAACAGAAATACCTGCTGCTCGTCAGTCATTAATAAAAGATATGCTCCCAGGAAATAACGTTTAGTAAAACTTTGGTCTAAGACTGGCTAAGACTGTAATTTCTCTACTCGAAGTCTTTAATTAAACTTTGGAGACAGGTCAACGCTATATAAGTGTGGAGAAAATCAGTAATAAAGTTTATAACCGAAAAAAGGGGTTTTAACAGAGTTAAAACATTGGCGATCAGTATCACTTTTATTTAGAGTCTATAAAATATTTTCTAAAGTCCTAGCAAATATAATGAAACCTTTTATGAGTGAAGTTGATTCATAAGAATATAAGAAATCTTGCAGACCAAAATAACGATGTCTGACTGTTGTGAACTTACATTTTGAAAACGTTTCCAACGTCAAAAGTCGTAGTTATTATTTGAGGAAAGTTTTGTAAAATGTGGTTTTGGAGGAGAATATTATAAGGTAAACTAATATGCTGTATGCTAGTATTGTACTTCATGCTGTTCAGGAGAGTGTTTCAAGTTCATCCACTTTAAAAGGACGTGAAACACAAGGAGATACAATCTATATAATTTATTTACATGAGCTGTAGAACCATTTTTAGAATGAAAATAAGTCCTTCAGAACAATATCAAAATATATTAATCGTCAAAGACTTATTTTATCTTTTTAGAGTGAAGATATAAATATCTACTTTGAAACAGGAGACAGAATAAGTTAGATGTAACACAACAAAGGAATTTGAAACATAGCCTGGTCAAAGTTTAATGAAATACAAAATACATTTGGCTATGTGTGGTCAAATCACGAAATAAAATTGTTTGGAGTTGTTTTGGAGAATTATTCGGTGGTGATTCGAAGAAAGTAGGGTGAGTTGAAATAGAAACGTCATTTTTTATAACAGCTTTGAAAGTTATCCAACTCTTTCGTTATTAAACGATAAAATATTAATTCTTAGTGGCATAGATTTTATGTATTAGAACATTTTAAGATTTTGATAATTAATTTTTCAAGTGTATTTATATGATTTGTTGAAATGTCGTTGGGTCAATAGAGACATGTTATGTTTATCTTCTTAAGAAAGTAGATTGAATTTAATATCTACGTATGATAAAGTAACTATTCTTATTTATCATTATGAACATGTATTACATAAACCAACCAGTTCACTAATCAGAATTACAATTAGAAGAGTTTTTAAATGAGTATATTAGATTTTTGATTTCATTATTGTTTATCTAATGAGTCATATGCAACCACGAGACAACTTAAGAATGTGTTAATATTCTGCTCTGTTTCTTTGTTTACTATTAAGCACAAAGCTACACAAAAGGCTATCTGCGCTTTGCTCACCATGGTTTCTAGCAATATAAATCCGCAGTCATACCACTATGCCACTAGGTTGGGGGCTGTTCTACTTTAAAATAATGGTACAATGTTAGTGTAAAAAGAAAAATATAAAATGATTCTCTTCAGGTACTTTTAAATAAATAATTTCTTTTCTTGAGATAGTATTTATTAAATAAAACAAGAAGTTCGTTTTACCACCATTTTATGTTCAGTAAATAATGAAATAACATTGCCAGACATTGTAGACTAGTAAATAAACAATATTAGGCGATTTTTGCTGCTTCATTTACGTAGAGATGAAAACGACAAACATTTGAACGAACTATGATTATAACACAGTCTAACCAATAGTGAAAATGTAACCAATAACGAAAAAGATGATACGTTTAATTCAAAACTACCAGTAACACAACGGGAAGGAAGCACTTTAAAAAAAGATAGAGAAGATCTAGTTCTAAATTAATATAATTCCAAGTTACCAAAAACATGGGAAATAATCTGTAGAAGTCTAGACAACAAAAAACACGTGATGTAGATATACAGCTACAACTTACGAATGATGCAATACTTTCCTCATTAAGGTTAAAAAGAATAAATACACCTGATAACTAAGTGTATCTGTATTGCGACACAAAGATAGACAGTAACTGGCGTATGTGTTGTAGTTGTGTTGAAAATGAACCTTAATTAAACATAACTTTAAATTGTGTTTTAGAGGTTTAGGAAGACCATGTACTTCGTTTGATTATTGATTTTTGTACTCGTATGATAAAAATAATTTTAAGTTAATTGAGGTGTGTAAATCTATTATTATCTTAGGCAAATATAACATTTACAATTATTGTTGCTAGCCCCAACCACACATAAAACAAACAACATATTATACTGATTAAAAAAGATCACGGATTATGTTGGAATACACATGGGCGAAACAAAAAAGCGAATTAAAATTAGTTAAATATAAACATGCTGGATTCGAGAGTTTGTATACTTTATTTTGGAAAGCAATACAGTACAAATTTCACATACCGAATAATTTTATGTTTTGTTTTGTTTTTTTGAATTAAGCACAAAGCTACACAATGGGCTATCTGTGCTCTGCCCACCACGGGTATCGAAACCCGGATTTTAGCGTGTAAGTCCGCAGACATACCGCTGAGCCACTGGGGGGCATCGAATAATTTTATTACACATATTTTCTTTTTCTATGCGATATGACCCCTCCCCATTGGCTCAGCGGTATTTCAAAAAGGTTTGCCTCTTACCTGTCAAATGTATACCTCCCGTCTGGTAGGTTTACGACTTATCTGTGAAGGGTATACCTATACTTCTTATCAGAAAGGTTTGCTGCTTACCTGTGAAAGGTATACCTCCCTCAGATAGGCTTACGGCTTACCTGTGAACAGTATACCTATGCTTCTTGTCAGAAAGGTTTGCTGCTTACCTGTGAAAAGCGTATCTATACCTCTTGTCATCTAGAGGTACGAAGTCCATCATGAGCATGTAGTCACCAATAGGATCCATACCGTACAGTTTTACCTGAAACGTTGGGAACATCCGCCTGCAAGAAAGAAGAGTTTCAGTGTTAATAAATTAGCTAGGAAGAAAAGCTTCATGTATTGCTCAGCTTTGTCAACTCCTAAAATTGTCGGCCTGATTCTTATATGAGTTACGTTTTGTAAGCGGATGTTTCGTATTAACCGTCTATTTCCTTTGCCTCGTATTAAGTATTGTCGTGTTTTTGGGTTTTGCAACACTCAGTGCCAAAAGCTAATCTGTCACCACGTAGGAAATTCTAGCAATAATTAATATGATTAACTATAGTACTTACAGTTCTTTCGTTTAAATGTTTTGTATGCAACTCGTACGTTAACACAGAACATCATGGACGTGTGCATTTTAATGTAGAAATGCCTTTGAAAGACGTTCAAGAACATCGTCAGTAATGTTAGGGTTACACTTTCTTGACATTCAGACAACGTTAGTAACAACCGATATGACTTTAGTATTATATTCGCTTGCTGGATTTCTTGAGGAGACGACATCAGTTTATCTTCATGGTGCCTTTGTATAATCTCTTCAAATCGTTTATTCTGTAGAATAGCGAATAAACAAGTCTACATAAATACTCACCTTTCATTGCAATACGTTTTGAGGAACCTATTTTATAAACTACAAAAATATTCCGTTGTATTGAAACACAACTTTCATATACACGTGATATATGGTAGCTTGTAAAATGTATTAGGAACCACCTAGTGACAAGATGAGCTGACTTTCGCAAGAATTGAACGCACTATATGATTTGGAATAGAATTTATAATATCAAAGTAGGTGTTATGAGCAGTCTTCCCATTCATTCATTCAAGATGCGAAGTAAGCTTAAGATCTTCATGGTGAAGTTGTCTTTTAAGTTTATTCGACAGGTATTCAACTTGATTTAAATATAGGGATTACGGTATAAATTTATCCTATACGATAGGTGCTCAATTTGATTGAGATCTGGGAATTACCGTGGTAAAGTTATATGATAGGTGCTCAAGTTGATTTATACCTGTGGATTATGGTGGTCATGGGAGATGCCAAAATTCTGCCTTATTTTTTCAAACAACTTTGACTCTGGGGATAGAAATATTGTTATTTTGGAAGTAGCTGCCCCACCAAGGTACACAGAAGTATCGCTGAATGCACTTAATCATCACTGATGCTAAGGTAAGTTGTGGTATTCATTATTCCATATAAAAGTACCAAGTTGGCCAGGATAGTTAAGAAAACACACCATTGACAATTACTGCACCACTAGAGATCTGGACAGTTGAAATCAAACAAGAATGGTGAGGTTTTATGTATTTTTTTAAACCACTTTTCTTCAATCTATGCAAAAAAATGGTATAGCGTGATTCATGGGACCGCATCACCTTTCGTTAGTCCTTTTTTAGCTTTGTACAACTCAATACATTTTGTCTTATTTTGTAACCGACTTCGGTGATTTGTACAATGTTCTCCTACTGGTATAGTCCACTTCTTATAACGTTCGTCACGAGGTACGACTAGATGTTGATATGGATTGTCCTGTATTGAATGTCCGTCAATGGTTCTATTGCTTGATAACGACTTAACTTTACCATTTTGTTTAACCGTCTTTTTCTGTAAATACTTGTTTGTGGTTATAGTTAATCCACAGAGCAAACACTGTATTTATCTTTTGTGATTGCTGAGATTGCTGACAAACTTCCATTACCGATGACTTTCTCACCAAACGATCTTGACAACTATGGCACCTGCTAGACGTGCACCCACTATCATGCATCTTTTTGAATGTTGTAATATCTTTTCATTTACTCACACCTGTTAGACTGATTAAAAATGTGCTAATCCAAGCTACAACGTGATCAACCTAATTTGCATCCTTAGCTCTGGTCAAGCATAAGTTTGAAAGAGTCCATAGGTCTTAATATGATAGTCCAAGATGTTAAATGTTAGTATAAAACAAAATAGAAACAATTAAATAGGGGAAATAAAATAGACACACTCACACACACATATGGAAGCATATAGAGAGACAGAAAAATTTGAGAAATTAACCAACAAATAGTGGAATTAACTGTCATATTACAACATCTCACGTCTGAAAAAACCAGTACGTTTGGTGTGACGGGGATTCGAGCCCGCGATCCTCAGATTACGCATCGAACGCTTTAACTCTCCAGGCTATGCCGAGCCAATAGATATAAAGTTGATATAAATACCAGAAGCAAGAACAGATGTTTGTTTGTTTTTTATTTTTGCGCTACCTGTCCCTAATTTAGCAGTGTAAGACGAGAGGGAAGGCAATTAGTCATCAACACTCACCGCAAGCTCTTGGGCTACTCTTTTACCAACAAATAGTGGAATTAATCGCCATATTATAACACCTCACGGTTGAAAGAACGAGTGCGTTTGGTGTAACGGGTATTCGAACCCGCGACCCTCAGATTATGAGTCGAGCGCCCTAACCACCTGGCCATGCCGGGCCTGACAAGAATAGAAAACATGTATATAGACTGAGAAAAGAAAGAAAAAGTAAATATATTTCGAAAAGATAGATATAAAGAAAATTTTCATGACAAAAGGGGAAATTTTATTGACCGAAACAGTAGGAAACTAGGTAAAATAACGACAAATGTGGCTTGACTGACGTAAATGAATAGATGGGTTACTAAATGATTGTTGTAAGTTATATAAGAAAACCGAAAAAAATAAGGGAAAACGTGGTTGACTGAAATAAACTAGAAGAGTGAGAGAAGAACAATAAAATATTTCGATTATTTGAAACAGATTAATGCCTAGAAGATTGATGAAAATAGCAACTTGAAAGCGAATGGAATAAACAAGAAGACAAAACAATTATAAGTGTATTAATTAAAACGCATGTTATGTAAATGTCGTGTAAATGTTTTGTAAGCGACAACATGCCGTGTTGTGTTTAAATTTTCATTTCTATTATTTATATTTCCATATTTATATTATTGTTTCAAGGTTTAAACTAATAAAATATGTTGTCATTTATTTAAAATAACATTTAGAATTTTCCAGAATTAGGTAGACCAATCATATGTATTTAAATGAAATGCTGGCGGCCTAGTGTCCAGACGAGAAGTCTCGCGCAAGAGCGGACATGCGCGGATTTCTCTGGAATGTTGGGAAGTAACGCGAATGTTCGAGAAGTAGGCCTACTGGTATAAAAGACGGTGACGCGAGAAGAAAGGAAAAAGAGTCAGACATTAGTTTTATTCAAAAGAAGAGAGTCAGTCATTCATTTGAGTGTTTGCTGTGATTTGTGACTGAAGTTAGATCTACAGAAGCTGTGATTTTATTTCGTCAATCTCGACGATTCATCTGAATTACTGGTTGTGCTGAGAGTCGGCAAGTTTGAGACGTTCATCAAGAAGCACCGTAAAAAAGAACTTCGTCATTCTCCATTCAAACTTCGAAATTTCTTCGTGGGACCAAATTCACCTCCTAGACTAGAATTTCGGATTTCTGATCTGAACTTTTAGACTTTCATTCTAGATCATTATATTTGACACAGGCCAGTAACATTTTGTATCGTAATTAACATTGAAGGTTGAAACTAGTACCATTTTGTATCGTTATTAATTTTGAAGGTTGAAACTAGTACTATTTCGTTTTGTAATTAATTTTGAAGGTTTAAACTTAATATCTGTCATTGTTATTATATAATCTATGTAATATCTGTTACATATATATATTTAGTTTAGTGTAATAAATTATACAAGCTGTTATCTATGTCTTTCTGTTGCGTTCAATCTATATAAAACATAAAAAACGTAACAGAAAATTGGGGGCTCGTCCGGGATATCGAACAAACAATTTTATTCTATTCTAAAATTAGATTTATATTCTATACAAATAGACAGCTTGTATATTCAAAATGGCATTCCAACTCGAAGATTTTATAGACAAATTTAATCAGAATCCCTCTTTCGAATTGATCAGTGAATTGAAAAAATCTGAATTGCTTGATGTTGGAAAACATTTCAATTTAGAAGTGAAGCAAGCAATGAAGAAAGCAGTTATTAAACGAATTATTGTTGAACATTTGGTCAGCCAAAAAGTTTTACCTCAAAAAGTTGCACAACAATTGCCCGCCGCTCATTTTGACCCAGATTTTGAATTAAAAAGAATGGAAATGGAAATTAAATTTCGTTTTGAAAGCAAACGTCTTGAGGCAGAACAGGAAAACAAACGCTTTGTTCTTGAGGCAGAACAAGAAAACAAACGCCTTGATGCCGAAATACAAATAGAACGCATTAAAGCTGATAAGGAAATCAGAATGAGAAAGGCACAGACGGAAGAAAAATTGTCCAAATGCGGTTGGATAATTTTGTTGCTTCCAAACAAATTCGTTTAGTGCCTCCATCCAATGAAAAGGCTGTAGATAAATATTTTCAACAATTTGAAAAATTGGCCCTTAGGCTAAAATGGCCTACGGAATATTGGACAGTATTACTTCAGAGTGTTTTCAAAGGTAAAGCTCAGGAAGTGTTTTCCAAACTCACGGCCGAGCAAAGTTATGATTACGAGCACTTCAAAAAATGCATTTTGAATGCTTATGAATTGGTGCCAGAGGCATACAGACAAAAATTTCGTGGTTACAAAAAGTTTGACAGCCAAACTTATGTCAAATTTGCTCGTGAAAAATAAACTCTGTTCGACAGGTGGTGTGATTCCAAAGAAATCAAAGATGATTACACAAAACTCAGAGAACTCATGTTAGTTGAAGAGTTTAAAAGATGTATTCCCGTAGAGATCAAAACTTATATTGATGAACAAAAAGCTTCCAAAATTCATGATGCTGCTGTCTTGGCAGACGAGTATGCTTTGACTCACAAAGATTTCTCGTACAATAGCAAAACAAATCACACAGCAAAGAAACCCAATGACTCATTCAAACGTTATGCAAATGTCGACAAAGACAAAAAAGAGCAAACTGCTGATTCTCAAACAAATACTTCATCTTATTCTCAAAGCTCGTCATCTACCAAAAACGTGTTATTCTCATCCAAAACATGTGCTTATTGTAGGAAACCTGGCCATCTGATTTCTGAGTGCTATAAGATCAAAAACAAGCCATCACCCCATAGTTTCATTTCGCCCTCGTTGGATACATCATTGGTTCCCAATGATTTTGACCCTGTTCAGTTCACTGTGGATTCCAAGTCCAATATTCTTAATGTACCTGAAGATCTTGTTGAGGACAAATTTAAACCTTTCATCACTGAAGGTTTTGTTTCTTTTGTTGGCGATTCACATCTACAACGAATTAAAATCCTGCGGGATACTGGAGCTTTTCAGAGTTTGATTTTGGAAAGTGTACTTCCGTTTTCTGAAAAGTCATCCATTGGGGCCAATGTGCTCATTTCTGGTGTAGAAGGCGGCGTCGTTTCTATCCCTCTTCATAGATCAGATTTACATTCGGAATTAGTTTCAGGCCCAGTGACTGTGGGTATTAAATCTTCATTGCCTGTTGAAGGTGTGTCTATGCTTTTGGGAAATGATTTGGCTGGTAGTAAGGTGGTACCAGAGGTCCATGTTGTTGAAGCACCTGTTGTTAGTCCCAGTACAGAGCAACTCGTTGAAGAGTTTCCTGATGTTTTTCCCGCCTGTGCTGTTACTCGTTCTCAAACACGTTCTCAGGAGTCCAAACGGGATTTCCCTTTATCTGATACATTCATGTCTCACATCGATGAGATTTCTGACTGAACTTTAAGTTCTACTGATGACTCCAAGTCATTTTTCAACTCTCTTCATCGTAACAAACTTGTTGAGGAACAGGACAATGATCCTGTTCTCTTCTACAACTGGCCGTTGAGGAAAATGAAATGGGAACTGTCCCTATTTGTTACTACCAGAAGTCATCATGACGTAGACGTTTAGTCTACGAAAAACATAAAACATAAAAATATACGTAACAACGCACTAGAAGAATAAGTAAAACATTGACAAGTGTGGAACGTACACCAGGACACAAGAGAACAAGAGCGATTGTGAAATATAATAGAAGACAAAATTAAACAATTTCTAATATGTAAAATTTGTTTTGTACATTCGCATAAAGCTACAAAATCGCTATTTACCTGCGCTACTTGTAGCTAATTTTGAACAGATGCTATAGGGAAGGTTGCGAGTCAACATTACCTACTTTCAACTCTTAGGATTCCTTAGGCAGACCGTAGGATTTTACAGTCACTTTTATGACGCATTTGCAACACGATTCTAGTCATGAACTTCCGAATTCACAGTCCGATAAGCTAACCAATAGGTCACGACTGGTCAGTGCATTATTTGTAACAAACTAGGAGACCAAGAAAAGCATGTACAAACGAGTTGGAATCAAGTAATAAAAACAACTATAGATAAATGTATGTAAAATGTGTTTGGACTCCGTGAAAAATCTAAACCTTTATTTTACAAAGTAGACAATATAACTAGATTAATAATTAAAAACAACAACAAAAGAGCTGATAAAGCAGATATAATTATAATTGAATGTTGTAATTTAGTTAACAGTTTTAAGCTTACAACCTATAAATAGTATATTTTGATTTCTAATTTTTCAAACTGTAAAGAGTTTAAAGGAACAAGATGTGGTTATTCTTAGAGCTGATAGCGAGCATGTGTCAAACTTTACTCCTCGATAGTAAGGGTTATGATTTAAGAATTGAAGAATCGCTGATAGAAGGTCCTTACGAGAATATAAAAATCAATCCTACGAATAAACTTCAGACATCGGTAAAAAACAACAACTAAAACCTCTATAAACTTAGCGCCTTAAGAAAAAGCAAATTTTAATTCCAAGTAACTTTGTATTACCTAGATTATATGCTTTGCCTAAAGACAATAAGATTGGGGGATTTTTTTACATATTGTATCTGATATTAAGACTTCCACGTACAGTGTAGGAAGAATCACATTGCAAAAAAAAATCACTTTTAAGGGGTAAAAGTAAATATACAGCTACGAATTTGTTAAAATTTATTGAAAGAATTAAACGTATAACACTAGATGAGAACGACATTTTAAGCATCTTTTGATGATGTTTCACTGTTCAATAACATGGCCAGGTGGTTAGGATATTCGAGACGTAATCTAAGGGTCGCGAGGTCGAACTCTCCTTTACACCCAACATGCTCGTACTTTCATCCGTTGGGACATTATATTGTGACGGTCAATCCCACTATTCGTTGGTAAAAGAGTAGCCCAAGTGTTGACGTTGGATGGTGATGACTAGCTGACTTTCCTCTAGTCTTGCACTGCTAAATTAAGGACGATAACCCTCGTGCAGCTTTGAGCGAAATTTAAACAAACAAACAGTTCACTAAAGTATCTGGGGTAAAAGTTATTGGATATTTTGAGAATAAGTTAAAGGCAAATGAGATGTGAACTTTAGAAGCAATATATGTGATTAACTATGTTGAAGCATGGGTTAAAATTTATGTTTTTACTCTAAAAATAAAGTTTATAAACAGAATGAAGGTTTAGCCATTGTTTCTTATTTATTACTTGACTCAGCTATGGTAGTTTGAAACTGAAGCGTTAAAAAAGTGGAAAAGAAAGCGAAATCTTGGTTTAGGTATGATTGTGAATGTTTTTCGTATGGCGGGGGGTGTGGGTGGAGGGAACAGGCTGCATGTTACTAAGAATCTAACTGATTTTACCAATTATCTTAATAATATTGACAATTCTAGTCATTTTTTATATAAGATTGAGGAAATAACTTTCTGTCTTTCTTGGATGTTTCAACAAATAAAAATAAGGGTAAATTAGCTGAACAAAATATTAAAACTGAACACTTGATTTAGTGGTAAAAAAAACTGTTATCATAGCACATCTTGCAAACATGAACGGTTGTAATATCCGGGAATCTGTTGAGATAATGAAGTGCAATAAAAGTAATTTTAAGTACGATGTGAGAATAAAGACCATAAGGAAATTCTTTAATAGACAGCATGAGATTCTGTACGCTGAATCATATGTAGATCTGATCACGTGCTTCTTGAGAGTGTGTTTTCCCAACTTCTGCCCTCATTATGATGACGTAGTAAGATTTCTAAAGGTGAAGTGTGTGAAACTGTTCCCATCTCATGTTTTTTCTTTTCATCTTTATAGATTATTTTATTGAATAAATTTGTTATTGTATTTTGAGAATGGATACAGTCTCATCTCTAAATGTTTATTATGCATCATTAAATGGTTTTGCTTTAAACACATATTATTTAAAACCTACACAAAAATCGTTGTAGTGTTAATTTATTAGAATACGTTGTAAAGTATGAAAAAATGTTAAAAGAGTAAACTAAACCAGGAGGCAGAATGAAATAAGACCTAATATATGTTGCTTGATATGTACCAAAATATGAAGTAACAGAAGGACGATAGTGAAGTTAACAAAAAGAAACTGAATAAAATATTGGTAACATCAAAGCAATTAAAATAAAGTAAAAGTTAGGTGTGTCTGTATTCGTATAGTAAAGCCACTTGAGTTGTCTGCTGTGTCCACCGAAAGGAATCAAACCCTTGATTTTAGACTAGTATATCTGTCTACTATCCCACTGGATGAGAGTGGAGAATTAAGCTGCATACGCAATGAGCTATCTGTACTTTGTCCACCACGGGTATCGAAACCCGATTTCAGGAGGATTGAGTCCGCAAACATGTCATGGTGCCACCAGGAGGTAGTAAAAGAGAAAATAAAACCAAAATAACAGTGCATTGACTAAAATAAATTACAAGAGCAACTCTTACAAAGTAAATACAAACAAATCTGAATAGATTTAAATGTGTAAGGGTACTACTTATAAGTACGAGGTTTGATTAAAATAGGCTACAGAAAACTCTGTAAAAATAAACATATATGGAGTGAAGAAAAGATTCCAAAAGAAATAATAAAACAAAGACGTGTAGTGAATGAAAGAAGCAGTAACTTCAATAAAAAAAAGAATTCCTGTGACTGAGTACGAGAAAAGTAAACAATGATATTGGTGAAACTGAGGAAAACAAGGGAAAATAATATATGAAGTAGATTAAAAACGTTACTAACTGGGAACTGATTGAAACAGAATAAGATATTGATTGAGTACGCAATATCATTAATGGCATGTGTTCAAAATACTGGGTAAAAAAAGTTTTGAAATATATTTGCAACAATATCAACTGCAAGAGGAGTAGAATAGGAGACCGAGTGAGCAAAGACAAATCTGTATTGAGAGAGGTAAACTCAGAAGACTAAAATAAATGTACTTCCAGGGGATCCCAGAAGGTGTTCCGTTTCAACAGTAAATAAAACTAAAATTAAGAGTAACAGATATTTGTATTTCTCGCTTATGAAAGTCATATGCCATGCTGTGTTAAAGCCTACAGATTGCATAATTATTTTCGTGATTCATGTCATGTGCACGTTTTATTGACGTTTTATATTACAAATTGTATCGTTAAGCGTCTTATTTGTGAAGTCATTATGGTTTCTACTGAGTGACTGATAGATAATACACTACTGATTAATAGTGCGAGTGGTTAAAACAGATGAGCCCTCCAGGCGGCTTTTGATCCACTTTTTTGAAAATAAAACAAGAACAATTGTTCAATAAGTGAAATGCAGATTAGAAGATATACTAATGCAATAAAATTTGTTTTAATCGAAATATATTGAAAGGTCGACGAAAACAGAAAGATATGTTATAAAAAAATGAGCTTCAAGAATGGGTCACAGAAGGTCATGTAAAAATTGAACGAAATTGGTTAGTAGACACACTAAAATATAACTATTATGTTTGCTGACTGAGCTGAAACAAATAAGAGAGTAAAACAGACACGAAACTAATCAATTAGAAAAGACAGCTTATTGAAAGAATGGCAAAAGTGTATTCACTGAAATAATCGAATAAACCGAACAAAGGACAACTGTAAAGTAAGTAAAATAGGTTTACAAACACAGTAAAACAAGGAAAAATATGTATTCATTGAAATAATCCAACGGACAGAATAATGGACAGCTGTAAAGTAAGTTGTAAAACATAGTAAAACAAGAACAAATCTGTAGTAATTGAAATAATTTAAGAAATCGAACAAAGGTTTGCTTGTTTGTCATAAATTTTCGGGTAAAGCTACACGAGGGCTATGTGCGATAACCGTTCTTAATTTAATAATGCAAGACTAGAGAGAAGACGACTAGTCATCATCACCCACTGCCAACTATTAAGCTACTCTTTTACCAAGAAATAGTGAGATTGACTGTTACATTATAATATTCACACGGTTAAAAGGGTGAACATGTTTGGTATGACGGGAATTCGAACCCGCGACTTTTAAATTACGAATCGATTGCCCTAACTAACGAGCCTAAAACAAAGGACAAAGGTAAAAATGAATGAAATATGTTAGAAACCATAGTAAAACAAAAACAAATGCGTTATGAATAAAGAATTTGAGATTAGATAAACTCTAGTTGCAGAATGAGTGAAATATGCAGGTAATGAGTAGTAAAGAGTCAACGAATATTGATCGATGTAAACTAAGGAGATGTGGTAAGGATGGACATTTGAGAAAAGAGCGAAAGAAGGTAGGACAAAAACTGTTTGTGTTGAGAGAAAGCAAGGAGAAGGTTGAGCGAAAAAGAATAAATCTGGTTTGCGAGAAGAACGTGATACAAATGGTGTGTTTAAAAAAACAGTCCTTTTAATTATCAATGAAAATCGTTTTTATTTTATTCAGAAGTTGTAGATGGTAACTCGCTCTGAATACACACATGGAGAGAATTTAAATGGCGAACTACGTTATCTCCCCCAAACTCCCTACTTTCAGAGTGATTGCAAAACCATCTAACTTGAAACTTTAACAGGATGTTTACGGGTGTCTTTTTTTCTTTCTGTTCCTTGCACTGTGCAGTCTCATAGCTCGCAACTGCCACTCAGACTCCTAAGTGACCACAGCCATGCCAACATTGACGGTTTGAATAACACACATAAGTGACAGCACGATCAACTGTGAACGAAGCCGGTGTCACTAGTTCCGATCTGTTGCCTCTTTGAATCAAGATTAGAATGAGAAAGACAGATCTCAGGCGTCCTGGTGACTTACTTTATTCGAGAATGAAAGAAAACCCAACAAAAATAAGTAATTCGCGGATTTTCATTTTTCCTTATTTTAAAGTGTAGTAAAGAAAGAAACGCCTCAGTCATGTAGTTTCAAAAAAACACCTACAACGAATAGCACAGACGACACAGATCTCTGTAAATTAAGATCTCAGTGGCGTACATGTATTTAGGTAGGGGCTAGACGAGCTCAGTCCCAGGGTCTATAGTCTTAATAGAACCATTTGATAATTGTATTCCATGTAAAATTACATGGGATGTAGGGCCTACAGAAATTATTAGCTCCTAGGCCCACATAACCTTAAATATGTTATTGAAGACACTGATTATAATAGTGTCTAGAGAATAAAATGTAGTGTTTCTGTTTTCTAGCTGTGTACGATTTTCTTTGTCAGTTTTTCTCCGTATTCTTAACGCTGCTGCGCGACCCGGATGTAAGAAGGACCAGTGTTCGAGTTGCATCTTTCCAGGTTTTTATTTTTTGAAGAAGTAGGCTTATAAATTTAAAGTATTTGGAAATGGAGCAGATTCCTAACAATCATACTTCCTAAAATAATCTCTCTACCATTATGCGATACGATGTAAAATATAGGCGCTTGGATAATCCATCCCATCACACCAAACATACTCGCCTTTATATCCGTGATGGCGTTATAATGTGATAGTCAATCCCACTATTTGTAAGAGTTGGCGGTGGATGGTGATGACTATCTGCTTTCCCTCTAGCCTTACACTGCTAAATTAGGGATGGCTAACGCAGATAGCCCTCATGTAGCTTTGCGCGAAATTCCAAACAAACCTTGAAGAATCCATGATGTTCCCTAGGTCAAAAACGGATTTTTTTTATAACTGGAGAAAAGGATGGATTGTACATTATAATATAATGAATAACGATATCAGTATATAAGACAAAACGCACATTAGATATCCATCGTTATGTATTATTTTTGTGTTTAGGTTCTGCTCTATACGGACAAAAGAACGTTCTGTATTCGTGTTTGTTTCCCCAGGGAAGGTAAGATCATCTGTTTACTACCTGCCGTTTTGAGAAATGTGAACTTTGAACTTAGTTGAAACATTTTTCTACCACTGATTTCCTCAAGGGAAGGCCACTCTGTCTGTCGGCTACCCACTTTTGTGAAAATTGTGAACATTGAATTTTGTTGAAACATTTCCCTTCTACGTAGTATCATTATATCAGACAAGTAAAACTTTATAGACTACTAACAGTCGTGAGTAAACAATGCAAGTATTGCAATGTGATCACAACTGAAGGGTAATTATTGTGAAACGCAGCTAAGTTCGGATGAACGTCTAGACACGGCCTTTTCTTCCCATATCAACTTTTAATTATACCTTACGCGTAAAATCAATTTTATTATGATCAATAGTCCTTATTTCATACATTTATTCCTTGGATTGTCTGAATAATAGTGATTGAGTTAAGAACTAATATGGATCTGCTTGAATAACAGCTAATAGTTTAAGCATCTGTTGCTGTCCTTTTTGAACAATATAAATTAATTTAAGCACTTAATTTTGGTTCTACTAAATAATAGCCATTAATTATCGCACTCAGTGTTTTTCTGAAAAATAGTAATCAATTTATGCAGTTGTTGTTGGTTTGTCTGAAAATTGTTAATTAATTTAGGCAGTTATTGTTTGTTTGTCTGAACAATGGTAATTAATTTAAGCATTTATTGTTGGTTTGTCTGAAAATGATAACTAATTTAAGCATTTATTGTTTGTTTGTCTGAAAATAGTAATATATTAAAAAGGTTTGTCTGAAAATAGTAATATATTTAAAAGGTTTGTCTAAATAATAGTCATAAATTTTAGCATGTAGTTTGTTGTAAAAAATTTTTATTAATGAAAGTTCATTTTGTAATAATTAATGTTTGTCTGTCTACATAGCAGTCTTTATTTAAGCATGTTTACATATACGGATAATAGTTGTTAATTTTCTCATTTATTGTTGATTTTTATGAGTAGTAGTAGTAATTATTTAAGCACTCAGTGTTGTTTGTATGAACAATAGTCATTCATTTAAGCAGGTAGTGTTTAGTTCTTTGCTGGTACAACGGTAAGTCTATGGACTTATAACTTTAAAATCAAGAGTTTGATTCATTTCAGTGGATTCAGCAGATAATCAGATGTGGCTTTTCTATATGAAAAACAGAAACACTTAGTTTTAATATCCCTGCGGTGGCGCTAATTCCCGAAGTAGGGGCTCTAGGTAACTGCTTATCTCTTGCTATTATATTTAGAAATGTATAGAATGCTTGGGCTGTGCTGTAGAAAATTACGGATATTAATAAATACAAAGTAGAAATTCAAAATTTCGTGTTTTATTTTCGTCTCTCATAACACTCTAGCGCTTACATAGAGAATAAGACTTATCTATGAGTTCCAAAACGTGTTGATTCAACAGCAGTTCATGTATTTGATGAAAACTAGGGCACAGCTTTACTACCCTCTAAAAGATTTTGTTATAATTTTTGCTTGAGCAATAATCATTAATTTGAGTTTTTAGTATTGGTTTGTCACTATTTGAAGCACTTAGTATTAGTTTGTATGAATAATTGTGATTACTTTAAGCATTTAGTTTTGGTTTGTATAAATAATAGTCATTATTTGAAGCACTAAGTGTTGGTTTGTACGAATACTAGTCATTATTTTAAGTACTTAGTTCTTGTTTGTTTGAACAATAATAATTAGCACCATTTTATGCGACACGTGGGATAAGTGACGGGCTGGCAATACAGAGTTTAAGCCATAGTCAATCGTTATATTAATTTAGAGTTGCTAACCAGCGGGGAAAACAGTCAGAAATACCTGCCACCCATATGAACAACTAAGAAATTAGCTGCCATAAGTATAACGCTCCTAAAATGAAAGTGCAGAAAGTTTTCAATTGCATATTGTGCTTCGAACCTTGAAATTTTCAATAAGATTTTGTTTGTAATGGCTGTAATTGCTATTAATTCTTTTTAATCTGTTTATTTTATTGTTAAACCCACAGGCTTTGAATCCGAACGATTTTTGCTCATAAAACTGTTGACATTTGTTGCAATCCACGAGATTATCTTGCTAATTAATTACGAAAAATAATCTTTTAAAGCTAGAATACCAAGAACAGAAAACCGACTAGCATTGTAAACACATATAGTAAAATGAATCTATTTTAATCACATTGATTTAGTTGTATTAACTACAGATTACGATACACGGCTCTGACTTTCTTACCGTACTTTCAAAATTACTAATGCATTTCAAACACAGTTAATCATTTTTTCAAAAGAGAACTTCATGCGCAAAATCTTGATACATACTCAATGGAAGTATTTTATGTACAAAAGAGTAATATATTAAAGAGCAGGTGAATCATGTGCACATGAACTCCAACATCGGCGAACGATGTATGTCGTCTTTCTTCAACTAAACTGGTAGTTGTAAATCGTTCTACCGTGGCGGTTATTTATCTGTTTCTGAAGAACAAGAACATGTACATATGTCTGTGTAGATGTGTACACGCGCTTGTATACAAAAATATATCTAATACGTGAACACTTATGAATCTCGATGAAAGACAAGCGAGACCTCTCATCTGAACCTGGTGTCCGTCACGTCACGTGTTACTTAGAGTAAACTTCAACGCTAAACCTGGTATCTGTCCCACTTAAGACAGCGATATCGGGATAGCAAAAAGTCCAGCATGTGTATAAAGGGGGTGGAATTTATATCGTAATTGCATAAAAAAAACGGTTCATCATGGTAGAGAGCTAGTTTAACTTATTTATCACTTTTATATAAAGTTTTTGTTGTTGTTTTTATAAACAAAAGTAGATTTTAAAAGAGATCCACATGGAGTAGAAATTATAATTTCTTTATTTATTATGTACATGTATGATTGGCTTGCATATTAAAAATCTTTGGTTTGTTTCAAATTTCGCGCAAAGCTACACGAGGGCTATCTGCGCTAGTCGTTCCTTATTTATCAGTGTAAGAGTAGAGAGAAAACAACTAGTCATCACTGCCCACTGCAAACTATTGGGCTACTCTTTTACCTACGAATAGTGGGATTGACAGTAACATTATAACGCCCCCACGCCTGGGAGGGCGAGCATGTTTGGCGCGACAGGGATGCGAACCCGCGACCCTTGGATTACGAATCGCACGCCTTAACACGCTTGGCCATTTATCATGTTTGGTGCGACCGGGATGTGTATGAAAGAGTCATACAGAACGAACCTACATTTTAGTTCTATGCCTACATGGAAGGAATGTGGACATGCATTTGCCTGGATAATTACTCTTCATGTATCAAAAGCGTATCATATGAGGTCCAAATAAATCCAGAGTAGACATTTTGTAAGCCGGCAATAAGAAATAACATCAACATGGCAGCCAAGATGGTCGATGAGAAGGCTAAATAACCATAACTTATTTTTTTCTGCAGATAATAAAATTATATGTTAGTGTCTAGGTATAGGTTTTGAGGGTCAATGAATCATTTTATGATGTAGCAAATGTCTGAGACATTCAAAATAGTTACCGTCACAAACAATAAAGTGCCTTTTAGGAGACAGCGGTGTCCACGGACGCGTGTATTGCTCAAGTTGTCTACTTCACAAGTCTGGACCTTTTATGCTCAAATTATTTTTCAAATATACCCAGATATTGATAAATGAAAATTTCTAAGCGCCTCCAAGCTGTATGTTTGTTTGTTTTGAATTTTACGCAAAGCTACACGAGGGCTATCTGTGCTAGTCGTTCCTAATTTACCAGTGTAAGACTCGAGGGAGAGCAGCTAATCATCACCATCCACGGTTGCACTGTTCGTTTGTGAATAGGCTAAAATAGTAAGCGTGTTTGATGTGAGGTGGACTCGATCCCGTGACCTTATGATTATGAGTCGAGCGCCCCTAACCGCCAGCCATGCAGGGTCACTTTAAAGGGGCACTAGAAAATGCATGTGGTTTTGTTTTATAGCAAAGCCACATCGAGATATCTTCTGTGTCTACCGAGGAGAATCCAACTGCCTATTTTAGAGTTGTAAGTCGTTAGATTTACCATTGTCCCAACAGAGTATAGCAGAAACAAACATTTTCCACTATTTAAGGAATTTCAATACTGTATTATAAATATCTGCATTGAAAATTCAGGGATTCCCCATAACAGTGATATGAGACCTTTTAGAACGAAGACTTTCAAGGTTTGTCTAGATTTTCTTTAAAAGGGTTTCTTCTATATGGTAATAAAACTTTGTGTTGTCGCATTGACCTTGTGTTTGATACTTATCTCGAGGAATCCATTGAAAACTCTGAAAGAACAAAAAGATATTGTGAATAGACTAGGAAATCAACAGTATCATGAAAGATGCTATGTTACTGTTAGACATGGATATCTTTTTCCTGCAAGATTAATATGCACCTTCTATCAAGAAAGTGGATAATTGCAACTGTTTCATAGAAACGTAAAAGCATCCAGAAAATACTGAGTGGGACTGGAATTACAAATATGAATATAAACCCATGTGATTTCTTAAGGACAAGCTACACTACAGCCACACCTGGAAAATGATGTCTTCCATACTGCACAGTAAATGGCACAACGTAATACTATCCAACGATAGTCAGTGTTTTCATTTCACTTCAACGTCATGGACAAAAGGAACACTGGTTGAGACATTAAAATGTACATATCTCTTTACATCCTGACTCACATGTTAGGAACATAAATGTGTAAAGTTCTGTTTGCACTGTTTGAGTTAGCTCGGAGTGATAGAACAAGTAAAGTAGGCACTAGAGCTTCTGCAATAAAATCAAACCAGCAGCCTGTTGGAAGAATTTTGGAAAGAACTTGAATCATAGGGAGGCTTCACTCATCAAAGCTGAGAAGTACTTGGTACAGTTTTCCCCTACGCAGGAATGCTTGATACACGCATTGACAAGTGGTGTCCCCTTGGTACAGGTATTTACAACTGGTGTCCCTACAGAGGAGTATTTGATACAGGTATACACTACACGAGTAGTGTTTCCTATATAGAAATTATTGGTACACGTACTAACAAGTTTTGTCTCCTACACAGGAGTACTTTGTACACATATCAAAACGTTGGGTTCCCTACAAGACGATGAATTAGATTCGTTATTATAAATATTTCAGTTCAAAGAACATAACATTTGCTGAGCTGCCACCAACCAACTTTGGGATAAGAGTGCATTATTATTATTTTTATTTTACGCGCTGAATATTTGCAGTTGTGGTGTTTGGATAACCCTAATCTGGATCAGAAGGAGTATGGTTACGAGGAAGTGGATTGGGTGTATCGAATATGTGCAAATAACTAGTGCTAGATGATATACCTGAGCTGCACATACATAAAGAGTGTCACTCTGATTATGTCGTGTTCAGGGTGTAGCATCCTGTAAAGGGTTTCATTTAGGGGGATATTAAAAATCCTAATTTTGTTTTAAGGATTCCTGTTACGATGCCACCATCAAAATCACCACGTCACTGTTGCTATATGCTCTGAATTAGATAACTGGTTACGGGATATAAAATGTTTTCCAGCACGTGAGTTATGGATCTAACTGTGTATAGTTTGTTTCTGCATTTATTAACACTCAACTACAAAAATGCTATTGATAAGAAGTGTGTTGTCAATTTGTCTTCAAACATTTGAAGCAATTCACAGTTACGCATTCCTGTTATAAATGAAGTACTTTCTCATTATAATAGTCAATCTAATTGTATATCTTTGGAAGCTCAGGACTATTTGTAGTATATACAACAGAAATGAACTTCTTTACCCCCAAAATCTGTATTTTAACATCAAAATCATTTTGCTCTCTGGTATAGAATATGAGATACAGCTACTTATCCTTTGTGGTTGCCATCTTGAACAACTCAAAATGAGTCAGGATCAATTTTGTTCAAAAAGTTGCGATTTGTTTCCTTGACCCACAAAACGTATATCTAGACACCAAAATTTGCTCTAGAAAATGAGTTACAGCGACTTACTCAAAATGGAAGCCATCTTGAATTTCTTTATCACTCTCAAATACCAAAATGTCTACCCTAGATTTTTAAGAACCTCCCATGATATCCTTATAAAATATAGAGTAATATTCCGGTCATGAAAATGCTTATAGGATCGTTTCCTTCCGCCAATGGAATATTTCTGAAATATCGCGGATCAAGTCTTATTTTAATCCGCAGTCTAGTACACTAGCCAATACGTCAAAGCCAGGAAGTATAAGGTTTACATAGGCTTAGGTTTAAAAGTTGTGTAAGAAATATACATAGAGAAAATTACAAAATATAGAGTAAAATAGTCATACAAACGTTAATAAAATAACAAAGCAATGTATTAAAATTATTTCTACAAAAACAATTAATAAATCAAACTATTGAGAATAATCTCAGTATGCAGATTAACTACAACTAAGAAAGGGGTGTACAGTTGTCTTTAGTTACTTCAGAAATAAAAATATCCTTGCCCTTTACTTTAGTCACTATATGTGTATATGTTATTTTCACTACTCAAAGGCGCTGCATGGCCAGATAGGTTAAGGTGTTTGACTAATAATCTGAGGGTTGCAGGTATGAATCCCGTGCGCATCAAACATGCTCGCGCTTTTAGTGGGAGTGTTATAATGTGACGGTCAATCCACTATTCGTTGATAAAAGAGTAGCACACTGGTAGCTGCCTTCACTCTTAGTCGTCACTGCTAAATGAGGGACGGCTAACGCAGATAGCCCGCGTGCAGCTTTTGGTGAAATTCAAAAACAAACAAACACTAATCAATGTTTATGGTTTTGCAGATTTTCTCTATTAGAATGTTTCAACACAAAGTTTTGAATTAACCATTACCAGAAGATCTGGAATTTCGTAAAATTAGGATCTTTATTACGAAGTTCAAACGATTTTCAAATTTCTTAGGCAACCGTTCAACCTTTCTGAAACCGACTAACCTACTTTTTCACCAACGAACAGCTGGATTGACTAAACATTGTAACGGCCCTACGGCTGAAAGGGCTAGCATGTTTGGTATAATGGGGATTCGATCCCGCGGACCTCGGATTACGAGTCGAGCGCCCTAACCACCTGGCCCTACTGGGTCGTTAAACTGAAGATAAACTCATTTTTTTCTCAAACTTATTGAGAAAGTAAAATTTAGTTTTTTTATAATATATGTATACCTTTTCCTCTGTCTATCTGTCCGTGTTCTCTATTCGTCTACCTTTTATCTCTTTATCTCCCTTTTCATCTATAATGAATTATTAGACCCTCTGTACTGAGGGTTCTGGTAATTTATGTTGGAAGATGGATTGTGTGTGTGTGTGTGTTCGTATTTTGCGTATCTTGTGTATCTCAAATACTTTGAATCAAAGAATTTAAAAATTAAATAATTATTTATAAAATCTAAGAATTCAAAGAAACTGCATTAACCTTAGGGTAAGTGATTAACGACGTAACACTACACTCTGGAACTAGCAAATGGAACACAATGAATTCACTTGTGGCACGTCGTGACGTAATTGTAACAAAGTAAGTAATATGTAAATCAGATAACAGCTTACACATTTGTTTTTGGTAAGTAATTACACTGATATTTTTAACTTTAATGGTATTTTGAATACACATGGATTAAATCAGATTTAGATATAGTTGTCCCTGATTTTGAGCTACCACTCAAAGAGAGGGGAAGCAGTGAGGAACATACGCTGCTATAGACTTTATCTGGTTTCCGAAAACGTTTTTTTTTTTTTGTCAATGGCCCGGCATGGCAAGGTGGATTAAGGGTCGCAGGTTCGGATCCCGGTCGCACCAAACATGCTCGCCCTTTCAACAGTGGGGGTGTTACAAAGTGATGGTCAGTTCCATTATTCTTTAGTAAAAAAAGTAGCAGTGGGTGATGGTGTTGACTAGCTGCCTTTCTTCTAGTCTTACAATGCTAAATTAAGAAGGTTAGCTCGGATAGCCCTCGTGTAGCTTTGGACAAAATTCAAAAACAAACACTCGTCAATATTTATGTGTTTGAACTTTTTCTCTATTAGAATATTTCAACACATAGTTTTATATTAACCATTACCAAAAGATTTGGAATTTTATAAAATCAGGATCTTTATAACGAAGTTTAAACAGTTTCCAAATTTATTATGCAACAGTCCAACCTTTCCAAAACCTCCTAACCTGTGGTAGCAATCCAGTAACCTGAAACATTATTTTGGGAAACTGACTACTTGACTTGGTTCGGTTCAGGTTATCAAATCCTTTATTTTTGTTTCTGGTTCTAGATATTGACATTTTCTTCTTTTTGTCTTAAAATGTTCTTCAGAATCAGTAAACGCCGGTTTCGTAGCACTACATATAGCAGTACGTTTCAGGATCTATAAACTTTGGTTTCATGGTACCGGATGTAACAGAATGTTTTAGGATCTGTAGCCTGTTTTCATAAGACTGAATGTAACAGAAAGTTTCAAGATCTGTAAACCGTAGTTTTGTGACACTAAATTTGACAGAATGTTTCATGATAATGGACATCCTAATAAATATCGATGGGGGGGCTGAGTCACATTTTACTTCGCCACATATTAACCTAAATTAATTTAGGTATGTGAATACCGTTATGACATTTCATCAAATTCTTTATGCAGTATTACACAACGAAACTGTTTAATGATTGTATGTATGCACATGCATATGTTAAAGATCCATTTATTATTATTTATTTATTTATTTATTGATGAAGCATAAAAAAAGAATTTGTTACGTAGTGGCCCAAATAATTCCTTTACTAACTATATCCTTATACCCTATTCAAGGTTCATCAGTACAGCTCGGTTCAGTAAACCAAAGTACCATTAGGACTACTAAAATGACGAAGTGTTTATATTTTTATAACATTACTCCCATACCTAAATTAATTTTTGTTATTATATTGTGAAATAAAACCGACCCCAAATCCTTTTTTTTTACATCTAGTTTATTTAGTTATAGCTACTGGACTCTGATGTTAAAGGTGAAAAGTATATTTCACGAGTGCTTCTCACAAATTAATATATATATATATATGTAAGATTTTGTTTTTTTTTCCTTGATATGATGTAGATTATGAAACTATCAAATAAGAATGGATTAGACGCATTATATAACATTAACTGTCGTTAAAGTGTAGCATCTGTCAAAACATTGTGGATTTGGTGGATTTTATAAAATTATCTAATCCAGGAATGTAGAATATGAAGAAAACTTACTCATCGAATTTCAAATGATTGCTGTTTGTGGAAACATGACTATATCTTTGCTCCCCAGTGGCACAGTGGTATGTCTGCTGACTTACACAATAGAAATCGGGTTTCGATACCCATGGTGGGCAGAGCACAGATAGCCCGTTGTGTAGCCTTGTGCTTAATTCAAAACAAACAAACAGACTATATCTTTAAAAAGATGAAAATATGAAAATGATAATCAAAAATATGCATCGTTTGGTTGTAAATTTTTTGTTAATTTCATACACAGCTACATAGGTTTATCATAGTATAGCCATCCCTAATTCTGAAGTGATAGTCTGCAGAGGATTTAGTAAGTTTCATTAAAAATATTTTTGAGCCCCTCCACGTTGTTGCAATCCATGTCGCAATGACCATTCTTGCTTTGTCTGGCGACCATATTTCAGGACAGTAATCCGCCAACGTAGTTCCCACTGTAGAAGGCTGTCCTGTCCAAGGTACACCAATCTTACCTGCTTGTTTTTCATAATCCAATACCCACCCATTTCAACATTCTGACCGCAAAGGTTTTGCGTCAAGCAAGTTGACCAATATATCATTTTATGGAATAGCATGAATAACTATTTCATTTTCCGGTTGTTTGAGATAAGCGACCGTGGAACAAGAATTATAAAGTAGGTTTTATATTGGTAAGCAGAACCCACGTTTGTCTTGCTTTTGCACCAAACCAATATCTTTGTAAGTGTTACAATAAGCAAGGTTTATTTTATCTTTATGTTTATTCTCCTGACCTCTAAATTGATCCTGACGCAATAGCCAACTCTAATCATAAAGCCCTCCGAGTAATCTTTGTGTGACATGATATATACCACCTTTTGATTTTTTTTCACACATTTACGAGTAGAGAATAGCATGGGACTTATTACAGTTACACACACGATGATGTCACGTACTGCCATATTGTTTATTACAGTTCGTCTTGTCTTCCTAAATACGTATGTCATGGAAACATTTGTGAACTTGTCTGTTTGTTCAGCTAGAGTTTCTTCTTGATCCTGTTGCGAAATGCTGGATGGGGCGCGTGGACAGATCTTGCTACTGTCCATGGGTTCGTCTTGTCTTTAACAAGACGCCGCATTTTGCTTATCACAGCTGTAGAGTATACGAATTATAACACATCTTTTTCTGGATGGTCCCACTTCTCCAAAATGATCCATATTCCTTTATTTTACAATCCCATTAAATGTACGGGATATCCTCGTCATGGAAATTTTAAATGTACGATCTGAATACATCTTAATAATTTAGGAGTATGAATATTTTGCTTCGAGAAGTGATGTTATATGTTCTTACATAAAGCGAGTAATATTTGGTAGCATACTGAACGCCAAACAGTGTCATAAAGTAGTTCTGTAGTTGTGACGTGACTTTTAGAATCGTGTTAGTATGAAATATTCAAGACATTGTAGAGGAAAAACAGCTGGTTAACAGTTGATCGGATAGTATAACCATTATGTTTACTTAGTTTTCTTAAGAAAAAACAGGGGAAATTTCCTAAGGAATTATCAATATAAAGTATTTATGCTATAAATATTACAGATACCGATACAGAACTGAGTTTAAGAAATAAGTTATGTTTTTGCTACTAAATAATAACCTAATCCACAATGTTTTAAAGTTGACTTTTAATTTCATTGATATAGTGTATAGATTTGTATTATTGCTATGCTTCTGAGGATTGTTTTGTACTGTTGTCTTGGTTAATGTAGATTTAGAGCTAACCTGAATATCTTAAGATAACCGAAATTCATGACATTGGGTTACTGCCGAAATATCGATAATATAGTAAGTAATGGTTTCTTGATGACAATCAATACAATATAATAAGTATAGGTTTCAGACTTATAGCATATTTATTTCTAACAATAAGACAACAAATATCTCTGATCAGTTGGTTTAGCAGGGTTATCTTCACTTCTGTACTTTAGCAAAGGTTTTCATACCTTGAACAGTATTTGACAACCTAGAGAATAATAACAGTTTCATCACCGTTGACTTCCAATTGTTTTAATGTAGTCTGTGGTTAATATGGAGCCTCTTAATCAGTTACATGCATAACTATGTAGTTAACGTACAGACCGTGGATGTAATTTAATGTTTATTATTTGTTTGTTTGTTTTCACAGAAAGCCACACGTGGCCATGCCGAATCCATTATACTAATATAGTAGGCATGACACGTGCACCATAGCGATTATTAATTCTCTTATGCAGCTGTACTAATATTATGTATCATTTGTTTATGTATAAGGTTCCTGCCCTTTCAGGCATAACTCTGTTAACAGCATTACATTTTTTTTTTCCATGGCATAATTGATTTCAGCCACGTAACACTAACGTCTAGACTGTTTTCCACAATAGAAATACCTAATTCGTAGTTAAAAAGATGGCACAAAGCTCAATTTCGAGTATTGGATTGGCAATCACGGTGATGATTGATGGTAAGTTTCAAATTATAGCCATCAGTGTGTGATTGCAAATTTTATAGATACTGCAAATCGAGTAGCCATCCTTGAAGTTGACTATAAGAAGTAGCAATAATCGTGCAAGCAGAATAGAGCCAAAATGATGGCATTTGTAAGCAAAATTAAAGCAGAACTTTTATTATTATATATTCTATTTAGAAAATATTTAATTCCAGATAAAGTGTGTAGCAGCAATGACCCATTAGAGTTTAGGATCACCAGAATGGAAGAGAGTAGT
Organism: Carcinoscorpius rotundicauda; assembly: GCA_011833715.1. NCBI lineage: Eukaryota > Metazoa > Arthropoda > Merostomata > Xiphosura > Limulidae > Carcinoscorpius > Carcinoscorpius rotundicauda. Next base: position 40,841,034 of record CM022394.1, on the reverse strand, counting down.
AGAAACGTTACTATACAAACTCTATCAGGAACGAAGGGGAGAAATATTATATTATATGCTAATATAATCAATTGTAAATTAACATGTTTTATACTTTGTATAGTATACAGAATGTCATTATATAAGGGAATCTGGCTAACTGCAGCAAAACCAAGCCAGTGTAGTAGAAGGAGGAAGGGGGAGATATAACAATTATAATACATATTTAAAATGTTAATTTGTATACATACTTTATGATATTATGATACACTGTGTTACACTCACAGTAAGTATATATATACATGTGTTATCTATAAAACTCGAAAATTTCATATGGCTATCTTTATATACGACTTTACAACTTAAAAATTATAAAGCTTTCTTGTATATATAGATAAAAATGCCAGCCGACATTTATTGCTTGTGCATGCATGTATAAATCTCATGCACTTACAAAATACAGTCCATGCACCATTCCAGTATAGTTCAATCACCCACCAATCCAGTGTTTACAGACGTCTCATATGGCTACAGGATATAAGAATAGTCGCTATATATATTTTACAAACATATACAGTTACATGTGGTATGTTGATCACCATAGTGATCATACATACAGTACTACTATAAATGATAACATTGAAACAATGATATCAGGAACAATAACTATCCAATCTGTATGAAACTAACCCTATGATTGTCATGAATACCCGAGAGAACGTCATACACCAACTATGTATGTTATTAAACTATACTGTTTCAAATAGAGCAGGATGGCTATTATATATGTCCATCATGGAAATAAAATGAAACTATACAAGATTATAAAAAATTATTAATTTTAAAAGGGAGAATGGGGATATTAAAAAGATTATAGAAGCAGGATGAATAGCTTAATGTGTAAATGCAAACGCGAAAAAAAGTAAACAGGTTTAAGGTTTGAGACATAATGTTTACATTACTTCCTCAAGCTACAAATCCCTATATTGATTCTTCTAAATATTATAGCTTTTAGACATGGACTCAAAGCAGGGATTTGTAGCTTACTGAAACAATATTAACACCATGTTTCAAACCTTATTGTTGTTTGTTTACTTTTTCTCACGATTACACCTTAACCTACCTATCTTGTGTCTGTAGACCCTAGTGGCACACCAGCATGTCTGCGGACCCACAGAGCTAGAAATCGGGTTTTGATACTCGTGGTGAGCAGAGCACAAACAACTCATTATGCGGCTTTGTGCTTACTTTCAAACAAACAAATTTGTTTCTGTAACATTTGAAGATCCCTATTTCCCATTTTAAATTAACAATCTTTGATAACTTTTTTTTCTGTTGGCTTCAACGGGGATGTGAGACAATGCATATATACATCATTCGTCATGCATGTCAACTGAATAGTTTCATAAAGTTTGCTCGAAATTCACCCTTACCAGTCACATATTTTAATTGTTTCTAGTATGTTGTTTAGTTTATACATGAAAGTGTCCTGGGAATCTGGAAACCCCTGAAAGTTTCTTATCAATTTTCGGAAAATTCGCAATAGGAGTAACACGCGGATGTGAGTGACTCAAATGCTTCTACAGCTAGTAATATGTAAAACATATTAAATAACCATTGCAAATTCTATGGTAATCTGAGTTCGGAAGACTGGGACGTTTTGTGAAGAACAGACAGACATATTGACAAAAGGCACTTGATATATTATTTCAAATTATTTGTAGTAATCACCTACGTTGGTAGCTTGCTTTAGACAGGTAATTATTATTAACACACACTACTATTACTTTGTGACTGAAACTCCGTGATCGGCTATCTTGTGTCATGTTGATAAAAAAAAATCTCTGGCTTTGAAATGTTAGCTTTTACTCTGCTAATGGGTGACAAATATTGCTTACTTCGCTCTTAATTTTCCAAGAAGTTGACTTTTAAATGCTACCAACTAAGTAATGAAGAACTAGACACCTACATGGACGAGACACGGCTGACAAGCAAGGCTTTAAGCAAGGAATAAAATGTTTATTTTCAATGTTTATTAACACCCTCGTTGGTCGTACAAGAGGTGATGCACGTGCTGCTTGTGTTGTTCTCTGCCCAGTTCATGGCTTAAGACCACCCTGAATCCTCGAGCTTGGGACACTTCATATAACAGCATGCCCTTCTTGTAGAACATACGCTTCGACCAAGCCACTTGATTCTTTGTATACAACTTTTTCACGTGAGCCAGCTTCTCTGCTATTCGACTTGCTCTGGTAGTAACATACAAAACTCTTTGCGTCTGTAATCATACTTATTGCGAGTTACTTAATTCATACTTAAGTATCAGATCAGTGTTTAATTTTTTTGTGGTATCATACTCGGACGATCTGTCTAGTACTCATTTCTGCATTTCAGACATTCACGAAAATTGAATTTAACTGATGACGTGAAGACTTAAGGCTTCTGAATCCACCAGGTCTTACTTAATTATGACCAGTTACAACTTAAACTGTAGTCGAAATATAGAAAGATTACAAAGCAGACAGTTTGTTTATTTGTTTTTCTTAGAGCAAAGCCACATCGAGCCCGCCGAGGGGAATCGAACCCCTGATTTTTGTGTTGTAAATCGGGAGACTTACCACTGTACTAGCGGGAGGCTAAAGCAACCAAACAAGTGCTAAAACACACAAAAAATGCCACCATATAATGAACGAGTATAGACACATCTGTGTGAAATTCCTTTTCTTTCCCTTCAAGGTGATGTACGGTGTTGAATTTCCAACAAAATATGGAAAATCAAATCGTTCAGCAGTGAAAATATTTTTTTCAAAGTGATTGTTCGAACTCTTAAATTTCGATATGTTTTCTAACTCCATGTCTCCCCCAAATCCCTTGATTCTTTGACTTTTCTAAATTGTTTAATATCAACACACAGACACCTTAAAAAATATAATTAAATGTTAAAAAAAATTACTAATGATTTCTCCAGGACATTATTTTATTTTATTACTTTAATTATATGCTTATTGAGTTTAGTTTTAATAACAATGGTGTGAGTCTTTACTGAAAACCAAAACCACCAGTAGTTACTTGAGTTTAGTTTGCCCGTTACCTCGTGGTAGTAAAGACTGCAGTAAGAAACGTAATTGTCTTTTTCACGCAGTAAAGAGTTATATGTGTTTAGGTAAAAAGTATCTCTCTAGTTGTCCTTTTCTTTTTTTTCTGGAAACACAAGTTGCACAAGGTAAACATATATATAGACCCTCGATCACGAATTATACGAATGATGCTTTGAAAAACATATGACATCAAGTAAAAAAGAAGGTAACGTATACTGCAAACTAACAACCATAAAGTGGGTTCACTGTTATAACAAATTAATCTAGGACGTGGCACTGTTAACGTACACCAATATTTGGATAACAAAACCACAAGTTTATTGGAAGTAAAATGAACAAAGGCAATGACGTAATGGGAATATATCACAAGAAACTAAGGAAGTGTTTTGTTATAATCTGTTATGTGTCGAATTTTCACTATATCATGAAATCATCTCTAAAGCACCCAAGATATTGTTAGCGTACTCAAAAGATATGTCTTATATTAGGAGCGTATAAATAATTAAATCAAATATCTTCTTCCACAATAATCAAGGGACGGCTAGTACAGATAGCCCTCGAGTAGCTTTGTGCGAAATTCAAAAAACAAACAAACAACAATCATATGTCATTCGATGTTGTGTCCAAGAGACTGGTTATTTCTTTTCATCATTCATGGTATGTGTACACTTTACTGGCGATTTACAGTACAAACTGAAATGTTAAGCGTCCCTTATGTGACGTCACTTTAGAGTCTACTGACTGACTAACAGACAACACACTACTGTATTGCCGTGCGAGAGGTTAAAGCAGGTGACTTCACCAGGTGACCTTGAGATCCTTCCCTTTCGAGTAGATATATGTGGCATAAAGTCTCGTTTGAGTTACGTTAAAACACAAACACCATTTTCTAAACATTAATAAAGAACGAATGTCTGAGGTTATGCAGTCTCATGGTTAGATTTAGCTTTTGGTTGATGAAATTGTCGAAGGAAAGCTTAGGAAGAAAACTAGAAAAAAAATCTGCTATCACTCCTTAATACACACATATCGACGTTAAGAACCTACACGAAGATCTCGTTAAATACCTGATTAAACGCAATAATAATAGATTGATTTATATGGTTATCATTCTAATTACATTCAGTGACAATACTTGTCTAATTACCAAGTTAATTGTTTGGGAACTTCCCCACAAATGGTGTGTGTTAGTTATCAAGTAAAATGTTCAGTAAAGAGTTTCTCAGCCAGGAGGCTTCCCCCCCCCAGTTTTTTCCTACATCTTCTAATTCTACCGACCCTATCAGAAAACTAAGTTATGACACAAAACACATGAAACCGTGATTACTAACCTCTCACGTGACTACAGACATGTATTTAATCTTAGGAACTTTCGTTTGGTAAAGTTTTAAACGTGGTATGTCAACTTTTACAAGGATAGACTAGAAATACAAGATATACAGATTAAGAGAATACTGGACTAATAAATTATTGGCAGAGAGAGAGAAATATGTAAAAGTTCGATATGTTCGAACGTCCATCTGTGTTATGAACTAAACCAAACACTTACCTGCCAGCCTTTGTGACAATCATCTCTGTTCCCAATTCATTAAATTCGTCCCACAGGGACTTCATCTCCAAGATTGCACTAACATTTATTAGCTTAGGATGCACTGGCTTTTTCTCCCGGGTGCCGCAGACATTGGTGTCGGCAGAAGACGGTGACTGAGGGCCGCTGCATGTGGTGTTTTTGAACTCATCAGGGAGACCGTAGGACTCCGTCGTTGTACGATAAGTCTCGGACAGGCTCGGTCGTTCTTTGCCCGCACTGAGCAGGCAGGCTGGAAGACATGACGAATACGGTGTGATACGTTTGTAGTGCAAGTAAATATATAGAAATAACAAAACATACTGAGAGCATACGGTGTGATACGTTTGTAGTGCAAGTAAATGTATAGAAATAACAAAACATACTGAGAGCATACGCAGCTAATCTTCGATCATAACTAACACAGGTTTCTTCAAATTGTTCAGGACATGGTTGGTTATATTTCTATTTCTGGCACTGGGATTCTTTGTCCATATTCAAGGTTATCTGTTTACAGATTAAATTAGAACAGTAGAAACATCCAACATCAAATAACCTCTTAGCGTACATAATATTTTATAACATCTTGCAACAACGAGACGATTGTTTCAAGCACAAATTTAACATTGGCATTTCCTTAACTTTATGATACAATTCTATTGTTAAAATCACGTATTTAGCATCACAATACTACTTCTTCAATTTTATGAGACAATTCTATTGTTCAAAAGACAAATTTAACATCAGTATTTCCTTAATTTTATGGGACGATTCTGTTGTTTAAATCACGTATTTAACATCATTTTCTCCTTAACTTTATGAGACGATTCTACTGTTTAAAAAACAAATTTGAAATAAGTACTTCCTTTACTTGTGACGGACGGTTTCATCATTTCAAGCGCGTATTTAGAATGAGTACTGTTGTCTCAGCTAGTTCTTTACAACACCGGTAGTGAATCTATACCATACTTTAGAAATGTGATACTTTTTCAAGGTACAATAATACAGATGTATACCTAACAAATAACGTTACTGATGTACATCTCTAATAAATAATGTAAACCATAATTTAGAAAACTTGGGTGGGATTCACACATTGTCATAGATGCTTAACAGAAATGGTATCTATCATTTTTCTCACGCGACCTATGTAATCATTGAGATAGGTTTAGAATAAAGACGATGAAAACTAGGGAAGTTACGGTTGGATAACTTGCATTTTACTGTGTCTTTCTTTATTGGATGACATGCGTGATCAGGTGATTTATGTGTTTGACACTCGATCTAGTACAATCTTTCCCTTAGGAGAGATGTTTCCACCTACTTGCATTTTTCGCATCGATCACTAAAGAGATTAGTATTGAAAAATATATACATATAAGAAAATAATAATACTGTATATCTCAAATGCTCTTACTGGGTTTAGGATATATAGAAATATCATTAAAATGTTTGGTCCTTCTTGCTTATCATTATTCGCTGATACCATGTTGTTCAGCGAACGTAATAGTTTTCTAGTCCCTGTATGTTATTAGAACTAGCAATGTTTCATTATAGTTCAGTTAGTATTCTTCAGATTGTTATATGTCTGGTAAGTTATCAGAGATAATGACGTTTTGAAGTCAATATACACTTGTAATCACATATATACCGACAACATTAAACAATTTAAAACAGGTCTTCTTCATTTCATCATCTGAAGACTTTCTTGTGATTTTTATTAGCGTTTCAACAAATTTTTGTTGGCCATCGTTACATCATCATCCACCAAATAACTTCCTTGAAAACATTTAAACACAGTTTCGTTTATCATTACTATTAAACAACTTTTCGGTTCTTGCGAAGAAGGCCATTAAGATACAGACAACGGCTAAATACCGTTTAAAGATTCGTAACAAATCAAATGCTTAATACATTCATCTCGCTGGCAAAACAAATACGAAAAAGACGATATATATTAGCAACGTTTCGAGCATATAGGCCTATCACGGGTAGTTAATAATGTGTATAAGTATAGAGGAGAGAACTGAAAGAATTGAACACATAGTTCAAGACGAACCGAAAGAGTTAAATAACTACATTAAGACGAGTACTAAAAGTCATACATACTTATATCGAGTCGAGTACTAAAACACATAAATAACTATTTCAAGGCGAGTGCTATGAACTAATGTATTATACTCAAGCATCTGTTTGAAAAATTGTAGCAAGAAACATAAGTTTTTATTTCGAGCCCGAGTTCTATTGTCGTAATGGCAGTTCTAACTTTTCTCGTATTTTCGTAACTCTTAATTATTGATAGAAAATATCTGCTTCTATGTTACATAAGTTGAAAATACATTGTTTGTTACTGCTGGCTACAATATTTTCTTAGTGGAGTGTGGATGTAGAAGACAGCGGTGAGAACCTGAACGACTTAAATGTTGAAGTAAAAACTCACCAAGTGTTTTGGAGTTATAAAATATTAAAACGATGAGAAGTCAATAATTTGTGCGGCGTATTATTTAGTTTGAAGCGTAGCCCTGATTTTATCTTCAAGGATGATTAAATTGGAAATTTCATTGTATATGAGTTTAATATTTCTCTCACTTTAGTTCTTAAAACTCCTCAACCTTCTTATAGCATGTGCTTATATAAGCACTGTATTTGTTTGTGATCATGGTGCGTTTCGTATGGACGTTTCTTTCTCCTTTATTACTTCGAGACAACCTTTCGAGCTTCAGTTCTTAAACACTTTTTATGAAGCTTGTAGTACTGAAAATTGCGAAAAAATAATTTATCAAGAATTAGCGATATTTTATACAAATATTTCTAAACTGTTTATGCACTAAGTTGTTTGTGGACGTTGTTGGTTAGAGGATCCATAATAATATATTTGTTTCCGAATTTCTCGCAAAGCTACACGAGGACTATCTGTGCTAGCTGTCCCTAATTTAGCAGTGTAGGCTAGAAGGAAAGCAGCTAGTCATCACCATCCACCACCAACTCTTAGGCTACAAATAGTGAGAATGCCTGTCATCATGATGCCTTCACGGCTGAAAGGGCGATTACGTGTGGTGTGACCTAGATTCGAACCCGCGACCCTCAGTTTACGAGTCGAGCGCCTTAACCACCTGCCCATGGCGAGCCCGTAATAGTATTTAAATAAACAATATGAACACATCACCAATGTTGCAATTAAACTAACTAGTTACTGCTACGGTTACCTTATGGATTTTACTTAGGAATTGAATAATTACAAATCCAGTTTATCTGGATAGTTTTTCTGTTACACATTGCGTGTTGCAACAACCAAAACAAAATTAATAAATGCGATGCAAAGTTTTTGTTTGTTTTTTTGTTTTTGGAATTTTGCATAAAGCTACTCGAGGGCTATCTGTGCTAGCCGTCCCTAATTTAGCAGTGTAAGACTAGAGGGAAGGCAGCTTGTCATCACCACCCACCGCCAACTCTTGGATTACTCTTTTACCAACGAATAGTGGGATTGACCGTCACATTATACACCCCCACGGCTGGGAGGGCGAGCTTGTTTAGCGCGACCCTCGGATTTCGAGTAGCACGCCTTACGCGCTTGGCCATGCCAGGCCCACGCGATGCAAAGTGATTGGTTTGTTTGAGTGACATATTTAACATTGTTATTAGATTAGAATTCTGCGAGCGCCATAGAAAATGTTGCAAAACTTACTACTCAGTCTAAAACTCTAATGAGGTCACAAGCAATAGTTTATTTCATATAACACGCAAGTCTTCAAACGTTTACAAGCGAAAAACGTTTTTCAACTTTTGGAATTGCACAATTCAACAGTATTTATTTGATCTAAAGAAATTTCAATTTCTGGATTAATGTTATGTAAAAATCTAAAATCATTGATGAATAAACCACAAAAAAACGAAAGTGAAATCTGTCAATTTCATCAATTAATCGAAATATATCTAGCTTAGCTTAGGTTTATAAGACAGCACATAGGTTAACAAAACTAAGTTTTTATTGCATTTCAATAACTCATTTGTAATTATCATTCCATCTCCACTCACTAATCAGCTCTTGAATTATTTCCTTTCATCCCACCTGACTAGAGATAAAGATCAAATATACAAGGTATTTGGAATGAGCCGTCTGTCTCCTACCGAAAAACTACATAATAATTAACTTTATAAGTAATCTGAAATTTTTTCATTCTTTTCTCGTCTTATTAGCGGACATTAGACAAACATTATAAGATATTTGGACCGACCCCACTATTAAATATTCATAACTATTTCACACTAAGTTGTTTGTTTTTTCTATTTTGCTGTTGTCTTTGACCTTTTAGACTCCCTAATGTTTTAAGAACTAAGTACCACATAAAAAGAATAATTCTGCGATACATTATCATGATACATACAAAACATATAATCTATAATAAGATGAATTAAGAAAAAACAAAACAAAAAAGCTCATAATCTCGAAAGGTTTACATTTCGAGATCACTCGGGTTACTGGATTTTTTTTAAAAGAGTGATTCGCCAAACATACAATATTCACAAACTCTCTAGTCGGGTTTCAAAGACCCACCCAGTCATATGAAGGAATCCGAAATTTTGGTAAGGATATAGGTGGCAGAACTGCAGTTTATCTTTAAAATAACGACTGTCTAGAGAAAGCAGGATACGAGTTGTTCTGGTTGGTCGGTTGTCGTATAGCAATGTCACATTGGACTGTCTATCTACTTTGTCCACTCTAATTTTAACGTTAAGTCCGTAAACTTACTGCTGTCCCACTGGGACGCAGGAGTTGTCTAAAACTTCATTTATGAGCTTTGAAAGGTTGTATCATCACTGAATTGTCAATTATTTAAATATTTAGCTTTTCTGAATTACACCTTGTAACTTTGAGACAGTTTGAGAAACTATCTGACCATCTAGCAAACGTAATATTGTTATCAGATATTTAATTTGACCAAATTAAGCAACAAAAATGAGCTAAAAATGTATTCTCAATACAGCTGTATGGATGTTGAAACTTTAACTAAAATAAGGTGCAGAACAACGTTTTGACCTTCTTAGGTTATCTTCAGATTCACAAAGAAAGTTTGCAAGTGATTGATACCGGGCACATGTCTTAGAAAGAAGAGTGTAAACGAGTACGTGATTGTAGGGGGCGTTGCAGTACATGTTAGGCTATTAATTAGTATAGGTATGTGTCTGTGTGTGTTATTCTTCTGGCAAAGCCACATCGGGCTATCTGCTAAGCCCGCCGAAGGGAATCGAACCCCTGATTTTAGCATTGTAAATCCGGAGATATACCACTGTACTAGCGGGGGGGGCGAGTATAGGTATAAATGAGTTCTTTTTATATTGGTTCAGTTTTAGCTGTTTATTTAAGTAGGGCTTCTTTGATTTTGCATTGTACTTTATAAATAATGTTGGTATTGTGTTTGTCAGAGTAGTGTTTACATAGTTTAGATTTCAGTTTTCTACTTGGCTTTTAAATAAATTTGGTGTTTACTGGAATGTTGTGTTTTGCCATAAGTTTTTTTCCAAATGTTAGTCATTGTTTCGTTGATATCAGGAACATACGGTATGCAGCAGTGTAATGTTTTAAAGTTTGTTGTTTCTGAGAATTTATTGTTGTTTGTTGCTGAGCATGTTGTAGATCTCGGAGGAAATTTGTTCATGTTGATGAAGAGTTTTTTTTTATTTTGTTGATTTCAGCGTCAATTTTATCAGGTGAACATAGTTTTGTGGCTATGTTTTTTGGTTTCTTGATATGTTGAGTTTTTGTTTTGTTTCATGTTTTGAGTCCCAGGGAATGTATAATCCAGTATAGGTGATTTTTGTGTGGATTTTTTTAAAATTGTGTGTCGTTTCTTATAATCTTGAGGTTGAGAAGTGCTTATTGGTTAGTTTTCTCATGTTCACAGGAGAACTTAATATTGGTGTATATGGGGTAACGTGGTTGAAAAAACACACAAAGTGTGTGTTCTGTAGATGTGAATCCAGCAATTGTATCGTCACTATACCTGTACCAGTATAGGTGTAAGGCTAAATTGATCGCTTGAGATCCAATCTGTGTCATGAAACTGTTGGTTAGAACTGGTGACACGGGATTAACCAGACTTAAACCACTTATTTGTAGGTAGTTTTGATCATTGAACATAAAGTTAGTTTTGGTGGTAGTAAATTCTGTGAAGGTTGCTAATTTGTATTAAGGGGTTGGGTTTTGGATATAAAGTTCTAAAACTGTCTACCAGCATTTGGTAGTTGGGACTTCTGTAAAGAGGGAGATTACATCAAAACTGGCTATAAAGGCTTTATTTTATGGTTTAGTTAGTCAAGAATGAATTTTAAAGTTAAAAGAATCTTTGAAAAGGGAGCCGAGTGATGTTACATATCTAGAAAATGCCCACGCTATATATTTACCAAGGTTAGTTTAATTATTCATGGGTGGACATTATGGGTCATAGTTGACAATCGGGTTTGTGAGGTTTGGGGGTGCTGCATAGTAGTGGTGTACGCGAGTCGATCTTGAGTAGGTAAGAATAAAAGTTTTATGAGATTGTGGTGGTCTTTTTCATTTGAACATAATTGCAATTAAAGTTTTAACACCCCTATGAGCCATCTTCAGAATACGTTTTTACTTCAAGTGAGTTTCTCGTCATCATGAAGTAAAAGTTAAGCTTCAAATAATTAAGGCTTCGTTAAGAGATATATCGAATAAAATTAATACGTGTCTGTGTATACACACACACACATATATACCTATTTAATTCAAAGCAGTGAGTTAACATTAGATTAATAAATACGCCTTGCGCACATGACTTTGTGTTCTAGTCCGTTGACGCTTCTGAAATATGTCCACATTGTACAATTTTTTGTGTTTTTAGGCTATTTTATCAAGAACTCTAAAGGCCGATGCTAAATAACATTTTTCTTCTAGTATTAGTCCTGAAGCTCACCACCAGGAATATTAGCTCTGAAAGTTGTACTAACTAATATTTCCGAAAGCTATAAAAAGTAACATATCTGAAAAATACAAAACATGCAGTAATTTTTCTTAATATTAACAAGATGGAGTAACAGTTTTGAAATGTAACAACGAGTGGCGACACCTCTAGATGTAAGAAGCATACACTAACTGCTTTGAAAATTAATAATCTGTAATAACGGCTACAAAATCAGATACGTACACTAACAATTTTAAAATTTAGCAATACACAGTAATGGCTAGGCTATGAAAATCACCAGTATGTAGCTACTAACTGTATAATGTAACATCGTACAGTAACACCTATGAAAATCAACAATATGTAGCTACTGACTTTATCAGGCTACAACATACACTAATGGCCTTGACAATAGGTAAGCAAGAAGAATATTATCTCTGGAATGAATAACATCTTGTAGCATATTATGTGTGAAACAGACAATTTTGTGAGTCAGAAACGTAGAGTAACAGTTCTGAAAGTTAGCAACAGACAGTCAGCAACTGCGAATATTTGCTCTTAGCAACATGCAGAAATGCCTGTTAAACTTACCAACAAATAGCAATATTTCTGAAGTTTGGCAAATTATTGCTCTGAACAGATCTTGAATGATCTGTCTAAATTACTCGTGTAGAGTGGTTCAAAATATCACGAAAGTCAACTAAACCAATAAACTGGAGACTTTTTGAAGTTCGTCCAAAGCTACACGAGGGCTTTTTGCCCTAACCATCCCTAATTTAGCAACGTAAGACTAAAGGGAAGGCAACTAACTAGTTATCACCCCCACCTCTAACTCTTGAGATACTTTTTAACTAACGAAAAGTGGGATTGACTATAACATTGTAACGACCTTATGGCTGAAAGGACGAACATGTTTGGTGTAATCGGGATTCCATCCCGCGGTCTTCGGATTACGAGTCGATCGCCCTAACCATCTGGCCCTACTGAGTCGTTAAAGTAAAGATAAACTCATTTTTTTCTCAAACTTATTGAGAAAGTACAATTTAGTTTTTTCATAATATATGTATACCTTTTTCTCTGTCTATGTGTCCGTGTTCTCTATTCGTCTGCCTTATATATCTCTCTATCTCTATTTCTATCTATAATCAATTATTAAACCCTCTTTACTAAGGGTTCTGGAAATTTATGCTTTAAGAAGAATTGTGTGTGTGCGTATTTTGCGTAACTTGTGTGTCTCAAATACTTTGAATCAAAGAATTTGAAAATTAGATAATTATTCATAAAATCTAAGAATTCAAAGAAACTGCATTAACCTTAGGGTGAGTGATTAACGACGTAACACTACACTCTGGAAATGGAACACAATGAATTCACTTGTGGCACGTTGTGACGTAATTGTAACAAAGTAAGTAATATGTAAATCAGATAACAGCTTACACATTTGTTTTTGGTAAGTAATTACACTGATATTTTTAACTTTAATAATATTTTGGATACGCATGTGTTAAATCAGATTTAGATATAGCTGTCCCTAAGTTTGAACTACCACTCAAAGAGAGGGGAAGTAGTGAAGAACATACGCTGTTATAAAGACTTCATCTGGTTCCCAAAAACGTTTGTTTGTTATTATGCACAAAACTACACAAAGCGCTATACGTGCTCTGCCCACCAAGTTTCTAGCAGTATAAATTCGCAGACAGAGTACTGTGTTACTGGGGGGGCTTTTGAAAACAAATACAGCATTGTTTGTCATTTTCGTGTCATAATCACAAATGAAAATATGCTATTGGGTTTTCACCGTTGACCTAAAGTATGCAACCCGGTACGTTAACCACTAGGTCACACAACTTTCGACAAACTTAAGAACTAAACATCTAATAGATCATGACAGTCCAAAATCAACAAACGATTTAAGTTCAGGGTAGCAATATTTGATGATCTTTCTCATTTACTTTGAAATAAATCACTTACAGGGTCGTGACAGAAACGTGATGGATACGCCAGCTCCTTTCCAAGTTCAAATGTTAACCGAAAATATTCACGGTGAATACTTCAATAAAAAGATAGTATTTTTAATAATTGTTGCTCATCTCTTTCTGTAAGAACGGATTCCAGCTTCCTTTAAATTATCTCATTGATCGTCATAAACCTGATGACCATGACTATCAGTTTATATTGGTCGAAGCCACAGTTTTTATTTCTAAGAAGTTTTCTTTGAATAAAACCTCGAAGGTGAACTTTATATTACACATCTTTATAACATTTCTTGAGGCCATCCGATGCAAGTGGATCTCGATTTCCACGATTTTTTAAGTAGACAAATGAAAAAAAATCCTTTGAAACGTATCTTGGGGTCGAGAGGGACGTAACTGGTAGGAGGTTGTTTGGACTTTTGGTAGGAGTGAGATTTAACAGGTAGGAAGTGAAGTGGACTTGTGGCAAAGGAGAATTAAAAGATAGAAAGTGGAATGGTCCTGTTGTAGAGGGGACTTAATCGGTAAGAGGTGGAATAGACTTGTAATAAGGAGGACTTAACAGGCAAGGGGTGAAATGGACCTGCTATAGAACAGACTTAACAGGAAAAAGGTGGAATAGACCTGCCGAGAGACACTAGTTTCTAAAGTCATTTTCCCCACGCAATCAAATAAGAACTCTTGTGTGCCATTTCTAAACTTCAAACTGTTGTTTATTATAACAGCACCAGAAGATACAGCCAACTGTATCGTTGTGGAATCATAAAGACCTATTTCGTATCGATCTACTTTGAAATATTTTTGTTTTACTTATATTATTTAAAAATGTTGCTGTAAAAAACTTCTGAACCATAAATCTACCCTGGCGGAATTCGCCAAGAACAACTATATAGGTGCTAAACATATCTGCAATGGTACTAAATTAGTTATTGTGGTGAGCTTTCCCGCTGTAAAAGCAATCTTGTATTATTCCCACAATAATGTTTCTTATCATAGACTTTTTACTAACATGTATTTAATACAGAATTACTTAAAATAATAAAATATTCAATTGTTGTTTAAGTCTTCTCACTTTAAACTAACACCGAAGACACTTTACCTCACTTAGTAATGCATAAAATCTGACGTTTTAACAGTCCTTGCCCCACTTAATAATGCGTAAAATTTGATGTTTGAAAAGTCCTTGCCCGAGTTACTAATGAACAAAATTTGACATTTCAACGGTCCTTGCCTGACTTGATCATGTGTAAAATCTGACATTTGAACAGTCCTTGCCCCACTTAGAAATCAAATAAAAATATCCTTATTAAAAAGATGTTCATACAGGGAGGGAGAACCGAAACTATTAAATTCATGACGTATAAATAAACAGAAATAAACCAAAGCGAGTATCAAAGAGCAAGAAAAGTATGGATACCGTTTTTCGATTTTTCAAAAAAATTAAAAACATCTTAGAATGGTTCTGGAGATTTGTAAATGACACGAAATAAGAATACCTTCAATACGGGTTGAAACTGAACCAAAGTAACGTAAATGATTAGTGAAATGAATTACTTTATAGATATATATTATTTTATGTGAAACCGAGCATTTTACTTATTTCCAAATAAGTATATTGTAATTGTTGTTTAAGCAAAACCACAGTGGGCCATCTTATGTGGAGTCGAACCCCACATCTTAGCGTTGTACGTCCATACTTTGTTTAGAGTTAATCACAAAGCTACACAATGAATTATTGGAGCTTTGCACATTACGGGTATATCTGGGGGGTGGGGGATAAGTCCATATATTTACTACTGTTTCACCAGAGGACAAAATCAGACCTACCTGCAGTGAAAGTTTCTATAAATATAACAGATTGACAAATAAATACGTTCACCCACTTTTGCCGTCTATTACTACTCGAGATACTTTATAACACGGAGGCAGTATTCAGTTTAAATTTTTTGTTGTTTCGAATTTTGCGCAAAGCTACACGAGGGCTATCTGTGCTAGCCGTCCTCAATTTAGCAGTGTGAAACTAGGCAGCTAGTCATCATCACCCACCGTCAATTCTTGGGCTACTCTTTTACAAACGGATAATGGGATTGACCGAAATATTATAACGCTCCATGGCTTCAAGGGTGAGCATGTCTAATGTGACGTGGATTCGAATCCGTGAACCTCAGAATACGATTCGCACGCCTTAACCACCTAGCCATGCTGGGCCGTTTCAGTAAAGTGTCCTTTATTGTTTTCTAGCAGTTTACATTTCTAAAACTTTCTCCTTAAGGATGTCTGTAACATATCTCAGGTTTGTGGCTGCAGTAAGAATATTTAATTTTTTGTCAAACCATATTTAAAACCGTCTTTCTCATTGTTATTAATATCAAGGTTGATAACAGGTTAGGGTATGTATTTGTGCTTTCCTTATAGCATCGGGCTATCTGCTGTGACCACCTAGGGGAATCGAACCCCTAATTTTAACTTTGTAAGTCCGAACACATACCGCTCTTCCAGCGGAGGACAGAGGCTATAATTATATCCCCTAAAACGAGGCTAGTACACTGATTAACAGTACATGAATTAAGCAACCCTGTCCTTTATTACAGTATATAACATATTATTAGCACAGTCAATGTGAGCTATACTATTTTTCCTACGTTTGTATGTCTCAAGATCAGCACTAAATATTTTCTTTAGTTTTTTTGTATTCATCTTCTTTATGGCATTATTGTTTGTTTTAATTTTGCACAAAGCTACTCAAGGGCTATCTATGCTAGGCGTCCTTAATTTAGTACTGTAAGACTAGAGGGAAGGCAGCTAGTCATCACCACCCACCACCAACTCTTGGGCTGCTCTTTTACCAACGAATAGTGGGACTGACCATCACATTATAACGCTGAAAGGGCGAGCATGTTAGCGCGACGGGGATGCGAACCCGCGATCCTTACATATGCACGTCTTAACACGCTTGGCCATGCCGAGCCCTATGACATTATTTACCTCTCTATTTGTAAAGAATTAGTTTCATTAAGTAATAAATAAATTTTAATTACTATGTATATGGCTAGGTTAAATTTTATCAGAACCTCAATAATTCTAATTGGGTTATTTGTTTTCCTTCCGTCTTTTATTTTTTCGCTTATAATTTGTTTCGTAACAGAATTATACTTTAAGTGGGAGACAACAACACCCATAACTAGTAATTGCATTAATCATGCAGGTTGAGACTTAAGCCTTAAATTTGATCTTAATCCGAAATTGTTATTATTTAAGTGAAATATCTTCTAAATGCAAGTGTTTTTACTGGAAAAAAGAGACGGTGTGTCTAAGAATTTCACGCAAAGCTATAAGAGAGCTGCTACTTACTGTGGCTGATCTAAATTAAGAGCCGATAGACTATAGGGTAAGTAGATAGTGAAGAGTACCCACCGTCTACTCTTGGACAACTCTAAACCAAAAGTGAGGTTTTGCTGTCATATGTATAGTCCACCTATATATATATATATATATATATATATAAAAGAGAGAGACACACACACACCTGTTTTTGTTCTTTTCTTATAGCAAAGCCACATCGGGCTATCTGCTGAGCCCACCGAGAGGAATCGAACCCCTGATTTTAGCGTTCTTAATCCACTACTACAGCTGTACTAGCGAGGGGCCACACACATCAGGCCCTAACGAACAATTACCGTTTTTTTTCAGCAGCGGATAGTGAGTCATGACACAGTGGAATCACAGTTCGGGTACACTAATCACTTAGCCACGCCAGCCCAGAGTAAGACAGGGTTATGGACAGAATGAAAACATAGTAATAGTTTTGTGTCCTTTTCCCCAGGTACGTTATTTCTAAACCTCGCACATTTGTCACATGATGTCGATAAGTTTATTTTACTGCCTTTCGTTAGTGCACGTGAACATGAGGGCGGCCCATACGACACTTTCGATTTGGCTGTTATCATAACGTGTCTTATGGCTTCTCCGTGATGGCTAATCGTATTGTCAGTGACTGACTCTGTTTCGAAAAAGTGGTACTTGCTGTTGTGCACGTGGAATCATTCGTTTGTTAGAATTCTTTATAAGGTTTCGAATTTTTTAACAAGTTGCATTTAGTGGTTAATTGTCATGACTTGTGCTGTAAACTATCATTCAGGTTAACAGTACGTTTTATTGTACCAAATCACTACATCGTTATGTGTAGCACGTCACTTCCAACTTTTTCTCTAGAGCCGTAAATTCTTTCAGTATTCCTACAAATTTTTAAAAAAGTTCACGCAAAGCTACAAAACTACTGTAACTTTGAACTGATGCACTGCAGAATCGGAGTTTCTCTTATTTAGCCCAATAGTGGGATTTTACTCTCACTCTTATACGGCACTAAAGACCCAACAACAATCCTTAACCCTCTATATCGCAGGCCGGAAACATTTACAAGAAGAGCCCTTTTTGACAAACTAGCAAAGACATATGTCCTTAATCACGAGACAACAATATGTGCAACGTGCCAAAACGCAGTGTTTAAAAATATATCTTTTAAAGAACAAACTTCTATTTATATTTATGTTGAACAAACAGCTACCTATATTTACATAAATGAAAATCATACATCCATGAGAGAATAAAAAGAAGAAAGGAACCTTAATATTTATTCATATACTAATCTCTGTTTCTTAATTTTGACAGTTTGATACACTATCCAAAGTGAATTTTACTTTAGTATGTTGAAGTCAGCCAATTATAAGTCATAAGCTCAAGAAATATTAAACAGGTATCGTAACATTGACTGTTTGAGACACATGGCCACTTTTTGTGTTACAAAACAGGTATCGTAACATCGACTGTTTGAAACACACGGCCACCTTCTGTGTTACAAAACAGGTATCGTAACATCGACTGTTTGAAATACACGGCCACTTTCTGTGTTACAAAACAGGTATCGTAACATCGACTGTTTGAAATACACAGCTACTTTATGTCTCATAAAACAGGTATCGTAGTGACAACTGTTTTAATTACGCGAGCATTTTGGATTTGGGTAAATGATAACCAATGAGATGACGGTTTTCAGTAGCTATCTATGTCAATAATCATTCCTCTCTTGCTCCGAGATTTCGCAAGTCTTGAAATTGTGGAGGAAGTAACGTTTCAAGAAACTTTGTATTCTAAATCCAAAGAAGACGGACTTACCTTCCATGTCTTTCACCGGGGTACTTGAACAGGGAGTCGCCGAGGACAGTGCAGAGCAGCCCCAGTCGAAGCAGCACTCAGCCGATGAGGATCGAAGCGGTGCCACGGAAAAGTTTGGAATCGAAGCCTGAAGAGGGGGTTGGAGCGGCGGCAGGTAAGGTTCAGTGTTCGGTTCGGACATCAGGGATGTGATACGGAAAGACTTACTCCGAGCTGGGAATAGATCACAAGTTTCCATTTCCCTACCGTGAAGCAGTAAAAATGTGCTCCACCCAAGACACGAGGGAGGGAACGACCGGTACTGGTCCGCCTCTCACTCTGCTGGGCCTATCTGTTTGATAGCCAAAGTGATGACACGTTCTCCATACAGGACAGCGCCAATAGCCAGAAGAGTATCAGAATGGCAAGAATATTAAAACTGCTGCCTAAGCAAAAACTGTCAAACAAAACGAACCTGTTAATGGACTAAAATATTTCCGCATAAAAGTATAACATCAACTGTTACGACCACGAATTTATATTTAATACATATATATATATTATATAATATCTTACTCAGTTCGCTTACAGATTTTTTAAAGCAACTGACATTTTGAACTATATTGAAACCATTAAAATATTTTCTATCTGAAATATTTTAATGGCATAGTTTTATGGAGTAATGTACTTCAATCGCATTTTAAAACTCTCCGATATTTCTGGATTATCCGTGTTACACAACATAACGGTTCCTCAAGACGCTACCCTCAGTCTTTGTGGAACGTCTTCTGTGACTGAGAGCGAAACCAAACACCAACCCCTGTAACAATCAGTCCTTGTAGTGAGTGTTAACTCCCTCATGTATGTAAATCATCCAGTAGGACGGGAGTTGCTGAGCGACGGTTAGTAACCACGAAGCTGCAAGTCGCCCCCAAACGGGAAAATGTTTACAAAAAGTACCGCAACAACGTTCGCGTTTGTATTTAGGAAGTTTGATTTTGGATAGAATGTTGATTTGTCATTATCCATGCAGCATCTACTAAAAATATATGTTTGTTTCTTGGTTTCACTGTGTATTAATTTAGGACGAAAAAATGTTTACTAAAAGAAAGCGTTACGGTACAGCGATTTATTGTAAACTAAACAATTGACAATCATGCCAGGTCATAACCGGTATAACTCATTACAAAATAAACTTATACACATCAAGAGAGTTTCATTGAATGAAATTCTATGCAGTCTGTCCCACATCATATGTCTTCTGAAATCATTCATGTAGGATGGACAGTGATCGAACATGCAGACTTTTTACATCACATACAATATATATTGGTGAATAAACAAACCAATAAAGAAATTATGAGCATTTTATCAAATTATTCATTTTAATAGTATACCAAAGCAACATAGGCACCGAAACTGTGTACCGAAATAACACAAGTAGTAACATAATGTAACAAAGTAATATAGATACTGTAGCAAGATTACAAAAGACACATAGGCACGGGAATTGTGTACCAAAATAAAACCAGTACGGACAGAAGCTATCAAAGTAACATAATTGCTGTAAAAGTGTAATAACGAAACTTAGACAATGTAACTCTGTACAAAATAAGATAACACTAACACTGTGTATGAGAGTAATATAAATGGTTTAGTAGAATAACCATAAAACTTAGACACTATAACAGTGTACAAAAATAAAAAAGCAGTGTTACAAAATGTGTGAAAATAAGATACACAGTATTTCAGTGTATCAAAGCAAAGAAGGCATTTTAATAGCGTAGAAAAGTAATCTATGCGTTGTTGCGGTGTGTTAAACTAACGTGTATGTTGTAGTAGTTTATGAAAGCAATTTCCATGTTTTTGAATTTTTACCAGAGTAAAATAGGAAAATAGCTAAATCATTTTGAGTAACTTTGGAATGCCACTATCCCACAGTGTTTTTTTTGTTTTTTGTTTTTATAATTTCGCGCAAAGCTACTCGAGGGCTATATGTGCTAGCCTTCCCTAATTTAGCAGTGTAAGACTAGAGAGAAGGCATCTAGTCATCACCACTCACCGCCGACTCTTAGGCTACTCTTTTACCAACGAATAGTGGGATTGACTGTCACATTATAACGTCCCCACGACTGAAAGGGCGAGCATGTTTGGCGCGACGGGGATACGAACCAGCGACCCTCAGATTACAAGTTGCAGGCTTGGCTATGCCGGGACCCTTTCATAGTGACATGGCAGACTAATTCTCTCACTTTCATTTTACCGAACGCTTGTTGTTGCTGTAAGAACTTCATTTAATATAGTTGGTGGGCTGTTTGTAAACCGAGAAACTTGTCTAGAGACATTAAAGTAAATTCTTTGGAGTGTTCGCTAAGACATAACCAAGCAGTTTATTTGATTAATCACCCCGAAACTATCGCCACTGTTTGTATATTCGTTTTCTGCTCTTTTTCTTTACATCAAATTTTACTTTCAACAACTCGATAGGAATTTTTCTTTACAGAAGTGAATTTGAAAAGTAACAGTCACTTACCATACCAATAACATTGATTTAATATACTCCCTGAATTATGCATTTGAAAATGATCTATCTATTCTTTAGTGATTAAAAAATTAATATCTAATATCTTTTCGCTCTTGTAATAAGTTCAAGGAACAAAGGAGAAATATAATTCAAAGTTAAGAATGTTTTATCAACTTTTCCATAGCACTTAATTTAAAAATCAAAACTGTGTTTTGCGTTTCTTGTCAACAGAGGTCAGTAGATTTTTTAGAAAATCGCATTAATATTTTTTATTACTATACTTGTAGTTTGTGTTTTTTGAACGTAGAAAACTGTACAATGAACTATCTGCCCTTTGTCAACAACTAGTATTCTAACCCGATTTTAATTTCTAAGCCTCCGGACTTACCGTTGAACCACAAGGGATGTTATATGTATCTAGTGATTTGTTTTATAAACACTTTATAACACAGACACCCCTCGCCGTAACGTCCTATGATGGCAGACTAATACTGATTTTTTTAAAATGAATTAAATACCCCTGACTGATTTTGCTCAGGAATTAGTTACTTCTCAAATATTTAATATTTAGTGTGAAAATAAAGAATTTAAAGTACTATTTGCGAAACGATATCTGATAATGCAATACGCCATTTTAAGACACTGATTGAACAGTTAAGAGTTAAAATTAATGCTACCAGATATAGCAGTGAACAGATACATGAAGGATGTGAAATAAGAAAGTTTGTTTTTCATTTGTTTTGCAGATATTCGCACAAAACCACCAATCAAATGTCAGCTGTGCTCAGCCGTCTCTAATTTTTCAGCAATATATTACAACGAAAGAACCTTCAATAGCACTCAATGAAAGATGTTATAACTCACCCACGGTTCTAAAGTGTGGAGTGCAATATATTAATTTTATTTCTGAGGTCATGAGATATGTCAACCAAACTCCTAGACCAGACCTACTGGGATCAAAATGGTATTAACGCTACTCTTCGTCCATCTATATCGTAAAATCCACCATAAAATTTAAAATATGATTAAACAGTCGTTAAGTCTTGCTTTTTTTGTAACTTGGTCTGTCAGTTTGCGCATAATACCAGTTATTATATATCTTAATTTCTGCATATTCTGTGAATTATCTTTCTTTATTTTGCTGATCATTCATAAAGTTAAAGATTAAGAACATCGTTGTGTTACATTTGTTATTTTGTGAATTATTCTTGTCACATCACAGATTGATTATACGTTAGTTTTCCAAACTAGTTTTATCTTTTGGGTCAGTTTTGTTATTAAGTAATTAGGTTGTGCTGGCCCGGCATGGTCAGGTGGATAAGGCACGCGATTTGTAATTCGAGGGCTGCGGGTTCAAATCTCCGTCATACCAAATATGCTCGCCCTTTCAAGCGTGGGGGTATTAAAATGTCACGATCAATCCAACTATTCATTGGTAAAAGAGTAGCCATAGAGTTTGCGGTGGCTGTTAATGATTAGTTGCCTTTCCTCTAGTCTTACACTGCTAAATTAGGGACGACTAGCGCAGATAACCCTCGTGTAGCTTTGCGCGAAATTCAAAACAAATACATTAAGGTTATCTCATTGCATAATAATTATTATGTGTATTGTGCGTTATGTTTTTCTTCTTAGTCGTTTTTTGTGGATTAATTTTTGTTATTGTGTGATCATCCTTACTATTTTGTAGATTTGACCATGTTATTGTATGATTGCTATTGTCATTGTATTATTATTCTGGTGGTTTTGAGGCTTAGATCTTGTTATTTTGTTTATGAGGTTTTAGTTATTGTGTAATTAGATTTACTATTTTGTGAAGCAGATTTTGTTATTGTGCGATTAGCAATGTTATTTTGTGTTCGATTTTATTTCTTGTGTAATTAGTGTTGCTATTTTGTAGATTAGCTTTTGTTACATACTGGTTATTCAATTGATTTACTAGATTAATTCTGTTATTGTGTGATAAAAGCTAGTATTTGTTGATTTGTTCTTTCAGAAGAAAGCTAAAATGGAATACCTACTGTATCCACCGCATGGTATCCGAACCTCCGAATTTAGCGTTGTAAGTGTAGTTTTATTATCTCATTTTTTAAACAGTTTTTCTTATTCTGTAATCATTCTGTTTATTTTGTGAATCAGATATTTTTATTGTGTTATGACTTTTGTTATTTTATGGATTAGCTTTGCTATTATATGATTAGTAGTAATTTTGTAGATTAGTTTTGTCGAGTATGCCATGTTATTGTGCATTAGTTCTTGTTATTTTGTGGATTAGATCTTCTAATGGAATGATTCTTTTGTAGATTGATTTTGTGGATTAAATTTTGTTATTGTGTGACCATTCTTGGTATTTCTATTACGTTTTGTTAATGTGTGATTAGCCTGTTATTTTGTTCAAGTCACATTATTGTGTAATTTGTCTTGTTTTATTTGTGGTTAGTCTTTTTATTTTATGGAATAAGTCTCGTTAATGTGTATAAGTTCTGGTGTTTAGCGAATCAGGTTTAGCGGTAAATTGGTTGATTTTTTTACTTTGATGTTTAGTAGTTGTCTAATGTGCTGTGCGGAATCAAATATTAAGGCTTTATTTACTAATTACATGGTTGTTTGTTTTAACGACAATTTGGCCAAATTAATGCGTAATCAATTAAAAATAATAATAGTAATAAATTTGTAATATACGTTCTTAATTACACTCAGAGCGTCTAGTGAAAGAAAACTCACGAGTTTAATACTGTTGTATTTAAGCTTTTTGTGTTGAAATCCTTGAAGAAGCAATTTTCTGCCGGTACGACTTTAACCGTAATTTGTCTGGATTCGGCGGATATTTTTGTAAGCTAAGACTTTTTACCTCTGGGTAGCTGGCCCAGTCGACAAACGTATAGGACAAACACGTCGAGCGAAGAGGATTCGAACTAGCGACTCACAGGTTGTAAATCGACCATTTTGATCCCTAGGCCAAGCGAAGAAGAAGGGAAATTTATAGTTTAATACCCGTCTCTTTAGGAATTTCCTGTTGAAATCCTTGAAGAATAAATAACTACTTTTTAACGTCTCCCTATGGGCATTATTTGATGAATGATTAAATTGCTCTATAATCTGTTTTTCTTTAACAGACTTTCATAATCTTAAAGTTTTTTTTTAGTTACAGACTAGTTACAGGCAGTTTTAGTTGTCATTATCAATAGCCTCTGGTCACGTAAAGCTACCAACAGAAAATATAATTAAAAACAGACACAACTGATTTAGGTCTGACGTTTCACTAAAAAAATGTAAATTTTATTAAAATAAAGTAGAAAACAACGTTTTGGCCTTCTTAGGTCATCTTCAAGTTGAAAAAGAGAGCTTCCCACTGACCGTCACCGAGAACATGAGACAAGAGTGTAAACAGGTATGGTATTGTAGGGGGCGTCGCGGTATATGTTAGCTTATTAATTAGTATAGGTATAAATGCATTCTTCTATATATTGGCTTATGTTTGGTTTCAGTTGTTGTACGAGGAAGGCTTCTTTGGTTTTGCATTTGTTTATGTTATTCCTACTCGGTATCTGGGTATTTTCTATGGTTATGTAATATTTTTTTCATTTGAAATATTCAAAAATGTCTATAGGTGTTTCGGTGTGCTTTTTGAATCTGGTGTCCATTTTTATACTTCTTTCTCCAATGCAGAAGTCTTGGTAGTTGTTGCATTGTATTTTATAAAGAATGCTGGTGCTGTGTTTCTCAGTGTAGTTTTACATAGTATGAACTTCAGTTTTGTTCCTGGATTTTGAATAAATTTGGTATGTAATGGAATGTGGATTCAAAGAACACACACACAGCAACACGTTTATGAACACTGCAAATCAAATAAACACAATACAACATTGGAAACACCCTGATACTAAATAGGGAAACAAACATAAACGAACGCATAATCAAAGAAGCCCTACTTATACAACAACTAAAAGCAAAATTAAACCAATATAAAGAAACACATTTATACCTATGCTAATCAATAACCTGCCGTCTACTGTAACGCCCCCTAGTATCCCCTATCCATTTACACTCTCTTCCCTAAGACATGCCCCCGACAACGGTTACTTGCAACAAACTCTGTCAGCCTGAAAATGATCTAAGATGGTTGAAACGTTGTTCTCTAATTTATGTTAATAAAAGTTTCAATAGCCATGCCAGCTATCTTTAAATATTCTTTTACTTCAAGTGGATTTTTCCTCACCACGAATTACTTTACCACTGCGATTATATGAGAAGTGTTTCTTTGTGTACTGTGTTGTTACCTGTTTAAACTCCGTTATGCCTGAACTTGACCTACATTATGACATTGTTAACCGTACACGTTCGGGCGATTATAACGAAACTAAGAAACTTAAACCAAAATATTATCAATAGAAGAATTGATATTTATTTCATCCAACATTGTCGAAAGGAAAAACTAATCCATAATTTTGTGAAGATAAAATTATCCAAGAAATTTAATCAGCATACAAATATCATCCATAATTTACAGAAAAAAACTACTAAAAGCCGTGTTAAACTCGAAATATAAAGACTTAAATGACTTGCAGAAACAAAAAATGAATCTAGACCATCAACTGACCTGCTGCATTCAACCAGACATTTATGGACTCATAGAACGCAACACTAATTAAGTTAATAGTAAGAACGACACAACAAGAAGATCCGCCTCGACAAAAATCAGATAAACTAAGATGTCAACAATACAAAAGAATTCAACACGACAAACCATTAACTATCCTTGTAATTAACACATTCAACCAACAATTAAGCAATGAAGAGATACATCTGCTTAACAAAGGACTCAACATCGCAGTAACACTTTGAAATATTCCATACATCGAATTGAATGCCTATTTGGAAACCCTGGCTAGGAGAGTAGTGATCCATTCTACACAAGCCGTAAACATCAACGGAAAACAACCATCATAAAGAAGACAACTTTGACAACAATCCCATCGACAACCAACAACCTATCTTTTCAGGTAAAACTGAAAACATCTATTTTCCTGAAACACCTCAAAACACTATCTTAAACAACTTTTTCTAAGAATTTTCACGCAAAACCATGAACATAATTTCACAGAAAAAAAACAACTAACAAACGACTTCACACGGTAAGATATTAATTCTATAAACAACCTAAAACAAGACAGCAACAACAAAATTCGAAAAGCAGACAAAGGCAATGTTAGAGGTAAAATGAAAACAAATTATTGCATTAAAAATGAATAATAACTTATCAGATACAATGAAATTTAAACCATTACACACGAATTCAGCAATAAACACAAGAAAACCAATCACACAAAATACTACTATTACAAATGAAAAGAAAACACAATCTCAAAAAACCTTTATTCTTATCCACTCAAAACAGACTCACGAACACCACAACTATACAGCACCCCGACCCTCACAAACCCAATTGTCCACTACGACTCACAACGTATGTCTATGAATCATTCCACTACAACCTTGGTAAATACATAGCGTAAGCATTTCCTAAATATGTAACATTAGCCGGCTCCTTTCTCAAAGCCCCTCGCTAGTACAACAGTAAGTCCATGGATTTACAACACTAAAATTAGGGGTTCAATTCCCCTCGGGATTTCAGCTGATAGTCTTTGTAGCTTTGCTATACGAAAAACACATACACACACTCTTTCTTAAAGACTCTTAACTTTAAATCTATTCTTGACCACCTAATAGTCATGAAGTCTTAATAGCCAGTTTTGATGTAATTCTCATCTTCACAGAAATCCCAACTACTGAACGATGCAAGATAGCTTTAGAACTTTATATCCAAGACCCCCAACCCATTGATATACATCCCCAACAACCAATTAGCAACCATTATGGAATTCACTACCACCAAAACTAGCTTTATATTCAATAACTAAAACTACCTACAAAGAATTGGTCTAAGTATGGGCAATTGCGTGTCACCAGTTCTAATCAACATTTTTATGACACAGATTGAATCACAAGCGATCAATTCAGCCTTACACTCACCACTATACTGGTACAGATATGTTGATGATACAACTGCTGGATTCGCACCTACAGAGCACATACATAGTTTTTCAACCACGTTATTTTCATCCGCCCCAACATTAAGTTCACCTAATAGTATTTCTCAACCTCAAGATCGCAAGAACCGATACACAATTCAAAACAGAAATCCACAGAAAAATAATCCATACTGGACTATGCTGAGACTCAGCATATGAAACTAAACAAAAACTCAACATATTGAGAAACCAAATAAACACAGCCACTAAACTATGTTCACCTGATAAAATTAACGATGAAATCAACAAAATAAAAAAACAACAACTCTTCATCAACATCAACAAATTTCCTCCAAAAACCGTTGAATATTTTATACACACAGATACTTAGATAAATAGCACGGTAACAACAAACAAATAATAATAAATCCCAAGAAACAATAAACTAGAAACGATCACACTTCTGCATACCATATATTCCCAATATCAGCGAAAACATAACCAACATTTGAAAAAAAAACAAAACGCAATATTCCTGTAAACACCAAGTTTGCTCAAAAACCAGGTACAAAATTAAAGTCCATATTATGTAAAAACCACATTGACAAACACAACACCAACATTATTTATAAAATATAATGCAACAACTGCCACGATATCTATATTGGAGAAACAAGCAGAAAAATGGAAACCAGAATCAAAGGACACACACAAAATAAAATTTTCACATGTTTTTAAACATTGCAAATCAAATAAGCATCACATAACCGTTGAAAACACCCAGATACTAAGTAGTGAAACAAACGCAAAATCAAAGAAGCCCTACTTATACAATAACTCAAACCAAAATTAAATCAATATAAAGGAACATATTTATACCTATACTAATTAATAATCCAGCATTTACTGCAACGCCCCTTACAAACCTTTACTCGTTTACACTCGTCCCTAAGACATGTGCCCGGCAACGGTCATTTGCAAACTGTTTTTATCAACCTTAGGATGACCTAAGAAGGTTGAAACGTTGTTCTCTACTTTATTTCAATAAAAGTTTTAATACTCATACCAGCCTTGAGATACATTTCACTTCAAGTGGGTTTCTCGTCATTACAAAAAAAACAGAGTTTATTTGATTTGCTTTTGTGATTCAATTGAACCGATTTATAAAACATGAACTTTCCTTGTGGTCATACTATCTACAAATCTTATTTTACATGGTACCTACTACTTCATTTGGCTTAGAAGTATTGATAACTTGTCTTAGTCCTGGAAAACAAATCTACTCCGAAAACAGAAAATATCTATTTTGATTCTTTTCGCTATTGTGTCTGGATATAAAGAAGATGCAAATAAAAAGGGATTAGTGGGACTGTTAAGGTAAACGCAGTCCGTAAATACAGAGAAGATAAAATACTGTATTCAGGATATCAATTTAAAAGACAAGTTAATTTAATTAATAAATGAATATAAAAACATTCTTACATCGTCATCCTTTCAAGATGGAACACTTTTCATAAAACTGGAGACGATTCCTCTTTCTTTCGTACACTTACATTAATCTCTACACA